>JBBDHG010000008.1:3977500-4702500 GCA_037951165.1 Lophius americanus | reverse complement strand
CAGGTCTTCACCACATCACCCACGCCAAGGTCAATACGGATCAGACGGTTGGGAGCTATTCCTAGTACCTCATCTTTCCGACTGCCCTTAAACCTGTTGAGCAAAAATAATCAGCTTTTTTTTTTCACATTCTGGTGGGACAAACGTTATTTTGTTTTAATATTTCTTATTTTGTACCAATTTATTTGTGTTCCACCCTTAGCAATTATACATACAGTATTACTCATGGCATGGCAAGGATACCTTTCCGATTTTGGACTTAGCCGTAAGGCTGATTCATTAAGATTCCCAAAGCAGCTCACGTACTGATCAGCATGTCATTTACAAAATTCTGTTTTGAAGTAAGTCTTGAGCAGAAATAACTATAGCTATTATTTTTTAATAGGAACACAAAAACAAAAAAGAATTTCTGCCTGCGGAAGGTTTAAGGATTTTAAACTTTAGGTTGCTCCTTGATTATAAAGCGACTGTTAACTTGCATATTAATCATTTTATATGCAACGCTGGGAAAAGGTCTTTTGACTCTCTTCTATTTGTATTTGTATCTAATACTTTATCCTGTCAGATCTTCAAAGTAATTTTACATAAAACAATGGTTATATGACTAAAAACAAAATACTAAATTAATTGGTAATTTGATAAGGTAAGAGGTCCAAAACAATACAAGTATAATAATCCAATTCTTAAATCACCAGTGAGAAAAAGTTCTTGAGGCAGAAGTCTCTGCAAACACAAAAGCAGATGTAGACTTGCCACAATTCGGACTTATGAGTTAAAAGATGTACTTTTTGTAAAACGGGGGTTACACTAAATCTGTTTTAGTACAAATGTTATCGGGATACTTGTTTGCTTCAGAGGTGGGAAAACAAGCATTAACTAGCTGTATGAATTCTGCTGTCAGAGAGAACATTTTAAAGGAATTTTTCAGGTCATCAGTCTGAGTGCAGTAAGTCAAGGATTGTAGAGCATATCCACCTCATGCTCACAAACCCTCCAGCAGTGTGTCTGCACTAAAGGGGTTCTGCAGAGGAGAATGGACCAATCTTCCATCACGTGAATGTCGTGGGCTGATTTCCAGTTCTTGAAGGCGCTAGGTTGCATTTGTTGCTGCTAAAGCACAACCAGCTATTATGTCCAGGGGGGGAATACTATTTCAGGCAAGTGATTTAAGTATTGGATAACCTTTTTGCTTTATCAAATAAAGTTAGCATTTAAACTTGCATTTTGTGTTTATTCAGGTCGCCTCTGAGTTTCAAGATCAAAATTCTGCATGGAATACACTCAAAAGCAGAGGCAATTAGGAGCAGGTTCAGGTGCTGTATTTATTTGTAATTTTCTTAATTTTGAAGTTATAATGAAAATGGTAAAAGACTTCCACGATTTGGCAATCGTTCATTTCTAAAAATAAATGAATAAATAAATGTAAAACTTCATTCAACCTGACAACAACGTATGAGAGTCCAAAGTCAGGCAGGGCTTGCCACATTTGCAGGAAGCGCATCACAGCATCCATGAGCGGGAGAAGAGCTACATTCTGATATGCGTCCAGAATTCGAGGGGTCAGCTGGAGGGGCAAGCAAAGGGACAAATATGTCAGGTGCAGGTGTTTCAGTAGCAAACTGTCCTGTTAGCTCAATTGCACAAATTGAGGTCCAGAGCACGATGAAGTCAATGTTTCGCTAAATATTGTGCACATTTAAAAGAAAAGGAAAAATAAGAAATAGTATATAATAATAATGTTGGTGGGTGCTTCTCTAGCTGTCACCTAATCCTATTCATTTGTTTTTGTATCTGCTTTCTTATTCATCCTCTTGGGTACCTGTTTGGTTTTGTACTTCTTATGGTAACGTGGTGATACCAGACTGTAGGTATTTATGCTTTCATCATTAGCAGATGCATTTCCATGGGAAGCGGAGCCGCTTTTTTGCATAGCCAGGAAGGAACGGATGCTCTGGATCTCACTCTGGAAACTGCTGTCAGCCAGAGTCTTGCCTTTGGAGCCCATTCGACATGCAGCCATCCACTGAGCATACTGCTGATCCTGGTGGGGTGAGAGGGAGGAGAGGTTGTGTTAGCAGAGAGGTAAGGAAAAAGAACAACTATATGAAGGGGTGCTAGAAATGACAAAGGTGATGCGTGTTTGTTCATAGTATTTGAGGGAACAGTAATCAGAATATAAGAATGTATTTGTCCTCCCACATACATAAATAAAACCAAACTCATTCACATAATATATAGTGGGAACCTAAACATACATATAAATGAAATGCTTTAAATTACACAACTGAACAAGTTACAAGCTCACATACACAACTGTAAAGCTGTCACATACTGTGCTGAAATCCACACACAAATATAAGTGAAATGCTTTCCAGGACGACCCAGAGCTGATTGTGATCCTGTAACTCTGCACAGTGTTTCATTCAGAAAAACAGCAAAACAGCCAGAAAGTCAGTACGACTTTTATTTCCTCTAGATTGTTAAGTTTGATCGTCTTCTCTGCTCTCCACCAGGGCCTTGACCAACCCCGGCAGGACTGATCCGATCACCAAATCATCCATAGTAGTGAAAGGTGGTGTGCACGAAGGGCACTGACTTAATCAACGCGTACTTATGACTCGCGTTTACTAGGAAAGACTGATAATTCCCAATCCCCACAAAGAGTTGGGTTCAGCAGGGGGACCATTCCCTGTTGGCCAAGGATGGACACACACACCCTAACCCTAACCCTAACCCACGAACGCACTCTGGCGCATTTGCAGCCCCAGGCATTTAAGAGCATCGCAGACTTGTTATAGCTACTACTTGTGCATGTGAACGGCACTTGTATTATGAAATAGAAACTTCTTTCAACCATCTTCCGGTTCTGCTGAAACTCCTACCGGTTAAACTGGAATTCTCCTCTCATACGGTAGTGAAATTCCTGGAGTGAGCATTAATGACAAATCTGGTAAATTGCGAAGGGGGCTAGCAGTGGGAGCAGATGCACCACTAAAGGTTGAGATGAAGCTTCTGGGACGGGTGTGTGTGATGTAAACAGTCATACACATGAAGCAGACTATGCTGTATCCTGTAAATTAGCTGCTAGCAGACGGCTACCCAGTCTGTTTGGATTGATTCCTCCCGAATTCCTAAACAGATTAAAATTTTTGACAATCACAAAATTGTTATATTTGCTGTCTGACTGTAGCCAAGTGTGCAGGCTGAGGATTCTGTATAGTTTCCCTTGTTAGTGTGTGTGCTTTTTAATATGGGAATGGTTTTGTATTATATGTATGCATGGTAACTGAATAATATTCCTAACGACCCCTCATAGTAGGACATGCAATAGGGACATTTGTGTGTGTGTCGCCTCACATTTTCACAGCGCAGATAGACCTCGTTCATACCCTCAGGCGCAGGTATCAGGAGTCTAATAAGGAACTTCTGCGCTGCCAAGTTAACATCAGGAGCCACCTCACATCCTGTTTACAGAGAAATATTGCATACGATATAAAATCAGGTATTTTTAGTTTGGACATGAAATGAAAGATGGTAAGAAAAATAGGATAGTGGCATAATGAGCACTCGATAAATCAGACTTCCATGACATCCACATCCGAGCCCACTGAGTCATATTCACATTTGTGTGCATCTACCTTTTCACATCTTTTTCAGACCCCCTTGATACTTGATTCTTAGAAATATTATAATAGATGTATTACTTAGACATATTACTCAAGTCTCCTTTGTTTCATGTAATAATTTGTTTGAATATCAAACAACAATTAGTAAAACAAACAACACACAAACCAGAAGAACCCTTGAGGGGGTCCATTATTTTTTTTAACTAGACCGAATTATGATTGGAGAAATGGTAAAAGAGTTATGGCCATTTTCTACCTAAGCATCACTACATGTTTCTTTTTGAAAATGATTGTATTTCTTTTTTAAGTTTACACATTTTGATGCATAATCAAGCTTTATGTAGAGCAATTTGAGTAGCACCTGTGTATCGAAATTATTATATTCAGTGAGAGTGAAACAGTGTGTCGTGAACAATTAAAACAATCATATGTACCTTTGAGGTTAATCTGTTGAATAGGCTCTCCGATGCTCTCTTCTTTGCTCTTGAAATAAGAGATGGAGGTATCCTGAAACTTGAACCAGTACTGCTTATATCCCTTCAGAGTTATCCTCTTTGGCCTGAAACAAACAGTTAAATTGCTTCGTTTTACCATATCTGTAAAATTTCAAATGTAATTTATGCTGTTTGAACTGTTATGTTAACTTTTATGTTAAATAGATAACATTGATTCCGATGGTTTTAAAATAATTTTCACCTGAATATCTTGAGATAGTCATTGAGTTCTGGTGCAGTCAAGTTTTCCTGAATACAAAAAAACATGTAAGTAAGTTCAACTAATCTGCACTATAAAAACTTCTATTATTACCAATGATCCTCCATAAACTAAACAACAAGATCATAAAAAAGAAAATTGCAGTTGAGGATTTACCATTATTGTTTGCAAGAGTAATCAATATCAAATGTGTCTGACCAGCATCTCGGATGCAGAGCTGCTCTCTCCCTCCATTTTGACCTCCAGGGACTGTAGGGCCAACTCCAGGTCTCCCATTGCTGCATTGGAATCCAGCATCTGGGGCTCAGACTGAGAAACCTTGCTGATGTGGTACTGCAGGAGTTTGGATGGAGGAGAAAAAAGTATCAAAATGCTTTAATATATACTGGGTGTGTGTTAAAGGGCATAAAGACTCAAAATAGTTTTTTTTGCTGATGGCGTGAAAATGCAGATGGATTGTGACAATAGCCTGTAAATATTGAACATTTAAATTTCTGTAATATGTAGCATTTAAGTTCAAACAAACAAAATTTCCACTTTGTGCAATATATTTTCAACATTATTTCCTCCCAAAAAATATACACGTAGAATTTTGCCATTAGCATCAGTACAATATACCTGAAGAGCTCCAAACAGCATCATCTCCTCTTCAGTGCAGTCAATGTCCTCAAGCAGGATGGCCCAGCGGGCCTGCTCATACAGCTGTGTCAGACGCACAGCATCGTACTGCACAGTCAAAGAGAATGAGAGCAATCAAGAAAGGACTGCAATTGTGAACACATACTCATACATACATTACCTCTAAACACAACATATTTACACAGACAAACCTTGGTTTCTATGTCATAGAAGGCGAAATATTTGAAACGAAGGCACAATCGGTCATTTTCATGGATGCCCTGCTGCATAAGACAGCGGGATGAATCCAACCACCTGCAAGGGAAAGAGGAAGTGTATGTTTATGACTTCATATTCAACATACACACATATATACATATATATATATATATATATACATATATATATATAGATATATATATATATATATATATATATATATATATATATATAGATATATATATATATATATACATACGTATAAATAAATATATATATATACATATATATAAATACATACACACAAATATATACATATACATACATATATTCATATATATATATACACACATATATACATATATATGTTTATACATATATGATGGCTATACCTTTCATCTATATGCTATTTCTTGGGTGCAATCATTTAATAACTGATGTAATTCTTACGGAGATATAAAATTGACACACACATCAATTTCTTCTCTCAGACTCTGGGGATAAACATTATGACAGAATCTTTTTTTTTTTTTACATATCCTGGAACTGAATTCCCGATGTTCAGTTATTAATGTTAATGGCATTTGCATAGTGAGCGTTTAAATCAAAAGGTAAGCTGTTAGTTAGCCATGAAGGGTGGTGGAGGGTTCAGTCTGATGTTTGAAGTGTATCTATAATAATAATAATAATACATTTAATTTATAATGCACTTATATTTGGATCAAATCTCAAAGTGCTACAAAGTAAAAGCAGATAAAAGCGTCAATAAAATTTAATAATAACTATATTAAAGCCTGACCAAAAAGCAGAAATATTAATTAAAGTAAAATTATTTATTATGGGACTGCAGAGTTTTAGTTTTTTGTCTTTATTTCATAAGCCATCCTGGACAAATTTCATTAGACCTTTGGGGAACAAGTGTGTAATATGTACTGCAAGCCAGTTGAATAATTTTACATGTATGATGATCAAAGGTAAGAAGAGCCTGGACCCTACTTGCCCTATGGTTTTGCAGTCCTAGTCAGAGCTTCTCAGCGCATTGCTGTCAAGCATATATTTGGGAAAGCATACCTGCCATGGATGTGAGCCTTGTCCACGACGCTGGCAGGACGGTACAGCTTGGCTATGACCTCAGGAGCGGGGGGAGGCTGGCTTACTGATAGAGTCTTGTAGATAGCCTCCAACTGAGGTGAGTCAGCAAAGTGAGCTGGTATGTGATTGTACAGACTGGGCTGGGATACTGCAGAGAATTTAGTATTGTTACTGAGACATTATCTGGTGGCGATCATTTTGTAGATATCAGAAAGAAGCAAACATAACTAATTTAAGCCAGACATAAGTCTGGCTTTTCTAATATATAGCTACAGTTTTATGATGATATGCACAGCAGCTTCTTAAAATACAATTGCCAAATAAAAATGTATATCAAGTGTGTTTTGACACCCCCCCCTCCCCCCCCCCCCAAACACCACCATTTATAAAAGTTGGGCATGTCAAGCATTCACGCTGACTGGAGTAAAATGATATTACCCGAGGAAAGGGGCACCTCGGTCAGGTCAAGGATCTCCTCAGCTTGGTCTTTATCTTTCCTCTTCTTTTTCTGCTCCTCGGGCCGAAGGAGAGAGAGCTCCTCTGGGTGACGGATATCTACAAACAGAGAGAAATAGAAAATTAAATTAAACTTTCACAGCTTTAATTGTGACGAAAATGATATGTTGATCAAGGAGTGTCTGATCATTATAGAGCAGCTAATGGAAAAACTTGACCAAACTGTCTGTATGAGGTTAATGTCTTTAAATCAGTTAACATTTCATGACTGTATTTTAGACTCTGTAATGGTAGTACCAATGTATAACTTCTGAACTGATAAGTTGACCCACTGAAAAGTTATTAAAAAACACAGTGGTGCAACTGAAACGAGTTAATCAGATGTGAATTTGTTAAATAATATGTAGATCCACTTATGTGGCCTGAAAATGCTGCTATTCAAATTGCGTGTGTGTCTGTGTATGTATGTGTAACATGTTAATTAATTAAATACAAAGTAAAGTCTTGTTCGCTCATCAGTTAACAGCTAATTTTGGGTCAGAATGTTCCTCTGAAATAATAAGAAAAGTATTTGGGTCAGCATTTTGTTTTGTTTTTTCTTAGTAGACAAATTTTCTGCTATTTTTAGGGACTCTGTGGGGCAATGTTAGCATGTCTGCCTCAAAACCATTAGGTTTCGGGTGAAAACATGTCAGAGTTACGTTTTAGTTCCTTACAGTACAATCAACCATGTTTTTGACTACATCACATGGATTTGTTCAAACATGGGTTGTGCTGTGTTCAAAACAAGTTCTGTTTCTACTTTTAGCCCTCCCTTCATTATCTTGCATGTGCATACTGACTCTGTGGCACTATGTTGGGGCATCTTACTCAAGATCAGAAAGCTGTCTGTTAAAGTCACATTACAGTTAATTCTTAGTTTTTATTTATAAAAACAAAACATAAAGTATCTCGCAAAACCACTTAATAACATTTTATTAAAGTTGTGTAATCATTCTAATTTTTTCAAGCTTAATTGCATTTCTCGCCTCCTCTGCCATCTGGAACTCTTGGCATCCTCGTCCAAACAACATCAGGCAGACCTCCTTGTAATTAATTCTAAAATACGAAACACGATTTACGGTGGTGAGCTGACACTGATGTGTTGGTGGAATACAGGAGCACAAAGGAGAGCAGAGACAGGGGCACAAATGTGTATTTACAGATTCTTATGGATGAGACCAGATGATGAAATATTCAACACTTCAAGACACAAAATCAAAGAAAACACTTCTTTTTTGTGTGTATATGATAGAATGCAAGCAAGGAAAGGGTGAAAAACAAAATCTACTGAAAAGTGACATCAGAGCACTGGACACAATGTAAATCAAAAATGATGGGACTGTCAGTTAAACTAAAAACTAGTTAAGGTATAATTACTTGAGCTCTCCCTGGGGGTAATTGTGCTAAAATTGTGCAAAATGCGGAAACAAGGCAGAACAAAAGCAGCCTATAAATAAAACCAGTTCATCCTACGGACTGGTTATATTAAGTTGTTTGCATGAAGGCACTAAATGAGGACTGAAAAAAGGTTTTGAATAAATATTGCATTGAAACAGTGGGACAACAGTAGAGCGTCTGACCAACGAACAGAGTTATTTGTTACAATCACGGCTGGATCTTAACTTCGATCAAATGACTAAACCCAGTAATATTGTTTAGAAATTAATCCGTCCCCAGCAACGACTTCCAAATCCCTGTCCCCATTGCCACTTTTCAGCCTCACTTGATTGATAAAAAGATAAAAGCAACAAAAAGACTAATCAGATTATTTAATACGGAGAAATTTCAAAGGTAAAACCAAATTTTATTCCTACGATTACATTTTGGTTCTCTCTAAGGTTATCTTCCTAGTAGAAAAATGCACCCAACAGGCTGAGATAAAGGAACTACCTAAAATGGGTCCTTCAAGTGCAAATGTGAATCACTTCTTCTCCTTGGTGACTCTGAATGAACGTGTTTCTCCCAGTAGAAAAGACCAGACTACCTTCAAGGGTCGGCAATGAAAAGTGCTCCCCCTCCACACTCAGGTCGCTCTGAATCGTTGTGTTCCTCACCCGATATCTAAGGTTGAGCCGACCCAACCTGTAATTATAGTTAATGTTTGCTTCCTGCATTGGCTGTCTGATTGTTTTTTTTTGTCTACCTCGACTGATTGGTCCTATATGAACATAAATCCACTAAATGAGATTTGTTGAACAATTTTGAAAAAAATGTACAAAGTGCACCAACTCCGAGATAAAGTGGTAGCACATCTGACTCCAGACCAGAAATTAGTGTTTAAATCATGTCAGGGTCAAATCTTTGAGCAATCTACCAATCCCAGTAATACAGCTTTAGAAAATAATTTGTCCCAGGTAACACCTTCCAGTCCTTAACTCCTTCATCGCTTTTCAACTTCTCTTAGTGGATCCCAAAATATGCAAAAGGCGCTGAATAACACTTGACACCCATTTTGAATACAATACACATAGTTTATCAACCCTGTGGAACAATGGCTGGTCATTTGTTCCGCCCTCCATTGAGTTATATCTAAAATTCTGCAGAATTTGTATGCAATACTTCTCTATGGCTTCTTTTGTCCAAAGGAGTTAAATGAAAAAGTAAGAATCAAAGAAAGAGAGACACAAACAGGTAGGGCTACAACTCACTGAGCATTCTGCAGATGCCTGTCAAAGTCTGGAAAACAGGGTTGGAGAAGCAGGTTTGGAGCCTCACGGTGATGCCACTGGGCAGACACAGCTTCAGTGGCTTGTGTTGGGGCATGAAAAGAAGCTTGGCATCAGCATGAATGCCATATTTATCGAGCGTCCAGGAGGTTCGCAGTAGCCATCGCTCCTTCTGCTCCCACCACAATGCATGGTCTGACCAATCACGTTTCAGCTCTGCAGAGGACAGTCACAAAACAGATGTCACTTCAAATTGAAATGGAATTAATAGCCATTTGTTACAAGCCCTGATGTGTGAGATATGTAATTGTCTTTGTTAATTAAAGAAGTTAATTTGAATCTCTTGACCGTGAATTTGACTTTCACGTTCAAGAGATTTCTTCACCATGTTCCTATTTCTCCCGTCTTATCAATTTCTCTCCATTTGTCTATCTATATGTGGGCGTGGCTGCACACACCTCATTGCTGCCAACTCACCTGCACGCCTGGACTTCTTCAAGCTGCCTGCTCTTCCGCACAGGTGAGACCCATACACTACCGAAGACACTGTTCTTCCCTGAACTCCATCTTCTGCCAGATTTACTACAGATCTACACACACGGTTCATGATTCACCAGTCACACTCTGCTACTTGTCTGTTAGTCAGCAACTGTTTCTCAATCAATAAGGTATGATCTACTCAGCCTTCTGCCAACATGTGCCATCCAGCCACTGCAACAGTAAAAAAGTCAAAGTCAAATTCGTATCGTATAAACTTCCAAAAACCTGTTGCTACTTAGTCTGATTTCTGTTACGGGGTCTGTAGAAATTCTTCCGTGGACCCAAAACTCACAAACCCCTGATGAGCTCACCTGGTTGGGATTGTGAAATGGTCCCAGCAGGAACTGTACTTTCTGAGGCAACTGAAACAAGTATCACTCCCCACCAGCATCCTCACGACATTCTGCCTAGGTGTGGTCGAGAGTTTACTGACATACCTCATCTCAACATGAGACTCAAACTGCAATATGGCAGACAAGAAGGCCCTGCGGAGAGTTGTGAGGGGAGTTAGCTCTATCCAGGACCTCCTCCAGAGCCGATGCAGGAACAGGACACTGAACATTGTCAGAGACCCCTCACACCCTCTCCAAAAACATTTTGATCTGCTGCCTGCATTACTGTTGCATATACAGCCAGCAAGTTCGATTTGAATTTAAGGTCATAATTCAATTAAATAGTGTTGCGTTTATGATATGAATGCATGCAAAAAGAAGTTAGGATAAGAAAGGTTGTTCGCTGATTCTTTAATTCTACAACCTTAATATAGTGTAATTTAACTGTTGGTAAAAAGTTGTGAATGTACAATTCAAGAAAATGTTGGTACACTTTTATGCAGGTAAAACCTTAAACATACATAATAACTTATCCATGACTCAGTTATTTTATGTAGACGTAATGTACGCAGAATGTGTTTGTGTGTGAGAGAGAGACAGACAGACAGACAGACAGAGAGAGAGAGAGAGAAGGAGAAAGACAGACAGACAGACAGTCAGAGAGAGAAAGAGACAGACAGACAGACAGACAATCAGACAGACAGAGAGAAAGAGAAAGAGAGAGGCAGAAAGTAACCCACGTGTCTTTTCCACCAGCTTTAGGATGACCCCTCCAACATGGAGGTCAGAGGTTACACTGATTTTGAAAGGAATAGCATCAGGCCCCAATTCCTCCACTGTGACTGACAGATCCCATGTCGCCATACTGGGAGAAAGAAACAGAGCAGGTGTCAGGTTACCCAGAAAAGACACATAGCAGTAGATAAGAAAAAAGCCTCACAGGCAACCATAGTCAAAAAGAAATAATGATAGATTTTGTAACAATGTCAAACTGAGAGCAAATTATCGTAAAAGGCTGCTTGACAAATGCTCTTCATAGAATCTGTAAAGTGTGATAAATGTTAGTTTTTGTGAGACAGCTCAATCAAAACAGTTCAAAACCAGATTATGAATGAGTATCCATTTTGCTTATTTACTTACACCTAATTAATCTGCCAATGCCATCCCTGTAGGTGTAACATTAATAATTTGCAGAGGTATCACAATATCAAACGGTTTTCGCCGTTATGCATTGAGACCACTATAATGTAATAATATTGTATACTTTATTTTTCACTTATTCCTAAAAGTACAAGTTATACACAGTACAGCATTTGACCCATTCCTGACGATCAGGGAACATCCCCTGTGGGGCGCCAGGGGAGTTGGGCTTTCAGGACCTTCTTCAAGGACCCTTGGTACGTTGTGTCAAGGGCTCTGATTGAACCCCCAAATCCCTCGACTGTAGGACAACTGTTCTATTACTGGCTGAAGCCTCTTTTCACCATTTATGAATATAGAAAACAATATATGTAAAGAGTGAGAAATGATTCACTCACTACATTAATAAATTGTTAAATGCCTAATATTTCTACAATACAATAGACACTATAAGTTCTACTACATGTACACAATATATACCAACATGCATGTACATTTAGCATTTCTTATTGGAAAATGACAGTCCGGCTTTTTATAATTAATGAACTTGAGGATTTTCAGATTATTAGTTTACTCATGCAGGTAGCAATTGCAAAATATCACATTTATTACTATAAATATAATCTTCAGTTTTCCCAAAAAATTTAAATGGCTCAAAAATGCCAAATGAAGTGTTACTTATACTTAAGTATATGTATATATATATATATATATATATATATATATATATATATATATATATATATATGTACAAACTGTATAAAACAATATTAACTCATTGATCAATATCACATGGTACTGAGTATGACAGGCACATACACACACAGGCGGGCTTGCACTCACGCAGAATCTAGACAGGGTGTGAATTGTCTGTCAACATGTTCAGTATGATGAATGCTTCCTGTTTCTGTCTTAAATTATCACTAGAGACACACACTTCCGCTTTCTGAACCGCCCAAGGTTAGATGTTCATCCAGTGTCAACACAGGAATCCACTGCGATGTTCAAATATGCAGGCTCATCATAAAGATATTACATTTAAAGGAGTAAAATCTGTGTTCTTTATGTTCTTTAAGTATTTGTAATTTTAGAGACTACAATTATACACAATCATGAAGCAGTAAAATAGATGACATGCTTGCAGTCCTCTTTACCTCTTTCAGAAAGCTCCACTTTTCTATTTGCAAGTTTCTGAATAAAGGCTCTGATATATGACCAGTTAATTTGATACAACCTCATAAATCACCCCACACGTGCATTTCTGACAGAAATCTCACTGACAGACTCTCTCCTTATGCTTTCTACCGGTCCCCCATGCTATCCTATACTCACACTTTGAAAGAAAGATACCTTTAGTCTCCTTGAGCCAATGCTTTGAGAAACTGGGGAACTCTTGCACCTCTGTGAGATCTTCGGACTGAAGGAGTATGCTTGTTTTTTCCTTAAAAAATATGCAGAAGTATCTCCTCTCTCAGAATCGGCAAGTTTCAGTCTGCGTACAGTGGAGTCTGCGCTGCCCGTGTCACTTCTATCAAGAAAGGCTTGTTCCTTTTTTTGTAAGTTTCCGCCAAGCGGAAATGTGAAAAGGGTTCCAGTTTTGAATGACAGACAACACACACAATAACGATAACCCCTTATTCTACGGGGTTAATTCACAATATAGGAACAGTGGCCCACATATTTCGGTCATATAGGACTCAGTCGTCGTTTTTTAATACTAGTATGAACAACTGATATCACATGAAATGTAATTGATAGGGAAATGAAAATACTCCAGTTACCCCACTATGTTTCTGAAGTCTATTATTGTGTTATTTCTGGTACCGTTCTGTCTAAAAGAAGAAAGATAGCCCGACCTAGTAGATTGGCTCTGACATTCTATATATATAATGGTCCTGCTGGACTCGGCATCTGATCATTTTCAGCATTGAATACGCTGGTGTGGATTTAATGTGCTCACAATGACTTTCCTCTCTGCGAGCCAGAGACCGACAGCTCTGTCATGGACATCCTGGTTCAGAAACATGGCTCTCATTACTGCCTCATGGCTTGATATTTCTCTGAACAAGGGATGCCGGTCTATTTGTAAATGTAAGAATAGTCTTTCTTATGATTTGTAAGACCTCAAATCATTTATTGAACATTCTGGACACATCTGTCACTCAATACATAACATAGGATCCGAATCATTTGACCACTCCATTCAACGGGAACATTTGGGTCTAGAGGCTTTACTTTATGTTCTATCTCTAAATTTGACCAAATTGATTGACCTCAATAATGGATGGATTATAAGGAGATAATAGTGGAAGTAGATACATTTCATAGACTTGAGTCTAAAGCAAACCTTTAATGTCCTTAGTGCTGATTATTTCTACAAATTCTTCTCTTGTATCCAATTTAGCAATTTCAGAAATATTGTTTTACTTTCACAATAGTTTATAGAAAACTGCACAGCAGAGGTGGAGCTCAAACTGCGTTTATTCATTTTCCTGGCCCATTATCAAATAAAACTATAGGAAATTAAACAAACACTTAACTATAATACTAACCTGAAGTTGAATCTAAAAGAGAAAAAAAAAACCTTTGAATAATGAATCGCAATCACTGAAGCTAATTTTTTCCATTAAGTCATTGAACCTAAAAGTAACAGTGCAAACATAGTTTGAGCTTCCTCTTGTGACTCCTTGGTCACGGAAATTTAGAAGATTAGAAAAGAATAATCACATTTGGTATCGGTTTCTAATAGTTATCCAATGATTATAATATTTTTTAGCAACATTTTTATTGTAAATACCTTCCTCTTATAGAGGAAGTGAAAAGACAAATGGGTGGACAGGGGAAAGTTGCGAAGGGAGCAGAGAAAGAGAGTCAATCAAAGGCAGGAAACAAAAGGAAGTTAGAAAAGAAAAGATGAATTGAAAGTCAGAATGAGATTTTCAAGGAATCTTACGTTAATCTAAGGGTTCCGCTCAAACAAACTCAGATAGAAAAATGGAATAGCTATAACAGAAGGTTCAACATGAAATATATGATAAAGGGTAAAGCCATAAAGCTCAAGACACTGTGGGACTTAGCCCACTCGAGGTTTAAGTGGGAAACCTGAGTCAGTAGGAGCGGGTCCACCTTTGATACCCCATAAACCCAAACTTAGATTTATCCCCAGTCCATCAGGGGATGCCAGTTTTCCTCATTCTTGATACTAATCAAATCTCCAACCGAGTGTCAATGTCTAGAGGGCTGCAAAGAGCTTCTGACCACCTGGACAGTACAACAATCCAACCACTGATTGGGAGAATTGTGGAATATAACTCATATATTGTTAAGTATATAACTCAAACATTGTAAAAGTTTTTTTTTTGAGATTATGAGAGAGAAGTTAGTTGGACTAACTCAACATTTTCTTTAAAGATTAAGAGTAAAGTCAACCCTTATTTGCTCATTTGTTTCACCAATCAGCAATTAAACAAGCCCGACTGTAATACAAGTACTAGCTGTATTTAAGTAGCGTCTTCAAGTACCCATATTTTAAATGTATGAATTATTTTTACTTTACTTCTACTCCATACATTTTAACTTCAATATCTGAACCTTCGCCTCACATTCTCAGAATAGTCTTGTTACGTTAGATAATCTATTGGTTTAATTTGATTTCAAAACTTTGGCTGCTTTCCTGAAGTCAAACTGATTTCAACTAGAGACGGTAAAACATGGGGGGACAGTACCTTGGCATATCCTTCAAAACAAGGAAACAGTACAAATGAAACCTGATGGAAAACTGGAGGGAAAGAGTTTTTCTGGAGACTTTCTACATTTTCACACTGTAAACATTGTTTACCCAATGAACAATAGCAGGTGATAGAGAGTTGGAATAAAATCTCTCGGTATTATTTTATATTATATTATGACATGATGGTATATATTTTCTTCTTTCGGCTGTTCAATTTAAGGTCAACCATTTGCATGTCCTCTTTCACTACATCCAGAAACCTCCACTGTCCCTTTTCCTCCTGCCTGGCAGCTACATCTCCAGCATCCTTCAACCAATAAATCCACTATCCCTCCTCTTCACGTGTCCTAACAATCTCAGTCTGGCCTCTATTAATTTGTCTCCAAGAACCTAGAAGAAATGTAACTTGAGATGTCCCTCTGATATGCTTATTTCTAGTTGTGGTCATCCTCGTCACTCCCAGAAAATCTAAACTTTTTCAGCTTTTCCACCTCCAGCCCGGCCTCCTGTCTTTTGGTCAGTGCCACTGTCCCTAAACCATACAGAAGAGCTGGTCTCACTACCATCTTGTAAAACTTTACACTCACTCTTGTGTCTTGACTCTTCTGTACGAGATAACTCCTCACACTCGTTTCCACCCACCGCAACTTGCCTTCAATTGCTTTTTCACATCTTTTCCCCACTCCACTATTACTATGAACAGTTGACCCCAAGTACTTAAATCCTTCACCTTCTTGACCTCTACTACCCCTTGCATTCCTAACTGTTCCACCTGCATCCCTTTCATTCAGAAACACATATTCTGTCTTGCTGCGACTGACCATCATTCCTCTTCCCGCATTTAACTCCACCTGCTCCCTACTCTGACTACAGATTACATTCTCATCCACAAACATCATAGTCACCCTAGCAAACAAGACCTATGCTGTTGTTCTGGATAGCAAGGTTATATCCATGAACAGACCACAATTTTCTCAAATGAAATGTGAAGTTCTGTATGAAAACATTGTTTTTTGTAAAAAAATATATAGCTCCCTCTAATGAGTGAAAAATTAAGTATTAGAGTAAAATATAATTTATATACAAGACAGATCTCTGCGAGATCTCTACAAAGATCTAGCTTGGTCATTATAGATCAATGGTTGAAGAATTATGGGCCACAAACCTTTGAAGCAAAATGACCCCCTAATGTCGGAAATATACAACTATCCTTTCACAAATTAATTACAGATCGTCTATGAAGGTCTATGCTGCTATAAAATTAGAAAATGAAAATTACATAATTTTTTAGTTAAGTCTGGAAAACGGACGGTGTTTCTTCATTAAAAAAAAGCTCCTTCTAGTGGGTAAAATGTAAACTACTTTAATAAAATAAGATAAGGTAAATAAGGATAGGTCTCCTTAAGTCAATTCATATGCACCAAATTTGGACCAAATTGAACCAACGGTTAGGAAGTTATGTCCGAAAAACAGTGTTTCGTAAAAAGCCCCCCTAGTGAGTCAAATATGAACTATTGCTGTAAAACATTATATTTGCAAGATAGAGTTCATTGAGATGATTCATATGAATGAAATGTGGACTTAATCAGACCAACAGTTAAGAAATTATAGCCTGACCATTTTGGTGATAAAGCTCCCCCTAGTGTCGTCAAGATATAACTTACCTATTCCGAAATCACGCAAATTCTTCCTGGCATTAAGATCTATGTGGGTATACATTTTGAAAATGATCCATGAAACAAAAATGTCGGGTATACAACGAGAAGGGGCTCAGAGCCAATCCTTGTTGCAGTCCAACCTCAACCTCGACCCTTTCCAGCACTTCTACTGCATACTTCACCGCTGTCATGCTGCCATTTCTCCAACCGCTCTTGGTCGTATGCTTTCTCTAAATCCATAAAGACACAATGCAACCCTTTTTGAGTTGCAACTACTTCTTCTCTATACCTCCCTATAAGCACTCTAACAGAAATCATTGCAAATGTAGTGGTCCTTCAAGGCATGAAAACATACTGCTGCTCACAAATTCATTCATTCATTATCAACCGCTTATCCCGTTCAGGGTCGCGGGTGACTGGAGCCCATCCCAGTTAACATTGAGCGAGAGGTGGGGTACACCCAGGATGATTCGCCAGTTCATCGCAGGGCCAACACATAATGAACATACAACCACTCACTCTCACACTCTCTCCTATGGGCAATTCTTGTACCACAAATTCACCTACATTGCATGTTTTTGGACTGTGGGAGGAAGCCCGGCCCCCGGAGAGAGCCCACGCAGACACAGGAAAAAACAAGCAAACTCCGCTCAGAAAGCCCGGCCCAAATTGTCAACTGTATTCTTAACCTAGTTTCCATTACCTTTTCCAAAATCTTCGTTGTGTTTCATCATCAGCTTTACACCTCTGTAGTTGTTAAGCGCTGCACATCACCCTTGTTTCTGAAAATCGCCACCAGTTTCCCTTTCCTGCATTGCTCAGGATTCCTCTCACTCCCTAACTAATCCTTTGAAATTCCTGATATGTTTTTCTTGCATCTTTCACCCTTCTCCCTTATTCAATTTTCCTTGTTTATTAGTACTTTTCCCCTCATACCATTTGCCATAGTTGCTAACCTAAGCCCATTTCAACTCCACCCTGAAACTCACACCACCTTTGTTTCTCAGTTCCCAACATTAAATCTTCAACTTTGCCTTTGCCCTTTTTCTCTTTTCAACCAGCAGAGTCATCCTACCAATCGGTGCTGTCTGGTTCCGTTCCCCCCTACTATCACCTTGTGGTCTCCAATCTCTCTCAGATTGCATCTTCTGCATAAGGTTTAGTCCACCTGTGTGCTCCTGCCTCCCCCCTTATAGGTCACACTGTGCTCCTCCCTCTTTTTCCATTTCAAGAAGAGGGAGGATTTCCTTTAATCCAAGGAAACTAATTAATTAAATCAAATAAAACTTTGATGTCATTTTGCAGTTAATACAGTAGTGCAGACAAAATTAAATAGTGTATTCCTCCGAATCCAAAATAAATTCCAAATTCTAATCACCTATAGTGGATAGAAATTTATACAGTATATGCCAAATGATGAAATATTCATAATTTATTCCTGTCCGGCTCCAAGCTGTTGACCTATGACATTGCGCGCTGACACACACAAGCCATTGCTACCCGCATTTCATCAACAGGCATGTTTTCCTAATACAAACTAGCAAACAGAGCCAATAGGTCAGCAGATGAAGCCACTCCGGGTTATACATCGGGATGTAGTTTGATAACTTTAACTCTGCATTTATCAAAGTGGTCCCATGCTGAATGATAACCATAGTGCAACCCTGGCTGTCAACAATTACACTTTATATGGAGGACAGACTTTTCTACTAACTGAACTCAGACTGTCAGAGTGGGTTCATTAATCCCCTACTCTTACATTCAGCACTGGAGTTCAAAAAGTTTGTGAACCCACTGAGTCCTCCCCTCTACTCTGAGGTGATGACAACTGGACACAGTAAATTCTGTAAATAAAGAGAGATAAAGCTTGTCTTAACATTTAATAATCACTTCTGCAGAAGGTCATCTGAACATACGGGACAGGGTAGTGTCTGGGATGGCAGAGGCCAAGTGTGTGTGTCAGTGGGGGTGTTATATAGGGTGGTGGCCCAAAGAGCATTTGCATTCAGGCCTGAGGTGTTGTTGTCTTTTGCCATTTGGTCAGGATGGAGGAAGTGAGTAATGTAAATGATTGAATTGTGGGGTGTGTGTCTGTAGAGATGTGATCAGCTCATGAGGAGGAAAATGTTAATTTAAATTTAACAAGTTCACAGAGGAACAAACTTACAATGAACATAAAGGCCAGTCAGTAAGGCAAAGCTTACAATAAAACCAAAATAAAAAACGTCCATTACAACACACAATTGTATAGCACAGCACAAAAAAAATAATTAAGTTTGCTGATGACACCAATGTGGTACGACTAATATCCAAGGGTGATGAGTCGATGTATAGGGAGGGGGTCTGCACATTCTCAGAATGCTGAATCACGAACAATCTTTTGCTGAACACTCCCAAAATGAAGGAGCTCATCATCAACTTCGGGAAGCAAAATGGGGAACCCCGTCCTCTACACATGGAGAAATGGTGGAGAGTGAGCTCCTTCAAATTTTTTAGACACACTTCCCACGACATCGAATGGACTGCCTACACAAAATTCCTGGTGCATCTCTACTTCTTGAGGACATTGTGAAGAACCAACTTGTTTCAGCAGCTGCTCTTGTCCATTTCTCGCTGCTCGGTGGAAAGTACAAAAACAGCATCCTAGTGTGGTACGCATTCAAGCGGACTTTATTTGTATAGCACTTCTGATACAAACAAAATGTAATAAAAAGTGCTTCACACAATAAAACAATCCTTCCACACCAACCCACACACTCATACAAATACATACACAGCACTTTGTAATTAAAGTTGCACTGTGACTAACAAGAGACTCCACTAAGAGTCATTAACTCCACACCCAATCACAACTACAATCACTTGAGGATTTTTAAAAAACCCAACGTGCATGGTGTGCCCAAAACATCATTAAAGACACTTTGCACCTTGGCAACCATCTTTTCACTTTGTTGCCCTCTAGAGTCCCGTATCGGTGTACCAAGACCTCAACTTCCAGATCTCGAAACATTTTTTACCAACATGCCATTAAATTGCTAAACTAAACCCAAAAATCCTGAAAATGGGCAATAACTAACATTGGGTCTGTGTAAAATTAATTTGACTGACAAACATGGATATGGGGTCAGTGCAATCCTGCTCCGCTCGAAATAGATTGAAAATGCAATATTTGACTGACAGTATTTTCTATGTGATGAATGTTTTAAGTAATGACTTATGCAGGCTTTATATGTATGTTCCACTGCTGTAAACACTTATTTTGGAAGATATACGGACTAAGACCACAAAAAAGTGTTTTGTAGAGATTTTGTAAAAATCTGCTGCTTGTGTGATAAAAGAGCAGGAGGGAGTCACAATTGTTTAAGACCACCTCAGTACATGTTTTGACCTATCATGGTGCTGCTGACTCATGTGTGGCCCTGATGAAAGAGTTGTACAAAAATATTATACATTGTTTTGTTTCTACATAATTGACAAAAGAACCAAATCACTGGAAGTACATATATTTTATTAATATTCAAAAATAATTTGCAAATATTCGGCTTCCCCTTTAATATATGACTAACAGGCCTTTGTTGTGCAGAATTGAAGAGGAAATGTTGAAATTCTCTTAGGCCGAATACAATGTCATCAATGTATTCTGTTGGTTGATTGCTAGGGACGACGCCCTCCCTTGGTAACAGTAGCATAAGGTGGCTGACAGGGGCAAACACACTGCAACTTAAGAAAACACATATAGATAGATAGAAAAAACATAATTTGTCAACATATGGAAACAAGATAAATTATCTGCAAAACCACAATTTAATGGAAAGTCTACAGAAGACATCTAAAAGTGATTCATCCCCAAACGTGCTTTTTAATGCGTCATACAGAGAATAAAACTGATACAATATGAATATTTCATGGTATGTTTGATCAGTTTCACAATTTCAAAGTAATACAAAATAATTCCCAAGAGACGCAAAGCACTGGATTCAGAAAGCAAAGGTAAGCAGGAGGTAAGACCACCAGACCTTAGGCAAGGACTACAGATATTAACGCAGATGATCTGACAAAGATCAGGACACAGACTTAAATACAAAGAGTAACGAGACAAATGGGCAACAGGTGAGGGCTAGGGCCAGCTGACAACGTTCAACAATCATGGAGGAGACACTAAGATCAGGATCCACACACATAGGCACAGATAGGAAAGAAGGAAATTAAACTAAAATAGGAGACCGGTGGAAAACTAAGTAAGGAAACAAGGAAATTAACATAGAGGTAATCCTTCAGAAATAAAGCAAGAAACACCACCTTAAACAATAATCTTACTAAAAAACAAACCGATTTGTTGTTTTTTACTTGTTAACACAATGTTGATTAACATTTTTATTTTTATTGTCACATGACAACATGAACCGGAAGTTCAGCGAAGCAAGCAAAATTAATAAATGTTTATGTATTAAATCTGTTTCATTCTCTAAATGAAGAATTAAAATAGCACTTCCAGGGGTGCATCATCTTAAAGTGTTCTTTTTTAAACGCTTCCGTTACATGAATATTGCTTATTCAAAGTTGTTTTTCCTAATATGTTGTTTTTCGCTTTTGCATTGCTCCTGTCTCGTCAAATTGATGAAAAATATTTTCTTTATTTGCTGCACGCACGTTTGTGAAACTGATGAAGTTTTCTTTAATTGTTTGTAGTTTTATCAATTTTCACGTATTTTCTTAAGTTTCTGTGCCTTTGCCCCTGTCGGCCACCGTAGTAACAATAATAGCAAGACTCAAAGAAGCACATTGAAATACATCAAGATGATTCAGTGGATTCCCCCAGAGGAGAATAGGCTAAATCTCTCCTTTTCTGCCCCCAACTTCACACAGACTGCTTTTTGCCTGCCATGTAGATGTTGCCATTTACTCATAACCTGAATTTCGATAATGGATTTGCTACCCCAAAGATGATTAAAAATGGTACTGGGATTTTGTGATGGTTTATTTCAATCAGTTTCTCTTCTTACATGTTTATCTCTGTCTTGCCTCTCAAAAAAACAAATCGATGGACTCGCCTGCTCTGCTTAACTCACAGTTGTGAATTTTCAGTGAGCCCCATGAATTTAAACATTAGGGAACACCAGATCTGAAATTCGGATCCAGTTCAGATCAGGTATTTTGGAGAGGTTACCTTGTTGTTTTTTCTCCAAGTATTGCAGGCATTATTTGTAAAGTTAGAATTAAAAATATGCAGCTGTCAATGTCTCAAACTGGGGAAAAAAAATTGGAACCAGATCATATACTGCATTACTACACCAATGAAATGGATTGTTCTTTGGACCATCACTGATATCAAAATCATTGGTTCACTGGATTGATTTGTAGGGAATAAATCTGCCTTGGCAATCGGCGTCCACCAGGGGACAACATAACCATTTTAATGGTAATGGAATAATTCCATTTTCAGTGGTTTGGGTCCGTCTACAGGGTGGTCAATCGGGTTAAAATCCACGGTGGACGGATAATTGCGCAGAATTGATCTTATATTTAAGTATATTTTAGTTGTTAATAATATTGACGAATTAGCCCATGTATGTGTACCATATAAACGCTGACTGAAACGTGTAGTTTGTCTCTTAGTAGCAGCCATAGTTACCACCCCTTGTAATGGTGGTATGATGGTACATCCCACAAGGCAACCTCCCAAACAAATCTGTCATTTGACATGCAGCGTTGATGAGGACGTTGAACCATAAACTCATACTGAAACCAAAAAAAATCATTTCCGCTTTCACTGTGTTGCCGCCTGCACGTCCGCTCAGTTTCATTAAGTTATGGCACTTAAAGTATCAGCTCTATTGTCAAATGTCAGAGTTCCCCTCTACACATGCTCCCTGCACCGGACTTACTTCCAAGGAGCCAATTTCAAGTTTAAGCACCTTTTAACTCCTGGAACCCCACATTTCGTGAGGAAGTCGGCAACAGATCCTCTCCTCGCCCATATGAACGGCCCACTCAAAGCTAAAAAGGTTTCAACAACAGCGGGACTTTGGATGTCCAGCCAGGGGAATGGCTCCTTCGTGTCCAGCGTAAGCAGAGGCTGTCTGAGACGGATTGCGCTCGGCGTTGCCCTTGGCGTGAGCGCAGTCATTCTGGTCAGGTCTCTTCACACCGGAACCCTCACCGCCATGACTCACAAAGTGAACCTGAATTCCGATGAGGGAGACTGGAAGGAGACCAAGGGTGAGACGTTTCAGCTAAGGTCAAGGGGATTTCCATTAATTCATTAATCAGATACACAAAAGTGAGGAAGAACCTGTCTGCTGTCACGTGACCAAACACTGGTCTGTCAACGACAGTTTGTGGCTGGTCACACAAACACAATAAAAAAAAAAAAAAACTCCTCTCCAACAGATGACCCACTTAAATTCACCTTAAACCCACCACAATATTTTTTTTGCACGTGTTTTGCACGATCTACCTAATTGCTGCTTGCTAACAGCATACAACTTGAAAACTTGTACGCTATAGGTATATTTATATTCTTGCTTTTCTATGTTTATCTTGGGCTTGTGTATTTCAAACTGCTGCTGCAACACGTGAATTTCAAGTTTTTGGACCAATAAAGTATATCTAAGTCTGAACTCAAGTCAAAGAATACATAGTTTTGTATGTTTCATCAAACAGATTGATAAATTATAAATGCACAATTTATAGTCCATGAATTAAAAAATGTTTTTTAATAATTTGCATACATAAATTCTTAATTATTTATTATTTATAACACACAGAAATATTTTCATGAGACATTTTTCTTTTTAGAGAAATGGTAAGAGCGATATTCCAGAAAGTGGATCATGTGAAAACTATGTTCATTCTGGAACATGAACAGCTTGCTGGCAGGTTTTCTTGTCTCCTCCCGCCTGCTAGGCCTGAAGCACTTAGTGCCTCTTCATTATTGGGGTGGTTTAGTTAGCAAGGCAGTGGCCATTTGGGATTAGTTTGATATCATGGCCCTTTCATTATAAAAAATGTATCCAGATTCCAGTCTCCCATCAAAAATCAGTCAAGTCTGACCAAACTATGTATTATGAGAATTATCACCAAACATGCCCAACATAAAAATAAGTAATTCATCTTAATAAATATTTATATTTTCCACATTGGCCCAAAATAAGTGGTGTTCTGTAATATCATTGTACGCTAAGGAGCAGCTAAGAATCTATTGAATTTATCTAACCCAAACGGATTTTGCTGCATAATTTATTTCCTCTTGTAAGAGCAATGATATGAATTTGTGATTGTTAGAAAATGATTTAAAGCAAAAACGTACTCAGAAAAACTTGGGATTTATTTTATCAAGTTAAATCTCTCAAACAAAATAGAACTTTGAAGCATCAAGTGCACAAACACACACATTATTTACTCTTGGTTGTTTTTCCCAATTTTCTGTCACAGACTTCCTGCTGTCTCTGTCTGGAAAGGAAAGACGTCAGTACTACAGAACTTCTAATCATGTGCCACTGGAAGACATCCCCGTGTGGAGTCCCGTTGGAGGTTAGACACCCAAGTTTAAGTCATTTGAAATCTTATCAAGTGTCAATTATAATATATTAATGTCCTCTTTTGCCGTCAGAACAGCAATGCAATGCACTGTGTCTTCCAACACCTTTGTATGAGAACCATTATTACATTTTTCATAAATTTTTGCTACTGTAGCTCTTCTGTGGGATCCGACAACATGGGCTAATCTTCACTCCCCGCTTGCAACAACAAAGCAGTAGCCGTGGTGAAATAACCCTGTCATCACTTCACCAGTTGTCCTTCCTTTGATGTTTTATGTAGGTATCAACTACTGCAGACTGTGGACACAAAGTCGCTCAGATTCTTACACTTGAAAGTTCTACTCGGTTAAAACAGTTCAACTTTGAGAACAATATGGTCACTTGCTGCAAAACATATCACACCCACTGATGGGTGCCATTGAAAACAAGATAATGGGTGTTATTCTGTCTTAACCCGTCAGTGGTTATAATGTAATGGTATATGATGGTAGGTGATCAGTGTACACATCTGATTCACACAATTACCAGTACACAAAGTTAAATGTCAATATTATCAGAGGTGATACCTATTTTCACATATCAGTCTAAAATAAATATTGTATATTTATTTATTTTTTTGCCCATGCTAATCCACATGTAAGCACCTCCACTGTATTGAAAAGAAAAAATGCAAGCAAAGAAATTTAACTCTTAAAAAGGCCCAAGTATATGGACTTTGCTTGTTTGTCTAGTAACCCCAATTCAAAGGCCTTACTTCTACTACACATACTACAGTCAGTATAACAAATATTGGTGTTGAACAGCATTTACTTGAAAAAGACAGAGGGATCACTGAATAAACCCAATGATTGATTGTGGTCAATATTCCTTGAAAGCAGTGATCAAAAAAAGCTGTGTCTATGTATGTAAAAAAAAATGTCTATGTCCACTGCAAACCCAAACTTTGGTTGATTTTCTTATTTTAATGTTAAGTATGGCAGCAAACCACCAAGACACATTTCTTGTGTGTAGTGAAAAAGTGGAGAAATCTGATCCTGAGACTGAATGCTTTTTATGACTGTGTGATTAACAGGGGAGTCTGGTAAAGCTTTCTACCCGAGGAATGAAAAACTGAACAAGAAGATTTCCCTCTACAGCGGGGACATTACCAAGCTGGAGATAGATGCCATTGTCAATGCAGGTAAACCATTTTTGCTGTAGTTGGATGAGTGGGCAGTTAGTCATCTAATATGATCATCAAAAATTATTTTTTTGACAGATGATGAAATAAAATGCAAAAGTGATTTTGAAGATAGTGTTTTTAGAATGTTATTTCCTGTACTTCCAATAAAAGGAATCGTTGTGGAAAAACCATAACGACAAGAACAGATTGATGAAGAAAGCCAATCAATATGAAATACGAGTAAAGTTTGTGTATTAAAAAACGGGAAACTGAACTAGGTGCAACTCCCATCCTACAGTGATCGGCAGGCTGTACCTAAAATCACACAAAAAAATCCGTGGCTGTCGTAATCTTTTTTCAATATATTGGATTGACAACTAGAGGCTTTTATATGTTTACATACATATTAGTAGTCTGGAACTTTCTTTTAAAGAAGTTAACATATTTTATGTGAATACAAGAGCCGCAAATGTATTTAAAATAACAAGTACATTGACTGTCTACTGAAACATGAAAATCAGGCAAAGCAACCCGAAAGCAGTGGTACTGTGACTGTTAAGAGTCAGAACAGAACAGAGCAGATTATGGATATGTGCTTTGAATTAGAACTAATTTAAATAACCAGAGTAAAACTGGTGTGACTTTCAAAATTGAAGGACCTCAGTTTCAATTCTGAAGAAACACAACAACATATAGCCAAGTGAATTTTAATTTGTATCGTGCCAAATCACAATAAAAAGGCCTTCTCAAGGCACTTTAAAAAAAGGAAAGGAGCAACTCTAGACCATACTGTCAACTTTGCACATGTTCGACCAATTCACGCATGAACAGTCAACAGTGGGGGGAAAAAAAGACTTATAAATGGCAAACCTCAAGCATCCACTCAAGGTGGGCGGCCCTCTATCTTGACTGTTCGGTACAGACAGACACAAAGAGAAAGACAGAGCGAGAGGCATGTACATGTGAGACAAAAATTATAATAGTTATAATAATATAAATATTTAAAATGTATATTATTTATAGTAGCGCCAATAACAATAATAATTCAAGTCTCGAATGTGTATCACACTTTAATGAGACTTAAACGTGAAGAGAATTAGGAAGAGAGGAGTAGAGAGAAGCTCAGTGCGTCATGGATAGTTTCCTCACAGTGTAAATCTATAGCAGCATTGCAAATGGCCACCCTTAATCACAAGCTTTATCAGAAAGGAACGTTTTAAGCCTAAATAAAGAAAGGGTGTCGATACTGAATAAAATATAAAATACACACAATGCAACAAGTGCTGTTAGGTACTGCTTTTTTAGGGTGGTATGAATGGATCAAATGTATTGAATTTGAATTGTTTTGTTTTTATAAATTTTTTTAGATAACAATTTATTAACACCAAAATGGAGTGAAAATGACTATAGCAAATCAAGTCTTCAGACTTAACTTAGTTTTATTTTATCCAACTAACAGTCCACGTAGTGAGTCATTTGCAAAGCTAGCTTTAATAGTATGGATAATGGATAATATTTGTTATAGTTTGTTTGGATAAGTCATAACTTGTAATTATTTATAAATCTCTCATGCATTTATATATTTGGTTGTCGCCCAACCTTGACGTCTTTACTTGTATTTCTGTTTAGATCAGGTCAAAACTTTCATGATTGAAAAAACAAATCAGTCAAAATCAGTCTGATATAAACAATGATCTGAATAATAATAAAACACTGAATATAGTAAAAAAAACAATTAACAAGGAAAGGTGTACTGTTATAATTCAACCCATTACGCTTTGAATTAAACAAATGAGCTATATGTCTTAGAATTGTTATTTTTGCTTACACTTCTTCCCCTCAGTTTTTTCCAGCTAACAAACAGGATTATGTTTCTCAAGTTACCACTAGATGGTGCCCAAAGCTTAGAGTTCATTTTCTGAAAGGTCATCAAATTTTGGGGGGTTTTAATCAGCGTCTAGGTAAAGAGGTTAGAGTGAGCCAGGTCTGCATGCCTAACTGATCCTTGATGATGAAGCTTCCCAGCAGTAAATGATAAATCATCCTTTGTATCTAGCTGTCAGGATTTTATTTGCTGCGCCAGCATCCAGTGTAACTGTTGATTGCTGGCGATTGCTGATTTTTCTCTTGATTGTTAAGAGGATATTTTGTTGTTGTTCTTTTTTACAAGAGCTTGTACACAGTTGCACAGTTCTAGTGGGTTAGGAATTAACAAGAGGAGACAACTGAAAAGGACAAGGGAAGGTGAGCGAGAATAACAATGCCAGAGGAAGCGTGACTGAGGGATGGGAGCGTCAGAGAAAATCAGTATGGTGACATCTGGAGGAGTGAAATGAGGATTAAATAGAGGAGAAAAGAGGACATGTGCTATTAATATCAGTCTTAAGCTGCTTTTTCTATTGTGACAATCAGGTAAAGTGTAACCTCATGTTTTTTTTTTTCTGAAACGGAGTGCCCTTTCTGGACTGACCAATTCGCTGGCAAGCTGTCTGTCTCTGCGGTCATATTGTCGACTGGCTGACCTTTTCATTTGATAACTTACTGATTGACTAAGAGGCTCTGAGTGAGGTCAGTCACGCTTAAAAGAGGTAAGACATTAAAATGAAAAGAGCAGACTTTGTGTGACAGAAACAAGAAACAGAGATTTGGTTATGCATTTTTAGAAAATGCCTGGCAAAATGATTCTCATGCTTCCAACCTAGCAACAAAGCATCAGCCTCAGAAAGCAGCCTAACCAGTGCCTGCGGATTTTGACACGTGAAGGGGAGTTTTGTGGGATTTTTTTCTGGCTGCTCTGGTAGGCCATGAAAGGTAATTTTCTTGTAATGTAGCTGGCTATCATTTTAATTCAACTGTGGCCTGTTTACACTATTCTGGTAGGCAGGTAGGCAGGTTGGGAAGGAGGTTTCCTGGCCTGCTTCATGTCATTAGACACGTAAGCGTGACAAGATCGACACGATGTTTTGGTAAGACGCAGGTACAAATAACGAAGCAAAATCCGTGAGCTAACTAAAGTAATACGCTGCTTCGACCTGCTTTTTCCCTCCCTCGTTCATTCCTACTCTCATTCCCTTCCTCCTTCCAGTGTTTTCAGTCAGCGCTGATTGATCAGGTAAGCTGGACGATGTACGGAGGCTGGGCGGGCGCTGTTTGTTGTTTGTGTTGCTCTCCATAAAGATTGGATTTACAGTAACTCTGCACTCCTTCTCCTCTTCCTCTGCCCCCCTTCCACACTTTAACAGCCCCTGGCTCCTGCCCACTCCTATAAAACACTACAAACATAAAAACCCACAAGCACTTAAGAGCCGTCTTGGTGAGGAGTAGGGGAGGCGTTTATGGGGGGTAGGAGACGGCGGGCTGAAACATCCTCCTCTTTACACCCCTCAATCACTCCGTCCGGAGAAGCGGAGAGAGATGGAGGGGAGGATATATTGCCTCTGATGGGCTAGCTGATTAAGATGGATTGCCCAATGAAATGTCGTTGGAGTGATGAGTTCTTGAAATGTGTGTTTGCGAGAAAATGTGAGAGTGTGTGTGTGTGTATAATGTATCGGCAACCAACTATGCATTAAAACCGGTTTTCATATTGATTAAATGCAAATTTGCTTCTCTGTTCTTAACTGCATTTTCACCTCTAAAGGCTATTCCTAATTTCCATTCCTTGCACCTAATTTCAACTGCCATAGTGTTTATTTTGTTTGACTGTTAATGCGATTTATTTTGGCCTACATTTTCGCAGCATAGAATTAATATTTTATTGAAAAAGCACTGAATAAATGGATTTTTTCAGCAGTTTTGTTTGATAACTGCATTGTGTTAGAGTAAATCTGTCAGGCTAGACCATAAAAAAACAACTACTCTAAAAACAAGATGTACGCTGTCGTGTGATAAAGAATATTTCGGTCCTTAAAGGACAAAACCACTTGTCATCAACCCTTTTTACATTTAACCCCTTTAAAAATCGTGCAACAGCTCTGCAAAGAAGACCCCTATCTAGCCCCTTTTACAGAGGCTTTTCAATGTAGGCCTGGTTCACCTTTACTCCACTCCTCTGCTCTGCATTTAAGGCAGCGGGGGTTGACAAATAAGTAAGTGTGTATATATGGGACATGTTTCTCCTCTCCGAATTAAACCTTTCTGGATTGCAATGTCGGTCGCCTGTTTATATGACCTGTGATCTTTTCGGACCCGGTGTTTACATGCATTAACTCATCTAATCGGAAACAGCTCTCTGACATGCACAGACGATCCACGCTCCAGGTCATCAGGTGGCAATAATGTTCCGATGAGCTGGGTGCCAACCGCCAACAAGCGCCCTGAAGAAGGGTACGACATAGAGGGCATGTGCGGAAGTGACTTTTCTTCCATCTAACCGTCGTACTCTTTTAAAGGCTTTCAGAGTTGAAATGAGTAAATAACAATCCGATGAAGACCAGTGTTGTTTTGAAGTTGCCATATTTAACATGCGGCGCTGTGCTTGCACTTAAAAATGTCCGCCAGAGCATTACGTCATGATGCTGGGCATACGCAAGTACAAATCAAACAGAGGAGCTTTTCGAAACAGCATTTACATGCAGCGACTGGCTGTCGGACAGGCTTCCCGAAAGGACTTAGACTTCCTCCTTGTAAATGAATCTCAATCGGAAAGGGCTTTTTTTTCCCGTTACTCATCCTCAATGATGGCAGCCCATACAAGTAACCCTCCTCCACCTTGCTGGCGTCTGAGTTGAAGTGGTGCCCTTGGTCCGTTAGTGATCCAGCCACCGGATCATCTCATCAGTCCACAAAATCTTTAAAAAATCTGTCTTCAAGTATTTCTTGGCCCAGTCTTGAAGCTTTAGTTCATGAGTCTTATTCAGTGGTGATCGTGTTCCAGCCTTCTTTACCTTTTGCCATGTCTCTGCGGACCTGACACCTTGTACTTCTGGACACTCCAGGCAGGTTTCAGTTCTGGAATATGGTGGCACTGGAGGACAATGGGTTCCTGGTGGCTTCACGTTTGATTCTTCTGCAGTTCATTTGTGCTTTTTCTTCCCCATGTGTTTTTTACGACCTTGTTGACTATTTGCATTGAAATGTTTTTTTGTCCGGTGGTCCGGCTTCAATTGTTTGGCTATTTCAAGAGCATTGCATTCATTTTTAAGGCATTTTACAATATTAGACTTTCCAGTGTCAGTTAAAGTTATTTTCCAGCCCATTTAACTCAGGCAATGAAGCTGGTTAATAATTATGCAGACCTTGTTATAGGGTTTTAATCACTTTAGGACACATCCTTCCCATTATACAAATCCATGACACCTGAAGATGATTGAATCCAATAAGCATACCAGGCCAGATGAAACATATCATTCCTCCAGCAAATTCTGAGTCTACACAGAATTAACTCTGTATTTGTATTTAATTTTTTGCTGCCTTCAATTGCGCTAATTAAAAAAAAACATTTCTGTTTGTAAAGCACCACCTTTTTAACTATAATATATAAATGAAGTAGCACATTGTGTGACAAACATAGCACCTCACCAGTTGCCATTGTGAATCATAGTATCTGAGCTCCGATGGCTTTTGGTCGTCCTCGTGCAGGAATCTAACTCAGAGTTCACAAACTCAGAGTTGATTGAACCAACTCAAATCAGCTGCTCTGGAACCAAAAACTCAGAGTTTCTCATCTCAAGGTTAATCAACCCAGAGCTCAGGGATAAACATCAGGATGAACCTGCCATCTGAAATACATCCCGGGGGTCTTAAAACCATTTAGCAATGGGGAGAAGGTAACTAAAGAAAATTAAACAATCAGAAATGTCTTCTTATTGAGGAGACAGCAAACTCTTTACTCTCTGAGCAGAGGACAAGATTAGCGCCCATCTTATTCACCGTAAATAAACAAACGGACCCGTTTTTGTTAACTCCAAACAAAGGAGCAGTGGAATAGTGATATGCCGGTGTGTCGTTTTAAATAGTGAGCCTGGATTCTTCTTGCAAATTTATAACTTATTTTTCACATTTCTTTAATTCTTGGGCGTAAATTAAGTTCTGTAAAAGGACAATCGTTTACTGTCACTGTTACACGGTGACTGATCTTATCCTACATTTTGGTAAGTTTTCTTCCTGTCAGTGTTAGCTGCTAACCAACCAAATTTATTAAGGAGACTCAACTCAACAAACTCATACGACTGTCAAGTAGTAAAATACAGTTACAACGCAAGACATTTCAGTATTATATATAATGGGGGGACTTATCTCTACATGTTCATGTTCATGTTTACATGACGTTCATAGCGGGGGTGGGGGGGCTAAAGTATGGGTAAAATGCAGAGAACTTTGTCAAGATTGTCAAACTTCATCATGCTGATGGATCCGTCAGGTCAGCAGAAATCCAAGTCAAGGACAAGAAGTATGTGTTCCCTAAGAAATTTATAGGACTTGCATAGTAGTAGATTGTTATTGGGGCAACTGTAATGCATTCTCACAGGAGGATAGTATTTTTACAGGTAGTGTTTTGACAGGTAAAATGGAGAAGTTGACAGGCATAAGCCGGAGGACCCTCCACAAGTTAAAGTTCTTGTCGGGTCCTTCTTCCTATCTTCTACATGTGCTCTTTGATCCCAGCTAACATCGGGCGAGAGGCGGGGTACAACACCCTGGACAAGTCACCATTTCATCGCAGGGCAGACGCATTGAGACATACAACCATTCACTGTCACACCTACGGGCAATTTTAATCTCACCCATTCACCTGTTTCGCATGTTTTTGGAATGTGGGAGGAAGCCGGAGTTCCCGGAGAAAACCCGCGCATACAGGGAGAACATGCTAACTACGCACAGAAAGGCTGGCACACCTGGATTTGAAACCAGTACCTTCTTGCTGTGAGGCAGTAGCGCTAACCACTTTACCTCCGTGCCGCCCTCTCCCCTTACAACCGTAAGGAAATCAAAGGACCTGCAGCAAGAAATACGGAATACTGAATTCCCACAGGACGGCAGTGTTTTTACAGGTAGTGTTTTGACAGGTAAAATGGAGAAGTTGACAGGCATAAGCCAAGGTGACGCCACACAAGTTGAGATCCTTGTTTGGTATTTTCTGCGTGTTTGCCTTATTGGCCTATTTATCTGTCTATAATTTACAATGTATATTAACATTAATTTGAGAGTTTTTGTACTGGTTTTGGATAATAAATGAGTTATGTCTAAAGCTAGCTGGCTAATTTAATATACTATGTTAATGCTTATTGTTAGGCTAATGCAGGTATGTTATTCGATGTTAATGCCTTTATTTTATGCTGAGTTAACAATTGTATACTATGCTAATATGCTAAGCTAATTAGCTATGCAACGGGATTGCACCGAATCTCTGAGTCCCACTGTAACTCAGAAAATGGCTTATTTTTACTCATTCAGTTCTTGAAAGAAGCAACAATTAACCTAACTATCTGGTATTTATTTAAAATATCACTCTTTCTAGTGATGTTCAAAGGAGGTGCTTTATATCACCACCATTCTGATAAAGCATTTCGAGATTTAAAATGTATGATGAAAAAATAAGTTTTCATTCATTATCCGTACCTTCTTATCCTGTTCAGGGTTGCTGCGACCTATCCCAGCAGGCATTGGTAGAGAGGCAGGTTATACCCTGGATGAGTCGCAATTTCCTAGTTGCTTAATTAGAATACTGTGACCTTTACCAAACACAATCATTTCTCTTTCATTCACATTTTTCACACTCCTTTGTCAGTGTTAGTTAGTTCGTATTTGGACTTCAAAACTGCAAGAAAAATCTAAATGACCGTCTGAAACCACAGTGTACTTCATGACTGCTCGACAGATGTTTGATGGCTGCCTTGTTAGTCACTCCTGGTGCTGGAATGTCAAGTGATGATGCCTCACAGCCTCGTCCAGTTATTTAAGTAACACAACTGCAGAAATAAATGCTTGAAGACACTTCAGTTTATTGTGCTTGAGTCTAAGAAAAATTAATTTTTTTCACATATGAGTTAATAAAACAAACAGACAACATTAGGGCTGCTGCGGTGTTGGTGGTGTGTGTCTTATAGATTTGGGAAAGGTCTATGTTTGATGACGACCACCACCGGCTTGAAAACAGCTGGTGAATCATGATAGCTACATATGATTAAGGGACCAGTGCTTTCGGAAAGCATGGATGAGAAGTGTTTGACAGATAAATAGACAGCAAGAGGGCAGAGCTAAAGGGAAAAAGGTTGGATGGATGTAATCTAGAGTTCTGTTTAGTGATTTTAAGATGACGAATATACGAACCCTTGGCTGTGAAATGCTTATGTTTTTTCATACTTCGACCACTGCTCTTTTTTTTAATCAGAAGAGCCATGTGATTATATTGCCCCCGACCTCTGAGGAAGTGACAGGGGTCAGAGGGGGTGATGGAAAAGCCAGAACAGAGATTTCTTGTGCTGTTTTGGGCTCAACACTATGTGCTCTCTATTGCCCTGTGCTGCAGTTAGCCTAGCCTAGAGCTCTTGTCAGCTCCTCTTATGACAGGCTCATGTTAGAAGATACAAAATGTCACCAGTTTACTATCGTGGATGAATCAAATAAAATCCTTGACATTATATAGATTTAAGATACATTTTCATATATATTTCATTTATATAGATTTGAACTTTTAATTTGAAATATAATTTGGTTTCAAATGCTGTGGCCACAAAAAGATCCCTCCCAAATTGCTTTGTTCCTTTTCACTGTACTTAACTGCTGTAGCAGTATTTTTAACTGCGCTGACTGCATGTTTTGTGAAGCAGTGCTAATGGACTTTCACACAATATTCCCATCAACTGTACATACAAGCACTTACAGAGGTGAATTGGCATTGCAGATGCCTTTTCAAGCTCGGACTGCATATGGTGTACCGTCAAATTTAAACCTGTCATGACCTCTTCTCCACAGTACAAGCTACTAAACCAGGACAAAATTTCTGTGGCGAGCATTGAGCAAAGCTTGCCAACTAGAAACCTTTTGAAACCTTTTTTCAGTGGTTGTTCGAATAGAGAGAGGAGACACGATTTGCGTAAAATCCAATTAAATGGGGATTAGAAATAATTCTGAGCTGGTTTGAATCATCAACTGTCAGTAGTTGTAGGCTGAGTCAAAGTCACGGTACTTGTGGGACCCCACAAAGAATACTGAAAGGATTACACACATGTATTTTTACATTTCATAATTAACATTTTTTAAAATTGAGTATCTCAATTTAGCCCAAAATATATAAATTTATCACAATTTTCATTATCTGCAAACAGGGCTGCAACTTTGTTTTTTTTAAACTTTATTTAGTTATTTGCATTTATTATTATTATTATTATTATTAGTAGTAGTAGTAGTATTATTGTTGCTGTTATCATTAATAATAATAACAGTAATTATAATTATAACAATAGTAATTGCTCTGTATTGTCATGACATAGTCATAAACAGTACACACTGTACAGGACAACATTGTGAAATATTTATCTGTATTCAAGGGTCTGGAAAATACTTTTTTTTTAAAGAAAAAAGAAGGAAAAAAAAGGCCATTAGAGGTTTCAAGAGCCCATGGTCACATTGCAAATAAAATAAATTGTACTGAAAAACAAAGATTGCTATGTCTGAATTAAAAAAGGTCTGTAAAGTGCAGGTTCAATATGTGGCTTACTCAAAGTATTGAATGTCAAAGAGTAAAAGAAGAAAGCAGCATAAAACATTAGTAGTCACGTAAAGTGCAAGTACTTCAAAACTGTACTTTGTCCACCAGCTGGCGTTAAGCAGTTAAATGGTCACAAGCCAGTAGGTGGAATTTGATGACTGCAGTCTTTGAGTCTCAACAAATATTCCAAAATCAATTTTTACCGAGGGTACGCATGAGAGTAGTGGTGGTAGGTAAGAACCAGGTGACTGGGTAATAAGAAACACCGCTGTGAAGTGAGTACATTACAGAACATTGTTGGAATCTACCAGGTTACTGGTAGATGCCATGTCAAAATTAAATAAAATCATCTGTTTTATCCAAACAACTGTAAAAAATGGTGAGTCAATTTCAGTTGTTGTGCTAATAACTCTTTTCATCACTGCACTGAAGTCATGCTATTTTCATCCTGTCCTCTTGCATATTTGTCTTTGCCATGAGCAAAGTTTGGGAGAGTCACTGGCTTTGTGAAATGATTGCAGCATGTAATTAGATAGTGTTAAGTTAATTATGGTGCAACTGTCAGAAGGACTTCTTTACTGGTCATTTGGGCAGCAACATTTCTGCTCTCTGTGTTCTGAAAATCTAGAGCATTCAAGGTTCAGTGCCCTGAGGTTCCATGTGATGCTCTGACATCTAGTTTGTCTCAATTTGGGTGAGAAGATGGAAAATGTGCTACCATACTTTATGGTTCATCTCCTGATTCTCGTCCTCTCCATTTTTCTTTACCACAAGCATTTAGACATCATGGCAAGGCTGTGATCTGTGAGGAGCGATACACTGATTTACAGCCTGACATTGAGAAGTAAACATCCCCTTGGAGAGTTAATCCCTAATGTTGTTCTGGTCAGTAAATAAACGTAAAAAAGGAGACAAACTGACAGAGTTTGCAGAAAAGCTCATTTGTGCTAATTATTTCTATCCCACCCCACCGTTGTTAAAAGCTTTCCCTCCCCTCCAATCAATCGCCACTTTAGCGAGCAAGAAGGAATGGAGGAAGTGCGAGTCTCATTAGTCTGATTGGGTCAATGTAGGAGATGGAAAGAGATTGAGTGTATGAGGGAGTAAAAGACAAAATGAGTCTGCTTGATCATCAGCACTTGGCTCATCAGAGCTTCTGTCATCAAGGCAAATGCTGTGTTCAAATGTGTTGGTCTGTTGTACAGAACATCTTAATCCTGGTTAGCTTGAAGAGGGTCTTGAAGTTGCCAATGCTGGACTTGGTTTAGCTTTTTTTCCCTTGCTGTTGAAAGGTAGAGATAGTTGGCTTCAAAGCTGGATGGACATGGATGTTGACCCTTTTATCTGGTATGGTTGAGAGATGAAAATCTGTGTATGCTTTAAACAAAGTAGATTACAAAAAGGTTCTTTAAAACCAAATTTAAAGTGTGTTTGTTTACTGTACCTCTGATGATCATCAGTCTGTATGGACGCATGAGAGTCACTTCTCGTTTTCTTTAATACGGATGTCTCGGTCCGTGCAACAGTGGATGGGGAAACAACAATACAAGGCTGGACAAATGAAGTAACTTCATCACTCATTTACTCTTTCACAAACAATAACATCTTTTGGACTCATATATGCACCCCAGCTGAAAAGAGAAAGAAGTTGGTGTCGGGTATAAAATAAGAGCTTGGGAGAGAAGTTCCAACTCTGTTGTACATTAAAACCTCCACACACCTGGTCAGCCACTACTTTGGGCACTACAACCGGCACTTAGTGTGGCTTAAGTGTCGTTACTAGTTCCTAACCATTCCAATCCAATGCCATTGTCATTATCACACACAGTTCCCATCTGTGCACCCGGGGTTACGTTGCCTATTAAATAAGGTGCAGTCTGACTCATTGTTGGGGTCATAGCTATATTGCGGCAGCAGAAAGTGGTTTAAATCCAATGGCATACAAATTTCACCTACCATGTATATGCCACTTTATCAGATGGTCAGATGGAACTACAGAGGCAGGGTCATATCCTGTTTTTCGAGCCTGAAATGCTTTGGCTATTGTTATTTCAAAAAGATGTAAATATGCGATACAAAAACTTCTATAACTTTTGCAAAATACTTTCTATTCATGCAGAACGAGTGCCTTGCAAGTAATCCAAATATCCTGTATATCTTGACAAATATTTAGAATTTTCACAAATATAATTTTGCTCGTGTCAATTTATTCAATAAATATTTTTTTCAATTTGTGCACTCTTGACTTTTCCTTGAAAAATGATTATACCTCATGCTCAATTATAACCTAGCAAAAGTTGGTCGGTATAAAGAATGTTGTGTTGTTAGGGCACATTTATTTATTGAGTACTTTGCATGCTGTAAAAAAAAACATTTTAAACAAATAATAGTAATATCACCTAGCCCTATCTAGAATTCAATCATTTTAATAAAGAATTTGAGTTGAAAGTTTGAGTTCATCAAATTTTAAAGATTGTTTTACTTAAAGACTTTTTACAATTTCATTCTATGAGGTATCATTGAACCAGCTGTGCAAATCATTTTTAGTAGAACTGAGGCTCACAACACAGGATGAGAAAACTGAGAGCACATTTGGGGAGGATTATTCTCATTGTAGGCTGTGTTGTTTGAACAATGAAATAAATTACAGCCTGACAATATTTCATTTTCTCTGATCTCTTAACAATAATTGAGTACAAAGGATGTATTATTCTCACACCCAAACTGGGCTTCAATTTATTACTGAATCCTCTTCCTTTCCCTCCAACAGCAAATCCACGAGGCCCTCATTGTCTGCTCAAATGTCGTCATTGCATGCGCTGCTTTTTATCACATCATCACACACAAAGACATGCAGAGAGTACAATGAGCACACTCACAATTACTATCTTGTAATTGCAATCTATCAGGCATTGTGAAGTGGGTCATGATGTGAGTTTAGGAAATTACATGTATGTTTATATGAGCCATATACATTCATTTATTTTGTTGCTGTCATTGCAGATGATTGAAACAGGCAGTTTTGCTTTTAGCTATACCGGCAGCTAAGTTCATGCTTGATGTCTCATTTTGCACTGTATAGTTTTTCTAATAAACATAGGGATCAAAAGTTACACATAGACAAACGGTTTTGTTTAATATCACTGATTTACCCTTTATAATCTTAGTTTCAGAACAGATGGGCTTTTAAACTGGCAACGTATCAAATTTAAATATTTCAGTAGAATAAAGCATAATATTTTGAAGCTCCTGGCAAAAATCGGATTTAGTGCATGAACAAGGACATCTGTTGTTAACGCACCTTCAACACAAAGCAGTCTTAAATGTGAAAGATATTGAGGCATACCGCTTTCTTGGTCTTTGATGTACGTATATCAAATTACCCAAAAGATAATGGTTGACTGGATTTGTCTTTAGTTAAATTTAAAAAAAAAAGAGTCAAGGACACTGTGATGCATTAGGACAGGAAGAACAGCTCAATCACAGAAATGCCGAGCCGCGATCAGATTTATTACACCTTTACTTTTCGTGTCTTATGTAAGATCAGCGGCATGTGATGGGGTTTGCGGTCTTGTACATTCATATGCGAGCCACTTAACTGTGAGCTTATGCATGCTGATAATCTTTTCATATTATTTTGGGGGTGTGTAGTCAGAAAGCATTAAACATTAGAATGTAAAGTGTGTGCTTATAATGACCCCTAAACCCGTTCATTTTTCATTTAATTATGAAACTGTTCATGAGTCTATAATTATTTTAAGGGTCATATAATTTCATAAACATGATTTTAATTATAGTTCTTATTTGTTTTTGTAACAGTTGTTGGGACTATTTGCTTTAAAATGCTTTGAATTTTTTGATTTCTTTATGTTAGTACCTGTCATAGTTACTTAGCGCTGAGATATTTTGCGTTACGGTATAAGTTACGATATTGTGGGCAAAGTGACTTTTATGTAAAATTTTCGGAATTTTATGGTTTTGTTACAAGAATTACATCAGACAAATAACAGGGACTAACATCTATTAAAGGCAACAAGGATGGACTCAACTAGCTGGCTGGTGCCTGAAATATTATAATTTGAATACATTTATAAATTTAATGCTTTTTTTGGCACAGAGAAATAACATTTTTCTGTTAACTAACAATACTTATTTAGTAAGTCACATTTGTTGTTGATATTATTTTTTTCATATTTTCCCAAAACCTTATTGAAAATCACTTCTTTCCTCACGTCCTCTCCTTTAATTCTCAGCTTGTACCCATTCATTCATTATCATAACTGCTTATCCTGTTCAGGGTAGTGGGGGCTAGAGGCGAGGAACACCCAGGAAGAGTGACCGGCTCATCACAGCGCTGACACCTAGACACAGACAACCAATTCACGCTCGCATTCACTGTCCAAATTTAATAAATTTGAGAGAGAACAGTGAAATATTTATGTAAAAGAGGGTTTTGAATTTATCGCTGTGATTTTATTATTTATTTAGTATTTGCTAGCCTTGAACCAGAAGCATACTGTGTGATGGACTTCTCGTATCATCCCAATACACTGCTTGGCATTTTAAAGTTACCAATGAATAATTTATTGTCGTCTTGAATGTCATTTGTTTTTTGGCTGCAGTGTGTTGGCCTCCACTAGAGCAAGCCTAGCAGTCAGTACTCCAGAGAAATCACAAGTTGCCATAACTACAAGTACTTAGTTGTCTGTTGGTCCAGAGTGTAGCCCTAGAGGGGTTTGCAGTAAGCCAAAAATGAATCAAGGCTGAGAGCTCTGAAAGTAACCATCCAGCAGAAGTCCACTGCCCGAAGCTCCTCAGCTGTACAGAGTCTCATCAGTTTGCTCATGTCGGTAGGAAACAAAAATGCATTACTGACATGCAAAAGAAGAGAATCCATCGTTTTTTTCATTTAAAGTCAATTCGGGATTGGTAATTTCACAAACACTACTTCACATTATGAACACTTTCAATTCACATTTGTTATAGATTTATTTTCCAAACAGAAATTTTACAAAAATCTTTTGTATACTGGTTCATAATTAAGCAGAATTAAACAATAAAACATACAAGGTTAGAAAATTGAATAGAGGACAATTGCTGTAGAAGGGCAATTTGGTTGTCTTTTTGTACACGCTGTCAGTGTGGTCATAGCAGTTCTCTTGAAAGATTTCTTTCTTATTTTCTCTCTGCTGAAGCATCTTTAAGTGGCACTAAAGTGGCTCTCTTTCTGATAGACAGCCTAATTCATACAGATGGTGTTGTTATAATCCTCTGGGAGTCTGTCTTATTTTTTATTCCTGCTTCTTTTATTTCAGTCAGGTCCTGGCATTCATTGGTGTGGGAAACAGCTTTATGTTTTGTTGCATTATTTCACATTTGAGATGTGTTTTACTGATTTAACCCAGTTTCTGTGCAGAAGGATGAACATTTTTCATGCCAGTCACGGTCATTCATAACTAGCATTCCTCCTGTAATTCAGGGGGTGTACAGATGTGTGTCCATCAATAATGACTAAGAAATTAATTCTTGTTTTGGATAGTGCTGGGTGTGACTGGGATCTATGAATTATCCAACATGTGTTTTGATATTTCAGGGTTTGCAAAGCCTTACAGAAATTTCATTTTTATTTTAAATAAATGCTCAAATTTTATGCATTTCTGCTAATTCTCTGAGCCATCATGTCTGTAAACAAATCATTTTTATTAGAGGGGCACCGATCGATCGGTGCTGAGAGGCCTAGTTTGCTGAAATTGGCAATCGGCCGAGCAGCCTCACTGGTTAGCTTGAAGAAGGCCAAGCTAACCGGCGCTCGACTTCACGCACAACAAGCATGAACAACCACGGCTCCAAATATCTCACAGGTAAACCAGAAAACCCAAAGTTTGCAATTTGTAACATCAGTAAGGACATAATAAGGCATCTCTTCAACCCCAAAACGTTCGTCACAACAAATTTAATCAAATACTTCAAGTTGAATCACCCCGAGGATCATAGCAGGTTAAGAAGCTAACATTAGCAGAGCGGCTAAAGATAGCGGGAGCTCAGAGACAGCACCAAGCCCTGAAGTCCTTTAACAAAGCCAACACATAATATATATTAGACTGAATGAGGTTAACAAAGTTTTTTTTTCACTTGCAAATGTCATACAGTTGGTTTAAGGATGGAGGGTTCATTCATTTCAACAGGTCAGAATACATAGAATACATACACATTATACAAAGCCGACCAGCCTCGTCACTGCCACTGTGGTTTTTCAAAATAAGAGCACTTAAAATACGTTAGTCATTATGATTTTTAAAATTTAAAGAAAAATAATCGGAATTGGCCAAAGATCGTAATCGGTGGATCAGACTTTATAAAAATCAGTGATCAGCCAAGAAAATTGCAATCGATGCATTTCTACTGTTTATGTACTTCATGCTGAACTCCCCAAAATCCAGAGCTTTCCTGAGATTGCTTACCTGGCTCACGTTTTATAAGCCTGGCACTTGAGAGTCTTGATTCTGGCAATATTAACACAGTCAATGTGCGTTGCTTGACAGAAATGACATGTTTTTGACATAAGAATGTATAGCTTTACACCTTCATATAACTCATCAGACGAATTAATATGCGATGGAAACTATTTTATTTTGCTATGCAACTTAATCGTTGGATTCAAACGTATGAATGACACCTTTTTGTTAACGGCCCACATTTGCTGGACCAGACGATATTCACCCTGTAGCTCCCTTGTCTGGTTCAATAAACACACTGAGTACCTCCTTTCCTTGTTATCTTATTGTCCTTAAGCAGAAATAAATGAATGCTTGAGTCAGTTCTATCTAATCTCTCTATGATGAAGATGATGCAAATGAAGAATAGAAGATTTTGCTGAGGCACTAATTCAACATTTAAGGTGGTAATTTAAAATCTATCCAACACTCAAAATTAACAAGAGGTCTGCAACATAAAATTTGTGTCACACTCAGTGAATGATAGCTGAAACTAGAACATTTATATCCGAAATTAATCATGTTGAGATGTGAAAATGATATTATTGTTCGAGACAGCTGTAGAAATATATATATGGATGCATGCATTAATTTCTCCTGAGCATCAACAGGAATACATTGACTTTTTGCGAAATGAACTTTGAAAGCACATAAACACTGAAAAACACGTAACTATGAGACGCACATTTACATAACAATTATTATCGCTGTGCTGAAGGAAAAACAGAGCAGAGTATTAAAAATGCATCTGACCCTTTCAATGCACTTTGCTGAATTGAACACTTTATTCAATCAATGTTCTGGTTAACCTGTGCTAATTCTTTTTGAGGCATTCTCAGAAGAATTCCATAAAAATACTTTAAAGATTTCCATGAAACTTGGTAGGAGGTTGCGCCAGAATGAACCCCATTACATTTTTGAGCTGCTCCAGATAAAGGAGACATCCAGAATTTTTTATTCAATTTTTTTGATATTGCTAACAAGGCATTTTTACAATTTTGTCATTGAATAATATATGAATCTTGATAAACAAAGTCAGGCATATTTAGGGAGTTGTTTTTATGCGTAAAAGCAAATCCAAACAAAACATCCACAGACCAGATTTTAATGTATTTCAATAGAAAGGTATGTGCTCTTATTACCTTACCTTATCTTATTTAAATTAAAGAAAGAAACAGAGTATTTAGAGATACCCTAAATTAAAATAGAGTGATTGGAACTCCAGCCTTGAGTGTACTTTTATGCACAAACTACATTTAACATGTTTTTCTATATTAGCTGTTCTTTGATATTGTTTTTCTCTGCAGAGAATTTCATTTTGAAATGAGGATACACTGCTTGGTGGAAAATTTTATTAAAAACCCCTTTGATGATATTTGTTTTAGTACATTTCAAACTCAGAGATATACAAGCACTTGAGTCTGCGAGTGTACTTTTTTGTTTGGTGCAATCTGAGTTTGAAAAATTAAGATGGGGCCTTTCTGCTAGATAATGGACAGTGAAAGGCCCTCACAATAATGACAACTCTGAGCACTGTGGTTCAGAGCACATACAAACACACGCGCATGTTAAGACACATGCACACTACAGACACACGTACACACGTACACACACACACACACACACACACTTAAAAAGGCTTAGATAATCTAGATCCGATTCAATAAATTTTCTTCCCTGTTAAACACAGACATCACGCAGTGTAAAAAAAAGCTATTTCTATCAATATGAAGTATTTCCTTTCAGACTAGAAACCCCAAGCACAAGCAGTTACTCTTAAATGGACACGTACACTCTCCCCCGTTCATTATATTGATCCATGCTTACACAAGCATTAGCACTCACTTAGAATGAGAGGCATGTCTGTGGTCCTCTATGCAGGACCACAGAGCATGAACATGTACACACAAATGTAATTCCACAGTTTCTGTTGGCTCATGCATCGATAATAGAACTTCTCAGTATAAAACACCAGGGTCTGCTATGGGCATAGCAAACAAAGTCTACAGCAACTGATATATTATTCAATCATTCTGTGAGATTGAACAACTCTGTCTCTTCATAGATCATATTAATAAAATGTACTTCATATTGATTTTCATACTTTGTTTCATGATTTAATGAGCCCCATTCAAATATTAGCGCACACACACACACGCACATGAGTGCACACTTATACACACACGACTCCGTAGGACTGCCTTTTCTTTCAGAAGTCTTTATTCATCCGTGTAGAAAAAAGACAACAGACAAATAAATGAAATGGCATTTTCCCCCATTTTTGCTTATACATAACTATTTCCATTGAATGAAATGAATGAGAGATGACATCATTACTTTTGAACAGAAAAACACCCCAAATAGATATATAAAAAATACACCACAGCTCTTCCAATATTACTCATAAACGGTCCTACAAGCTGGAAAAGAGATTGTGCTACTGAAAATAACAGTTATTTTCAACACTAAGAAGGTTTTGTATTGGTCTTCCACATTCTAAGCTCTAACCCTCATTATTTTTTCTATTTGTAGTATCTATTCGTCTTTAATTCTACAACTTTCTATCCTCCTCCCTCAGTTAATGGCTGTCAGGTCCTTCTTGCCATCTATATGTTTCTTTAGATGTTGAACTGCGTAGTGGTGAGGCTATCATCCCAGTATTCTCACTTCATAATAAAGTGTATTAAAGTGGAAAGCCTGATATCTATTTACTTAGTACTCAGATCAAACATTGATTTAAGTTGGTAAAAATTAATTGTTGTAATAATCTAAACAAAATTAACTTTTGCAGGGTAGGTTATCAACATATTGAGACTGTGATGTAACATAGATTTATTTGGATTCAACTAATCAGGGATTGGCAAATAATGTCCCAAGTATCCTTCAAATTAATAGATAAATTTTTGGTCGAAAAATGTTTATGTGAAAACAGTGTCTGAAATGTCTACCACGATTATCCCTCCCAGGACAATCTCTTTGAATTGCTTAACTGACTATAAATCCATAGATAAAGCATTTCAATTTACAAACACGTAACATATATAATTAAAAAGGTGAAACGAATATTTGGTATTTTTGTTTCAAAAATGGCTTAACTGATTAATTATCAAAATAGCTGCAAATTATTTCTCTGTTTCACTGAGCTCATCAATCTTTTAAGATCACAAACCTGTCAAATTTCAATGTAACCTGGAATTTCTCACTTTATTGTTTTAATATGTCTCAAACATCTGAGCCAAAACGTTATAGCAAAGTATTTGGAAATACTCAAAAATATACGGGTATAGTAAATTCATACTTGAGCAATTACACAACTAGTATATCCCATGTTCTACACTATATATGAATCCAAATAAATATAATATCAAATTACATATTGTGTGATTTATAATCTTCCATATTGTCCATTAACCAATTACTTGTTTTTTGATCGAGAACTAGCTCAAACTACAACCTTTCTGATAAAATGGAGTAGTTGGACTGTAATAGTCTCAGACTTGACCAAAACTTTGGGCTGCGAAAACTTATTAGAAGGTTTAACCAGATGTTAAAGAGAACATTGGAAGAGAATTGGTGTTTAGATTACAGATTTGTAAGATTTGCCTTCATTTGACAAGGTAATATAATAATGAAGCCAGACCACTGTACAAATTAGGCACATGCAGTACTTTATTTAAATTCTGAAAAGGATATTTTCAATAAGACAGTCATTTGTCCTGTGGTCTTGTTAATCATTCTAATTGTATGGTGTTTTTCTCTTATTGACTTGCTATGCCTCTCACTTGCTGACCTTACAATTATTACAGAAAACATTATATGTGGCATGAAACAATTCCATGTTATGATGAAAATACAGTACATTGGACAATGACAGTATTATGGTTACATAGAGAAGAAATAATCTGAGATTACGAGAACATAAAGTTGCATCAATTGATTCATTATCCGTTACCACTTATCCAAGTTGCAATATAATGAAAATTAAGTTGTAGTATTACGAGAATAAATTGCAATTAAGATAAAGTCCTTTCACGAGAAAAAGGTATTATACACTAAGAGAATAAATTGGTAACATTGTAAAAATAGTCATACCATTTAAAGAATGAAGACATAATACCAGCCATCTCCTCTTACACAAGGAGGCAATTACATCCAAGTTTCTTACTTCGTATCCGACCCAGTTTTTTACATAATCTTTTCACTGTCTGTGAAAGTGTCAGTGGTGTTGATGCGTTAATTTTGATGTTAGCCACACTCTTCTGATATTCTCTCTCTAATTTTCCTAAAATTATGACTCTGAGTATTCTTGCAACATTACGACTTTAAACTCATAATGACGACTTTATTCTCAAAATCTCAGATTTTCCTACCAAATGTGGCCTTAATACTCCCTTTGCAAGATACATGAGGTGGAGACTGCCCCAAAAAAGAACGAGTAATGAAGATAGTCAAATGAAAACATCCATCCTTGAAGGGAGTGTGCAGTCCGTATTTGAGGAACATAGAGGATACACTATGGTGAAAACTGAGGCATTTTATTTGGATGCAATGTCAAATTATCCCATTTGACAACCCTTTCCTTTATCCTATTTACTTATTCTCCAGCCCTGTCTTCTTTTCCTTTTCTATGCTTTTTTACCACCTGCTACTGCATTTGTCACATGCCCTCTTTTAAGCAATCCCCTTTTTAATTTCTCACTTTCTGTCTTAGGCCAGCACACCTCTTTCAATCAGCAAATCAGCATCCACTTTCCCTCAACGTATTTAATGTTCTATTTCTCCATCGATCCATTTTTCCATCAATCCCGCCACCCCACAACCACCACCACTCTTTTCTATCTCCCCCCTCTCATTAGTCTCCCTATGCCTGGGTTTGTGTCTCCCATCTCTGTCAGAACCGTTATCACAGCTGTCGGCTCCCTTGGTGAGAACAAAGTCGTCCTCTACTCATGGCAGCACAAAAGACAAGACAGAAATAAAAGGAAAGAACCTTGGCCAAAAAGAAGAGGCAGAGAGGAAGAAAATTTTAAAAAAAGAGGGGAGTAAAGTAGAGGAAAAGGAGGGCGCTAGGAACACATCTTTTCATGTCAACCATGATGCATATTCATGTGTGGGTTATAACAACCATTGATTCTTTCTTCTGTCATCATTTTTATCTATACAGCACAGAGCTTACAGTTGGTAGGAGGATATGAGAGCTATCTCTATAAACATCAAGTGCCTTCTCCTTATATTATAAATATATCTCCTGCTAAGTCAAGTAAGTCTACTATATCAACCTCAAATAAATTAGTGTGTATACTCATGAGCTCAGAATAATAGCAGCTATGAAAGACACTGAGATATCCCAAAGAAAAACTGTAGCTGTTTATAAATAATAAGCGGCACTGAAATAAGGTTTAACTGTTTACAGCAGTATACACTAGAGGGGTATAGTTGGACTAACGACTGTAACTCAATAGCAATGTCCAACCAACATAGCAAAAACAGGAATTTTATCTACCAAAAAAAAAACATTCAGTATTGAACCAGTAGAGGCACAGCGGGTACTTTGGAAACCAAGGACAAAACGGCCAAGGGGTCATAACCAAATGGCACCTGGCATTTGTGGCTCACGGAGTGTGTCCCTGTATCATCACGTGTAGGCATAATCTATATCAGGTATGCCACCCCCTCTGTAGCCACGGTTGGTACCATAAGTGACATGATGATGGTTGGATTGGCTGAGGATGGTGCCATTGAGGCTTCCAGCTCCTTGGCTACTCCGGTAGGTCCCATTAGCTTGGGAGGAAGATGAGGGAAAAATGGTGTGAATGTAGGTGACATCCTCAAGCTTAGGTTGTAGAGCCTGATTGGCCATAGCTGTCATCTGAAATCCTGCATGAGGCTCCCTGATCTCTAAAATGGAAGTGTCTTTCTTGGTGCCAGACTCTACATAGTCATCAAAATGTTTTCCATCTCGTCCTCTGCTGTATGAGCCTGAGTCCCCAGAAATATAACCGACCCTCTGCCCATACCAGCAGAAAATGCCAAAGATTAAAAGCAGGCTCACCAGTGCTGTGGCACCCCCTATAATCCCAGCCAATGGCAGGGCTGTTAGTTCAGAGTCCTGTCCCTCTTGGTCCGATCCCTCCCCTCCTGATTTGACCAGAGTCTCGCCAGTCTCTATCTGAGCACAGGATGGGACTGAGTCTTTACTGTCCGTGTTCATGCTACTAGTTTGAGATGAATCCAGGCTGGGACCTGCAAAAGAAAACTCTGGTCGAAGTGGCAGCAAGCAGATGAGGTAATGGGAGCGCGGGGTGAGCTGGGTAAGGAGGTACTGCCTCCTCTCTCCAGGTACCAGAGTCTCTGTTATGGAACCAAGCGCTACACTACTACCCAACCTCAGCCATGACAGGCGGAAGGAGGGTGCTTGCTGTGGGCACAGCCAGCTGACCAGAACACTGTCTGAAGAGAGGGGTTTTACAGTCAACTCCAGGGCCTCTCCAGACACCTGTCCGCCTTTGCCAGGTGGCAAAGGCATAACAAGACCAGGTCGCTTCGCTCGCAGTGTGAAGAGGGAACCTTGTGTGGGAATTGGAAGAGAGGTAGGGGTGGTACTACGATGGGGGACTAAAACCACTCCTTGATCCCCACCAATACCATCTTCAACTCCTCCATCTTTTTCTGCTGGGCTCACCCCTATTGCAGTACTTGGACCAGCAGCAGGGCCTTCACACTGCTCCATCAGGGAGGTTAGGTCTCTGAAGGTCTGGCCCCTTACAGAATCAGGCCCCTGACAGGTCAGACCCCGGACAGTCACTACTGCTCCCCGACCATGCAGCCAGGCATGGAGCCAACGGAGGTTGCAGCCACAGTACCAGGGATTTCCTCGCAGTAGTAATAGCTCCAGGCTTTCTGTGTCCCTCAAAAGTCCTCGGGGGAGACTGGTCAGATTGTTTCCTGACAGGTCCAGCCTCTGCAGTCTCCGCATTCCATCCATTGCCCCCCGTGGTATGTGAGTCATTCCATTGTCTTGCAAATGGAGTCGCACAAGATGAGCTGAAGGTAGTTTAACTGGTGGAGACTGCAGAGCATTTCTAACCAGTGACAGCTCTGTGAGGTTGGAGAGACGAGAAAAGGTGTCATCTGCAATACGGGTGTTGGCCAACAGGTTACCATCTAGGACCAAGCGCCTAAGAGAGGACAGACCACGGAAGGCATGTGTAGGGATGGTGCTAATTCTATTGTCGTCCAATCGCAACTCTTCCAAGGAAGCTGGTAATCCCGCAGGGATGCTTGAAAGGTGATTTCGAGACAGGAAAAGGAGTCGAAGTCGCGGAGTCCCAGAAAAAGCTCGCTCCTGGATGCTAACTGTGGATATAGAGTTATCATCCAGGTGTAAACGTTCTAATAATGGTAACTTGGCCAGCGCTGATCTTGGTAATGTTCGAATATTATTATCCTGTAAATGGAGCTCCCTTAAGGAAGGTGGAAGGTGTATAGGGAATTCTTCTAGTTGGTTGGCATACAGGTATATCACTCGTATGGAAGTGCTACGTTCCAGTGAGGGAGGCAGTCCGGCATTACTTAGTCGATTGCTCTGCAAGTAGAGGATGGCGGCCATTAACGGTAGTGGAGGAATTATACTGAGGCCTCGATCGTTGCAGTAGACAAAACCCTCATCACAGCGACACACTGAGGGACAAACAATGCCCTCATCTCCCTCTCCCATCTCCATGGCAATTGCTGCTGCCGCCAGTTCCAGCACCTCCGCCAATAAGGTGAGACACAGGAGGAGCAAAAAGAGCCAATCGCGGAGCTCAGCAAGACTCTCAGCTGCCATATTGTTGAATTGCTCCTGAATGAGAGAGTAAATAAAAACCTCAGTTAAAATAAGTACAGACTGTTTCTCAAATGAATTAATCAGAATCTACATTGCATTTAAGAGAAAAAGCACTTTATAAAGATAGTGCAGGACATACCATAAAATTAACACTTAAATGGTTAATTTTCCATTCTGAAAGTTAGATAAGATTAATAATTGCATACTGTAGTCAGACATACATTAAAGTGGCTGTCCGGTATTATATAGGTCAGAGCGACGGAGTAAAAGACAGAGATTGAGATGCAGAGGGTAAGAGGAAGTGTGAATACAGCAGGAGATGAAAATTACAACAATCCGTGAAAGCAAAATGATGACAGAGAGGGATGGAAAATAAAGGAAAGCGTTTTTTTCCGGGGAGATTAACAGAAGCGGAGTAAGTGACACGTAGCTAAACTAGAGGAGAGATCGGGGAGAAGGAAATCAGATTAATTGCCCACAGTAGCTTTTAAGACCAAAGAAATAGTACATTTTTATTAACGGCACTATATTTAAATGCCTGACGAATTGAAATGAATATTTGTTGACTGTATATTCAGAAAAACTGAAGGCGTGAGTTTGGGGTTACGACCTAAACAAATGGAGGGATATCACTGATAAGTAACCATACTAAAACACAAAGCTATCATTTAGAGAGTAGAGTTTTAGTACAACCTTACATGCATAATGTATGTTTTTTTCTTGTTCTTATTGTCCATAATAGTCCAAAGAAGTATTTTTCTCAGAGATAATATTGACACGTTTTTGTCTGCAATATAAATACCTTTCTGAACTGCTGTAGTATTACTAGCCTCCTACTAGTCTACTAGTCACTACAAAATACCAACATTGGTAACATTAGTTAACTGTCCATGTAAAATTAAGTCTTTGCACATATTATGTGATGTTCAGTGGTTGTAAAGTGGAGAAAGTAGTAGAAATTGTATGATGGCATGCTCTGGTTCGAATTCTTTCTTTTAGGTAGCCATGGGCTGATAAATTAGCCCTGATATGAAATGCCTTACATGATTTGAAAAGCCATTTGATAAACTAATCCTCTAAAAACAAGTAATTTTTTCCTCTCTTATGTGAAGTGCTAGATGCAAAATTGCCATTGGGTTTCATTTTAAATCCATGCAAAACAAAAAAATAGATTGGAGAAAATGGATGTGTGGGTTGTTTATTTTATTATTTTTCTGTGGCTAAAGTGGGTTCAAGTAAAGACTTCCCCGTCACCGGGTCACACCGGTCAGCGTGGACAACATTTTTATTTTTCTCTTTAATAGTATTTAAAAAATTTTAAAAAAGTAAAAGTGAAAAAGTAACAAGCATAGAAACACTTGCAAAGAAGAGAGAGTGTCAAGGTGGAGCTTCAGTTCTACCTCCTCTCTCATCCTCTCGATGTTGACATAGTTTCTCTCTCTTTTTTTTTTAATAGATTCAGCGGATCCCCCACGTTTTCACCCCTTCTCTTTCTCATTTGATCTAGGATTAAGTTAACTCATATGTGCGCTTACATTTATTTCACTTTAGAGCCTGGGTTGTAGCAGAGTCAGTTGATACTTTTTTCCATAACCTGTCCTAGAAATCAAGATCTAACGGTGGTCTTCTCCATTGAATTTGATATATATATATATATATATATATATATATGTTTATATAATTTTTATATTGTGTATCTAAAGATGTCTATAAGATGCTGGAGCTGCTGCAACAACTCAATTTCCCTTTTTAGGGATTAATAAAGTTTTTATCTATCTATTGACGTGAATGCAGAAAAAAAGTATGTATAAGAAAGGTCTGAGTGAATGTAGATAATATTGAAGAGGTCGTACAAACCTTCTCAGTCTCTGTGCCTTTCAATTCCGGTCCACTGCAGTATGTTTCTCCTTTATTAAGGATTTGTGGTGAAGAGTATTAGTGTATCTATCTGTTATTATAGTGTATCTATCTGTGTTATTGAGGATGCAGGCTTTTGATCTCTATCTTTTAGTGTAGTTTTCAGAAGGGTAGCTTTGCTCCTTAGGGCCGTTGTGCCTTCCACAGCTTGGGTGAATGATGATAGGAATGATGATAGCCTGTACTCCAGGGCTCCACGTGTGACAGCACCAGCATGGCTCAAAGCCTCTTCAAAACCCTCATTTGTGTGGTCTCTGTGTGTGCGTGTGTTTGTGTGTGTGTGTGTGTGTCCTACTGCCAAAGTCTTTCTCACTGGGTAAGAGGTCCTTAGGTCTGCCAAATCAAGTCATCTTCAGCAAGTGTCTAGGGGTCTTATTCTGAAAGCACCACACTACACCCAAAAGCAGTTGGGCAAACACTCAGAAGATTTTTTGAGTGCTCAAGGGTTTCTTTTTGAAGTTGGAAGTGGTCGTAGATGCTCATGCAAGCAGTAGTTCATTTAAAAACAGCCCTGACTCAGAATTAACAGTTAATGGTTTAAAGATATGAGAAGCATAGAGAGAACAAGTAACATTTCCAAAGGTAAAAAAAAAGTCCAGCAAGAAGCTATTATGATCTATTATTATAAGTTTTACAAACAAAATTAGTACTAAAAAGTAAATTCAATGTTAAGTGATAGTAATGACTCACGTTGACCTGGTAGAAGAAAAAGCCAGTAGGAATCCTATGCTCCAGCTTTTTTCTCTTATAGTTTCATATTCAACCCGCATTTAAGAGTTAGCTGCCTTTTCAGTTCACACAGATTATCTTGTGAGGACAAAAAGGGCAAGATGACCATGTGTACTGTAAATAATCTGCTCTCAGTGGCACTGTGACACCAATTTTTGAAAAATTCTCCCTCAGGATAGCAGAAATGGTAGACTGGACTGCCATTTGCTTCTGTAAGACAGCTGGCTGGGCGTCAGTTAACACCACCCTGAAATGAGACAGCAGAAAAGTACAACATTAGAATTTCTGTTTGGAGATAGTGAATCAGAGTAACAAGTCTTTTTGGAAATTTACGATTGTGGAAAATTCTTCTTAAAACATAATTAAATCATCAGGAACATACCAAAATGTAAGTAGGGTGCACAACAGTAGCCGGTCAGTGTTTTCCTAACTACTTTGTCTTTATTTGTATTTTTATTTTATATATATTTTTAAATAGATATTTATTAAGTTAACATGAATTTTATGAGGCAATGTCAGTAAGTATGTTGACCGAATTGTTGAGTAATCACAAACACCTGACACACTGATTTTTTTTTTTACATTTTTCATCCTGTTTACTTACCTATAATTATACTATATAATCAAACACAAGAAACATTTGTATCTTAATTTTTTATACAATAATTCTTTGATTGGATTCAATATGTACTATTTGTTTTTTTATGTTAGTGCAATATAGATACAAAAAAGATACACCATAAATACATCTTGAATGCAAGTGGTGTATATGTGCAAAACTAAGAATCAAACAGAAACAATCGCCTCATTAAGGTTTCACCTTGGTTGATATTTTCTTTTTGTAACACAGTGTGCTCGGAGCTTTTATTAACCACCATGCTAAGTGCCTGTGTCTTTTTTGCAGCTTCAACCCACCTGTGGCTTTGGAAATAAGGTTTTTATTAGATATATAGTGAGTGTACACAAATTCATTTGTCAAAGCAATTAAATGCTTTGCTGCTCACATTTGGGTTTTCACTTCATCCCATAGTAAGTAGACTACATACTCAGCTGGGAAATTATAATGCAGTTTGCTTGAACACAAATAGGGACAAATAAACCCACCCTTATTTTCATTTCCAAGGGACACATGCTTTAGCTGAGAAGTAGTTGGTCAACAGGCGTAAGTCTAAATGTATCAAGCATTCTTAAAATGTGCTCTATTCTTCCTTAACTCAGGAAGAAGCTGTATTTTTGTTTTAATTTTGTTTTGATGTTTTAATTGGTTCCACAAACGGAGAAGAATGTGTTTACATGAGGGTATAGTTTATTGGCAGTAAGACGTTGTTGATGTGGGATGAAGTTGAGGCCGTGTGTGGTGAGATCAATTGTCTTCCTTATAAAACAGATCCACAATTGTGTTAGGAAAATACACTGTTCAAGAAAAAATCAAGGGACCACTTAATCATCATAGTATAACACCAAGTCAGCAAAAAATTAAGGGAAATCGATCGTTAATTTAGGAACTCGGGGAAATGCGTGTTGGTCAAACATAGTGTCGATAAAATTTGAACCACCGGACCGCGGGCCCACAGAGCGCCACTCGTCTGCTCTGACAGAGAGAGAGCGCAGGAGAAACAGAGAGAGATGCAGAGTTTCACATGCAGGTATGTTATAATTAAACTCTTAAAGTTAAATTAATTCACCTCAGGGTCATCACATAACTAGATAAAGAGAGGAGGAGTCTCTGCCTCAACTTGTTCTGGATATTTATTCATTCATTCAATCATTTTCTGTAACTGCTCATACCAAACATTCAATAATTCTGATTTTCCAGGTACAGTCTTTATTGTCATCATTGACGTCTGTTAACACATTTTTCTTCACTCTGTATTCATTTCTGATGAACAAGAGCAGCAAAATGACCAGCTGATGGTCATAGAAGTTGGAATTCATGGTCAAATATCCATTTATATTTGCCTTTTTTAATCATATTGTATGGTTCGTACTGTGATGATTAAGTGGTCCCTTGACTTTTTCTAACCTGTCAATTGATAGGTTTAACCAAATTCTGCTTCGGGCACAAATATGGCTAGGGGCCCTGGCTGCAATCCAAACAGGTTCCACAGGTAGTCCTGCTCCTTCAGTGTGGCACACTGTGCGGTTGAAAGAAGGTTTGCTTTCAGCGGGCTACTGGTATGCTTGTTTCTGACCTACCCATTTGAAACAAACACCATGGGTGGCATGGGTGCACAACATTGTCTAGTTGGTCCTGTGCTCACAGCTCAGTACTGGCAGCTCCTGACTTTTGTGAGGTACCTGGATGGAATCCTCAGAGTTGTTTGTCAGATCGATACTGGTACAGTGGAATGTGGGTTCCTTCTAGTGCACGACAATGCCCGGCCTCATGTGGCCTGAGTATATAGACACAGATGTCATTGACTTGTCCTCACATTCACCTAATCTAAATCCAATTGGGCACCTATTGGACGTGACATAATGCTGCATCAAGCATTGATGCCACCAAGTAGCACGACAGACTGTCCAGGAGCTAATGGATGCCCTGATCCATGTCTTGGTGGAGATACCCCAGGACACTATCCGTAAACTAATCGGGGGCATGCCCAGATGTTGTGAGTGAGTTAGGAGTGCAATTCAGGCATGCGGGGGAAATGCACACTACTGAGTCAAATGTGAGTTGGTTCAGCCCGTGATTTAAAGTTTTTACTTAGATTATTGGTGCGATTCTGAATCCAGGTATCAGTGTTTTATGATTTTTGTTTTCATTGACTGTTGTTCCATAATTTTGTTCTCAACCAATTATACAATCTATATATTAGTTAAGATTTTCAACTTGAATAATTTCTGATGCATGATTTAAGTCTTCCCTTAATTTTTACATGGCTTGTAGCTTGGGATGGGACAAGTTTAATTTATATTGCAAATAAATACAATACTGCCTGGTTTGAGCTTTGTAATTGATATTTACGGTGACTGAATAATGGTTTGTCCAAGGACGGTCTAGATATACAAGACGAAGATTATATATACTGTATGTTCTATTAACAGGGTAGCAGTGGGGTCTTAAAAAGTTTTAAAAAGCCTAAAATCCAAAAACCTGAATTTAAGGCCTTAAAAAGTCTTACATTTTAATGAAATGTCTTAAAAATGTATTAATGTTACTTTCATTGAATAAAAGAAATTCATTCCTTCCTCTTAAATATTTCGATTTTAAGCTCGCCATAACAAAACTATAATGATGTGTTGATCAGTTACGATTTGTTACGGCGCTTAGTTCTGTGTTAGACGGAAAGAGTAATAATTATGACCAAGCTGAAGAAATCTTCTTCAACCTTGTAGTGGAAATATACTTTTGTGTGTCGTCGTCATAGTCGCCTTCAAATTGGGCAACTGTGATGGCCACTCTTGAACGTTTCATGACTTCTTCTGAAATCAAACTATATTGAACTAAAAGAATGTTGGATCTTAGCCCTTTTGGAATGGCTCATGAAACAGATGGTGGGACACCTTGCTCTAGGTTTTCCTGATACTTGATGGAATCCATTTACGGGTTGTTACGGCGCTTAGTTCTGTGTTAGACGGAACGAAAAGGCGAGAGCTGTGCTCCCCAGATAGAATTTGTCAAAACAACCATTCACCTGCAATCAAGGGGTGTGGTGTGCTGGGGTCGTGTGGAGAAACTTTGCGGAGAGTGAAAAGCTAATGTTGCAGACATTTATTTCTTCAAACTGTAAGTCACAATGGTTAAACCGTAAAAATGGGTAAATGCAAATTCAATAACCTATGGTTAAAGAACAGTCAATTTAATGCGTGTTATAAGCCGATGCTGACTGCAGCAGCTGAAGCCCGCTGCAACCTCTGCAAGAAAAATCTGAAAATGTGAACATTGGGCATCGCTTGTCTGGACTCACATGCCAAATCAGAAAAGCATAAAGCGGTTTTATACAACCAGCAACGAACGCATGCAATTAGTGTGTTTTGTTCCAAGTTTGGACCTAGAGCATCACCAACCATTGGAGCTACAGCAACGCTTAAAGCTGAGGTGCTTTACACACCGTCGCGAACCATCTGGGGTTCTGAATTTCTTCCATATTCTTAATACTTTCTTGCCAGTATGGATGTGAAATAGGTCTTTAATTACGTTTTTAGAGTTCTTAAATAGACTTGAAATGGGTCTTAAGTTCCAAACTTACTAGTCTTAAAAAGGTCTTAAAAAGTCTTAAATTTGACTTGTCGAAACCTGGACATACCCTGTATTCAGTTTTTAGATATTTTAGTTCAGCTTCCTTTTATGAGACAACTGTCTTATAAAGATGTGCATTTTTCCCTGTTCCAAATTGGAGCACAATTTATATTCAGACTCCCTGTAAAGAGCCAGGCCTGGTCCTTTAAGAAGATAGATCTTATGGGAATTGTGTACCTTGTGTAACTATCATGTGGAGTATTAAAAGTTGTTAGTGTTGTTAAGTGTGTAGCCACACCTGCATGACAACATGCTGGACCACCTCCGTCCCGTTAGATGTGTATTTTTTTTGATGTTTTCACTTGGAGTCACTTTGGAGTAAGGCTGTGTATTTATTCTGGCTGTTAAAAATAAAAGGCCTGTTCTCTGCTTCAGAGTTTTTCCAGACTCTTATTTGTTACCACCTACGAGCCAGAGGTAAGCAAAGCTAGCCAGCATTATATACTAGAGGTCTCCCTACTACAGTTCGGGGGCTGAGAAGCTTGAGAGCTAACATTGCGTAACGCAGTTCAGTCCAATAAGTGCAAATCTCATTTTTCTGACACGCTCCTCCTTCTGCTTCATTTAGCCTTGGGGCATCTAAAACACTATACCCATTTCGGCTGTTTTCCTTTCAGACTACTTTGGTAGGCACTAACAATTGCAGTGAGAAAACGAATGCTATTCTGACTTCACCTGACTGAGCAGGCAGTTGTACAAAAACCTTTATTTCTTCCCGTGACTCCCGTAACTGGCATCATTGGAGTAGGGGCCACGTGCCCCAAACATCATACAGACTCTTCCTGACATTCCCTTCAATGGTCATTTATAAATATACTAATAGTTAGACTTTTCAAACACAGTAGAGCTGAAGGTTCAGCAAGGGGAGAATGGTCAGTTGTCCAGGATAAACTGACATGGTGGAATTCACAGCAGAAGCCCAACTTATCCATGCCTACCTCTAAACACTGCTGGAGCCATGGTGGCATGGTGATATCTATTTCTTCTGACACATATAATTAATATAATAGTCACTGTAACAAGCACTCCTTGGTACATATTATTGAGCATATATTATCAATAATTCTGAGCCTTATTGCGAAGTAATCAAAACTAAACTAATGTCAATCAGCAGAGAAGTCATTTATATTAAATATTTTCCTATAACCAGTTGTCATGTATTTCTACATAATTTCTGTACTAAATACAAATAAGTAAATACTAGTACTTTAAACTTAACTATAATTATAAAGGATCCATCAAAGATGATTTTTGTGACTAATTTGACGAACACCAATAATTTATACTCAACATTTATCTCTTGAAAGAAAAGATTAATGTCAAGAAAACCGAATACAGCATTTAAGATGAATGTTTGCAGTTTGAGATGGAGCCAGTAGTTGTTCACTAGATCCCAAAGAGTTTGGCGTTTTCTTTGCTTTATCAGCTATTTCATGCATTTCTTTCATTTGATGTTAATAAGTGCAGTTTTTGAAGGCGTGCTGATTCTAAATCAATAATAAGGTATATAAAAATCTCTATAATAATTAAAATTTAGTTTAAAGCAAATGAGGTCAACAGCTGTGTGATATGAGCTGCATTTTATTTTTAATATCAGGTCATTAAATAATAAAAAATCAAATGCATTTAGAACTATTAATGGAAATAAAGATGTGCATTTAGAATTAATCACAAGTTGAAAATAGGATGAGAATGTTGATCACAGCTATATTATATTGAATATCTTCTTGTTTTTACAAAACATAAATTTAAATATATCAGCCTAAACTTTAGTAAACTGTAAAAAATTATAAATTTTTATGTTTTTGTCATTCTATTAATAGAAATATTGGGGATAAAAGTAATAGGATTAAATGTGTATTTTAAATGAAATATTTATGATAATTAATTGTATTTTTTCACATCACCTAATATGAGAAAGGAAAAGGAAAAAATATTTGAATCAATATACTCGGGCGAAACATCTCAAGTGTTCAAGCTTTAATTAAGGGAATGGTTCTCCTCTTTTGGCCGTGTGACCCATATAATGTTGAGCCCCAAAACATTTCTAACTGACCCTTCATTGTGCGTCTCTACTGTGCTACTTGTTTTTATTTTATTCTGCACAATAGAGAGCAGTCTCACTAAGCAGGCAGAGAGAGATCCCTCTGCTCTCATGAGTTGGTTGGTGATAGCACAACTGAATGGGATTACTTCAGCTGAAAAGAAAGCAGAAACGTGAAAACAGCGGAAGGCTCCTCTATAACAGCTAATTATATACATTTTGCCAGCGTATTTATATGCAAATATTGCAAATGCCTTTTAGTGGTCACCTTGTACCATCTACAGATGGAAATAAGATATACAGAGGATGATCTGATACTTAAACCTACATAGGTCTTTATTTAAACATGACATTGTTTGATGTTTTTGCTTTATCTACAAGATATTAACAGTAAAAGTATTTTTTTTTTGTTTGTTTTTGAAAAAATACTTCTTGTGAACTTTTATATGCACTCCAATAAAGCTTCAAAGACTGTAGTGGGTTGCAGCAGGAAATTGAAAATATCAAATCTCCACTTCCATCCGCCCCTTTGGTCTACCAGGATGTTCAGGATAATTGAGAAATTGGAAAGCAAAGAAGAGTGGCAGCTGTGATACTCGGTGGTGTGCTCGCTCTCTGCACTGCATGGAGCTAGGATGTATGAAGTGAGAGAGCAGGAAATTAGGATTAAAATAAGATAAGATATTCCTTTATTAGTCCCAAAACAGGGGAAAATTTCACTGAATAATAATCTGTTTAATAGTTGTGGTAGGGATTCACTGTTTCTACTTCTTTTGACAAAGCATAAGTATGTATATCTTGGTACTCGTAATCCCCACTTAACAAAGTAAAAACTGTGTAAAAGATGAATACCCGTACATTCAAATACCAGTCCACTGATGACATGGTGAGATTGATTAACTCTTATTCAAATAGAGACTATCGACTATATAGTAAATTCCATCAAGTTGACACTTCTTGTTGGCCTTGATAATTTAGTATGCTATTCTTTTGTCATATGACAAAACTGCTGACATTTCTTCTCTTCCACCTACTGCTCAGCTAATGAGAGGTTAACATCTTATAGTCATAATGTTGTATTAGGTTTTTTTGAATTGAATTAGCTTCATGACTGTGATTATTTGAGCAGAGAATCAGACTGATAACTTAAACTAGTATCGCTGCATTTCTTGTTGTGGGGCTGGGGAACAAAGTCTGAGTTCTTTTGTAGTCATGTGGATGTGTAACCCCAGTGCTGTTGAGGTTGATGAGCATTCATCCCTGCTGACACACATTCTTACTACATCTACTCTTCTGTATATTAATATGGAGAGAAGAATTCCTCTGAGTCTCACTGTCAGACGGCCCTATTGTTCTCTGCTGGCCTCTACGACTGTGCTTGTGTGTGTTTAAGATTAATGTGTAAGTTGGTGTACCTGCATATTATGCCCATGTGTTTATTGTGTATGTGTCTACAACAGCAAAACAGTAGTTAAACCAGCTGTGAGGGAGACATGGCATGGGTTTCTGACCCCCAATGGCTCATAAAGGCAACTGGCCAGAGAACACTTTGACCAGCCATTAGGGCTCAGTGTTAGCAATTATTTCACCTAAAGGCACCATTTGTAAAATGAACACACTCATTAAAACCACTATGTGCATCCACAGGTCTATGCATGCAGTGGTGTGTGCTTGTGTGTGCATGCACGTGAAACTGCACACCTGAATTTACAAATTAAACAGCAAAAATGGTGTGTGTCACGGCCTTTGTTGTCTTGTTTGTGTGAATATGTATCTGAATGGATTTGTGTTTGTGTGTGTGTGTGTGTGTGTGTGTGTGTGTGTCTGTGTCTGTGTGAATGTGCATATGACTGTTTAGTTACTCCACACACGTAACCTCCCCATCTCAGCCTCCCTGTTTCTCATTTACTGAGCGAATGCTAGGGAGAAGGTGTGTGGGGAAATGAGAAAACCAGTGAGGGAGGGAGGGGGTGGGGAAGAGAGATGGTGAAATAAAGGCACAGAGGGAAAGAAGAGGGTGTAGGTGTATTCAGGAAGAATAAAGTAAGGCTGAGGTAAAAAGGAAAAGAGGTACATCAGAGAAAAAGGAAGGATAGAACAGCTGGAAGATGTGCGAAAGAGAATGAGGCAGAGGTAAAAGCAGCAGATTTATGAAGCCATTGGAATGTAATTTAGATTCAGAAATTACTGTCAGCCTGTGCAAGGTTTAAAGTCAGCGAAGCTTGAATCACGGCCTGCTCCTGTATGTGTGTGTGTGTGTGTGTGTGTGTGTGTGTGTGTGTTTGTGTAAGTATCAAAGACAAATGGATAACAAATGTGATGCAGAATAAAGCACAGGAGCTCTACAGTTTCTCGTCACATACAAATGAACCCGAATCAAAAGTATATATATGTATATGCATATTTTTTACTCCCTTCTATGCATGAATGACATTCATGACATGGGAACATACCCCATCGTTCATATTTAACAGCTCATATTTCATCTATGCCTGGACAGACACACACACATAAACACTTGAACAGGCACTAAATTCTTGTCAAGCTCTGAAGGCTGTGACTCCAACAGATTCAGTCGAGGGTGTCGGCACGGACGGACTGAAGGCTGGAGAGAGCAGAGTGAGGACTAAAAAAACAGAGAGAGAGAGAGAGAGAGAGAGAGAGAGAGAGAGAGTGTCAAGGATAGACGTATAGCAAGGTAGAGGTGGAAATTAAAAAAGAGAGACTCTAAGAGGATCTAAAAAGCAGAGTAAGAGGGATGTGACTAGCTTTCTAACGTAACAACACACCGCTTTCATTTAGGCTGATAGGGAGGGGCAGAGAAGTAGATAGATGAGGGAAGTGACGGAGGTGGGATAAGCAACAAGATCTGAGGGGACGACATTTGGCTGTACCAAACAAACTACGTTTGCGTGATTTTATTTTGTTGATTTCTTTTTGACTCTTCGGTAATATAGCAAAGGGAAGGATTGGTATGCTGTGTGTGAACAAACTAAGATGTAATCATTGCACTCTGCGTGCCTGCGATTTCACTTACTATCCACAGCGGCCTCAAAACAACCAAAAACTCAAATCAAATCCACAATAGGTTTGAAAGTATAGCCTCCACTAGTTAAATAGCATTGTTTAAATAAGAGAGCACTGCACATATTCTGTACTTAAAATTTACTATTTTCTTTGGGAATACCTGTATGTTGAAATTTACTTCAAAAGCAGCTATCATTTCATGCTTATGTACATTGTGTTTAACATATTTATGTACACACAAATTCAGGATTAAAAAAAGTTTTCAAGTTCAATTTCCTATTTGAAGGATTTGTTCTGTGTCGATCACTGTTGGAAACAATCCAGCTCTCCTTTAACAAGAAGCATCTCAAATAATAGTAACTCTGTCCAATAACAGAGACACTGTATCACCTAGTCAAACACGTCCAAGTTTACACAGTAGGCAGTAGTAAAGATTTCGAATTTATTCTATGCATTTGGAGCAGTGGGTAGCCCGTGTGTAGCAGGGGACCTGGGTTTTTTTGCTCAAGGACCCACGACATGCAGTTTCAAGATTGAAGTCCCCTATCCTCTGATTGCATGTTGACCGAAATATACATTAAAAATATATTGTCAGTCGCAACCCCTCAGATTTAAATTGCAGTTGAAAAATTCCCCATACTTGGAGATTAAACATACAACAGTATGGATGAGGAACAAAGCATAATACTAGCTGGGTTTACGTGGAAAGCCTAATTCCGAATAGATTCAGAAAAAGTCGCCTAATCTGAAGTGCTGCGTGTTAAAACCCCATTCCAAAAGAAAAGTCCCTTTGCAAATCAGATTTCATTCCTTTGCAAGGAGGTAGTCTAAGTCCTTTCGGAAAGTCTTTCCGATACCCAGTCGCTGTATTTAAACAAATGTTTCAGAAAGCTTTCTGTTTGAGTTGTATCTGTGCATGCCCAGCGTCATGCTAGACGTCACGCGTCGTAATGCGTTGTCAGAGTTTTTTTCAGTGCACTCCCTGCACGGCGACATTTTAAATATGGCCCTTCAAAACAGTACCGATCTACATCGGAGAGCCATTTACCCATTGCAACTTTGAAAGAGTTGCAGATATTTGGACGGTTAGGTGGACAAAAAGTATGTTCCCGCCTGACCTCTTTGTCGTATTCTTCTTCTGGGCGCTTGTTGGCGATGGCACCCAGCTCACTGTAGCATTATGACCACCTTATGAACTAGAGTGTGGATCATCTGCGTACGTCAGAAAGCTGTTTCTGATTAGATGAGTCGACAAAAAAATAGCATTTATCATAAAACTTTACTATACTATAAAGAAGGTGTGAGGTCATGATATGTATATGTACTGTGTGAATACGCAAATAGGTGTTAAGGCATGTCATTGTGGGGGTTGTTAGTTTATAAACCTTGAGAAACAATTATTGTAATACATGCGTTGAAGAGTAAAAGATCTATGCATAAACAGTGATAAGTGGTGAAAGGTAGTTGGAAAACAGTAAATAAGTGATCTCTTAAGCATCTTTTTATATTATTCCATAAAGGAAATGGGTTTTTTGCCAGATGAGAAAAGACATTCAATAATTTGGTACCTTGAATAGTTAAATAAATGGTCCCTGCTTATAATACATTTTGGACCATTGTACATATGAAGATCTGAAGAGCTACGAGTTGATTAAGAATGATCATCTGCTGATGGTTGTGATGTTGTGGCTGTATATATAGTATATAGTAAGACATTAATTATGGTGGCGATGATGTCAACAATAGCAAAAGATTACAATTTTTGTTATTATGTTTGCTGATTGCAATAATTTCATCATTGCATCGTAGTCCAGTTGCATCTATCCAACATCAACACCCGCATTAATTATTCCTGACTGGATTACTAACTTCTACCTACTGTCTTAGTATTATTGTTTATTATTGTATTACTGTCTATCATACAAACTGTGTTAGTATTATAGATGACTAACCCTACTTATTATGCCAATAGATTTGTTTATTTTCTATCCGCCCGTTAATTTGTTCTTTTTAGCAAAAACTTCCATCAACAAAAATTCTAAAAAAACTCTTTGTCATGAATTTGTCATGTGCTTCATGATTGATTCATATCATGATTACAAATAAGGAAATATAATTTTTTATCTGTTTTTTGCACTACCAGCAAAGTTCTATGACAGGAACTATTAAAGCTGGGATATTTTTGTGATTTTTTGCCACAGGATGGTATATATCGGCCTAGCAGTACCTAATTTTAGGCTGGAGTGTCACCCTTACTTATATTTCGAAGATACAGGGTAGACAACTGTCAACAGTGGAGCTGCATGACTGAGTTAATTAAAGTTATGGAATGCTGATTGGAACAGTCTTTATGCAAAAAGATTCATTGGTAACAGGCGATATCATGATTTGGTTTGAAAGGCTCAGACATTCACAAGAGCCACAATGGGAAGCTGCTCTCCACTCGGTGATTACATATAAGATATTAATACTTGGGTTCAGGATCACTTTGCAAAACAGTTGCCAAAAACAGTTTATTTGAAAATAATACTATCAATTTTAATGTCTATAGAGCAATTAACAGTTTCACATTTTATTGGTAGTATTTTTTCATGACTTTAAATAAACTATGGACTGAATGTTCTTATCAGACCGAGTCTATATCATTAATATTATGCATGTCCTACTTATTAAGGTTGAATTAATCTCATATTTTATTAGCTCCACCAAGGAGGTTATGATTTTTATTTTTGGAGGTTTTACCAGTAACCCATTAATACACAGACTAATCTGCATGAAATTTTACCCAGTGTTCGCTTTTGTCATATTCCAGAGGTGTTCTGCCTTGGCGGAGGCTTTTGTTGTCTGAGAGCTTTCTAGTGTTTGGAGGTAGTGATGACAAATCATAAAACTCAAACACTACATTGTGTATGGTGGAAATTGTCTTCATTTTTTTTAGTTTCTTTTCTTCTTTGTCTCCTTCTCTGCTTCTTCTGAACAGCAGCCAGGACAAACTTTCAGTAGCATTACAGCATTACAAATGCAAATTTTGAGTAAGTGGGTTTCTGAAAACTATTGTATTTTGAAAGAAAGTGAAAGAGAGAGGAAACAGAAGAGTGAGGGAAGAAGGGGAGCATGCGGTAGATGGAGGCGGACAGGGCGACAAAGTGAGCTGTGGCCTTTTTGCCCCGGGTGAAGCTAGCTTTCAGAGAGTGAATGACCAGCAGGGCAGTAAAGGAGACAGAGTGAGAGGGAAAACTGCTGGAGAAAGGAATATAGAACAGCAGAGGAGGAGAAGACAGACTGGAGAGTGGAGGTGAAAAGATAGGATCGAAAAGAGGATAAGAGGAAAAGAAGGAGATGTAATTACAAGAAAAGAGGTGACAAGGGTGGAGGTGGAAGAGGTGTGTGGACACAACCACAACACACTTGGCACTCAATAGTGAAGGTGTTTTGCATAAATATGGTGTGAATAATGAAGATGCTTGCGGCTCGAGTTTAAACACAGCAGCTGATTATTAAAACAGTCAGACCTCACGCTGTGAGCAACAGCGACACAAAGATTTTTATGCAAAAGAGTTAAACAATATTATCTCTCTGCTCGGAGGCGCGGCCTTGTTTGCTGACATTTGCAGCACTGCGAGTGTGACTCAAGCTTCTACGCACACTTGCTTCACCTTCAGTTAGGATTCGATAAACTTAGTGACAAATATTCATGATATTATTTCAAATCTTTATCTTTCACTTAAAAAAAATGATATTTCAATGGCAAGCAGACTCTCCAATTTAATCAGATTCAAAGCACTTTACGAATTCGGCCTTCTGGAATGTCAGTTCAACAATGGGACACTGAGAAGACTCTAAAACCTGCAAAGAGGCTTTAGGTGGGTTTGCGACTCCTTAGAAAAGGGTGAGGATCTATTGCATAACTCAAAGACCGACACTGCTGAGGCTATGAGGAAAATCCTTCCACATGATTCTGGAATGGTTTTTCCCCTCAGACCGCCGTAAATAAACAATATTCATAAAAACATATTGAGTGGTTGCAGTAAAGTAGCCTCTGTTACATCAGCGGTTGATTATTTGTCCAGGCCAATATCTGAATGAAACATTAACAGCTATATAGCTCAGCTATAGCAGTACAAGAGAAGTGTTTTACATTCATGTAAGCACAAAAAACACACCTCTGCCTTCAAAATGATATTGCCAAGAGGAGCTCTGTGTACACCTCATCTCTAAGCAAAATTCCACACTGCCCAGCGTGCAAAAACATCGTGTCTTGAAAGTATGTGGATATATAATACCATAAGATATGATTGAGGGTTTTTCCAGCTCAAAGAATTTACACTCTGTGTTTTGTTCAGAATGAGATATGCTCAGGGAGTGTCTATAGGCAGGCGTTTTCAGGGGAACACACACACCACAGAGTGCATCGGAACCTGCTCTTACGTTTGTCATGATAACTGTTTGTAGCTTGAACTTTGTACTCATACTTATGGACGAGAATCTTTGTGAGTGTGTGCGCGTGTATACCTGTGTGTGTACATGTGTGCTCATGATGACAGATAATAATAATAATAATAATGATACATTTAATTTATAATGCACTAAACAGGGAATTATGAATCCAACATGTTGTGTAGTACATGTCGTACATTAAAATAGAGATTTCATTGCAGCTAAAGTTTAAAAGAAAAGGAAAATATTTGTGTTAACGTTGCTAAATGTGCTGTTCTGTATAGAGTGTGTGAACTTACTCCAATTTGTCAGTCAGAAGTTGCTTTATTTTGGCTGTGTTTACTTTTCTTTATCAATATAAACTGACTGAGTGCATTGCAAGATGGCTACAGGGTAATCATTGAAGCTTATTCAAGCATAGGCACACGCACGATCCCTGCATACCTGAAAGATGAATTGGAATTCAATACATCAGGCTCACACATAATTCTGCCAGTCCACTGCACAATAACATACATTTTCTCAAGCTCTGTTAAGAGTATGCTTTCTGACCACAGCCAAGTAATTGGCTCATGTTCATGTTTATTCTGTTCTTTGATCATTAGGATAAAGTGACTTGAGTGATAGATTGTTCTTTTTCACTCTATGTTGCCATGGTAGTTGGTGGAAGAAATGGTTCCAATTAGACACTAGTTTAAGATGAAATATAGGGTTACGGTTTTTGGTTCTTGAGCAGGGTTAACTCCAAAAAATTATTAATTAAAATTATTATTAAAACAGCTCTATTATTATGCTTACTTGCTTTGGTGATTGGTCTTAATTTTCCATGAATATAGACTTGTTTTGCATTTTTCAGTCATAGTGGTTGAATGATTTTGTAGAACATTGATGACGATCACCAAAAAACACGGACACAAAGAAATGTCCCAAGATTTGTTCATACATTAAGAGCTTAGCCACAGACACCATGGATTATATCCTACATATTAATAGATGAATAAAAACAGAAGCATTATATTTGAACAGACTCTATTTTTCATTTAGCAGTGTTATCAGGAAAACATTACCAGCAAAGGTACACAGTTTGTTTTGAGTCCCACATCTAAAATTGAGGTTTAAGGAAAAATAGTTTCATGCCCCAAATGTGAAAGCAGATATTTTTTCTGCAGGTAGCACACTTAGATGTGAACAATGGTGAAAGTGAAGCAAAATTGGAAAATGTAGTCAGTCTGCAGTTTGTGGCACATTGTTGCCAATTCGAATGCCCTCCATTTAGGATAACATGAGAGATTTAACTTAGAGATCTGGAAAACCAGACTGACATTTATAATTTTTTTATTATGTTTGTGAATCTGGCCTATGGTATACATTTCTTCAAATGCCAACTTATAATTGTAACCGGAAAATGTTCCTCATAAATGAACAAATGCCATTCATATTCAGAAATGAGACGATATATGACTCTTTATTCCACTATAATCAGTAAACCGTTGCCCATGGTTGAAGATTGAGTCATTAATCAGAGAAATTCTATGCAGATGAATTCCTCCTCGAGACAATCACACCTTTCTCTTTACTTTCATTCCAGCAATGGGTTAGTGTTAGAGATGTGGATCCTTTGGATGTGTATCATTCCGAAAACTCAGTAATGTGTCATCAAACTGCAGCGTAATGGTTAAATGAGAACAGTTCATTTGTCTTTTTCATGAGTGTGAGATGCTCATGCTGTTTATTTAGTTTTTCTAAATGAGAAGCCTCTTTACTATTTGCACTAATAACTTTTCTTCTATCAATGCAGAAAATAAATGACTGCAAATGTCCTTATTGTTAATGGGATACTATTGGTTTTATGTTGTGTTTTTACAGACATTTTAAAGGACTATTTTTAACTTTGAACAAAATTGAACCAAAAGCAATGGTTTATGAAGGTTTCTAGCTGTGGCTGTTTACTACTCAGTTACTACAGGCATGAATTTAACTATTCATTCCTTAATGTCATAAAGCTTTTTTCGTTTTTTTCAGCCATCCTTTGTGTAATGCATCTATTTTATGATATCTTTAATATACTCTCATATACTTTGGAATGGTTGTATCAATTATGGAACTTTAGCTGACAATTTAATACTATTAATGGTTTAATAACCTCTTTTTTTTTAACCCACAGTATCGATCCATTCAAATTTCAATTTACAAATACACATGATTAAAAACAGCCATTTTTTTTACTTCTTGGCTTTTGAAGTGCAAGTTATAGCTTGTTATTTGTACTGTTGGTCAAACTTCTGCAGCAAACCATTGCCTTTCGCTGTGTTTTTTAACCATATGGAACAGTAGCATTCCTTGGGCTAGAGTTGCAGGACTGCGTGCTCCCTTTACTGCGTCTGTGTGTGTATGCGAGGGAGTAGTCTCCGGTTTGCTATTTTTCTACTACTGAAAATGTGTTAATGGGTTAATCCTGAAGCAAAAAACTTCAACCCTGGAGAAACAGAATATTAAATAAATACATCACTTTTCCCTGACATACAATGTCTATTAATGCGCGCCAAATAATGCTGTAACTTTTATATTGTCGTCTGAAAGTGTCACTAATCCCCATTTGCATGGATATACCTTCTACTGGGGTTGTGTGTTCAAGTTTGGCAAACTGGGAGAGTTGTGAGAGGTGCGTTTTTATATTTGTGAAATTACTGCATTTGAACTCTACTGGTTTGCTGCAGATTCATCAAATTGCCTTCTCCATATTAATGGGTAATCTCAATTCCATTTGGTTTAAAACCAAGAAATGTGTTCACAGCAGTGCCATCTGTGTTTGGCGTGGGTACTAAATATCCATGATGTTCATGTTGATAGATGTAGACTATATATATATATATATATATATATATATATAAATTTTCTATATATTTTGTATCAGCATGTAGTATCAGCAAATAGATGAAACATTATTGGCCTAAATTCCAGTTCATCAAATATACTTTGGTATCATAACCTTATTGGTGTAACTGTTCTGGTTCAAGTAGGGCTGTGTCCCGTAAAGGACAGTCAAACTTGCATTAGGTCACAAAAGCCAATTTAACATATTTTCAAGATATCATAGTGAGAACCCAGAATTATTCAAAAAGAATTATAAAGAATTATTCATATTTATTGTTAGTTGGCCAAAAACAAGCTAAATTCAAAAGCTTATAGCTAAATAAAAGTCATTTAGTAATTGTGTGATTTGTTAAACAGGAGGAATAAAATACATAATTCAATAAATTGATTAATTGTTTCAATAATCAATAGATTAATCGACTATCAAAATAATCGTTAATTGCAGCCCTAATGTATTGACACTTCATTCAATCAATCAATTAGATCTGTTTTTACCCTCTGGGTCTGAAGTCACACAGGTAAGAAAGCCAAACCTCACCATTAGCACCCACAATAAATGGTGTTTAACATGTCAGTGTTAATATCTACTTTTTCAACATCGCCTCTATTACTTGAAAATTAAATATGCCCTTTAACAGAGTTTATTAACATACTGACCCCAAGACAGGTTAGTGTTAGGGTCAGGGATTATGCTGATGTGACCGAAGGCTCCAGAGGGTAAGTAACTTTAGCTTAACAACTTATTGAAGGCACGCAAAAGCTACAAGTTTTGTCAGTATGTACCGGAGAGAGTACAAAAAGTGATTTCATTTGAATGACACCTATGCATAGTGGATTTTAAACTTTGTTGTGCCATTTTGCTGTTGTTGTGCCTGTATCTTATTGTCAGATATCATTATTTCATCCTTTCATTTTCACGTTTTCTGACTATAAAGTAATAAGTAAGTAAGTGAGTACTTTTTTACTTCTGCCAAGAGGAATATTTTTGGTATGTTGGTTTCTATGTACACGTGGTAGGGAAGTCTTCAATTCATTTTCGAGTTGATCTGCATGATCTGGTGGCTCCAGGAAGACATTGCAAGACAATTTCTCCCTTTTTACAAATTATCTTCTTTACAGATCTTTATGAAATTGTTAAGTTAATAATTGGAATTTGGATCATGATTTAATTGAATTGAATGTGACTGTTGGACGTCAGTAGAGGTTTATGCTAGACAAGGGTGCCCTTGTTGTTTTTATTTATATAGTGTACAGTACAGTGAAATAGATCGGAGACAATAGAACATTTTAAAGCCACTGTAAAAGGCGCATAGCCAAGAATATGCCTCAGGTTGCTGACCCACCATTTTCATTGTGATTTCCTATCATTTGTATAAAGGATATGACTGTATTTTCTAATAAAGGTATCTTTTCAATAATCAGGATTTATTTTTCTTTTTTCTTTTAATCAACAGTCCAATGTCAGATTGGAGCATACTGACTGACAATGGTTCCATTTCCTGTACATTAAACAGTTTAAATCAAAATTAACTCTATTTTCCAGTTGAGAGATTATGTTTTAAAGCTCAATTAATCACCCCTTGATCATGTCTCAGTCTGAGTCTTTATAAAGAGGTTCTGGACGAAAATATTAAATCATTGTTTTGGGACCAGTTAAGACTCTAAATAACAAGTGCAGCGTTTTTTTTAACATACAGGCTTTAACAGAGTGGGTACGGTGTTTGAGTTACTTGTTAATTTCCTATCATTAGATAATCATACTGATCTTTGCCAATACCAATATAAGTCATTAATAAACATAAATGCTAAGTCTTCCATAGTTGATGATCATCGATATGAGTAGTAACATACAGTCCTGGAGAAAGGAAGAGGAGGGCAAAACTCTCATCATGCTGTCAATAGCCCCCACCCCATGAAGAACATATTTCTACCTCCTCTATAATGTAGTGGGTTGTATTATGTCTTCACTGGTTATTTTTTTTTGATACACTGGTATTGTTTTCCCACTATCATTTCTGCTTTTCCTACCATGTTACTGTAATGCTGTAAATTTCCCAACTGTGGGACTAATAAAGGTATATCTTATCTAATCTTATTTTCATACAGGCCTCGACTGAATTATTCTCGTTTTGTAGTGAAGCATTAATGTTTAATGTAGGACTGAACGATAATCATAAAAAGATCGCAATCTAAATTCAGAGGTTTATGCGATCCCTTTGCTGAACTACAGAGATTCTGCAGCCTTTTAATTCATAACATAAGCCACTGCAAAGCCAGCGCCTACACCTTTCTTCTTCACCCAATGAGAGTCTCATTAGATCATGTGACGCTGAGGTGCAGAAACAAAACTATAGGGCGAGCAAGAGAGAAAGACTAAAAGAGAATAGCTGTCTGCCTTGTGAGGGTAAAAACAAATAAAAAAGAGAGAATGAATCCTGAAGAAAGCCCTGCTGATGCAGGTGAGAACGAGAGGAATCCAACCAACTACACTGAGCTCTTACTGAAGATATTTGGCATTTTTGCATTCTGTTTACTTAAGTTGGATTATAGTTTGTGTTCCAAGTCACTGTTCGGAGCCAGACCTGGCCCTTTGAGATAGAAAGTAACCTTATGGGTATTTCTGTACCTGTCACGTGGGGACTTAAGGGAATAGTAGTTTGTTGTTAAGTGTGCACACGGAGCCACATGAGAGCATTTTGGAGAACCCCAATCCTATTAGAAGTGTTTTTTTGTTGTCACTTGGAGATACTCACGTACTTCTTAGATACATGCATAGCACTTATCTTTTCCTCTTGGCTCATGCAATCGCTTGCTGGCAAACTGAACAAATCACTTCCAGGCACAAATGCCCTCACTACTAAACAAAACCAGGACATCCAGGGGCACACCATAGGTTTTTTTTTACATTCGATAATAGGGAATACATTGCATGCATCTTCAAATTCACCTGTTTCGAAATTTGTTTAGTTGCAGTAATCTTTTTACGGAACAATATCTGCAAATATCTGAAAGGAGTAGTTTTTGCATAGAACTGAGTGATTATTGTAGTGATTATTACAAGATATGCTATCTTTTTTCTCTCCATCATTTTAGCAAGTTTCAGATCATTGTTTTGGTTTAACATAAATTATATATATATTTTTTTTTAACCAAAAATGGTTAGATAAACTCTGTGTACCAACCCAGCAGCCAGTAGTTCAGTAACAATCTATCTGGTTAACAAAAATTCCGATCAGCCATAAGCATAACTAGCATGAACATTTTCCAAGATTTGAACTACCTTAGATCTTTTTTGGGATTGTACGAGCCAGAGTTTACCGTCCATGTGCATCAATTAGCTTTGGGTGCCCATCGGAGGTGGCAAAAGTATAAATATTCTTTAGTAGAACTACTGTTAGTTGCTAACAAAGAAATTTTGGTCAAAGAAAAAAGTATTTGTCAGCTTTTTCACTGAAGTGAAATTTACCAAAAAGTAAAAAGTACATTATTTGAAGGACTTCTCTACTGGGTGTGGAAACATATATGGAACTCATAGCATACCAATATAATATTTAAACAACGGAATAGGAATATTTCAACTGACATCCACAAACCTGCAAAGATTTATTAAAAATAAATTACCATTATGTAGAACGAATAAAAATAACCCGCTCCGTTTATTTTTGTACACATCGTCAAGGGGCGACTTTGCCTCCAGACAAACATGATGCCGGCACCTGCAGACTAGGTTTCTCGCTGGTTTAACCAAAACATCTCTCGTCTTGGTAGGTGTGTTGTGCGTGACGTGCACCATCTAAATAGCGAGGATCCTGTCTACTGCGTGCCATTGTCGCATCCATTAAGGCTGAAATCACACTGTAATTGTGCTTCCTTAGGAGAGCAAGGATGACAGTTATATTAAAAAAAAAACACTAAAGTAATGAGTCCGTTTTGAAAATATAGAGAAAAAAAGTACTAATAGTCGTTTCAAAAGGGAAGGTGTAAAGTTAGGAACTACTCAGGAAAATAAATACTCAAGTAAAGTACAGATACCTAAAATACTTCATTACTGCGCACCTCTGGCACCCAAGTGCCTTTTGCCAGTTAACCAGTTGACTTTCCTTTAACCACTTAAGTAGGTACAATCCATGGCAGACAAGGGACACACTGCCTGCTGTTTAGGAAATCCCAGTTATCTAGCCATAACATTTTGACCATTGTGAATGTTGCTCACATCCCTCAGCTCTCCCCTGTACCTGCTAACGATGCATCAACTTCGAGGACAAAATATTCACTTTCTGGCTAACATATCCACTGTTTGATGCTTTTGTTTACAGGATAATTGTTATTCTGACTTAACCGCTCAGTGGTTATAATGTTACGGTGAATCCGTTTATGTCAAGTTGTCAAGTTGCACTGCCCATGAGTAGCCATAAAAATCTGAGGTTTAAAGTTGCGAACCAAAACTCTGTCAAAACCACACCAAACAAGATTGTTTTTTCATTTGGTGTTGAATTGATTCCTTTCTTTTTCTGCTTTCTCATCATATTTTATCAATACATTCTATCTTTGCTTTCCAGTACAGATTTATTTAAATTTTAGGCCCAATATAAGAACTCGAGACAGACAATTTGTCAACTCACTTAACAGAATAATATAAGATTTACCTTCTTCTTTATTATTTTTGTCTTCGCAGAGGAATATACAAAGCCTTGTTTGTTGTTTAAAAACACAAACAAAAGTCTGCAACTGGCCCTATGTTAGCATCAGCAGCCTGTCTGCACAGCTTTGTCAGCTACTTTGATACATGGGGACTAAAAATTACTAAAAAGATTGGATAGATGTATCTGAAACAATTCTTGAATTTCAATGAAGAATTACATATTAAATTGTCCATCAGATAAGGATTTTGTTTGTTTCTGAGGTTTTACGCAGAGGCCTTTGTTTGATGAATGATGCCTGTAACATTTGCAGGAAATGAAAAATATCGCCTGACACAGGGATGTCTGTTTGACTTGGAACACCTTGTGTCCGTTTAAAAAAAATGTTTTTATTTTGTTTGCCATTAATTTTAACAAACTGTTAAAATTATAATTTTTGTATTTTTTTTTATTACTTCTTATTGAAAGACAATAAGCAGTAATAAACACAAAAAAACAATTCCTGTGTTTTTGTATTTCAAATTGATAGTTATATAAGCATCACTCCTCTCCTCCTGGGGAGTATAAGGAGATCAAAAGGGAGGCGAAAGAGAAATTTTGTCTGGAGCCTTCTGCTCTTCTGTATTCTCTCAACATTGTGCTAATGTGCAGTTCCCTATCTCTATATGACATGCCCTGGATTTGTTCTTTCACTTCAGGACATTACTTTAATTCCACGCTTTGTGTTGCCATCTCTCGCTTTCTCTCTTGTCCCCTTGGGTTACTTTGCCTTTTGCACGCTCCATCCATCCATCCATCCATCCATCCATCCATCCATCCATCCATCCATCCATCCATCCATCCAACCATCCATCCATCTATCCATCCATGCATCCGTCCATCCATCCATGTCTGCCATTCGTCTTTAATCCCATGTTCTCTACCACTTTGGCCCTAAGAGTCTCACTGTAATCTGCTGGCTCAATATGGACCTAAGTACTAATCCTGCACTTACATGTCTATATATTTAGTATCTTGAATTTAGCTACTGCGACACAGCATTTCCTGTAAAGGATCAATAAAGTATAAATGTTATTTTTTTCTCTTATCTCGTGTTTGTGTGGGTGTATTGACACCTAGTTCGAGTTGTTTGATGGATTCTGTTTGATGCAACATTTTGTTTGCGTATATTTAGTCTATTTGGTGAACTGTGTAACATTAGGCATGAAACGTGTGTATGTGTGTCAGTTGAGATGTGTTTGACAAACACACAAACTACATGCAATCATATGCAAATGACAGAAACCAATGTTTACATGAAGGATAAAGGGAGGACGGATGAAAGAACAATGAGAGAGATAAAGGAAAACATGTGAGTGGGAATCGTATCTCTTGACAAGGTATAATCTCTCTCTTAAACCCCCCTCTGCATGCTACCCTCTGAAGCCCTATTGTTAAAATATTTTATGGTCCAGCAGGTAGCTGCACAAATAAACATGCAGCCATACAAACAGAAACACCCCTTTTTCAATTAAATAAAAATCACATTAGCATACTTTACCACCAGCATCAGCAATACCAGCTTGGCATTCTAAACCTGAATGAAGACTTTTCTCTTAATTCATCCAGCCATCAGATCTTAATTTTCTCATCCATGTTCTGCCTCTTTCCTTCTCGCTTCCCTCACGGCATCCTTGCCAAATCATCCTCTCAACTTCATGTCTATTTTTCGTGGTGGGGCAGCAGCCTCGACTGCCGGGGGAATGTTCTCGGGGGGACTCGGGGAGATGGGTCGGTCTGCAGCACCAGAGCTCCGCGCTGAGCGCTATAATCTCCCAGCCTGTTGTTTCACTCTGAGCTCCACCTCTGGTGGGTGAGTTTAGGTATGAGAGAAACAGATGGAGAGAGAGAGACTAACCTTGGATAAATTCGCCTTTTTCGATTATTTTACACCTTTTGCTCGCTCTCATATTCTCTTTTTCCTTAGTAGACATGTAACCTTCGTCAACTTGGCTGGTTCAACTCCAAAAGGTTAACGCTACATACCCTCTCTCCTTCCGACGGCTCCTCCGCGGCTCCCCCTGAGCGCAAAACTGCGACAATAGGTGCGACTAATATCCGTCTCCACTTCGGTGTTTCCCCCAAATCCGCAGGGCGCCTCCGTGTCTTTAGTAACGGGTTGACAGCTGCCGCCTTCAGCACACGGTCTCTCTCTTCTCTTCCTCTCTTCCCGCGAAGCGACGCTCACTGTTTTCTTGCTCCCTCCCTCTCTCCTCTCGCTGTGACTGTGTTTGAGGTGTGTGTTTGAGGTGTGTGTTGGGGGAGTCCGCGCTTTACTTTTCAGTGACTGTCTGAGCTCTGTTACAGGGGTTCAGCAGGTCATCGTGGTTGACCAGCAACCGACAGCAACAGACCAAACATTTAGTCTGACAGGTGGGCGCGCGCACACACACAGAAGCAGTCAGTTAATATTCAAATGAAAAATTAGTGGAATTCAATCTTTGAAGAAAGAGCAGAAAAGGTTTTTCATACTCGGCAGGAATGTATAAAAGAAGCTCTGCAAGAAATAAATTGTATTTTCACATACACCGTCACGTCAGCCATGGAATTAAAACCACTGACAGGTGAAGTCAGAAAGCATTGATTATCTTTTTACAATGACTCTTGTAAATAAATGGGATATATTAGGCAGCAATTAACATTTTTCCCATGATATAGATATGATAGAACTAGGAAAACTGGTCAGTCATTGAGGTCTGAGAAGAACCTACCAAATTGGTCACAGAAAGGGCAACTAATGAGACGGCGACAGGGTCATGGGTGCCCAAGGCTTACCAATCAGCATTGTGCTTCTGACAGAAACATGTCAGAGCACACAGCAAATTTCTGTTCTGTACTGGGGGAAAAGAGGGGACCATAAAATATTAAGCTGGGGTTTTTGATGTTGTGGCTGGTCGGTTTACTTTACTACCTTTTCATAATTCTCATATAAAATATCACCCTTTGGGTGCAACACACACAACAATATTAAATGCCGCTTCATTGGCAGAGCTGGTGCACATGTGAGGAGGGCACACGAGGGCCCGTTGGGGAAAATGTACTTCGAGCACCCTTGATGAGAATCCTTCAAATCATCAAGGATATTAATAATATTATGTGCTGGGCCGGACACTGCAGTTTTTAAATATTCTGTGCTCTCAGTAATTTCATCACTGTTGGTGAATGATCTAATTTGCAAAATGGTATAAATGGCATGTTTCCTGCTGCATATTGAAGTTTATACATTAGTGTTGGAATTATCACTCAGTCAGTACTAGAAAAAAGCTCAAATTATGCTTTGGTGTATAGAAGTCATAAGACATATGACATGGTATGGTATCCTCGTATATGCATTAATTGTGATATTGTTGTAAAGCACTATGTAATACTATAATTTCTGGTTGTACTATATCAAAAGTGATGCTTATTGCTCAACATTTTAAAATGAGCTTTATATTAACAGGTTCCTTAGTGGAATAATAGCTGTCATATTCATACAGGAGTTATTTGTGCATCAGTGGTAAATTACTGTATAGGTTCAATAAGCCTGTGCAGACAGTTGTTGTCTTAAGTGAAGGAAGGTTAAAGCTTTGAACCCATTCAAATTCCAAGTAAGAAATAAATGTAAATTTTAGCCGAACTCCGTATTCAGACCAATTTGTGCATTACGTTGAACAAGCCCTTCCTACCATTCATTTTGAGAGAACGTTGGGCATCTAGGCATCATTACTCAGCCAAGCTCTAGTATAATCGCATTATAACATACAGCGATGTATCACAGAACAATAAACGTAATGATGCATACTGATCACAGTCAAAAGGACAAATCATTTACCTGCACTGTGGCCCTAAAATGGCAATAAGAGGGAGGTGTTCTGGCATGACCCCAAAATAGGAGCTTTTTTAGGATAATATTAGATAGCAAGAACAAAATATAATCACAAATATTCTGCCCTGCTTGTCCTATGTTGAGGAATTTATATACTCACTTCAAAAGACATGTTGATTTTGTTGTGTGGTTTATTACTTGATTTGATGTACTGTCTTTGTTCTTTATCTGGCACATCTATTTTTTTTTTGATACAGCATCCTCCCTGATCACACATAAGTGCAGATCTTCGTCGTCAGGGATTAATGACATTCTGAATAACATTAAAGTTTTTGGGTACAGTTATAGATGACAGCAGTACCACCAAAGCAGGCCATTAGTAAAGCTTACCTGAATGTTGTGATATCATTTTGTTATTGCTGCTAAAGAGGTTATGTTTTGATCTATGTTAATCTGTTTGTTTGTTTGTCAGACTCATGGCAAAACTGAAAAAAACCTACTTAGCACATTTTCATGAAACCTTCTGGGTTGGACATATGGCAGGGGGACCACATAAAATTCTGTAATGGTCGTAGATGAAAATATGGATCCAGTATTTTCAAATTCATGAACATCGTGAGAACCCTAAAGGCAGCTATCTTGATGACACACAATGTTGTTGGAATTGTTGGAATTTGCCTTGGGGTTTAATTTGATCTTTATATTGACTGCCGGGCCTTGGTGGAACTATAGCAAATGTTACATGCATCCCCAGGAATTACATACATTACTTTTGAGTTTATTTTTTAATGAATTAATTTTATTATTTATTAATGCATATTTTATCCATGCTTAATGTAGAAATCCACGCCATGGATATAGAATACTACTACAATACTGATTGTAAATTATTATGTGTTCTTATCTAACTCTAACTGAATTAAATGACTCATTTGCTGTCAGGGTGAAACAGATGCTGTCACTGTATTGTTCCTGGTATATGTTCACATTATTGAGTGATATACCATTATATTGTGCAATTGAATTAAAATACCACTCTGATATGCTTTAGTTTCTTTTAATGATACATGCCAAAAAGTGTAGGCAAGTTCTTCTTCCTCACTGAGAAGAGGGGCTAACTCAGCGTGACCATTTTTAAGCATTTTATACAAATATCTGAGGAAGTTATCTCTCACTTCAGCCTTCCTCAGAGACACTCCAGTGCTGTTGGGGAGCCATTGACATGGAAACTTACATGGTAATGGTGCTATCTAAACATTATTTGAAACCCTCTGCAGTCTTCCATCCATTATTTTAATGAAGAAGGTATCCTCAATTGAAGGAGCCACTTTGATATCAATCTTAGTCGGCTTGACACATCACAAAGTGTCCTCAGTGGTCGGCATCTACCCAGCCACACATTGCTTACGATGACCCACCCCAGATCCATTCTTTGTGCATATGGTAGGTTCTGTGAGCTATTGAATCGTTTCCTGACCACCAACTTAAGGTGTGCATTGCAAAAAGCCACAGTGGGAATGTAGTTTTCTATGAATGAGACAATTTATCACAGTCATCATGTTTGTTTTGATGACTGTTTTATTTATCAGTCATCATGTTTTTTTTGATGACTGTTTTATTTATCAGTCACAGTGTTTTTTGGCTTCCACACTGTTTTCTTGGTGCGGTTGTCTGTGGCACGATTTGAAACTTGGATCATTCCCATTAGTATACAAAGTATATAAAGTAGGAGAAAAGAGTATTTGTCATTTCTATTATGCACCTGCCGAAACCCACTCTCCTGAAAACGAAATGGGAGCGTTTTTACAATGGAGTTGAGCCCTCCTGCTGTGTCAAAGAAAGAGAGCCCTGGGAAGTCTCCTTCTTCGATGAGTTCCGTTAGTAGATCACTCAATTTTCTTAGTTTGGAATAATCTTGGTTTGTTATCTTTGGAAAGGTGTTTATCAGGTTGATCAGAGCATCCTCTATCACCCGTATTGAGCAATATGGACAGTATTTTCCATTCTATCCATTATCATCAATATCATTACAAGTCCTGCATCTTGATGGTTGATTTTTTTTTTTTATCTCTTCGACACATTCTGCTCACATTCTGAATCTTCATGGAGCCACTTAAGTAAAAGGTTAATCTCTCCACTTGATTTCAGATTTATGCCGCTGGTTGCAGTCTGAAAATAATGTTTCCAGGCTCTGTAGTTCTACAGTTTGTCATTTAACTAAAGAAAGTTCAATGCATGCATTCCACAAAGACGTTTGTTTTTGAGCCGTCATTATTGGAGTGTGCATGAATGGTATAGCTTTAGGGAGTAGGGCGACCTTTGTCGTTTTAAGATCTGAAATGCCGCATATGAGCAGCATGGCTTTTCCTAACTTCGTTGACACATTAGGATATTCATCTTCATAGATGCAGAGCCGTTGTAAGATAAGATGAGGACACTGAGAATCAACATTACTTAGGTCTGGAAAGAAGGGTTTGGGTTTAGGTTTTAGATGTGAAGGTGAAACGCCATACCATCATTGCATAACTTTAGCTGTTGCTCTCAAACTTCACCTTTGTCAGTACTAAACCCTTCGTTGTGTGTCTTCAAGGGTGCGGTTTCAAAGTTTAAATTAAAATGATTTATCTTATCTTTCACATCAACAGTAGCTTCTAGTGTCTCCGATGCTTACAACTTAGCTTTTTCCAGTTACATCAGCGAATGAGATGGCCCTGCTATTTCTACTTCTGCTCTCACTCTTCCCTTGACTCGAGAGGATCTGGTTGATGAAGTACCTGTTTGCACTGAGGAGCATGAGCCTCTGGACCATGCCTTCTCTTCTTCTATCCTTGGTATAGGTTCTGAATATATCTCTACAGCCAGATAAACATGTCCTAATATCAAGATTCTGAAGACAGTTGCTCCTTTGTTCACAGGTTCATTGACATTGTGAATAAGTGTGAAACTAAAACATACAGAAAACATAATTACCTGAATACAGTTTTTAACATTTGAAAACACTGCATTTGCCAAGGAAATAAATAATCTCAATCTTTACTATGATGAAATTCCCCCTTTTTTTTCTCTACCATAACAGGTTTGAAATATTATGTTTTTCACCTGAAACTTAAAATATCGCATCACATTTCATCATGTAATCAATTGCCTGTTTACATTTATATTTTTAAATATTTATCATTTATCAAATATAAGCAGCCTTTGAACCAGGTAGTCATTAGCAATGGTAACTTAGTTATAAATGTCATCAAACTTAACAGAACCTAACCTAATGCTAAAAATATTCATATTCAACCACAGTTCAGCATAAGACAATCAATACATATCCAAAATGTTTCCAGCGGCATGTATGCAGATGTCACTGAATTAGCTTAGCGATACTACTAGAATCTCTCTGTGCCATGCTCACTTACTTCTTGATTCCTGGTCACATGGCACATGACAATAGCCTTAACTCGCAGAACAAAACTAACTCCTACCGACATTGCTGAGACCAAACTGGGAGAAATATACCAGAAAAGTCATATTGGGTTCGGAAACAGAAATGCTGTGACATTCAAAAGTCTGCCTAATTACTCACAGTTTTATTGAAAGTTACTTGGTACCTCAAAACATCATGCTGCCAGTACCAGCAGAAGAGCAAATCGTTAACTCGTTAACTCTACAGAGCCAGAAATTTGGCTCTGTAGAGTTAACGATCAAATCCAAGCATTAATACTGTACCATTTTTGTCCTCACAGTGCTGAATAACCCTGTGATAATCGCTGCCATGTTTGGTATGGTCTGAATGAGATGTATTGTTGTTGGTAAAAAATATTTGCTGTCCAACTGGTTGTATCTAAGGAATATTGTTAAGACACAGACTCTCATCAAAGTTTGATAATAAATATTAAATTGAAATGTTATGTATATACGTTGGCTAGCACGTGGCTAGCACACACCATGTGACCCTCCAAGAATAACCCTCCCCAGACCCACTGACCCATCGCTAAATTGGTCGTGCTGGATGATGTTGAAGGCAGCATACCCCCCCCCCCCCTCCCCCCTCACCCACACACAGTAATCACAGACTCTAACGCATCTGTCACATGTACTCAGCGTGAACCTGCTCTCATCAGAAATGTGCAAACAAGTACCCAGCTGGAGGTCATTTCATAGGGCTCTGGCATTGCTCCTCCTTTTCCTTTTGCACTAAGCAGCAGATACCAGTCCTGCTGCTAGGTTGTTGTAATTGGCCCTGTGTAGCTCTCCTCATTTAACAGACCATCGTCTGGTATCTTCTCCATGCTCTTTGGACTTTGCTAGGAAACTAATCAAACTTTCTTGTGATGGCACTTCTGGAGCAGCTGGACTTCTTGCACCGTGATGCAGCTACCATATATGGCTACCAGTAATGGTAAGGGGAGTAGCAAGAAGCAGAATTAGGGGGGAAAAAGGATAAAGAGAGATAAATGGTCTTTGGCCACCATCTGGAAAACATTTCCTTTTTGTGGAGTTGTCTTGCTGTTTCCTCTCCTGTCCATCTGTTGTTGCTTTCTTTTTAACCAAAGCAGGTGAAGTTGACTCACAATCACTTATGCTTCTTAACTGGAGAGATCAAAATCTCAGAAGTTAATTTGATGGTATACTGACAGCAGCTAAAACTATTCATTACATTAAATAACCAAATGTTCAATCAATCTTTTACTCAATAAAAGGATCACGAAAGGATCAATCAAAATAGTGCATAAATTCCAAACAAATGTAGACAGTCAAAGTTCCTGCCTTCAGAAAAATAAGCAAAACTAAAAAATGCTTTATGTCCGTATTCTATAAACTTTAACATTTCCTGTTTGGGCACATACCCCACTCTACTTTTCACTTTGAGAAAATAATTGATTAATTCATTAAAAAAAGTTACAGAAATTCATGGATCCAAACATTTTTCCAGATCCACTACAAAATTGGTTTATTTCTTCCATGGCAATCTCTCAAGTTTGTATGTAGTGGACAAAAATGGAAAATAAATAAAAACTAAAATCTGCATCATCGCACAAATGGGTTGTTTCTTGTTCAATGGCCAAACATTCTATGAAAGTTCTTGAAGTTTGGTAGAACTACCTCACAATATTATAATAAAAGGAAGTTAAAAAATAATGATCCTGGAACCCCCTCTTCATCTGGATCATCTCCAAAATTTATCAGATTGTTCCTCTCTAACCTAACTCGCCTCGCCAACTTTTATTAAAATCCTTCAATTAATTTTTTTGTTATGCTGTAAATAGACAGGCAGATAAAGCAAAGTCAAAGCCATAATTTGTGTTCTTAAATTTCATGTTTGTGAAGTACAAATTAGATTTTGTTTTTCAGCCTCTTCCATGAGGATATGTTTTAACCATTAAGAACGTGTTGGACAAAATGGGCAGATCCAGGTTTTTTTTTCTTTTCTATTTGGGACACTTTTTAACTACTTGAGGGATTACCCTGAAACTAGGTCAGCATGCAGATAAAAAGATAGATGCTTGAATTTCTACCACTTTCTTGGTAATTGTAAAGGGTTTTAATTTAATAAAAAGTGACTGTTGTGCCATGGCAGCTGTATACTCTATTGAGTGCTCTTCTAGTTGTTAAGTGCTTACTTCAAGGATCCTTTCAGCAAATCAAAGTATGAATGGTTTAGGAAACTATAATCTTAAGAGAAAAGAATAAAATCAGCTCTTCACTCAATTTACCTTCAACCGCTGACAATCAAAACCACAAGGATAGTGTCACAGTTAACATAATGTATGTCATAAAAAAATGTGTCTTCTTAAACTTGTGACCTTGCTGGGCGCTACTGTTCTAGTGGTTAGGGAAGTACATACACTGTAATCAAATGTTTTAAGAGATGTACTCATAAGAACGTATACAATGGAAGAACTTAATGTGAACACATCTACTCTTTATACTTAAATGAATAAAGTTAACCTCCACTCTTTTTTCTCCTATTTCTTTGGTGTTTGAGATGTCTCTGCTCTAAATCACACCTATCTCAGCATTCAATGGAAATGGGAGACTAAGAATTGCTTTTTGCTGTATTTCTCACACAGGTGTCAACCCATATTAGATAGCAGCTTTATGTTCATCACACCCAAACAATCTAATTATAATAGTCAACGACCTCACCTTAGATTCTCTAAGGGCATCATCACAAAACCGAGGTGTCAAGTTTAGTTTCTGTATGTGGATCACATAATCTCAGCGCGTCATGTTTGCAACGCTGAGGTGAAATGCAAATCTGTTTTATTCCAAGGGAATAAATAAAACCACAGGACTCTTGAAATGTTTGAGTTTTTGGAGCTGCTTAAGGGCCGATGGAAATAAGAATGAAGAGACTCAGCATTTTAGCATTTTTAAAAAATAAACTTTTAAGCCTTTAGCCATCATGAATATACCTAGCTGTTGGTATGGATGCACAGGATGTAACACATACAATAAATTATTTGCTTTGTTACTGTACATAAATTTGTATATTTTGGTAATTTCTTTATGTTTTAAGTATTCTAGGTATGGAATAAATCGATTGGCATTCTCATGTAGACCAACTAAATGATGTCATTAATTTAAATGACTAAATAGGTGTAATTGTGTTTAAGACAATTAGGTAGATGACAGAGAAGAGAGGTGGATAAGGTAGAATACACAATCAGGTTGCTCTGGGGCCTGGGGAATATGGGGTTGGAGGGTAGCGACGCTAAGAAAAATAAGACGGATGTTTTACAAAAAGCATTTGAGATTTTAGTCTAGTCTTCTTGTCATTACCACCATATTTGCTCCTCATTCTTGATATAACTGCACAAGCAGACAGTGACACATGTTAACACTCACAGCTCAGTTTTCACTCTGAGCCAAAAGAGCAAATGAGCGCTTTCATCCTTGCATTAGTCTCTGTCTTGGCCAACTTCTCCCCTTTCTGTTCTGCCTGTCCAACTTTCAAGCATTTAGCTCATGTTCTTTACTGATCCATCACTATATCAAGCCATCCATCGTACTCCCCCCCCTTCCTTCCCATCAGTGTGGTCACTTACCTCCCAAGAAAGGAGAATAACTCCAGCTTTTTGTCTTATGCTCCCAGCAAATTATTCCTGCATCTCCTTTCTCCCCCCTCAATTCTCTTTCACTTTGCCTCTCTTGCTCAGGCTTCGTCACTCCTCCCTCCCTCTCTATCTCCCTCCTTGAGCCGTCCCTTCATCCCTCTGACACCTTTTACCCTTCTCCTACATTCTCCCCTACATGAACTTACCCACCCTCCTCCCCTCTCTCTCTTGCTCTGTATGTAGTTGTATAACTTATCACCCTGATCCCTTCTGCACTCCGATAATTGGTGTGTCTCAGCAGCTATCAATAACACTCTTCATTAAGCTGCTTAGTAGTACCTGTTACAGTTGGTAATCTAACACTAATAAGAAAAATTAAGGTTTAGCCTCTATGTATTTGGTATCACCGGCGGGGGCAATTGTGTGTTTGTTTTTGCCTATGCAACCAATGTGGCCAGTCCACTCTCACACACAGTTACACTCGATCCAGACTCGACTGGTACATGTGTGTTTCAACAGATGGTGAAACACTTTCCCTCGTGTATTGACAGTATTCGCTCTCCACCGTTCTCTCTCTCTAATTAGCTAGCTTTCAGTAACAAACCTTTGGGCTGTGCCGTTCCCATGGTTACCCAAACTCTCTCCATTTCCTGCACTTGCATTTGTGTCTGTGTAAGCAGGCAAGGGCAGTGTATATGCATGCACATTGTAGTGTTAAAATGACATCTGGGTTTTTATGTATGTGAATGTATATTTGTCTGTGTATGTCAAAATCACTGAATCTCTACGATTGTGCACACTCGTGAGTATTTTGGATACTATGATCCCTTTGTTTTCTCACAGTGAACAGAAGCTGTTCCCAAGCCCCAACTGTGTATAACCAACAGCAGTATTACATCGGAGCATAGTAATTTATCGATGATCGACATAAGACAATCTTAATAAGTTTTTAATGCAATGAATAAAGCAAGTAAGATTAATTTAAAATTGGATATGAAATAAACATTAATTCTGCACTGATATCAGGAAAGAATGAAATATATATATAAAAATATATAACAAATATAATGCAAATATGATTTGGAATTATTGAATTATAAACTGCTTGAGCAGCTGACCATATGTAAAAGCAATAAATTGTATAAAGATCGCAATCTCTATTCAGACGTATATGTAATTTCATTTCTGAAGTGCTACGATTCTACTGCCTTTTTATCATAGCATACGCATCAGCAAAACTTACTAGCTTAGCTGCAGCTCATGTTATAATTAGCCAGACCTGGCCCTTTAAGAGGGCCTGATGGGTATAATGTATCTGACATCAGAATTATGGGAGTTGTACTATGTCGTTACCTAGATAGCCATTTTTGATGTCACTTGGCGCCACTCTGTAGTACGCTGTTTTTTTTATCCTAACTGTTCAGAACAAAGTGCCCATTTTCTGCTTCAGAGTTGGCCTTGAAGTTAGCCCGAGTTTACTATGCTAACTCGTTTGGGCAAACTAAGCCTCAGTGTTAACAGCACTAGGTTACGGGGCTGAGAAGCTGGAGAGCTAACATCACATAGCTTAGGGAGAAACAGGAGAGGTAGTTCCTTATACCTCCTAAACGTCTTCACGTCACTTAATGTCTTTTTGTTTCTCTTTCTACCACTTAATTTCTTCAGTGTTCCATGACAGCTACTCATCTCTTTCTTGTCACTATATGGAGGAGCTTTCACCTCTAATCCAAGAGGCTTCTTTAGTTCCAACTTCCTGATGGGGGGTCAGGTATTTTTGGAAGTATAAAACAAAACAGAAGTCCAATTGCTTCAGATTCAACCGAAATGGAAAACCAGAGTGTGGCTATCTGACATAAGCTCAATGGGCTGGGCTAGGCCAGGACATTATGAAACGGACGGCCTGCAGGGTTTGGGCTGGGCTTGGTTACTAATCTCCCAGACTCGGTCAGGCTCAGACAGAAAAATTTGCTGTTGGGGGTTCATCCTTCAGTGCCCACATAGAGCTAACTGTGCTATACACACAGATAGTGCGTGGCACTTTTTAACTGCTCATGTCAATAACAAAGTGCAATATGATGTAAACCGAATGATAAGATCGTGGAGAAAATCCTGATCTAAATTCAAAGAAAAAAATCTGCGATTTTCATTGTAACCAGAATCGCCTGCACGGTTTTGACCTGATAGCACAGTGATTGATGCCTTCAGTGTCCTAGTCAGAGTTACACGCAGGGCGATTTCACAACTGATAGTACGGATCCTTGATTCGACTGAGGGGTGAAATTACAACAATCTTGCAATTAAATTTGGTTTGGTTCGTTTTCACACTGCACTTTGTCAAATGAACCAAACCTTCTAAGCAATGGCCCGCAGTTTTAACGACAGCTCGTCTGTGATGGTAATCAACTTGTAAACACCAAACAAGAAGAATCAGACAAAGAAGAAAGCGAGATCCATCCCCTTTCCCCGGCTTATGCTGTATTCGCACGGTACTAGTGTTATCTGGGGACCTGATGTAATTTGCTATGATAACAGAGTACATATGTGATGTGTGTGCTATGTGAATGCGCCCTGCCGGGTAATCAGTGATTTGGGGGCCGAAATCATATCTATTATTTCCTCAGCTGCCCGATCAAAATATAACATGATACACAATGGTTATAATGACGGTTTTGAACTTGTGTTAGAGAAATGGCAGTGATCAATGTGTTCTGCAATTCACATTATAATTATCTCATCTCTCTGAGTTCTTCATCAACAAAACTGCGCCCACGGCTGAGGCAGGTACGGGAGACAGTGAAAGGGTGGGCTCAGTCCAGTCGGCCCGATGATCGCCACCTGGCTGCCTGTCTGGCCAGTCTTCAGAACCCCTGCCTGACTGCAAAAACTGTGTACCTGTGACAGAGGTGCGTCTGTCCAGAAGCACCTCTGTCACAGACACAATTTCAGGCACTGACAGCTGGTTAAGGGCAGCTACTGTTGTCCAGAGCCTTGACTTCATATCCGTGGGGAAATGTCATTAAATTCAAGGGAAATACAAACATCACTTTGCCCGTGCAAATCTACCACATGAAATACATACATTGGGGGGTAAATTCTAAATCACACGAGGTCCTTAGATAATACTTACCCGCGCAAACAATGTGTTGTCAGTGTTACAGAAACACAGAGCAAGGTTCTGACATGGATTTGAACGTATTAAAACACATTTATGTCCCACGATGTACTGTGCTTTGCTCCACCATCTAGCTTTGGTTTATAACTTGGTCTGCTTTGCTTTCACACACACACAAATGAACCAATTCAGGGTTCACGTGGAAGTTTACTGAGATAGCGGACCGGAGTTTGCTTTATTGATCCGCACCAGAGTTCGAACAAGCTTTCACACAACCCCAAATGTACCGGTCTATCCATGGAAACAAAGTCTGGTTCGTTTAAAACGGAGCAAACCGCTCAGGTCCTTAAATAATGCAATCTGATAGTATCTATGACTCGGCCTCCTGTTGACCCTTTGTTGCTATTGACTTTCAGTTTAAATAATTTTATCTCTTTTATTGGCTTGATTTTATGTCTTCAACACACAATTGGTTAAAATATGGGGATAATCGCCAAATGCAGAAATAAGGTGTTTACTTCGTAACATATGAGAAATAAAGTAAAGATTGTTATTATTAATATTATTATTATTATTGAAACACAGAAATATTTTATATACCTAAAAGTACAGACTGCACATATCTCAAGAGGTTCCGATAAAATAAAAAGCCTTGTTTCATCCTGAAACGTGCCCATTATTTCACTTAATTTATACTTTAATAAAAGTAAAAATATTTAGTGATATTTATGATCATAAATAAGTTAAATTTATCAGGAAATATATCTCTATAATTATATTAATGTAGCATTAGCATTTTATATTTTTATAATGATCCACACAGTTATTTATACTAAATTGGACGATCATATTTATACAAGCAATATTTTTTTTGAATTTGACCAATATTTAGTGGTCCTATTTATATATCATATATACACATTACACAACAGTGTGAGAAGAGCGGTCCACTTATCTTAAGGTCGGTGGTTGATCCCTGGCTTCTGCAGTCCACATGTCAAAGTGTCCTTGAGCTGGCAAGGCTATGACTCTTATCTGTGTCAACTACGTACTGAACAGTAGTTCAGAGTATCCAGCCTTCTTGTAGTCTCTGGCTGGTGTTCCTGAAAGGTTACTGCCTGGGACAGTTTATTTCTCTTGTCGAATTCAACAACCATGTTGACAACATTGGAAAAGCTAGAGGGTCGCGATTGGGAGAAACGGTCTGCCTGATCTAAACCGATCTAAACCGTTTTTGAACTTTTGTGCATGGACTGTCCACAAAACTCATGCTCAAGCATAAGATGTCTCATAAGTGTACTTGGTACAAGTTCGATTCGGGCCAAAGAACTATAAACAACTTTTATGTCGTATCATCAGATCTGCGACCGTATGTCTTGGACACTCCGATGAAAAGAGGAGCAGAGATGTCCACTGATCAATATTAATGAGATTAATGAGTTGGATCAGATGTCGAGGGAGACTGCAGGACAGACCTGGTAAACCCAAACAAGTTGTTAGTGTGAACAGTTAACCTCCAGAGGACCTTCTGACATATTCCAGGGAAGGTCGGGGACATTTAATCCGAATAGGCCATGTTCAAGTACTCCATTGTTGAGGTTACTGCTAGCAGCTGGGTCCAGAGGGTTATTGGTGCCTGTCGATACGATAACTTAAGAACCCGCTGGTGGACAACAGTAATGAAGGAACGCGTTTAGCTGAAGTAGGAGGTCTTTCGGACTCGATTAAGCCCTTGGATCTACTGACCGGAGGATTCCTGACCTATACCGAGAATATCTTCTGGCGAAGGAAAGAACATTTTGAGGAACTCCTGAACAGAATTAGAGGACCCCGTTGAAAGCCCATTCATTTCCTTTTGTCACTGAGGTAGTTAGGTTTTGCCAATGGCAAGGTGCCAGAGGTGGATGAGATTTACCTTAAGTTTCTGAAGGCTTTGGACATTGTTGGGTTTTAAATGTTGAGACACATATTAAATGTAGCGTGGTAGACAGGTACCGTGCCTGTGGAATGGCATATTGACCTGATGAACCTACTTTTTAAAAAGGGGGACCGGAGGGTGGTTTCCAATTATATGGGGATCACACTTTTCAGCCTTCTTGGGAAAGTTTACTCCATGGTTCTGCAAAGGAGGCTCCGACCGATTGTCGAACCTCTGTGTCAGGAGGAACAATGCGGATTCCGTCCTCCTTGTGGAAAGGTGGGCCAAGTTTTTACTCAGGATTGCTTGCAGTGTCATGGGAATTTTCCCAGCCAGTCTACATTTGTTTCACAGATTCGGAGAAGCTTATGACCAAGGGATTCCTGTGGGGGGTACTGCAGGAGTATGGGGTTCCCTGGCCATCACCATGGGCCATCCGGTGTCTTTATAACCAAAGTGAGAGTTGTGTCCAATCACTCGGCAGTGAGTTTTCAGTGAATTTTGGACTCCGCTGAGGTTGTCCATTTCTCTGATTCTGTTCTTGATATTCATGGACAGGATCCCAAGGCGTAGTCGAAGTTGGGAGTATATCCAGTTTGGGGATCTTAGAATTGCATCTCTGATGTTTGCAGATGATGTGATCCCGTTGCCTTCATCAGTCCATGTCCTCCAGCATGCACTGGATCGGTTTACAGCTGAGTATGAATTGGCCGGTATGAGTGTGGGTGAGTCACCACCTGAAACCAAGGAGTTCAGGCATCTTGGTATCTTGTTCTCGGGCGTGGGGAAAATGAACCGAGAGATGGATAGGCGGTTTGGTGCAGCATCAGCAGTAATAAAGGCTTTGTATCAGTCTGTTGTGGTGAAGAACGATTTACCGGTTCATATTCGTTCCAACCCTCACATATGGTCATGAACTCTGGGTAATGACAGAAAGATTGAGTTCAAGGAAACAAGCAGCAGAATTGAGCTTCCTTAGTAGGGTGGCTGGGCTCAGCCTTAGAGATAGGGTATGGAGCCCAGACATCCAGAAGGAGCTTGGAGTAGAACTGCTGCTCCTTTGCATTAAAAGGAGCCAGTTGAGTTGGTTTGGACATCTAACTAGGATACCTCCAGGATGCCTCCCTGGAAGTTTTTCAGGAACGTCCAGCGTCCAACTGGGAAGCGATATATAGTTTATAGATATATAGTTTGACTGAACTAATTTTGTTCATGCTATTTATTAAAATTGGTATCCTGCTACATAGTTTTTCAAATATAATATAACAGTATAATGTAACAGTTTACAGTATTTTCCTTGTTTATTATATATACTGTCCTCACATTATCCTTATCAGCAAATAACATAATGGCCATTAATAGTGTGATTTCCCGTTTGAAGTTATCAGTACTTTAATGTTCCATAACTTGCATTAGAAAGTTAGCAGTCATTTCTTTTTCTTTTTTCTTCTGTTTCAACTTTGCCAGACAGAAAGAGAGAGATTGATTTTATATGCTTACGGTCAACAGGTTATAGGGCGCAGTATTGGCCTAGGATGAAGGAGGATATTCGCATGTATGTCAACTGAAGCGGCAGCTCTTCTACTACTCTGCAAAAATTAAATTATTCCATTGCATTCAGTTGCTATTAGTCTTCTTTTGAATATATTGCTATCAATTTTATCACTGCTTCAAAACGTTGACTGGTTACTTACTGTACCCTCTGCATTTAATCACTATCAATGTTATGTATCGGTTAAGACGTGCTTTGAGTTTGTTATATATGTTGAAAATGTGTCTGAGTGCCCACCATTGCTGTGATTTCATGTACAGTATTTCTTTTAATTTATTCAACCTTCATTTAACCAGGAAAACCTCATTTAGATTAAAAATATCTTTTCCAAGAGTGTCCTGGCCAAGACAGGCAGCAGCACAGTTAAAGTCACAGGCAGACAGACAATCAGCAGCCATACATAGAAAACATTAATAATCAAATAAGCAAATTGCTGTTATCTGGCGAGTGCCTGGTTTGGGGTGGGGGCTGTGCAGTACAACACAGTGCCATCAGAATAAAAATGACACATAGCATTAGACACATTTTGGTCAATATTATTGATACAAAGAATAAAGGACTGACCCCTCGGGCACTCCTTTTGTTACTTTAAGCGACTTAGAGGTATAACCTTCTGCCTGCACACACTGCGTTCTGTCTCTTAAGTAGTTTTCAAACCAGCAAACAGTTTCAGGAGACAGACCTGCTCTAGCTAGGCTGTTCATTAGCAGTATGTGGTCCACTGTATCAAACGCCTTGGAGAGGTAAAAAAAAAAGGGAGTTGTTTGTTATCAATAAAATCATTAAAAATTTTAAGAGCTGCTGTTGTGTGTTATGTCTTTTTTAAAAACCCGATTAAAAATCATATAAAACTATATTATTGTTAAGAAAAGTCTTTTAGCTGATCACTAACAAAAGATGCTAGGATTTTGGCCAGGAAACAAAGTTTGGAGATAGGCCTATCGTTATTTAAAAGAGTGGGGTCAGCCGCTTTTAAAAGGGGAAGGACATAGGCTGACTTCGATTCAAGAGGGATGAGGTATGTGACCAGACAAAGATTAATAATGTGTGTTAGGTGCTGGGCGATAAAATCTGCTGCTGGTTTTAAAAAGAAGGACTCCAATTTGTCAGGGCCTGCAGCTTGATTATTAGTAGTATTGATTATGAGTAGGAAGCAGAGAACACAGGCAGTCAGGGTCACCCAGAGGTTCATGGAACCCCAATACAGATAGATCCTGATACTTGTGGAGATCCAGCCAACAGCCAAGTTATATCCCCGAAAAGTTGGGGATATTTAAAAAATCGTAAATTTAAACAAGATAGATGTCCTCTAGTAAAATAATATGCACCACATTTGGACCAAATCCAAACCTGCCACCGCTGCAAATCCTTCTTGTTAACACGATATCTCAAAAACAATATCAACGATCATTTTCAAATTTTACACCCACATAAACCTTAATGTGAGGTGTTTTGGGGGAGGAGTGGTGGTGTATAGTTTATGGTTTTTTTGACACTAAGGGGAGTTGTCTCTGAGAGTATTGGGGAAATAATTTCTTAACCGTTGGTCCCATTTAGTCTAAATTTTGTGCATATCAATCGACTCAAGAAAATCAATCTTGTAAATGTTGCATTTTATGCGAACAGCTTTTTGGTGTTTTTTTAAACTTTGTTTTCCAGACATACCTAAAGAAAAAAAACATAATTTCATGGATCATTTTTCAAACTTTATACCCCTTAGATTATATGGCGGGGCAATAACTGGATTGACTTTGGGATTCCAGAGCTTTACCTCCAAAAGTTTTGGGGCCATAATTTCTCCGTTTTAGTTTAAATTTGGTGCCTACGAATCAACTCAAAGACATCAATCTTGTTTATATTATATTTGAATCTAATAGTTCATATTTAACAAATCAGTTCAAGGAGCATTTTTACTAAAAATACTGTGGACATAAATTCAAATTTAATTTGAGGAGTTCAATCCGGGGGATTGCTTGTGCAACGAAAGGGATTAGGGACTTGTATGGGATATACACTGGCTGTTGGGGAGGACAGTTTATGGTTAAGCAAGCAATGAAAACGAGTTAGAGCCAAGAGGTGTGTTTTATATGGTATGTTTATACATAATACTTTAGTCAAAGAAAAGCTTTCCACAACATTGTACTTATACAATTACATAGTTCATAGTACTCATAGAGATTCAGTGAGATATTTCAAGGATTTGTGGAAGTCCTTATCGAGAAAGGTTTAAATATTGAAACTGATCATAAACCATTAGTTACACTCCTCGCCTAAAAAAAGCCTGGCCCAACTGCAACCATGCATGTTGTCATCCCATGTCTGTGTATGTGACTCATGACGGTCTCTTACACCATATCACAAGTGGTTGGCAATAACAATGCTTCTGCTGACAACTCTGTCCAGATTACCTGTTAGCAACTCGGCCTTTGGATACAAGAGTTAGAAATCAACCTGTATGTTGACTTTATAATAGCAATTCTGCATACTACAGAAAAGAGACTCACTCAGACACACCAGGAAATTCAGACACACCAGGACAATAACACTGTACTCCAGTTGCGGAAGGCATGCTGGGTGGGATGATGGCCAGACAAGTTCTGAGTTGAACGAGCCTCCCAGGCATAACTGCCATTCTATGTTTTAGCTCAGTTCAAAATGGCCTTTGACTGTATGGCAGCAGAATAGTAATCCCAGCATTAGTCCGAGACGGCGGGCTGAACAGATTGCACTAGTGCTACCTAGAAATAACCAAGTGCAAAGACTTAGCTAAATGATCGGTGTGGAGGCCAGGACTCAGGAGAACGCTAACAAAATATATCGAGGACTGTTACACCTGCAGCAAATCTCAGAGAAACAATGGTGTCTACAGGGATTCCAGCAAGGCCCTAGTCTACTGCGGTAGTTTTATTTCAGACAGACAACAAACAATATTTGGTCATTGTGGACTATTTTCAAGATATTTTTAGGTGGCTCAACTAACATCCACGTCATCTGAAGCTGTAATTCAGCAATTCAAATCTATCTTTTCATGTCATGGAATGCTTGAAGTGGTTTGCCTGGACAATGAATTTAGCAAGAAATGGAGCAGAATAATCCCCATTCTCAGATACACCCATGCACACAAACCCAAAAAAACAACAAAGTGAGTGTTGTAAAGACAATTGATGGTTTTTTCCAATGTTTTCTATGTAAATTTGAAAGTATTAACGAAAACACAACATGTGTTGAAAGTACCAATGGTTTAACTATAGGTCAGAATAGTAATAAAGCCATAAAGATTGTTCCTAATACGTTTAGAAATACTTTAATTGTTACTGTGTATGCAACGTGTTTTCATAGGCGAAGGTCTTATGTCTAGAAAGGGGCATGTCTTATGCATTGCAAGGTGGAACATAATAATAAAAGTGCTCAAGTTAGCCTGCAAGAGTCTGTCCAGTATGTGGGTTTAGTATCCAGTATAAGTCCAAATAACATAGTCTACAGACTCTTTCCACACAATCTCAGTGTGAACCTGCTCTCCTCTGTGAAGAGAATTGGGCACCAATGGTGATCATGCCTGTTCAGGTGTTTCCTGGGGAATGCCAATTGAACCCCAAAGGTGTGCATCATTCCCCTGACTACTGATTACAACAACAATATACACAATAACTCAAACAATAATTTTGTTCTCACAACCCAGCCTTTAATTGTTATGGCAGGCAGACATAACAATTTCAGAACAAAAATGAAAAGACATTCAACGATTTACATAATGATCAAATTAACATAATTCAGCTCACACAGCTACACAACCAGACAAAGTTTAGTTACACTTCTCGATAATGTTTTTTTTTTTTAGCCTGTAGGCTTCCAGAGTTCATCGCACCCTTATTGTTTAGAAAAAGCTCAATGAAGAGGCCAGGAACCCTGTTGGGCAAAGGAATCAAAGAAGACAACAACATCTGTAGTTTATAAATTCCATTTCATTTGATTCCACTTCTGTCTCTCATCCGATAATGGCAGGTACTCCTGGATCCAAAATAGATCAGAGGGGTATTGAACTTGTCTCCAGCAACATTTCACATGCATGTCAAATCATAAAATGTCCAGGTGGTAAGGCAGGTTTTTCATTTGACAGAAGATGATATTAAGAGGTTCTGTCTGTAAAACCATGCCACTGTGTGAAGTAAGTCCTAAGATTGTCATCATTGCCTTCTGGCTAGCAAAACTGGGATATGAAACCACTCAGTGCGTTGTTATTCTGTCCTTTTTGGGGATGGTAGGCACTGTGATGTGGAATGTACCACACTTCCCAATGTCGATTCTTTTACCTGTTGCTGTGGGACATCTGCATAGCTTCCTTTAATTCAAGAATCATCTGCTTTGCTACAGTGAAGCTGTTTGGAAGGAGGACATCTGGTCTCTTAAAGGGAAGCTTCAGGTAGCAAAGCGTTTCCTCTACAGTTGCAGTGGATTCCATTATTTCTATTAAACTATTGTCTTCTCTGCACTTCTCTTTATCACCGTATTGGTTCAGAATATGTTCTAATTTGGATGCAGAGTCCTGTTTACCATCACAAAAGAATGCTCTTCATGGAAACTGCTGCCATTTCCATTTAATGGACCATTAATGACCCCACCCAACACTGCCCTTAAAGTGTATGTGCTATCTCGACTGCTGTTGACCACTTCTCAAGGTCCGAGGGGTCCTATAAACAAGTTAATGCTGGGAATATGAACCTTGGATTGGTGAGACCGCTTTTTCATAACTTGAGCAGTAACAATGTTGTCTCGAGAGATTTACATTTCATTCTTTTTGAGAACCTCTCTTGAGCAGTATGTAGTAGTAAGGGGTTTACTGGAACAACATTATCCAGTCCCATTGTTTCCAGAGATTAAATGCAATGAGATCTTCTTCCTGTTCCTCTATATATCCAATTCTTGCCAAATGGAGCTCTTCCATCAAGCTAAATCACAGACATAAAAATAAAACATTGGCTTGTAGAGCTTTGACATCCTCTGAAAAAATGCTTTCTTGTACTCATTTCCCAAATGTTTCTGAAGAAGACCCTTTGCCATGTTGTAACCACACTCAAGGGCCATGTGCTGGCAGCAAGAAAAGATTCCTTTGGTCAAGTAGTACAAGTGGTCAGATCTGCTAGCTTTGTTCTCCTTGTTCAAATGCTTTAATGAAACTATTATATCGATACGGAACTCTGTACAGAACAGGAATGTCTCAGGCTGACAGAGACAATTGGTGCACAAGGGCGAATGTTATTTCCTTCTGCTCATGCATAAAAATAACATCTCTAGATAGTATTTGATCATATTGTCGATGATTTGTCTGTTGTTTACTACCTTTATTTATCCAAGCAGTTGTGTACCTGGTTAGAAAATGTTCGATGTGTCCTAATGCTTTTGTTTCCAAATGCTTTTCATGTGTAAAAGGATTATACTCTGCCATAAAACAAGATTATCTGACTGCTTTGGCGGAACGTCTATCGCTTGCCATTTGCTCTGTTGTGATAAAACTCCTTTCAGCCATGTCGGTTTACAAGGGGCAGGCTCAGATTCCTTTTTGCCATGGGATTTACAGTGTCAGTTTCCTCTTTTCCCTTTTCAAAATAAGATTCCATGCCATCTTGGGGGAAGTCCGGAAGCCCAGAACAGACCATAAAAAAATATGATGCAGATGCATTTTTTTCCCTAACATTTTGAGATGGCATTTTCAATTGCTACATCTTTTTTTTGGTGACTATGAGTGTGCAATTAGGTGCAGATCCTGCCTAAATATCCTGTAACCTTAAATGACCAATACAGGACTCGCAGTCCTGTATTGGTTTGACATTGGACAAAGCTTGATTGAATTTAAGGCTTAAGGGCTTTGGCAGAGGTATACACTTGCTCTAAGTGCTATTCTTTGACTCCTGCTAACAATTCTTTAATGTTGAATCAGAAGCAACCAGACGTATAAGGAGAAGATGTTAAAAATGAAGCCTCTTGGATGAGGGTTGAAATATCTTCAGCTAAAAAGAAATCAATTTTCTATTCATTCAATATTTCGGTATTACCATGACTTTGATGAATGAAAATCTAAACAAACATACAGCTATTTATTTACTTAATCAGATGCACTGTTTATTATCAGAAACAGACATTTTTAATGTATGTTGTCTATCAAGCACTGCTTAAAAAACGAAGGCAACTTGTAAATCACACATCGGAAATTACTGACTGAAATAAAACATCTGACAAAATAAAGTAAGAACAGTAAATAGAAAACAAAAACATTGACCCATTTAAGTCTTGATTACAAATTAAGAAATATGGTCATTACAACTGTTGATTAGTTATTTGTTTTGACTCTAAATGGGATTTTTCAAGGCATGTCTTTCATATTTTTTTCTTATTTCTCATATTTCTCGTAGCCAAAGAGACTCTGCTGGGTGGAGGTGGAGGTAAGTCACAACCCGTCTCATCCATGTGAATGTGTGTTTGTGCTTGACAATCTACTTTTTGATAATTAGTACAGCTCTAGTACAGTAGTTCTATTTAAATTATTTGGCCCTCTCTTTACACCAAATATTTGCTAGTCTTGTTCTTCTGGTCAAATGATGCATGTCGCTGTCCTATCAGAGGCATGTGTATATGTGTTTTGTTTCATGGCATGAATTACATGTCTGTCTTTCATTTTGTGTTTGGTCACAGGTTGCTCTTTGTTTTGGCAGGTGTTTATAGTGCATTTTGCATGCTACTCTGTGTCTGTCCATGTCTTGGTGTAGGTGGGTGTGCCCTTGCACAAAGTTGATCATTCATAATTTATGGGTGCGAAGGGCTGTGGATACAAAAGTTTTCAGATTTTGGTTGAGTTAGTAATTTGCCTCCATGTTCAATCTGCTGTATATATGTATACACACACACATATATATATACACACACATATATATATATATATACACACACATATATATATATATATATATATATATATATATATATATACACACACACACACACACACACACACACATACACACACACACACACACACACACACACATATCTACATACATATACAAACAAACACACTCAATTCAGTCTGTATGTGTGTGTGTGGCTGTGTGTTGGTTTACATTTGTAAATTTGGGAGCTGTGTTTGCCTGTTTTATTTTTCTTCATTTGGGCATTTAGCCTTTAAAATCTACTCCTTTCTACTGCCATTTTAAATATTGTAATTTATCTACATATACGTGTGTGTAATGTATGTTTATTTGCTTTCCCATCTCTGTGGGATTATGTGAATGCATCCATATGAATTCAGGTTTCAGTTCTAAGCAGTACATGCTCCTCCCTGCAGAAGCAAATATTTTTTGACCATTTACACACACACACACACACACACACACACACACATACACACCACCCCTACTGATACACAGCGTCTGACCTTCAAGCCATAAAAATGATATGCAAACCCTTGTTTCTTTTGGCTACACCCAGACACAGAAACAAACACGCATGCATGCAGTCAAGCACCTTGAGATCTAGGCCGTCGTTTGATGTGATCAAGTCTCTGAACTTGCTACAAAGACAGGTGTTTTTTTTAGAAAGGTTGTGAATGTTCTTACTAGTCATCCTACTGCTTCTAAAAAGCCTGTCTCACCAGTTTCTCTCTCAGTCAGTTAATTTCTTTCAGCACTCTGACTGTTTTTCCGTCTCTCTTCCTCATCTCTTGCTGCTCTGACCCTTGGGGGTTTGTTAAAGAAAATAGATCCTACAATAGCTGTTAATTTGTGGCTAAGTGTAGAGACAGAAGGAAGAATGGAACAAACAAGAGAGATGGGAGGGAGATGGTTGTTATAGGGTGAGTTGAAACCAATAAAGGTTCTATTGATAATTGGAAGATACAAGAGCAGTAATTTTTCATAAAACTTAGCATTGTAGACATCTGCATACCTAAACAAGAACATTCACTGTTCGCAAAGGCGATTTGTTTAGTTTTTTGTCTGAGACGAAGCAATTAAAGGACTTAATGATTTTCAACTGATTTTCAAGGGTTGTCTGTGTGATTTTCATTTCTTTAGATCAAATGCACAACTGTCGACATTGTTCTCATATTTCTATCTGGATGAATGCTGAGCTCATACGACGCTTCAACATAAAATTCAAGGACAGGATTTCCCCCCTTTTTTTTTAACCTGATGACAGTGACACAGGTATTAAAGAGTGTAACTGGCGTTTATGTATTGATTTATTTTCCAGTTACAAAATTAATCGTAGATGCTCCCATTATACACTACTCAAAAATATAAAAGGAACACATAATCGTCGCAGTGTAACTCCAAGTCAATCGCATATCTGGGATATCAACCTGTTCACTCAGGAACCAATAATGATTGTGAATCAATTTCACTTGCTGTTTTGCAAATGGGAAAGACAAAGGGTGGAAAGGAGAGGCAATTAACGAGACAACCTCCATTAAGGAAGGTTTTGCAGTGGTAGCCACAGACCATTTCCTTCTCCTCATCTTTTCTGGCCGATTCTTGGCTAGTTTTGCATTTTTCCAGTGCCCTCGCCAATAATGGTAGAATGACTCGGTATATGCAGCCCACAGAAGTTGATCAAGTAGCGCAGCTCCTCCAGGATGGCAAATCCATATGTGCCCTGGCCAGGAGGTTTGCTGTGTCTCCCAGCACAGTTTCAAGCGCGTGGAGGAGATACCAGGAGACTGGCCAGTACACCAGGACAGGTGAAGGGGGCCGTAGGAAGGCAATAACCCAGCAGCAGGACCGCTATCTGCTCCTTTGTGCAAGGCAAAACAGGAGGAACACTGCCGGAGCCCAGAAATCACCTCCAACAGGTGTGCATATTTCTGCCCAAATTGTCAGAAACATACTCCATGAGGGTGGCAAGAGGGCCCAACATCCATAAGTGGGGCCTGTGCTCACAGTCCGGCACCATGCAGCCCAATTCGCATTTGCCAGAGAACACCGGATTTACCTTTGGCGCCCTGCTCTCTTCACAGATGATAGGCAGGTTCACACTGAACTCAGGTGACAAGCGTGAGAGAGTCTGGAGACACTGTGAAGAATATTCTGACCCCTGACATATCCTGGGGCATAACCAGTTTGGCAGTGGGTCAGTGATGATCTGGGGTAAAGTACCGGGATGAGATCCTCAGACCCATTGTCAGACCGAAGGCTGGTGCAGTGGGCCCTGGGTTCCTTCTGATGCATGACAATGCCCAGCTTATGTAGCTGGGGTCTGTCAGCGGTTCCTGGTCAACAAAGGCATTGATGCTATTGTCCGGGCCACTTATTTTCAGACCCAAATCCAATCGAGGATTTCTGAGACATCAATTATCATTGCATCCACCGCCGCCAAGTCGCACCACAGACTGTCAAGGAGTGACTGATGCCCTGATACAGGTTTTCGTGCTGAACCCCCAAGAGACCATCCGTCGTCTCATCAGAAGTAGGCCCAGACCTTGTAGGGAGTGCATACAGGTGGAGACCTTACACAGTACTGAGCCACATCATGAGCTGTCTTGAGGAAATTCCAAAAATTTGATCACCCTGGGATCTCATGTTTCCACTTTAGTTTTGAGTATGATTCTGAATCTAGTCCTTAATGGGTAAATTAAAGTAAATAAATTACACTATGTACGCAATAAAGATTTTCAACTGTAATATTTCATTCATCCAGATCTGGGAAGTGTGATTTAAGTGTTTATTTTCTATCTGTCTATTTTTTTTGAGCAGTGTACATTAATGGAGCTCAAATTACCACTGGCATGTCAACATTCTCAAATACCATTAATGCAGAGATCAGTATCATCATATGTTACAGACTTCTTTGTTGGGGCCAGGGAATTTTTTTCCTCCTGAAGATTTTAGAATTTTCTTTTTATAACAGTTATCTCAAAAACAAACAAACAAAAAGTTATATTGTCAGAACTTGCAAGAGATTTTTAGCGACTCAAAGATAAAGATTGCTTTCCCATTAATTTCTGTAACTTTGGTGATGATCAGCTCACTTTTTGACTCGGATGTCCTCCTTTCCACAATCCGGAGCCTCACCCTCCTGTTCTGTGCTCATTGTCAAATGATGCGTTTTGTGACCACAGCAAGCTTGATTGGTCGGAGAGACGTTACATGAGAAAACCCAGAAATACAGCCGCTGGCTGTATAAATAAATCACAATGGCAATTAAATTACAGTGTTATAATCCACAAATATTAGTGTAATTAAATTATCCAATTATCGTACATTTGGGGATTTTTTACGTTATTGATTGTAGATTGTACAATCTACAAATACGATATTTATTGTTCAAATCCCATGACTATCCTACGTTTGGCAAGGCTGATTAGTTTAAACAATCCAATTTAAAGTTTAATCCACTTCAATTTTTTTGTTTTATTATGAATTGTGCATTGACATATATACTTCATCATCCAACACAAGCATTGTCTTTGATACACTGAGCTGAAACTCTGTACCATGTGTAACTGCAGCCCCCTGGTTGCTTTTTCCTTTTCTGGAAGAAGATAAAAATATAATAGCACAGGATGGTCCGCTTCCTTGTCAGCACAATTGAACAGGAGATCATGAATTGTGAATATAGGCAGAGAGCAGAAGATTGGTTTTTGTGTGTTGGGATGAGACAAGCGGTAATAGCACTCAGTCCACCTTCCACATGCAGTATCATCATTTTCTAGGGCACATACACACATTGACATCTTTGCAACAATTGTGTGAATAAATATTTTTAATGATCAAAATTTGTTCAAAACTAAAAGGTTTCTGAATATTTGTCTAAATGAATTTTTAAGTTTGTTTGTACACACATATATACAATTATGTGTGAAGCAGTATCACGTGTGGGCGCATACACCACAAAACACATCCTAAATGTTGCCTTGGTAACAAGCGGTCGGAAGTAAATGAGTCTTCTGGCTCTGCTAAGGGATTGCGGGAAAGCAATATGCCAGCGTTCCGCCCCATTAGTTTGACAGACAGCCTGTTTGGCCTATAAGAGGTCAACAGGCAAGGGCAGCCATATTAGTATTCTGCAGGAGAGACCTCTGGATTGGTTTCCTTTAATATCTACCTACCTGCCCGTGTTTGGTGAGGAGGTAAAGCCTCTCCCTCTGTTTAGTAATGCAGTTAGGTGTGCATGATTTTGTTTATGTGTTTATTTGTATGTCTTGGTGGGGGTTGCAGGCTCCTTGCCAGGTAAGCATATTGCCAATTAGCACTTCCCACTTCTCCTATTTTGCTGGGTGCCTCCCACCCTTGGTCAATGCGGAGCCAGTGAGGGGAAAATAATAAAATCTAAACTGGTCAGCCACCTGCCAAGCTGGCTGGCTACTGAACAAGCCGAAACACTAAAATGTACCTCATTCCATCCATCCTTTGCCTCCCTTTTATCAATTCTCAGAACCCTGGATTATCATTTATTATCTTTTATTTGTTTTCCTCTCCCTTTCTTTTTTCACATATGTGCCCTTTTTTGCTCACGTTACCAATTTCATTTTGTTTAGCTGTGCTCTTTAATCCTCAAATCATCTCCCTGTTTCTATATGCAAGTCTGTCCAATGCTTTCTTATATAGCTGTCCCAATTATTTATGCTTAATCCTATTCAGGAAGAATAAACATAAGTTTGATATTTTGTGTTATGAAAACTAAATAATTTATTCTTTTTCTTCAGTTAGATACTAATTAAGGTCCTTCACTTCCAAAAGGATTTTATGTACAGTTATATCAATTTAATTCATCACTTACTTGTTTTGATTCATCTGTCTGATCAATGTAGGTTATGGAATGCCATTCTACTTACACTATTTCTCATGCAAAAACACATCACACGAACATTTCCAGTAACATATGTATCTACCAGGGAGCAAGAAACAAGAAATAGATATTGTTTGTTCATGTTTCAGTCCAATTCCCCTTTCTTTTAGTTTGTTATTCCCCTTTTTCTAATCTCCATCCAGGCTATTTGTTATCTGTTGCTTTCTTCCATATATCCCTCCCTCCCTCCATCCCTTCTCCATCTGTCATTCTTATCACACTTCAGCTGAAATGCTTCAAAGTTAATGTGTGCAGTGTGTTTGGTACCTCTCCACAGACAGACAAACACACACACAAACACACACAGCATGAATGTGTTTATCTGCACCCTGAGGAGGTAGACACCATTTCAGAGCTCACCTTTCACACCCTTACACTTGTGCTTAGCGGCCCAGTTTAAGATGGCACAGCATGACATGGCACACTACAGCTAAGCCCTGAATGTGACGTGCCATCTTAAACAGTAATATTCGCATAACACCAGACCCCTGCCTGGAGATACTCAATTTGGAGAAATACGTGGATTTAACAGCTGTACCGTATTTAGTCAGACTCTCAATAGAATCCGCAGGCCAACTGAGCTATGACATATGGATTGGTGTAATTGTACCATTTTTACAATGCAGAGACAAAGTCATTCCTGACACATTTGTTTTATTCTGGGTTAATTATGACTTGTTCATGCCTAAGGTTTACATTACATTAGTGTGTTGAGTCAAGATCGTACCAGGTTACGAATACTAGAAATGGTTAAATTTTTTTTGACAAATGTCTGTTTAATTGTGCTAAATACATTAGGGGACTGTGAGCAAACTGTTGGAATGAAATTATGTTATTATTATAATTATATTAAATTATATGTTATTATGAAATGATATTATGTTATGTTTAAATGTATTAAAAAAGTCAAATAAATCATGAAAGAAAAAATCTTTTTGAATCAACCAATTATGAGATTTACACTTTTATGGCGCCCATAAAAAAATTGTGAAATTTCAATTACTTTTTATTATATCGTGTTAAAAGAAAGTTGGGTAATAGTCCTATTGTTTAATCAGCATCTTGACATACTACAATTATCAGTTTGAACTGGACATTTTAGCAAAGTATAATTCCTCACTAACATAGATATTAGCATTTTTGTGCTTAAAACTAGAGAGAAATACATTTTTACTTCACCATGTAAAAAATGGTACAAAATATTTGTATTACATTTTAATTGAGTGTAGTTTCCCTTCAATCCTTGACGATGAAATCCTGTTTTTCTATTAAAATGTAGGTTCAATTTATTGTCTTTGAAGAATTGTTCCTTAAATAAAATATTCAAGTTGTTACATTGTAGCGTCGGAAACTATTATTCCTTTTTATAATCTTAATTGGTTTCTTTTAAACCAGCAATTGTACGTTAAAATTAATATTAGTATGCTGGTATAATGATAATACTTATCATTGCAAAATGGAACTACAATGAATTGTGCCATCTGGACATTCCCTTTGAAACTTTGTCAAGGTCGTACAAACTCCTAAGATCATATATTCTGACAGGGTCCCTCTCAATACCTGGAATATAGAATTTAAGAGGCTTAATCTAGCAAAAAGGGATAGCAATTATGATGAGTGGCATATGATTTCTACATTGGATATGGAAAGACACTAGCTCTCATTGCTAATTTTTTAACAATACGTGTTTGTAAGATTATATCTGTTGAAAACCTATAACATAGATACGTGAGACTTCTGCATATTTTCAACATAAAAAATAGAAACTACTAGTATGAAATACGAGATTTTTAAGTTGATTCATATTGACTAAATTTGGATTAAATAACTCCAATGTTTAGAAAGTTATATCTGAAAACTACGTGTTCCTTAAAAGCTCCCCTATAGTTTTTAAACTATGAACTGTTAATGTAAATCGCAATGTATACAAGATAGATGTCCACGAGTCAAATCAGATGCACCAGGTTTGGACAGTTGAGAAGTTATGGCTCCCCCTATTGTCAGAAATTAACGACCGAACTTTGCTCTAAACACTGCAGTACTTCCTTGCACTAGGGGTTCTATATAGGTTCAGAATTTGAACATGATCCATAATATAGTTTTTGAGCTATCATGCTAACACGAAATATCCGCGGTAGATGCAGATGCAGCAGCGATGGCCATTCCATAATATACCCTACTTTTCGACTATATAATTTTATTTCTGTATACCACCAGCTAAAAAGAAAGAGTAATGATAAGTATTGTAAAATAAATGTATGACAAGGAAAGAAAGACCTTTCTTTGTCATTGTAGGGATGCATTTTATATCTATTTTGTTACAAATGGCAGGTTCATTTAAACAGCCTTATATGAAGGGAGTCTACCAGGCTTTTTCTAGTTTTTACATCATTATTACAGCTGTTCACAATCACCAAAGAAAAGGTGGGGCCTGGCAAGATATTGCAGGTATTTTTTGACAATGTCATCACATTCATGGTTTTTTCACTTTTCCTTTCTATTTGACCTTTGTGTGTAATTGTTTGTGTGTGCATGTGTATTCCCCTGTGAAGAACATGGGGGAGTTCAATCTTATGATATCCTTAATTATCCAGATTGACTGAGCCTTACTTTTGGTTTTACCACCCTGGGTTGCTATTTATATTCCCGAAAAGACGGGTATATTATTTAATCGTCATATATTTTCAGACAATATCTCTTATCCTTATCTCCAAAAGATTTTTACCCAAATATTCTCCACCGTTGGTCCATTGTAGTCCAGGACATAAATCTTGTATATATCATATTTTACTCAAGTAGTTCATATTTTAATCATCAGGGGACCTTCTTAGGGACTTCACATATAATTTCAAGAGTTCAATCAGGGGTATTGGTTGTATAAAATAGGGGATTTGGGAATTAATGGGTATATGGCCTATGTATCACCTATATATAGGCCTATGATGTCATCCCTGACAGCATGGGCCTAGTTGGTTTTTCTTAATAATTATATATTATAATTATAACCCCGAGAAGCTTGGAATATTATGCAAGCTTCCACTGCTGCGGCAAGTCCTTCGTGCTAGAGCGATAACTCAAAAACTATATCTCATCATTTTTGAATATTAGACCCAGATAGACCTTGGAGTGAGTGAAGTGTTTTTGGCAAATGTTGGTTTTATGTTATATTTATATTGTACGTGTATAACTCCCAAAGTTTTCCGGACATAATTTCTCAACAGTAGGTTCGATTTAGTACAAATTTAGTGCATATAAACTGACTACAGGAGATGTATCTCGTATTTATCGGGTTTTACTTTAATAATAGTATATTTCACTCACTAGGGGTAGCTTTTTACAAAACCAACAGTTTTTATAATAGATAGACAGATAGAAACTTTTTTAATCCCCAAAATTGGACATTTAGACTAAAATGAAGTCATATTATAAATATAATGTTGATATAAACATTATGTATAAATATTATATATACTTATATATATATATATATGTAAATATACACATATACATATATCTTCTAAATATAATGTTTTATTCTAGTAGTTCATATTTTACCCATTAGGGGGAATACAGTGTTGGTTGTACTCTGACACTAAGGGGAGCTTTATCTCTTTTTGGGACAACTTTTCAACTGTTGATACAATTTTGTCCAAATTTGGTGGTTATGAATCAAGTCCTGGAGATTTATTTTGTACTAATCATGTTTTACAGAAATAGTTCATATTTTTACGAAATTTAGTCCAAAATTGTTGCAGATCAATGAAATGAAATAGGTCTATCTTGTATATGTCTTATTTGACTCTAATAGTTCATATTTGACTCACTTTTCACAGATTTTTTTTTTCGCATTTTACTTCCAAATCGTTGGTCAGATTTTTTCTATATGAATGACATGAGGAGATCTATCAGTTATACAATGTGTTTTACTGTATTAGTACATAGTTTACTCACTAGGGGTAGATTTTTACAAAAGACATAATTTGAGGAGTTCAATTAGGGGGATTGCTTGTACAACGCAGGGGATTGAGGGACTTTTTGAGTAAATACACTTGCTGCTGGTGAAGACAGCATAGGACTAGGTCTCGGAAAAATGTGCTATAATTGATATCATTGCTGCTTCTTTGCATGTCTGTGTTTCTTCCCCACTTATTTCACCTACTCTCTCTCCTCCACTCTAACACTCCTAGTCCCTCTCTTTCGCACTACCTCATCATCTCCCTCTCCTCTTCATGTCTTTTCTTGCCCTCTCCCTCACACTCCTTCACCACCCTCATCATCTCTGTCCATCTCTCTCTCTTCAAACCCAACCGGTTATGGCAGTCAGCCATCCACCCTGAATCTTGGATCTGCCTGAGATTTCTGCCTGTTAAAAGACTCTATTTTTTCCCACCCCTCTTAACAATTGCTTGCTCGTGGAAGAATTTGTTGGGTCTCTATAGGTTGATGAATAAAGTGTTTGGTCTTAACCTGCTCTTTTTTGGAAAGCATCTTGAGACAACATTTGTTGAGAAAAAGTGCGATATAAATAACGTTTGATTTGATGACTATAGCTATATTGTGATGATAAACGAATTTTATTGTACTGCCCTTACTGACTTGTTTTTCTGCTTCTTTTCAATGATCATTCATTACATTATAACCAGTGACCGGTCGGAGTAATACTGATTATCTTGTTACAATGGCGTCTGCTAGTGGGTGGGTTATAATTAGCACCATAAGTCAGACAAATAGATAGACACTTTCTTAGCCTGGGCCATTAGAACTCTAACTAACCAATAAATAAACATGATATTTTCACTACATTTCAGTGTAATTTTCATATATTCATTATTCATATTTGAAAAGAGCACTCTTAATTTCATTTGACTTTTTTGCAAAGTGATAAAAGCTTTCCTTTCTAATTTTTACATTCTAAAGTGAAGATGTTTCCCTTTAATTTGATGTGTTGAAAGAAGAAGCAGGAGAAATGGGAAAGGATCTGCGCAACAAGTGCCGAATTATTATATTTAGATAACTAGGTCAAAGAATCACCAAAATGTTATGATGGGTGTTCCTGATCTGCACAGGCTAGTACCAAAGCGGTTTATGGAAGAGGAAGTAATGAACTGGCGACAGGGTCATGAGTTCCCAAAGCTCATAATTGCATGTGATAAAAGACAGCCTGTGTTTTTTAATCCCAAAGAAGAGCAACTGTTGCACAATTTGCTGAAAAAGTTAATCCTTGTTCTGATGGAAAATTGTCAGATTACACAATGCATGGCAGAGCTGTTTGGGCAACAAAAGGAAGACCTAGAGAATATTAGGCAAGCTGTTTCAATGTTATAGCTCTGTGTATATGTGCTGTTTCTGTTCTGGAAAATGCTTCCAAATTAGAATTTAATAGAAAAAAGTTGGTAAAAGATGGCTTTCTTGAGTCCATAAATATCGGAATCAAAATAAACTTTTGATATGCAGATTATGTAAAATATAAGGATGGTTGGTTGCAAGGGGTGCAGAAACGGTTTGACTTTAATTGGCACAGCTGTAAAATTGCATTTCCTGCACCATGACCTATCTGGAGATGGACACAGTCACGGTGTTAGAATTGGTGTGGAACAAATATAGAATATAAATATATTATAGCCAGCTGAGATAAGACATTAAAACTATTAATAAACCAATACCGTGGTCCAGATCAAATATGCTATTACATGCTAAAGGGCACAGCAAATTCAACTCTTAGCAGAACTATAAATACCAACGTACTGTATAAATAAATAAAGATATAAATAAATGTATCATCATACAGGTCTTTTCAAAACAACTCTTTGACCTCTATAATTGTGTCTGCTTCCAAACACCAAATACCAAAGACAACTCTGTATAAGTAGTCAGATTGCAGTAAATCATATAAGAAGGCCAACAATCTGAATCTACTGTCCCTTCCTCTCCAGTGGACGGAGCAATCCACCGTGCTGCAGGTCCAATGCTTAAAAAAGAGTGTGCCTCCCTCCACGGCTGCCAGACTGGAGACGCCAAGCTCACTAGTGGCTATGGTCTGCCAGCAAAGTGTAAGTATAAAAACTTGTAGGTGTTTGTCTGAATTCCAGTTTTTCCCTGGATATTACTTGGTTCACAGAGCTGTGTCCAGGTGTAGTACAGGTGTGACAGTTATGCTGGGTGTTGATGAATATATTATCCTGGGATCAATCGAGATCAAGACAAAGCAACATCTTTAATAAACCTCATGAAATAAAATAAAATAAATAATAATAATAATAAATTCTTTGAACGTTTCTCTTACCATTTGGACATTAAGTAGATGAGTTAATATGGATAAAATTCCAACCAGCAGAAATTCAGATAAGTATCCATTTATATGTCACTTACACCCATCCATTTATAGAAAAGTAAATGGCACTAAATTATTAAGTGCCAGTCCATTGTTTTGAATGTGAAAAAACCTACAAAGCTGAATATTGAACATGACAGGAAATAGCTTTTCTAGGTTTTGTTATTTCAGGAAAAAACTCCTGTCATCTTAAAACACATGATTTTGTCGAGAGCATGAGTTGCGCGATGTAGACATTAATGACAGGAAAATGAGAACAACTCTGAAAACTACAAAATTAGAAGTACAGTCTTTTTCTGTTTCTAATGACATAGGCTGTTAACAGTCGGTTGATCATTTATTTAGTTCTGGATTTTTTGTTCAAATTTACAGCCGGCTAAGATATTATATCACAATACTGCAGACGTAGTACATTGATTTTGTTTATTTTTAGTAGATCTTAGAAGACTTGGTAGTTAGTAAGATCACTTAAGTTCCTGCGTACATTTCAAAACATCTTCCGCAACGTGAAATTCAAGAACGTAGTTTTTTTAGTAACATCTTGGAAGTGAAATCGCAGTTAATTATTGTGCTCATTGTTGATTAATATTTAGAATTGTTTTATTAAATTAATAGTCAGTGGACCAAATGTCAAAAACTCAAGATTATTTTGAGATGCTAAAGTGAGTTTATAATTTTACATTTCATCGTTGTCAATTAACTAATCAATCCAGTTGCTCCCAACCTGAGGTATTGTCTACTTGTGATGTGGTTTCGTGCACCAAGTCTAGAGCTGCCAGTATGCCTGTCACTGCCTGTCTTCAGCACACTCCCTTGTAGTCAAGTGCAAAAGCTCCCATTACAACAATATTTCTTCTTTTTTATTTACACATTAGCATCTTATAACGTCTCATGAAGTTTTGTTGGATTAATATAGTGTCTCTGACATAATAGAAAAGCACTGAGAAAGTTACTCAAACTACAGTACATCATACTTAATCCCCTCAAAATTTGGGTAGGAGAAGAGAGAGAGAAGCAATGATATCAGCTATGCAAACCCCTTTATTCGGTGTCTCTAGGGTCAGCCCAGCAGAGATCCCAGGTTGATTATAACAATAATAGTAATATAACATTTAGCAATAGCTTATGGGGAAATACTATACAATAATAATAATAGTAATAATTGAAATCATCGTAATGATCATCTTGTAATCAGTGGAGATCGAGCAGGTCCACAGCAGCAGATGCAACCACCAACAATGTGACCTTGCGGGGTGACAAAGCACAAAAACTCCAGGGAAGAAGTCAAGTCAGTAACATGGTATAATCCACAGACATGCATTAAAGTGAGAGCAATGTATAAAAAGGGACAGAGAGAGAGGAAGAGAGGAAAGCTCAGTGCATCGTGGGAGATCCCCTAGCAGTCTAAACCTATAGCAGCATAGCTAAGAACTAGCTTATGCCAGCCTTATAAGCTTTATCATAAAGGAAGGTTTTCAGCCTACTTTTAAATACGGAGAGGGTCTCTGCCCCCCAAACCGAGATTGGGAGATGGTTCCACGGGAGAGGAGCCTGAGAAATGAACGCTCTGGCTCCCATTCTACTTCTGTAGACTCTAGGGACTACAAGTAACCCCCCATGCAGGGCGCGCTGTGTTCTGGTTGGACAATATGGAACTATGAGCTCCTTCAGGTACGTTGGTGCCTTACCGTTTAGTGATTTGTACGTGAGCAGAAAGATTTTGAATTGACTCTAGATTTTACCGGGAGCCAATGAAGGGAAACAAATATAGGAGAGATATGTTCTCTTAACCTGGTTCTGGTCAGCACACGTGCAGCAGCGTTTTGGATCAGCTGGATGGGCTTCAGAGACTTATTGGGACTGCCTACTAGTAGGGCATTACAGTAATCCAGCCTGGAATGATTCAACTCTTCTCTGACCTTTATCTTTATGAGAATGATGCTGCATTATTTGTATAAAACAATGATAATAAGGGAGTTGTAGAGTCCTGGACTTTCTGACTATTCTGATCATTTATAGTGATTACTGTAGATTGTTACCAGTTCTTAAGCTGTCAGTTCATCTTGATTTGACAACTTTCACCCATGAGACATATCCTGTCAGTTCATTTTGTCAACCTTAGGTGGCTAACAGTTGAAGATAGAGCTTTGCAGAATAAAAAGTGTCTAGTTCACAGGATTGTTTATACAGTACAGTTGTAACTATTTACTCAAACAAGGGAATTGTATAATTACACCCTAAGAGTGAGTACAGCTGATTTGGTTCCCTCTAGGCTCAACAATGGAATGGGTAGGGACACCTTACTGTACTCAGCAGTCATTTAGTGGACCTACCAATGAGCAAGATGATTTACGGTTTTTAACCCAGTATCTAGCTTCAAACGATCATTGAAAAAGCTGCTGATTGACCGTCTGAACTCCTAAACGGACAAAATGGAACAGTGGTTATTAGATTCATGTATTAGGGTACAGCCTTTCATCCTATGAACCTCTGAGGTAATGAGAACGTAAATGTAATAACGCTTACATAAACAAGCTCAATCGACAAAATTCTTTTGAAATTTTTCGTTTGGAAGAACACTGTCCTATGGCATTTTGTTGTGTCACCATCTCTCTCTTTTTTTTACCTTCTTGCATGTACTGGCAGGAAGGAGGTTATGTTGACTTTTAGCAGGATTATGGAAAAACTAATTCGGGGATTTGCATGAAATTAGGTTTTGGCATATCCTACAGATGGTTACATTTTGGCGAAGAAGGGTTTGGCCCTTGGCAGAGGTTTGCTTTTTCTAGCTATTATAATGATAATAATTATTATTATTGTAATCATTATTTATTAATAATATTAATTAACATACATTATTATAATTATTATTATTATTATTATTATTATTATTATTATTATTATTCATAGATAGATAAGGAGACAGTGGTAAGAAAATAAAACTACAAATATTAATATCTGGTGATATGGGGTAGGGCATAGGAGGGGAGCTAAAAACTAAAAGATAAAATGAGTTCTCTTATTTAACTGTTCCCCTGTGTTGAATCAGTTCTCTAATAATTAGGATGACGACTGCTCTACTTTTGTGTGGATGCTGGTTATTCTTGTTGGTGTGTCCTTATGTGTGTGGATTTGTGTTTGTGTGTATGTGTATTAATCCATGATTGTAAAATGTGTGCCTTTGCACACTGTGTAATTGAATGTAATATATTGGCAGATCCAGTCAGTATTACCTTTCAGATAATATCAGTCTCTTACCTGCACCAATGCTTAAATGCTCTCAACAGGTCTTGATTACCATAACACATCAGTAGAGGACGTTGTGAAGACAGAGTGCTGCCATGGCAGAAGGTTAGAAAAGAAAATTAAAATCAACAGGGGAGAGAAAGGGAGGATGAGAGACACATCCTAGATTAAAACCGATACCCTTGTCTTGATTTGTATGACCTTGAAACCATGCATTAGATTTTCACAGCGTTTGACAAACAAGTAGTCCAGAAGAACTGCTGTCAGACCATCTATAACTTTACATCCACTTCTGGCATTAACAACCCAGTAATGCAACTTAGCATCACCGAGTATTTTCAGTTTAGCAAGATTCACATGCATCTTAGGGATACTTACAAATGAAGCTGGAAAATTTTACATGGGGCATAGTTCAATTATTCTTTTATTCTTAAACTTAATGGTAGGTACATCAGCCATCTGGAAACACGTGAGCTGCTATAATTAAGACAACCTGATTGAAAGTAGAATAGCGTGAGATTAGTATTCATGCGTCTGCAAACAATTAATCTGTTGTTCACTCGTGAGCTGTCTACATTCTCTAGGATGCCCGTGCAAACGTGTCAGTGTGTGTTTTTGTGTGGTTGACAGAGAGGGGAGTGTGGGCCGTATGTGTTGTCCAGACAACCCAGCGCCCAAGCGCTCACCTGTGTACCAATAATCACTGCTGTAACAGTGCTCACCTGTTCCCCAGCTGGCCTTCCTCCCCTGCCCGCCCTTTCTCTAGAGATATAATATCATGAGACACTGGGGAGAAATGGTGCTCTTGGCAGGAGGCCAAGAGCCAGAGACTCAAGAAGGAGATATTTAAACAACAAGAGGTCAGAACCGTAGTTACTACTCGTGTTCAGTAAATGCTTCACTCTATTTTAGTAACATCAATACAGAGACTAACAAACCAGCTTTAATTCTTAACTAGTTGATTAACTGCGGCGTTAGGATCACCAGTGGAGTGGTGTGGGACACCAGCGCCCGGGGCAAGGCAAATATTGCACCCCCTAAACTGTCAACCACTAGCACTCCTTTTGTCCACTCCACCCGTCCAGTATATTTTGTATGTAGGTATGTGTTTGTGTGTAAATATATATATAAATATATAATGTATATAGTGTAACCCCCCCCAGATAAATATGGGAGGGTTGCGTCAGGATGGACCTCCGGCATAAAACTTTTGCCAAATCAATATGCGGAACATGAAACTGATTTCCAACTGGGTCCGCAGCAGCTTAGGTTTACAAATGCCAATCTCTAGTACTGTAAGCCACTGGCAGACTATGGATGGAAACAGATGATCCGCTGTGGCGACACCAAAGTGAACAGCTGAAAGAAGAAGAAGAATAGGCCTTATGTAATTCACCAATAAGGGGGGTAGTATGGCTGTAATTAACAAGAAAAAAACTGTCAAATGTAACGTGGCAATGTTTATTTGCCCTGTCATGTCAAAAAACTGAACAGGCATGACTAATTTTAATAATGTGGTTGCCAGTCAGAGTCAAGTCTGACAAATAATATATAAAGAGATCAAAAATTTGTTTTGTTAAACCATATCCAAAATATTAAAGACAAAGATATGAATCAATAAACACATATTTTAGTAAGAAACAAGCAATAAAATATAACTTGGCACATTTTTAAGATTTTCAATTTATTCACAAAAAACCAAAGCCAGTAATGAGGATGGAAGTCTGAGTTCCACAGACTCGGCACAGTCTATTCAGGTAAAAGTTTGTGTCAGTATTTCCCAACAACCCCAAAATACAACAGTCTACTCCAGTGAATGCAGTGCAAAAAGCCACAGATCCTTCAACAACCAAACCAAGAAGTTGGAAAGAAAAATAATAGCATTCTTTAGTGCAGTTCAATAAAAGTCAAATGCATGAAAACAAAATAAACCCTTTTATACTCACGGTACCGTCGACCAGTCACTCAGTAGGTGGGTTTACATGGCACACTTTTCTCCTTTCCGAATTAAACCTTTCCGAATTGCAATGTCGGTCGCCTGTTTACATGACCTGAGATCTTTTCAGACCTGGCGTTTACATGCATCAACTCACCTAATCAGAAACGCTTTCACACATGCGCAGACGATCCACACTCTCGTTCATAAGGTGTCGATAATGCTTCGGTGAGCTCGGTGCCAACCGCCAACAAGCGCCCAGAAGAAGAATATGAAAAGAGGGCGTGCATGGAAGTGACTTTTCACCCAACTTAATGTCAGAAAATGTTAAAATATGTCAAAGTTGCAATGAATAAATCTCTCTCCGATGCAGACTGATACTGTTTGAAGTCACCTTATTTAAAATGCGTCGTGGTGCTGAAAAGAACTTAGCGGAGCATTACTTCACAACGCTGGGTACGCTCAGATACAACTCAAACAGAAAGCTTTCCGATAGAGCGTTTGTATGCAGCGACTGGGTATCGGAAAGGCTTTCTGAAAGGATTTTGACTACCTCCTTGCAAAGGGATGAAATCTAATTCGGAAAGGTTCTTTCCATTCGGAAAGGGTGTTAACATGCAGAATTTTCTTTCCGATTAGACGTCTTTTCCGAATCTAATCGCAAATTAGGCTGACCGTGTAAACCCACCTAGTCAGAGAAGTCAAAGGGCGCATTGTGAGATTGTAATTTGATAAGTGAAGATATGTGGGTCTGAACTGTGGGAAACATGAATGTCTCTGTCAAATGGTTACATGATGTAAGTCCCGCAACACTGTGTAGAATGTTCCAACATTGGTAGATATTCTTTGTTCAGTTAAGTGTGGATAGTTTTTGGCCCTGGTCCACTGCCCCCTCCGACCCCGCCCAAGCTTAGCCAGCCAACAGTCACAGCAAAAAAAATACACAATTCAAAACAAAAGAACATAAAATACTCCAGTACTCAAAATACAGTTAATTTAAAGTCCAAAACAAATACGTGCTCAGCATCAGTCAGTTTAATTTGGAAACCAAAACAAGAGTCCATTTTCACATGGACTCTCTATCATGATGCTCCAGGTTGCCATAGTGCCAAAGTAGGTGATTACATTTTTTGTTCATTTAACTGCTTCCTAACTGATCAGCAGTGATGTATATTAACAATCTGGAGGAACATCTTTCTAGGTAATCCAAGATAAGTAATAAGTAATAAGTGTTACAGCTTATACAAGTGTGATGATTGCAGGTTGAACTGTATGAACTTAATACATTCTATTGTTTCACCACTTCCCGTTAATTAATTCTAAAATATAATTCTGGACGTTTAAAAAAGCCTGCCACATAATGCACTGTTGTTGAACAAAGCAGACTTCTTCATGCCACAGAAAAACTGACAGCAAAAGTGATTGGCACACACTTTGTTTTGGAATTAAACTTTAGAATATTACATAGAAATACATCTTTCAGTAAGCATATTCATAGTGGTGCAAAAACATACATAGCTCACTGAAAATATTATTCCCTATCACAGTCGTTTCTGACATTACTGGTAAGTTAGTGGTTGAATTCTAATTTCCCCCATATCAATCTACAATCCAGTCCCCATAATAACCAAGCACAAAGAGAATTTAATCAAATCTATTACAAAACCCTGACATTCTATACAGACATAAGTATTGAGACCCTTTACTCAGTACTTAGTTGTGGCCCCGCTGGCAGTGATTATAGCCTTCCATCCTTGTTGGTATGACATGGCAAGCTTTGCTCCCCTTGATTTAGTGATTGTGTCCAATTGTTCTCTGCTGTTTCTCTCACTCTTACATATATACAGATCCCATACAGTTGTATGGGATCTGTTGATGGACGGCCGGTGTCATGCCTGCCTAGAGACATTTGACTGGGTGCAAGCCAGGATTCTGGTCGAGCCACTGAAGGACATTCACAGAGTTGCCCCTAAGCCAATCCTGTGTTGTCTTTGCTCTGTGTTTAGGGTTATTGTCCTTTTGGTATGTGGGCTTGGGCTTTTGGTCCAGTGAGGTCCTGAGCACTCTGGACTAATAAAGATATCGATGTACTTTGCTCTGTCAGCTTTCCATCAACCTTTACCAGTGTCCCAGTCCCTCTCCCAGAAGAAACTTCTTTTCATCCCTGCCAACACCATGCTTCCCTGTTGGACTGTGTTGAGCAGTTGGTTCCTCCAGACATGATGCTTATAGCTGAGGCTATACAGGCTTGGTCTCACTGTCTGAGAGTCCTTTAAGTTTATAGTTAATTATTTACATACTCTCTCTACCATTACTCTGAGGGCAACATCTATATCTTCCGATAAATGCTATATTTATGTCCTAAACTCCTTGCTGCAGGTAAATGCAATGCCAGAAGTGACAAAGAATCACCTCACATAGTTGGGTATTGGAAAAACAAACAAAAAATGAACCTGAAAGCTTAACTGTTATGTAGAGTTTAGGATGACGGCAATGTTTGGTGTCTATGTGTGATCCATTTCAGTTACATTAATTCCTTCATACGTTCACTAATCCAATCTTAAAATTAAAGTATTAAATATGGCATCTAGAATATCGGCCAAAGTACTGAAGTAAAATATAATCAACACCATTAGTCCTCACACGTTACATCTCTCCACCTTTATTTTTTTTTTTAACTATAGATCAGATGCACATTTTTGCACAGCATTTGCACAATATTCAAATTTCTGCCCTAGAGATCAAACATTTAAAATCCATGAGGTGCGCTAATTATTTCATACTAATAATAAACATTTGTCTCTGTCATTCCTTATGCCAAACACTGTATATCTTTAGCACTGTAGGGGTAAATTGTGGCATGAACTAATGAAAGTGAACAGGAGTAAAGCAGTTTGAGGTGAAAAAAGATGGAGGAAAAACAGTTGTAGATGGAAGGCCTAGTTAGAAAAAGTGCTGAAGGAAAAAGAGAGGTAAAAACAAGAGAGATATCACTCTGTCAAAAACTGGCTGTTAGTCTTCGCTTCCTGCCTCAGATTTCCCAGTTTCTGTTCCCTCAGTGGCCAATTAGTGCTAATTAAAATCCTCACTGAACACCTCCGGGGCCCCTGCTCTTCCTCTCCTCAAAGACCTCCATCTCTCTGCTATGTCTTTCATTCTGTCTGCCCGTCACAATCAACAATTCGAATACCTTGTTCCCTTCTCATCTAACTCACTTTTTTGCCTCTTTTTACCCTCTCTCTTTTCTACTGCTCCCCAAATTCTTTTCATTATTCTTTCGTTTCATTTCAATTTCTTTCCCACATTTCTTTGCCTTCCCCACCTCCCCTTTTCCCTCCTTCCGCTCTGTTCATCAGCAGTAAGGTTTCTTTGGTTGTGCCAAGAGACTTGACAAGGCTCTGGGCTTAAGTCTGTCACACTCAGGCTGTGATACCTCCCTAGCTGGTTTTTTTTCTCCATTTCTGTCGACATCTTTTACTTCCCCCTGCCTCGGCATCAGCAGTGCGAACCGACTAAGTGTTAAAAAAGCTTCATCAAAGCTAGGGCTGATTATGATGATCGCAGCAGCACCAGCCCTGGTGTTAATTCATTCTGTTAATTTATTTGCCTTGAAGGAGCAAAATAGATGAAAAAAGTTCCAGTGTCAAGGAAAGGAGAAAAGAATATTTGTGCTCGTTGCTAATGATTATGAACTCCTTTTAGCTTTGGTATCTTGTTTTTCCCTTCTCTGTCCACTCTTGCCCTCCCGTTGAGAATAACTGCCGGTGGGGCATTTACATGACCTGAGGTTCCCTTTTGTTCCAAAGCCAGAGGCTGTGTTTAAGAGCTGTGTTCACTTGGCTAAGCACAAACTAAGGCCGAGCCCACAAAGGACCTGCTGGCCTTTTTTTTCCTTCCTGCTCTAAAGGCAGATAAAAAAAAAAAAGGCGAGGGACAGATGGAGGTATGAGAAAAAGAAAAAAGGGAAGGATGGAAAACGGACAGACTGATGGACTATGAAAAAGCAGGAGTAGTGATTCGTAGCCACTTGTCGGCCTCCCAGGTAAAAATTGTTAAGGGGAGGCGGGGTCAGAAGCAAAAAGAGCCTTTTAATGACAAAGAGCATGATAGAAGTTGCTGGGTTGGCTGGACCGAGTATCACCAGATGGAACCCATTCAGTCTCTCTAAAGGCGCCTTCTAGTGTGACCCCCATTCATGAATGAGAGGGTCCACATGCACTGACCTGCATTCAAGAACAAATTAACTTTGCTTAACCTTCTCGGTGCTTCCCTTCCTCATGCTCTTACTTTATCTTTTATTTTGTTTCCCTTCACTTTGTTGTTCAGCGTGTATTTTTTAAATGTTTTCTAACATCTTACAGTGTGTCAGGGACCTAATACAACAAGTAAAGAATTAGGTTGTTTGTTTATAAAAGTGCCAATATCATATCTGTTACAATCACACTTTTGTCTCAAACCGGTAATGAGGTCAAACTAAATTTGTTTTTTTACATGATGATCTTATTCTAAAGGATTTAATATAGACGTACAGAGAGAGAGTAGGATAATACCGGAGTGAATGTTATCAGTGGAAAGAAGGAAACCAGAGAGAGAGATGCTCTTTCACAGTCTAATTTAATACCATGTTTAAATATATTTAATTAAACCACCACGTTTAAGTAGAACTTCTTGGATTGGTTCTACTTCAATGGGAAATGCACTATGTTTATTAACAATGAACTGACAGTGATGGAAAGATATTTCTATTTCAAATATTAATATTTTAAATGCAAAAAATTTAGCTCATATTAATATAGTTTTTAGTTTAGTAGCATCGTTCTATAATGTATGAGTAATAATGGTTATAAAACAATATTTTCAAATATTACTTTAACATTCTACCTACATTGTAATTACATGGAACTTTATTACTGACGATAATTAATTATTTCTTTAGTTTTATTTACCATTTTTTTCTGTCTGAAACTTTGCAAATTTCTGCCATTTTGGCCAGGTCTGTCTTGTAAAAAGAGATTTCAAGCTCAATGCGACTAACCTTGTAATATTAATGTCAAGTTTAAAAAAAGAAAACATACATAATTCAATATTTTTATATTGTAGTGCAGTGACTTTGCTATTACCTCTGTATGATGATCTCAGTATTATTTCCAACTCTTAATACAAAGCAATCCCCTGCATTGTAAAAGCAATCCCACTGGTTGAACTACTCAAATTAAATGTGAAGTTATGCCAACAGTATTTTTCGTAAAAAAAAATTAGATGATGAAGTATTCTTCTTCTGGGCGCTTGTTGGCGGTTGGCACCCAGCTCATCGTAGCATTATAACCCCCTTATCAACAGGAGTGTGGATAGTCTGTGCATGTCAGAGAGCTGTTTCCAATTAGATGAGTTGATGCATGTAAACCACAGGTCGGAAAAGATCACAGGTCATGTAAGGCGACCGACATTGCAATTCGGAAAGGTTTCATTCGGATAGGAGAAAAGTTCCCCATGTAAACCCATCTATTGGCAGGAACTATTGGATAATCATTGTGTGTACTAGTAAGTCTCGGTAGATCAAATAAAAACTGTCGATTTGAGTCTCATTCCTTCATTCAAAGCCTGGGGTTGAGCATATAACTCAAATAAAATGATTCAGAGCTCTATATTATTCTTGACCACTTTCGGTTTTGGATTTTTTATTTTAGAAATTATTTTCTTTGCTTGCTGTTAGTGTATTTTGATTTTGAATTATAATTTATTTTATAACTATCATATTATTACTATCATTTTATTACGATTTGATTTGCATCTATTTCATTTTTCCCTGAAGTTCCGCCAGTTTTTTACGTTTCTTCGTATGTGTAGTAATGGAAACACTTTTTCTCCGTCATCATAGCTTCCAGTGTGTCCCATTACTGGTGATCTTCCTCTGAGTCATTATATTCTAGACACTCTTTAGTATCCTCCTTTCTGGATTAGAGACATTGAAATTGGGCTGTGGCCTGATAGATACATTGTTGCAATATCTCATTCCCTTATTCTAAATCTATCTGTAGATTGCATTAAATTCCCTCCACATGCTTAAAATTTCTAACCCTTCCATTATTACTTTCACTTTCCTTGTAAGAGGCCTACTTTGAGTAATTGATCCTGACCAATTTAGATCTGGGTTCAAAAACCTTTTGAGCTAGCAGCTTTCCTGCTCTATCCCCTTGCTCAAAGCACAGTTATTTGGTTTGTCACAGCTGTCCTTCTACTATGTGTGTCATCAGACGGTCATGCTCTGAATGCAAAAGAAGTTGTTTTTTGTACACTGCCGGAGAGGGGGAGGACGCTTAGGATTTATTGATCTGGAACATTTCTTTATCGATTGACAGCAGCCTGGATTTCTCGGTTATTCACTACTTGGAGACATGGGAGATTAGCTGGCCCCAATTGACCGCCTTAAGAGCCGTCCACAGAGTGCCAGCTCTAATATAAGCAGTATCATTCAAGAGTTGAAAAAATCTCATTACTGATCAAATCCTTAAACCCACTACCTGACAGCATGTGTGAGGCGAATTTCCATAACCTGGAGATGGTTCTGCAGGATGGGAGGTCACTGAGAACTGATGTATGGTTTGTGGCGATCACATTGTCATCGTGCACACATGTTTTATTAGGTCATATTCACAGCCAATAGACCGCTTCCTTGGTCCAAACCAGATACCAGAATGATACTTTTTTTAATTTTTCAGCTGGTTCAGTTGGCAGAATCAAACGGACTATAAATTGTGCACAAAAGAACTATTCTGACTTTGGGAAAATATGCATTTATGTTAGGATTGATAGAAAAGTTTTATTTTTATTTTTATGTAGCACATCACACAATATGTGCTAGTGGTCTCTATTTGACGCCGCAACAAGATAATAATTTATTGACAAGCAAATAATGAAAACAAATTGTTAATTGTTTAGTGTTGTCTATTTCTACTATATCTATCTATCGAAACAATAATGCTGTCAGTCTTTTGCCATGATACCACTGAAATTCCAATTCTTGTTATTTTTGATATTCAAATTATATTTGAGATGATAATGCTCAAATTTTGTACATCATATATATTTAATGTGTAGCTCTCATTCCTCTCCTGAGCATTTACACATTACATATAAACATTTTTCAAAGAATATTCTGCTGATAAGCAATAATCAAGCACTGAGTTTTCTTCTCCATCCCGTGAAAAGAAAGTATTGCGCCCTAGGATGAGGATTCTGATTTTCTAAACTGAGAGGCACATTCGTTCACTGAACATCAGGAAACTTAACTGTTAATTTCTTGTCCACATGACGGTAGGACAAAGGTCATAACAGAGAATGAAAAATGTAATTTATAGGAGCAGATTGGCCAAACTCTCAATGTATTAACTGATGGTTGCCCCAAACGTTGTAAGCTTTTTATTTGCATAGTTGTCAACTCTCTGTCAAAATCTCAAAATCACAGTTTCAGAATTTGATTTGAATTGATTTGTTTAGCATACAGTCATCAGCATCTATACTATGTGAATGACAGTCAACTTTCAAAATTTGTCCAAACAAACATATTCAGTAGACACACATCCACATGTTTCCTTTGCCACTGCTCCTCACATACTTACTTACACATTCTCAATAATGAACCATCCAGCATATTATGCCCTTCAAACATAAATCCTTTGCACATCATAACATGCTCCAATTGCTTTCCGTCTCCCCATTGAGCTCCCCTGTCTCTCTCTTCCTCACTCTTTGAGTTTCAGGATAATGTCAGCCAGCAGCCATAACAGAGAGGAGGAGAAGGGGTCTTGTTGATGTATGGTGCAACTAAAGCAACCCTGCCGATCGATAATGTAAACAGGAGCGAAAAGAGGCCATAAATAAGGCCTACTCCTGGCAGAACTATCTACCTGAAGTGACAGAGAGAGCGGGAAAAAGAGGAGATGTAGGGAAGTGAGGGTGAGAGGAATATCTTATTAGATGAGGGCAGGGAGGGAGGGACAGACAAGGATACAGGCGTATATAAGATAATGGAGGGATGGGAGCAAAAAGCAAGGAAAGGGAGGGATTGTGGGAGGAATGGGTAGAAAGGATAGAAGAGGAGGGTACAGACCAGAGAATAATGGAGTGAGAGAAAAGCGTGCATGGCAGGATGAGGTAATATTGAGGAAGGGAGGTAGGAGGAAGTGAAATGACAAAGGATGCAGAAGCAAAAAGATGAAAAGAGATGTGGGGAGGATGGAAGGGATAGAGAGAAAGAAAGAGGACAAGAGAGGTGGTGGTAAACAAAGACTTGGTGTTGAAAACTTTGTTGCAGTGACATTAAGCAGACAAATGATCAATTGACCCACTGCACACCCACACTCTCACACATACACACAAAACATGAGTTTTGAGCTTGGTCACATCCAAATGGTTCTGATTGCTTTGAATGGCTGAAGGGATTTTTAAGATCACATGCTCAGGGCTGTTTGAATACCTGATTACTGTAGACTGCTAGAAAAAATATTTCTAAGGTAAATATCACAAAATACACAAAAATTTAATTATAATTACATTGTGCTCCTCTGCTTTTACTATATATTTTATTTTTTATTCATCCATACATGATTGCATGTATTAAACAAATGTCCAATATATGATATGAGTCTTCTACCGCATTTTGTAAAGGCCTATGCATTTAATTGTTGCTGCTTACCAAGCGATGAATCGCAATAGAGTTTCTGCCCTATATCCATTTTGTAAAAGCGCTCAAATTGTCCATAAGGTTTATCTTCTCAAATGACACTGTAATTTTAGGTTTTATAAGGTTCTGTAGCAGCTTTTCATTTGAAGATGTTTTTGGGCCTTTATCTGACGAGTACATTTTGCGAAATAAAAGATCAAGAATATTATATTGTGAAGATATTGTCTTATAATTTTATCATAGAACACATTCCAAATGAATCAATTCCTCTCATTAAAAATTAAACAAACCAAAAACACCACCTTGAGCAGTAATAATCCATTATTCTGATTCTATTCTATTATTCTAAATAAAATGTTTAACACAGGTTATCAATTCAATATGTGAAAATGTCCCCTTCCAATGTTAATGTTTATTTACTCTTTCACATAGTAAAACTCTGTTGAATCAAATTGAACCCTTTTTCACGATGATTTCATGATGACTTTTAAACTACATAGCATATTTATAAATTGAGGAAATAATTCACGCATTGTGTTTTAAGTTTGAGACAGGAGGTCTTGTAAAACCAGGCCAACTGTTGGTTGTCAGCAATTGTTAGGCCACTGGAGCATCTGTGGTCAAATTTTCCCCACCTTATACACAGAAAAAAATTCCTCGCTGTGGTTGTCAATCAAATGACTGTAAAAAATAAAAACAGACGTAACTAAAGGCATCAAAGACTAAATTAAAGATGGTTCAAATAACTGTATATTTCTTTTATCCTTTCATAATTCCTATACAGAAATGTCTTCACATCGATATTGCCATCTGGAATAAAGCAACTGAATATCTACTAAAACTTTTTCAAGTGTTGACCTAGAGAATTGTGAGAATAGAATGAAAAGCTGCATTAGGTCTCCAGTTTTCCTTTTGTACTATTAAATACAGAATGACATCACCTGCATGTATTGACAGACCTAGAATATATTGTTGTGTTGGGTTACAGAAAGTGCAACTTTTAATAATAATAATAATACATTTTATAATGCACTTTACATTTGGATCAAATCTCAAAGTGCTACAAAGCAAAAGCAGATAAAAGCATCAATAAAAAATAAAATAATAACTATATAAAAGCCTGAACAAAAAGCAGCAATGTTAATTAAAGTTATAGGTTCTGCTAAAAAGGAAAGTTTTAAGTCCTTTTTTAAATGTGTCATTCATCTGTGGAGCCCTGAGATGGTCAGGGAGTGCATTCCACAGACGAGGGGCAGCGGAACAGAAGGCCCGATCACCCATGGTGCTGAGCTTAGTCCGGGGAAGGAGGAGGCGGTATGAGTGGGTAGAACGAAGGGATCGTGTCGAGGTCAGTTTAGCCTTTTTGCAGATGTCATGAGGTGATGTAGGAATTTCTTGTCACTTGTATTTCTATGATGTGTCTGGCCATTTAAAACGGAAGCAAAAGAAATGCTTTTTATTGCTTTAAAAACCAATTTGATATTTTTGCATGTCATCGGTATACAGGTGCCCTTTAATAACATGCATGGGTTCTGGCTGGAATTAATTTTTAGCTTAGCAGGAATGAACAGTTACTTCATTGTTTATAAGCGCTTCATCCACAAATTTAAGTGGATGAATGAAAAATGAATGTTTGAACTACCTTTGCTATTTAATTTTATGGTTCAACGTCCTTATGTAGTATATCAGAGTACATATTTTCACTGCAAGAAAAAAGAAATGACCTGATGTTGTGGCAGTTAAAATCTGACTTCAACAAGACTGGGAACCGGGTTGGACAGGAGCTGGAATGAGCATCTGCTGGGACACTCAGATCAGACTCAAATCAAATATGAACTTCAAGCAGAGTCTCAAAGGAGTCGATATGGTTATCGAGTGTGAATCTTCTTTCCGTATTTCTATTTACATAAAATCTCTTATGCCTTGATTGTACAATGAACATTGAGAACTTATGAATGAAAGACCTTTAACAATCATAAGAGAGGTTCTGTTGTTAAATTATTTTGCTGATAATGTACTGGATATGCTGTTTAATGCCTTTATATTTGATAGCCTATGTAATAACTTAATATTATGGTCTTACAGCTATATATGTGTAAGGTTTTTTTTTCCATAAACCACTTTCTTTTTCATCAGTGAACTTCTGTGTTATTTAAAAGTTACTTTGACTCCAAACCTGTGAGCTGTTCTCCCTCACACACGTCTGTGGTGCAGACTTCCATTCACACACATCTGGTCTCAGGGGACGCATCACAGCATACAGTGTCATAGCTCTACAGCTCCTCATCATCTGATTTATGTTAGCAGTTGGAGTTTATTCTTCTTTCTGCTGAAAGTGCTGCATGATTGAACGGAGCCATAGCGAGGGAAATGCATTGCAACCCGTGGTTTGTATGTTTGCAACCAGCATTGAAAAATACTTGCTCATGCTCTTCTATAAAAAGCCCAAGATATTGAAACAGAACTTTAAATCTGCTGTGATTTAATTTTCCTCATATTGATGAATTCACATACAAATTTAATCAATCAGCTCATTATTTTAGTTTCACATTCGTAATTGTTTTGTCAGTCCCAACATCATTTTCAGTAACAAAAGGTATACCATTTGAAATCTGCTTTCATCTACCTATTTAGCACTAAACACAGGGAGACACAGCATGTAGGTGGTGAACAAATAGAAATATATTTTAACTAATCAGACAGATAATTATCTCGGAAATTGAGGTCAAAACACAGATATTATTAATGTTAGATTTAGGCCAAGTTCAGACAGCAATAAGAGTGACTTAAATTAGATTTCTTTGTTACTATATGACTCAGATGTTGTTGTTGGAGGTTGCTTTTTTTCAAGGCAAAAGTTCAATATAGGTGTAATCAGATCTGTCCATCTGATTTTGTCCTATTTCATATTTGGTCCTAAATCAGCTTTATATTTGTTTCCTGCTGAAGTGGCGGCTCCATGAACAGTCAGATCAGAGTTTCTTTCTCCCCCAGACCACACTCAAAGTTTTGTCAGCAATTTTGGGGAAAAAAAGTCTAACGTGCAGAACCGTGCAATGTCAAGTACGAGAGGTTGAAAATACAGTTGAAAATTTGATAGACAAAAGGAAAAATGAATCAATCGAATCTCCAGTTCTCAACAGTCAGGGGTCAGAACTGAGAAAAAATAAGGATTCCATTGCTTGCAATCACAGTGTGACTGTAGCCTTGGAGTCAACAGATGGAGAAAAACGTGACTCATAATGAATGTCAAACCGTGTCAACTTTGTTTTTAAATAGCATATTTCAAAGTTGATATTTATACATATATATATTTATACATATATATATATATATATATATATATATATATATATATGGTGGTTATATGTATCTTTATGGTGGTTATATATATTTTTATATATATGTGTATATATATGTTGGTGGTTTGTTAACGTTTTGAAATGCTCTGTACAAATGGTCAAACAAATCAGTCAATGCACTTTAAGGTCTCTGGTTAAAGGCTGATTTTTCTGTGCTGGTTATCACAACTATGTCTTTGAATATTTAAAGGAAACAAAGAAATAAGCAAAACAGCATTGTAAGCATTACAATGTACTGAAATTTATTTAATGTCTTTATTTTCTGTAATATTAAAAAATATTCAAATTTACTTGTGTAGCAGGAGCTCATACCCATTTTATCCTGTCAGGTCAGCTTACGGAGCCATGCTTGGTCAAAACAGTGATTCATATCTTAATACATCTAAATGGAAACTTAAAGTCACCTTTATAAGGATATTGGCACACAGTTTTTAATTAAACTGAACAAACCCCTTTTACCAATTCCAAATATCAACCCAGTGTAATGAAGCTATCCATAGCCATGGCCACTGCCTTCATGGCTGACAGTGCCCGGGGGGAAAGAAAATAAAGGATCCCCTTTGATCAAGATCAATCTACAAAAATCAATACTACTGTCCTCAAGTTTCATAAAAATCCAACAGGTAGTAAGTGTATAATTGACAAAAATATTGGAAAAAGCTCCATCTCACAATGATGAAGTGAAAAACTTACTTTGGACTCACTAAATTAATGGCCAAAAATCAATAAAGCAAAGTATTTTCCATCAAAAATGAAACTGTTAGTGTGGCTGTGTCTCTGTCCTCCTCTTCTGTGTTCCCTTTCTGTCATCTGTTTAGATCAATTCAGTTTATATAAATCTTTATATAGACATTAAATCCAATTGAACTAAATCTTTAGAGATATGAGACAAAAAATATTATGCGTTATTTTGCAAAAGGATATACAGATTGAATTAGTGAAATGTCCAGCAGCGTGTTACAGCTTTTTGACTGAATAATGTTTTTTTCAAATGTTCAAAACAGTCAAATACAGCTTTTCATTGTAGAGAGACACAAAGAAAATTTAATTTCAAAATGTATAGCAAGATTTTATATCAAATATAAGTGAGTAGTACTTAAAACAGTCTTAATCAAAGATTTATGAGAGAAGAGTGTGTAGAAAGTAGATAGAACTTGTGGTTACATTATGCATCTTCTAGCAGCGTCTTTGGAGGTAATTAGCTTTTGGCAACAGTGACAGCTTATATTACTGTTTGGTCAGGTACTTTAGAGCCTAATTGGCCAATAACATCAAACAAACAAATAGTTAGGATACAACTGTACTTTTCAAACTGATGATTTTAAGGTAAGTGACGAACACAAGATTACTTCAAAGGTGTCAACAACAACAAGGGATTCGGGTACAATTTTAACTCCACTGGTTACTGGTAAATTAAGATATTTGTCATAAAGTAACATGCACATTATTTTGTTCTGAGGGTCTCAATTTGATTTAAATATATATTTTGGAAGAGTTAGTTGTTAGGAAACAATCGGTTGTGCATCTCCTCTCTATTGGCAGGTGATAGGTGACAACAATTAGACAGAAAATGTAACAAGTGTGAAAAGAGGTCATGTAGAAGTATACATGCCACATACAGTTTACATCCATAAGTGGTGGTTCTTGAACCTTTTTAAATAAGAAAAAGGACTGCTTTATCCGTTCTATCTCCAGGGGTGGGTCTATATGCAGGCCACCATGCTGGTATAACATCAGGAGAGGGATTTTCCATTTTAAGTTGTCATGGGTTTTGTGTTTTGACAAATGGAGGATCATACATATTATTTAGAACAAGAGAAAGCTACACCTGGCCGAACCTCGCATCAAAGCAAATATGAATTCTCATGAAACGTTAAATTTGGCTCTGGCCAACCGTCTCCTTCCAAGCAGCTGCACAAGGAAAGAGGATGTCGGCATTGACCGTGGGCGTCAAATCGCCCCATCCCCACCCAGATCTAACCCCTTCCCTTGGATTGTGGGTTGAAAGTGCACCATCTCTCCTTCTGGGGAGCGATCACTCCCAGACCGACAGCCACCGGTGGCCCATTGAGTTGATTTCATTAGGTGAACTGGACTGACCTCACAAGATTGAGCACTCGTTCCTCGGTCACATCTACTCTGAGGTGGTGCTCCGGGTTGGGAGAGAGCTCGCAGCTACTCCTCATGGTCAAATCTTTCCACACTTGACCTTAAGGTTTCAAGTGGGTTACTTATTAAAAAACAGAAAGGTCTTTTTTATTTCTTTTTTTTTCTACAAATATATATTATATAAAATACTTTAAAACAGAAATTAAATATTTTTGCAGCATATACAATAGTACACGATAACAACCACAACAACAGAAGAATCTCAGCTAAAAAGTATTACAGTAAAAAGTCTCTGTATAGCCCCATTATTACCTTGAGCATTGGGTCATCAGTTATCCTGAAAAGTTCACCATTAAGGGTACATCCTGTGTTCTTTGCCTGAGAATTTGACTGAACCTCCCTTTGATTATTTATAGAATAACAAAGAGGATTGTAAAAACATTTCTATGATGTTTCCCATAGATAGGCACTCTTATATTGATAGTTGTAGATTTTTTTAAGCTGTTGAAGTAATTATCTGAATTTATAAATTAAAAATATGATGTTGTTGAAGTATACACAGATGGAAATTATGCCACCACAAAAAAACAGCACGCAGTATTTGCTCTTTCCCACATTAATGCTAATGAAATGTAAGGATTAAACTTTACCACAAAGTGTCTATAGAGGATGGAAATACAGTGCGTGCTGTTTGTGTCTCTACAGGTGCAGGCTCATGTCATATTTAAGTCAACTGAGAATACCATTTTTTAACCTTTCCCGGTTCACCGCACATCAAAATTAGAATTTGCCACTTATAAATATACCAACATTCAAAATGATTCTTTAAGACGAACCTTGTCTTAAAGAATCTGTTGCTGTTGTCCAGAGTTCAGGTTTTATTTAATGCTTAAATAAAACTAAAAACTAAAAAAAAAACTCCATGATCAGAAACAGCAAATAAAGCATGAAATCCACTTCTGAGCATCTTGACATTCATATACATTAATTTCATTACACTCAAGACAGCAAAGAGAATCATGTTTATATTATTAAAAAGCTTCAACTTCACAGTATTTTTGAACCTGTGACTATTCTTTTTATCTCTCCGCATCTTTCTTTCCCTCTTTCTGCAGTTGTGATTCATACGGTGGGGCCAATTGCAAGTGGAGGAGTGGGAGAAGCGGAGAGAAAAGCCTTGATGTCGTGCTACAAGAACAGCTTGAAGCAAGCCACCAAAGCTGCCGCCCGCTCTGTGGTATGAACGGATGGATGATTGTTGTATAGCCAGTGATGGAGTATAGAAACCTGGGTTTGTAGGTTAAAAAATGCAGATAATCACTGCAGACACAATGAACAAAGGATGCAAACATAAGATTAAGGGTGAGATTGAGTTTAGAATAAATTATGTAGTCAAGACAGAAACTTGAGTTAAAGAAAAAAATCAATTTTTCACATGAAGATCTTTGAAAGAGAATTACATTAAAACTTACCTTGATCGACAATGAAAGCGGACAAATTATGGGTTGGGTCAGGAAAGGTATCGGGCGTAAAACCTGTGCAGAATACAAAACTGATTCCAAACTGGATCGGTCGGGGCTCAAGTTAACCCTTTTAACAAATTATTTATTTATTTCATTTTGGACACCCAAAAAATTGGCATTTGGCTATTTACATTCATGTAATGTAACTCACCTAATGTAATGATACTTGAAAAAAGTCAGAATTGAATGCCAAAGCCTAAACATTTTTATTTGACCTCAGACGGAATTATTGAGATTAACAAATGATGAGATGATGTAAAATAAAGGAGCAATTTTTTTCTGAAAACTGAAATCAGATGTTGTATCATCACAATATTAACAACACATTTATGCCTATCTAAACATGATGGTCAGCTGGAATCCAAATCTTAATACAATCTCATTGAACTGCACATTAAAACGACCTTAGCGTTGTGATTAGTTGATTTTTATTACATTTAATAATCACCTTTTACAAATGTGATTACACATATTTGCCAATTCTGCAATCTGATCAAACAAACGGGGAGATTCAAAGCGCATCTTGGCTTCTGCTCGATTCATACTATTTGACAGCAATCTGAGGTTCTGCCAGATTTGACTTACCTTGAAGTTTATTCACCGCTATCCTTAGTCAGTAGTGTGGCATATATCTGCCTGACATGGGTCTCAATTACTTGAAGTTAAAATCCATAGAATTTGAATCAAAATAATGTTTTTCAACTATGTTTGATGTTTTCTACAATTTTCAATGAAGTCTATTTTTGAAAAGTTTTGTATAAACACTAATGTAGATAATGTGGGTTTTATGTATACGTAGGGAAAAAAATGATATCCTTCTCATCCATGGGGGTAGTGTGTTTCCTCCTCAAGCTCAGGTCTTGGGGGTGGGACATGGTGGTGTACCTGCGGACTTCTAATCCATACTTCCTACAGATGTTCCTGTGCACTATTCCAGCCCTTTGGTCATGCTTCTCAGTCTAGGCTGTCCCAGCTTGAATCTTACACCCAACCACTATGTGCTGGTCTGTCTCAAGGCCGTCTTTGCAAAACCTGCGCCTTATATCCAATCTATAGTGATAGACCCCTGGCTGTATGGATCTGGTGCTTTAGGGCCTGCCCTTATGCTGCCATGATCAGAGCCTCTGTGCTCTCCTTGAGGCCGGCCTTTTCCTGCCACTGGTAAGATTTCTTTATGTCAGCCACTTCCTCTGTATGTCGGTGGTTACATCCCATGGGGGGCCTTGTTCTTCCATGATACACCCTCTTCTTCTTTATCACCCTTTGTCTCTTGCTGTCTTAGGAACTCTTTGAGTAGTTCGTTCTGAGGGGCAATCTTTTTGATATATTCACGGATACTCCTGGTCTCATCCTGGATTGTGGATCAAACATTCAGTAATCCTCGCCCTCCTTCTTTACATTGCTCATAGATTCTAAGGGTACACTGGGTCGGGTTGGAAACCTCAATGCATGGTGAGGACTTTTTTTTATCTTGACATCAGTTGCTTCTATTTCCTCCTGAGGTCATCTTACTATTCCAGCATGGGTATCTGATGGCTGGTAGAACATACGAGTTGATGGCTAAGATCTTCTTTCTCACATTGAGCTGGCTTCTCAGTACCTGCATTACCACCTGGAGATATCTGGCTGTGGCTTACCTTGTTGCCTCCTCAAGGTTGTTTCTATTGGCCTGTCGGATTTCCAGGTGCTTCTGGCTGTCCTGGATGTCTGCTATCCTGCCTTGTTGTAGGTCCATCCCTTCAATTTTGATCACCTTCCCTCTCCTTGCCATCATATGGCCACACTTGTCCAAGCCGAATGAAATCCCAATGTCTTCACTGTAGATCCTTGTTAGCTGGATCAGTGAGTCAATTCTCATTCACTCTTGGCGTACAGTTTGATGTCATCCCTGTACAGGATGTGACGGATGGTCACTCCATTTCTGAACCTGTATACATAGCCACTCTTTTTGATTATCTTAGGGCATAAAGGCCTTAAACAGAACAGCAACAGGGATAGTGCATCACCTTGGTATATGCCACACGTCCCTCCTTTGGACATGTCCAAATCACCTCAATGTGGCTTCTCTTACTTTGTCTCCAAGACATCTACATCTGATGTGTTCATTTCTCATCCTGTCTATGCTCACCCACATCACTCCCCCAAAAAATCTTAACATCTTCAACTCTTCCTCCTTCCGCTGGCCCTGCTTCATGCGTTAACGGCAGTGCCATTGTCTCTAAACCATAGTTCTTTCATATCAGCCACGCTTCTCCTGCTTCTTAAATTCATATTCACCGCAGCCATTTCCTTTTCCAAAATCTACCAGATCACTCTTCACATTCTCCTCTTTCAGGATCCATACCATGACAAAACAATTGGAGCCCTCCTCCGATGCGTCAAGCCTTGCTGCCTTTCCTCCTGGTATCTTGGACACACAATATATTGTACCACTTTTTCTCCACCAATCAGCTAGCTCTCTACCTTTACCTGTCATCATGCCAACATTTAAAGTTCTAACTCTCGCCAACACTCTCCAGCCCTTCCTCCTCTCTCACTGTGTCTGGATATGTCAGGGAGAGGAAAAATGTTAGTTTAAGAAATAATGAGGAGAAAATCTTCATCAAGGACCACCAGTGTGAAAAGATAAGATAAGTCTTTATTAGTCTCACGATCAGGGAAATTGCAGGATTACAGCAGCAAAAAGCACACAGAGCAATTTAAAAGAATAAAATACAAATCCTAAATATAAATATTACACCATATTAGATTACAGTATAATATAAATATTACAATAAACTAGAAGTATACTAGAAATATTACACTACACTAGGAATATTACACTACACTAAAAATATTATACTATGCTAAAAATATTATACTATACTACAAATATTAGACTAAACTGGACATATTACACTATAATAGAAATATAATAGAAATATTGCACTATACAATAACAATATAAAATAACAATATACACACTAATAAATATACAAGTTGCCATATCCAGTGAATATATGATACTTTTATCCATGGATGTGTGTGTCTTTGACTAAATGCTTTGTATTATTTACTCTGCAGGCTTTTCCATGCATCTCCACTGGAATCTATGGTCAGTATCTGTTTTTTTGTGAATTTAAGACATTACATTTTCATTTAATGTGTCATCTATTTGATGTATGCACCGTAATTGTAAAGTTTTATTTTGACTCGGGGCAAAGTTGGGGTTAAAGTGTTAACAGAGGACACATTGGATGCGCAGATCCGAGTGTGTTTTTGTTTTTGTTCAACATTATAATCCCATGATTCATTTCACTCACCACTGACATATAGCCAACTTCAGTAACGTCAGTCAGAAACTGCGGCCAAAACAAGCTTTTGTGGATCTGTAAATCATTATTAAGTGGTCTCTGGAAACTGTGTTGTGGCTTTTGCAGTGCGTTATCCTAATGTGTTGTGGTATTTCCAGCAAGTTATCCAACTTGCTGCGCATGTGTTGTCAAATTGATGGAAATTCATTAATTCATTCATTATCAACCGCTTATCCTGTTCAGGGTCTCTGAAGCATATACCACCTGACATCGGGCGAGAGGCGGGGTACACCACAGGACGAGTTGCCAGTTCGTCGCAGGGCAGACACATACAGACATACAACCACTCACACTTACACTCACTCCTAAATGTTTTCATATATTGCAATGCATTTGCCACTGTTGGCCACTGCAATTAAAGCTTTATACTCGGTTAAACGGAGTGCGGAGCCACCCATGCCGGAGCCATTTGTCACATTATCTTGTTCATGCCAGAAATGGTTCTCAGATTAAGACCTTGGAATAAGACCAGCAGATTTCGATAGATTAGACTGTAGATTGTGTCGGATTGACCGTAATCCCTCTTCACGCTGGCAGGAGATGGTGTTAAGAGTATTTCTTATTCACACCCTGCTGTGGGTTTGGTTGTGAGGGTAGATTGTTTAGGCCTCTTCTGTTTTGATAGGTAAAGGAAGAAGCAAGAGACGTGACTGGGTTGGTTATCGTCCTCCTGATTTTACCATCTGAACTAGATTTTGCAATCTCTTATGTTGGATCACAGCTATTAAATCTATGAAGCTGCTGCTTGACAATCTATCCGCATAGGCTTCGATACAATTGAAATTGAAAAGTAATGGAAATAATGGTTATGACATTAGACCAGCCAAAGGATAATATATTAATAGTTTTTGATCAATGCTCCCCATGATATTTGCCTCACATTATTTTGTGTTGCAAGGTCCGCAAACATAGAATTTAATATCTGAATCCTGCTTACGTAACCATCAATGAATAAGTAAGAAATCTGAGAAGTTTACAGGAATGGTCAGTGACCAATTACTTGAAACATTTTATCAGTATATTGCTAAAACTTGATGTGACTTACTTTGACTCTTTTTTTGACTTAGTAGTATACAGTGATCAGTCATTACATTTAAACAACATGAGTCATATATTGATGACCTTTTTTTCCACAAAAACAAGTTTAGTACTGACACATTTATGTTGAATCCAGCATTAAAGTTTTCAGCATTTGTTGTTACAGTAGCTCTCCTTTGGGATGGAACAACATGGGCTAGCCTTTACTCCTGTTAACGGTTCACCATTTTTCCTTTCTTAAACCATTATCCTTGGACCTTACCATTGTAGTTCTGGAAATTCTCTGACCCAGTCGTTTAGCCATCACCATTTGCCCATTGTCAAAGAAATTAAGATTCTTTCATTTTCCCTTTTTAGCAGCTTCCAATACGTCAAATTTCTGAACAAAAATGTTTACTTGCTTCTCAATGAATCTCACCCACTGAGAGGTGTCATTGTAACGAGAAACTCAATTTTATTCACGTCACTTGTCACTGGCTATAATGTATGGCTGTGTAGTGTACGGCGCAGGCTGATAAAGGTGCAACAGTCACATCATTAACGGCCTGTAACGGGAAATAAGTGAAAGCACATGGGTAGGGTTTAAATGTGTGAAGAGCTTTTACCGTTTATTCACTTTAAAGATTCTTATTGATCAGACGAAGAGTATATTGCTTTAATATTAATTATGTAAGAGAAGAGGAGTTTTATGGTTTTTTTTTAAAGATCAAGCAGTAAAATTACATCACATCCCTTGTGGTAAAGATACTGCATGTATAATTTAAGGCTGAAAAGTTGTTTCGAGCTAATTAGCGTCCTTGTGTGGTCCCTCCCTTATATTCTCATTTTACTCCTCTCTCCCGGTGTATGAAATAATTTCTGTATAATCAGAGGGTATGTGTGTGTTTAGATAGAAGTTAGAGTACTTTGGCCATATTATGGACTTTTGCTGAAAGGACTTGCACAGTGAATGAATATAAATGAAACGGTATAGTTTTTCTCCATCTAGCCTCCTTAAAACAAACAGGTGTTTTGTGTCTCCTAGGAATTGTCAAGCCGGGAGACATGAAAAAATTGGACATATAGTTTTAGGATAGTCTCGACAGCAGCCATACCAAACACACAGATCTGTCACTGCACCTGTTCTCCCAAATAGTGTGTTTATTTTTTTCTGTTGTGCGTGATCGTATAGGCTATCCAAATGAACAGGCGGTGCATGAGGCGTTAGCAGCTGTGAGGGAGTATCTGGATGATCATCATGACAAGGTGCGTATGTATGTGTTTGTGTGTGTGATTGGCAATTTTTTCCTATCATTTCCTCAAGGTATTATTCTTTTCACAGCTGTTGAGTTTGTTTTCTGGTTGGGAAGAAAGGAAGAGTGTATTGAGAGAAAACAGGCACGCAAAAACACACAGTGACACTTGCATAGACATAAAATGCATTCAAACACAAACTCACAAGTTCCTGCTCTCATGCTCATGGCCAAGTCTGTGTTTTAATTGGCTCCTTGCGGGACTAAAACTGACAAACACAAACATGCACACACAAGCTATCTCTCCTGAGAAAAAGCAAACGGAGAAAAGACGATGTAATGGAACAGATGACTGGAGGCGATGACCAGGGGACATGGGCAGTTGTGATGGGGGGAACACAAAGGAAACTTTCAAATCTGTCGTTTACATGCCTAAAACTGTCGCCCTGTCTCCCTCTTTTACTTTTCAGGTCTCCTCCCACTTCTCTTTTCATCTTTCTCTCCATCTCTAACTTCTCCGCTATATCAACTCCCAGAGAGGGTGTTGAAAATGTTATTGTTAGCACTGGATTCTCCAGAGTCTCTGTGGCAATACCAGTTGACTTATGTCATCAGCTGCAGCAATCTTAAAAATCTATTATTAATTGTGTCCACACTGTAGAGGTCAAAGGGATTTAAACAACTAAAAACAAGAGAACGAAATCAATCAAAGTTAATTACTGTACAGTCTTCTCAGCAACTTCTTAATTGTCCATGTGTGTATGTCTCTGTGTTCTGTTTTTTTTTAAGGAAGGAAAGGGCTTTATTGTTAATGGATTCTCAACTGAACCCTCCCCACTTCATGCCATATGTGCACTGGTTCCTATTGAGCTTGTGTGTTTGGGTGTGTTTGTTTGTGTGTGTGTGTTTTTACGTCTGTGTTACTGTATATGTGTGTGTGTGTGTGTGTGTATGTGTGTGTGTGTACGTGTGTGTGTGTATGTGTGTGTGTGGTGGTTTTCTCTTTATTAATATGCAGCATGAATATGTAGGTTCTCCTCTCTATGTAACCTTTTTTTATTTACTCTGAATAAAACCAATAGCAGTATAAAGCCAGTCCATAGGGTTATTTTAGATAGCACAAAAAAACAACAAAATATGATTATACAAAAAATGATTTACCTTCCCTGTTACACGACACTGGATGTCATCCTCTACTCAGATGGTAAGGAGCTCCCCTGAACTCATGATATCGCCCAAATAGAGGACATATGTATTCTTAAGGTTTGAGTTAGCTTCTTACTACAACTGCTTTTAAAGCTCCTTGTTGTAAACATATTACATGATCAAACATCTCACTCCCATCCTGCCCCACTGCCTCAAGAGATCGCTTTTGTTTATACAGACATCGGTTCGGTTTCATTAATACCTCCACTACAACTGGTTCAGAGGGAGAACCACCCGCCATTACGCCTGTGTAAGGCTGCATTATACAGAATGCTAAGGCACAATTAAAATACACAACAGCCACACCTTGAACATGCTGTGTAAAAGGGGCTTCAGGAATTGTGATTAAAAAAATCAGGTGAGAAAGGACTCTGCATTATTTCCCATTACTAGTCTGTGAATGTGATTCAAGACAGAGAGAGAGGAGGATAAACAGCAGAGAAAAAACAGAAAAAAACAGATAATGAAGTCAAGATTTTCTGCAACTGTTTAAACTAGAAAATAATATTTACACTAAAAAATGTCATTCATGGAAGCTGAGCAGCCGTTAAGATCAGATTCTACAATTGTCCTACAAATCAAAATCACAGACGTTTAAACATTATTTAATACAATATAGTATCAGCATTACAAAATGTGTAAATAAAGATCACGATTGGAGCACAGATGTTCATCTTGAAAATTTAATATTTACTGCCATGTAATAATTAGCTTTAGCAGCTACTTCATGGTCCCTCTAGCAGTACTATAAAACATGATTTCTAGAGGCCAGTTTGCATTCCTCCTCACAAGCATTTGCTTTTATTTACATGAGTGAGGTTGCTTAATGGTGCAAGTGGAAGCAACTCTGTTTGGAGGTTAGGGAATCCAATCCTAAACCCACGCATTAAGTAACTTAACTATCATTTCCATATCTTCATAGCCTCTTTTCAAATTCTGTCAAATAATGGTTATTGTGCATCAAGTCAGGACTCAAAAACTCAGATGCAGGCTACTGAAATGTCTGCATTTTAACGTAATGAAATTTAAACTCCCATGCCAGACACAAACCTGACAGAACCAGTCCAGCTATTAATTGCACTTAATTGCCCAAAACAGACAAATCTAAATGATTGTATAAGCATTAGAGAAGTGTTATTGTAACTGTAGTTGCTGAAACATTAATCATCAGGCACAAATAGTGTTGTGCACAGTGCTGTTAGTCCAGCAAAACAGAACATAAGTAAATATTATGGAATGCAGAGCCAAGTTCTAAACAAACAACTGTACAGCATAAATATTGTTTATTGTTGGAAAATAGCTTAATTTACTAATCCAATGTCTTAATATTATCTGAATTCTATTACCATAATGGCTCCATGTGTTTAGTGGTGACTCCTGATTGATTTTGAGGACTACTGTTCAGGGAAAATGATGACTTCAGGGCAAGCACAAACATACACTCACACACACAGAAGTAGGTGTAAACCTTCAAAGGGTCTGTATGCAGAGACAAACACACACATGATCAAAACCACAGATAATACACATATGTGCAAAAACTCAGCATAATAAGCATCCAAAAACCACACATTTCTTATCTCTCCCACATGAACTCAAATGCAATAGAAATGCTAATAGAATTCACCCACTAACATCTTCACTCTCTCTACCTCTCTGGTACTTTTTACAAAAAGATCACAAAACAAAGACTCCTCTCTACAATGCTGTCAGAAAAAAAAGAAAAGCCTATCTAGTATGTTATTTTTAAGTGCTATGCCACTGCAGTGTTGGTGTTGAGTGTAAAATCTTACATATTTGTCAGGCTACGCTTGGTACAAAAATTAACACAACAAACTACAATGACTTATCTTCATTGTGATATGGTTGCTGATTTAATCCCCTCCTCTGATAAAGATAGAAATCCCATTTTTTGTTGTCTAACCAAGTACTGCCGTGCCACATGCCGTTTATATAAATAAATAGAGATTGGGACTCACTCACTCAGTGTTAGTACCTTCACTCACCAAACTATGGACCATCCATACCAAAATTATTACTTTCTTAAAATGATCAGAAGAAAAAAAATGTTTTCTTTCATCAGCCCCACATTGAACAAGCTATGCGAATGTCTCCTCCACCAACTAACTCTCTCTGGCCCTCGTTCTCACTCCCACACACTTTTTCACTGTGTTCCTTCCTCTCTCTCACCCCTCTCTTCCTCCTTTTGTAGCACTTGGCCCTGAGCATGTACTGTTTTAAATGCTCCGTTGTGGCAGGATCATAATAGGAAGCTAATAGAGGACTAATGGACTGATGCATTAGCTTCATTCTCTTGATATCACCACTGCACTGTGTCACACACATTGTTCCCCCTTCTACTGATGAATTCACAGTCGTTCAATGTATTTGTAATATGAGCCAGTGTATGCTTGTCTGTCTCTGTTTGTGTCAGCTGGACAGAGTCATCTTCTGTGTGTTCATGCCAATGGATAAGAAGATGTATCTCCAGAAGCTCCACCTCTACTTCCCTTCTGGTGAGCTCTCTCTCTCTCTCTCTCTCTCTCTCTTTCTCTCTCTCTCTCTCTCACACACACAAACACATACACACATGCATGCTGCATACACGTACTTATATCACCTATATATAGTGATGACAGCTCAGCTCTACTCATTTCAGTTTCGTACACCAATTGAGACAATGCTCTGATTATTTTTTATTCACTGTGTGCAGTTAACACCTCCATCATACTCACACATATTGTATCCTAATACAGTGTAGATATAACAAACTTAATTGGGCTTGATTGCATTATACAAACATATTCTTTTTTCACCCCTAACATGTACTGTATATATAGTGTGTGAGACCGATTTTATATATATAAATTGGTGTCACACAAATCACGGATACAGGGATATCAAAGCATCTGTTTGAACTCGGAGAAATTATTATGATGTCTTTATGCAAGTTATGGAACATTATAGTAACGGTACCTGCATAACGGAAGATTACACATGAGCCAGTGTACTTGTAATGCCGATCCTTAGCCCGGATAAATGGGGATGGTTGCATCAGGAATGGCATCCGGCGTAAAACATATGCCAAATCAATATCCAGTACATAGACAGATTTCTAAACTGTGTCCGCAGGAGCACGGGTTTACAAATGCCATTACTGGTACTCTAAACTAGCAGGGTACTGGCAGAAACGCCAAAAAGAATAGGCGTTTGGATTCACCAATGAGAAGGATAGCACGGCTGTTATTTGCTAGAAAAATACTGTAAAATGTAGCAAGGCAAGGTTTATTTGCCGTGTCATGTTGAAAAACTGTGAGCAGGCAGACTAATTCTAATAAAGGGTTATGTTAGGGTTAGCTTAACCAGTCAGAGTCAAGTCTGACAAGTAATAAATAAAATAAAAACCATGCCCAAAATGTTAGAGACAAAGATATTAATCAATAAACCAGCATTTCAGCAAGACACAAGCAATAAAACACAACTCAGCAAATCTTTCAGATTTTCAGTGTATTTACAAAGAATCCAAGCCAGCAATTAGGATGGAAAGAGCGCATTCCATTCAGGTCAAAATTTGTTTCAGCGTTTCAAAACAACCCCAAAAAAAATAGTTAAATCCAGTGAATGCAATGCAAAAAGCCACGGATCCTCTCACGCCCACTAACATAGGTTACTAAATACTTACCTGTGACAAGCTCCACCCAACTTCTGAATATTCAGAAAATGGGCTAAATATTAAAACATGAGTAGAGTTAAGGCCAGCCAAATCAATTCTTGTAGCTGTGAACTAGGCAGCTGGTGGCTATAGCATCCATGTCCTCAATTATGCCTAAAGTTTCAGTGTAAATTAAACAAGTTATTTAAATCCCTGTACAGTTACCACGAATGGGTAATGATTTTCTATTAGTTTTACGCTGAGATTTTTAAATACATTTTCTGCATTTGAACTTTAATTAGAGGAAAATGTCTTTTTGCATTCTTTCCATTCCTGAATGCAAATACTAGACACCGTTAACCCAGTTTATATTCTGTGTCCATTACTATGAGAAAGCATTTTTCTTTCACAGGTGGGAGGTGTCTGGTTGAAATTTTAAATATAACTGCCAATTTTTAAGCTTTCAAGTTCCTCCTTCCCTCTGCAGGCCCTGTCTCACCTGCTTTTAAAGTGTAACTACAAGGAAAGTTGTTTGCCATCATTATGGATTGATGTGTATGGTTAAATTAAGTTTAGTAAATACGTAAATTTTATGTTGGCTTGAGCTGTGACATGATGACTTCACCCATTTGTTTTGATTGCATTCTTGATTGATAGTGTTATAACGCCAAGCAGGCTGGGCTCCTAAGCATGATCAGTCATTCACTCAATTATTCAAATCAAGCATTGGTATTACAACTGCAGCCTTAACCTCTAATGTCTTGCTTTAGCACTGCCATAAATCACGCTCTCTTGCTTACAAAACATTTTGAGAGAAAGGTTTGAGCCATCACAAGCTGTTTGCAACAGTAAAACAAACATGACTTGACACACAGGTGCTGCAAAAGTAAGATGTAAAAAAATAAGAAGAATTAGTGCCCATTTAATGTGTCTCTGTCTTTTAGAGCGTACAAAGCCGTGCAAAAAATTAAAGGGGGAAAATGTAAAAATTAACATTTCACTGGGTTATAAGTCAAAAGTAATTGTAAAGAAAATAGGCATACGTTGTCGTCCCCGACAGCAAGGGGGTATCCTGAAAAGCCCCGCAAGCGCTGCGATGTAAAAGCCATCCCCAGATGCAACTCCACAAATTAAATTAATTGGGAAAATAGAAAAAGCTTCCCTTGGTGAGTAAAATTTGAACTATTAGAGTATAATTTAAATACACACTATAGATATCCTCAAGTCGATTCATGTGTACCAAAATTAGACTAAATTTGACTGACGGTTAGGTAACCTTTCCGAAAAATGATCCAGTTCTTCTTTGTATTAAGGTCTATGGCTATAAAGTTTCAAAATGATCCATGAAGTAGGTTTTTAGTTATAGCGTTAATTCATAGCATCTGCAAACGCAGACATGGCCACGACAATTTCATAATATCCCCCACTTTCCAGGTATAAAATAACCACAACAAACAATCATATACTGTACTGTTGACTAAAAAAAACAGCTTAAAGACAGTCATTGTCATTCATTTTAACAGAAAGAAGAAAAGTCAGAGCAGTGGCAGTTGAGTAAAGCAATAGAGAAATACCTCATGGGATGGAACTCACATAATGTACAACATTAAATTGCATGCCTCTTATTGTTCAAGGCAATATACATATAGTAAACATAAGGATTCTGGTATTTACACATATCTGCACAGGAATAAATAAGGATTTGAAATATTTTACACATATGATCAAAAAGAAAAGGAGGTAAAATTGAAGAAAAGGCACAGCCTATTAAAAATAAGAGAACAATTCAATCGGCTTTTCCTTCATATCCGTCATATGAGCTTTAAGCTTGTGGACAGTGTATTCATTTTCATCAACAAGACTAGGAAGCTGTATTGTGGGAGCAGAGAATCACTGGACTCACAACAATATCCACTTTTTCAACCCCTCGGCATCGAAGGCTATCTGGTGGAACAGGTCCAGTCATTTAAATACCTCAGGATAGGGATGGACACCTCCTAGTTCTTCTCTCAGCACACCGACTACGTGTACAAGAAAGCCCACTAGCTCTTCACCTGCTGAGGAAGCTCAGGACTTTAAACATCAGAAAAGACATTAAAATTATGGTGTATTAGTCATTGATTGGATGTGTACACACCTTTAGCATCTCATCCTGGTACAATACTCTCATCATCAAACACAAAACAAAATTGGTCTCCCCAAAATCCTGCTAGTCTGGAAATAACATATATATAAAAGAAAAATTTAATTCCAACTGCTATTATCGCCATGAAAAGTTTAAAAGAGGCACTTAACCCCACCCCAGTTGGCATTGTTTTTTCTGTTACCGTCTGAGAGCTTGTTCTGTGGTTCCTTGCTGGCTATGACCTTCACGTGTTTTCATCTACTTAATGTTGAGTTGGACGATTTTCTGTTACAAAAAATAAAGTTTAACTTCTGAATCCCATATTTTCTCATTTCAAATTATCTTATTTCTTTTGTAAAACAATCTGACCAGTTATGGTTCCTCCTCAGCAAGGATTTCTTTCATATCAATGCAGTCTGAGGGAAAATCAATTTCCAAAACTAATGGGATCGTAAAATGTGAATTGTTCGCTCCACTTTGAATAAAACCTAAAGAGATAGTGTTGGGGATTTAAAGTGTTTGTAGATAATAATAAAAAACACAGCAGCATATGTGTGGTCTAAAAGGGTAACATTAGTGTTATTCTATATTTTACTTACAGTAAGTAAATTCAGAACAAATGCCAGAGCCATCCAAATAACAAGCAGTCTGTGTGTCTAAAGCTGACACCTTTTCTTGTTCAAAAATAGAACATTCCAAACAATCCACATTGATGTACTGGATATTAGTACGGGCCACATACATACTCTGTATACTCTGATACTCTGTACTCTGTATACTCTGATACTCTGTAGAGCATTAATCTATTGCTCAAGATTATCCTTAAATGTATGCACAATGATTTTAAAAGACCACTGTGCCTAGATATTTTAAATATTTTAACTTTTTAACATAGGAAAGTTAGTATTGAGAATGATCTACTGCCTTGCTGGTTTTGGTCTTTAAGTGCTTATAACAACGAGAGCCTTGTCAGTAAACCATTTTTAAGATACCACAGTTCTTTGCTCAATACAGCATCCAGGAGTTGGCAATAGTAAGAGAGATACTAAAGTAAAAATACTAAATAAATTTAAAAACAATTAAAAAATCTTAGCTGAAAATATTTTTCAGCATCTGATTTGGCCTCAAAGACAATTTCTAGATATTATGTCTTTCAATCTTGCTTTGAATTACAAGTCCCAAAATTATTTATTAACTTTCCTTTTAGACAGATTAGTCAAATATGGATCAGAATAAATGTATTATGTGAAAAGTGTCACTTGTAGTCACCATCCCACAGCAACTGCACCCTTTACAGCATTTAACGTCTTATTGTCTGCTGTTGTCTTGAGCCCATAAAGCTCTGATAAGCTATTTATAAGCTAGTAGCTAGTGAACATTGTGGAACTTGTAACTGCTAAGCTGCCAAATATTTCCCTCAGGAGTTGGTGAAGGTTGGCCAACACTCAAAAGGAATCTTAATGTTTTTCTGTGTTTGTATATATGTGTGTATGAGTAAAAAAGGGAACAGTTTATTTTCAATATAATCCTCTGTCACATGTCCGGCTACTTTCACACTGATAATCTTAATGCTCAATTCTGATATTTTTCTTAGATTCGATTTTTTTGTGTCTAACTTTTCACATTTCATTTAAATCCTGTATGAGCGGATCACGTCCATAAACTGTCCACATGTCAAAAGAACAACAATAAAAAGACCTCACATGCAGCATACTTGCAAAATGGAACCCACATGTGTTAGTAGGAACACTTTTATTTACAGTAACAGTTTTTATAGTGACGTTTATTGTATAGAATGTTTCTTCATCTATGTTGGACTGAGAGTGACTAATACAGACACAATCCTCTGAAGCTACCAGAATGTCCACGAGCGAAAATGCTCTAACTGCTGCCTGACTAATGGAAATTGTTTGTTTGTTTAACATTATCTTTTCCTGCTTCCATAGATTCCACGGTCAAGAGTAAACTCTGATGTAGTTGCAGTGGATGCACAACACTACGCCCAACATCCGGGTCACTCCTGCTTATTGTTGACACCACACATCGAGACCATATTTAGAGCCAAGGTCACACCTATTATTTTTCTTTGACGCTCATTTAGAATTTACTTATGTATATATATATATATATATATGTATATATATATATATATATATATATATATATATATATATATATATATGTTTTCCAGCTATCTGTTTAGGTTAAGAGAATGATGAAAAGTGTGACATGATATTCACAACCCTTGTTAAAAAAATACTGTACCTTTATTTGCATTATTTTTACCTTTATTATGTGTAATCAGTAGCATCAAGCTCGCAGTCTCTGATGAGGTATATTATTTGAATTTTGGATTCCAGTGCCGGTGCAAGTGTATGAGACAATGAAATACAAATTAAAATGAATCACACAGTGGTCTGGTGTGCCTGATTCTATTATGTTTCGGCATGCAATACACGTCGGTGAGTTGTGGTCACAAGGAAACACGTGGGTATTTGCTTATTAGTTTTCTTTCAACTGTAAGGGAAGAAAAAAAGGACTTTTTATCCGTCAGTAATGATGTACAGAGAATATGTACCCATCCACTGGACCTCTTTGTTCCTCTTTTATATTACTGTTATATAAGCATTAGCTTTTATTACTGATATTACTTTATACTTATTTCAGAGGGAAATATTGTAGTTTTGTTACACTATATTTATTTTATTCTATAGTGAATTCAATACTCAGATTTTGCACACAAAATTCATCTGATTATATAAAAATTACACAACGTTTTTGCTTAAACTTTATATTATCAAGTAAATATTGGTAACATAGTGTAATGGCCATGAAGAAATAAAGACATTAATTTTTATCTTGGTCCCCTAAAAGCATCAGTTTCTTCATGATATTATATCTGTCCTACTCGAGGAAATGGTGTCCGGTGATGACCGCAGCGCCTGATTATATTAACAACAAACATCAACCCTTCTCTCTTTCTTCTTTATTTTACTCTCCTGCTAGAACATACCATATGTGTATTTACGCGTCATGCTTCTCCCTGCAGTGCGTTTGCATCAATGTTTAACTGTGTTGCAGGATGTAGCGTCACGTGTCTGGGGGATGCAAGGGGTGATTTATGTGATGCATTTGAGTGTTTAGCAGGCCCCCGTCCCGCCCCACGACTTTAATCTGCCAACAACCTTCATTAATGATTCCAAACAATCTGCCATGGTGGCACATACACAATGGGACAAAGGAAAGAAAGAAGTAGCTGGGGAAAATAAACTACAAAGAATATCAAGAGAAAAGTGGGTGAAAGAATAACCTTTTTCTGTAAAAGATTAATATGTCACAAAGGGGATTGTCTTTTCCTCTCTCGAGCTGTTTGATTTTCTCTCTGTCTGGGCATCCGTTTCCCCCCCCCCCCTTCCCTTTCTTCATTTCTCACTGTTTGACTCTACAGGATGGTGGAAAAAAATAAACAGATGGGAAGGATAGACACAGAGGAAGGAAGTAAAGGTTCAAACTGAGAGAGGGGAAGGAAAAAAGGTGAAGGGATTAGAGGATGCAGAGCCTACAGGAGGATAGAGAAATGGAGGGAATAGAGTGGTGGAGAGCCTGATGAACTCATCTAAAGGCACTCTGGGTTTTCAATAAGCAACAGACTGTGAACCTACTCTCCGACCAGTCACTCCGAGTAATGAGAGAGGGTGAGACAGGATGAGGATGAAGAAGACATCGAGACTCATTATCCTCAAAACCGATTTTCATCACTGTTCTGTTGATAATCTCTCTCTCTCTCTATTATCTCCCTTTCTCTCTCTCTCTTTATCTCTGACTCTCTGCGGGACTCAAACAGTCTACAGTCTACAGCTCCTATGAAATTACTCACTGCTCACACTCCTCAAACACGCTAATGTTTCCGGGTGCATCTGTATGTGTACCCTTAACAATCTCATAACTTTAACATTAGGTTAACGTTCGGGATTGTGTGTTTACAAAATGTCCTTAAAATATGAGAGAAAATATGAGAAATAAATACCTAATACTTCTTTTCCTCTGCTTTCTTCACAAATACTTTATCTTGGAAGATACAGATGACAAATTAGTTAATTAATTTGCCATTGTGGTTAGATATTTTACTGGTTGAGTTTTCTTGTAAAAGAAATAGGTCACATAAATTATGCTGGCATATCTAGCAGTAAACATTTTGACTAGTTTAACAGTACTGATTTGATAAATTTTTTTGATGACTTGTGACGAATATCGATAAATCATTGTGATAGTATGTCCTTAGTTATTCATTTCTGATTTATTATATGTATGTGTGTAAGTTACAGTGCTTATTTATACTGCTGCCAGTCTTGGACAGGACAATAATGCACATTCTTTGCTAAATAAAGGTCAAAATGAATTAAAAAGGTAAAATTCTGGACCAAGCCTAATCCTCCCACCAACATTTCATGGAGAGTATTGTTCGAGTAATCCTGCTGACGAACCAACGGACAAAAAGGATATGGGGCAAGAATATATCCTCTGTGGTAGAGGCTTTGGGAAAGTAAAATATCTTTAAACAGTGAACAACCCATTCATTCCTAGAATGAAAGTGAAATAATCACAAACTTGTCTTCTCAATATTTTCTTTAAATGTTTCTTTCTTTCTTCATTTGATTAAAATGAATATAAAATAATACTTTGTGCTTCACATAATCAATCCTGAGTTAATGTGGGGCTAAGAAAGAAAATATTTAAAATTTAGGACAAGACAACAAGATGTCAAATGTTACAGAGCTTTACAATGCTCTTTAATAAAAAAAACAGATTGACTATTCATTAAAAGTTATCAAATCGATTCTTGGATCAAACAACACCCATAGTTCGATATTTATGTGTAATTATTTGAAACAATTAAAAGGCTTCCTCTCTAACTTAGACAAAGTAGGTTTCTACTTGTTGGTATTTATCAACCAGCTCTAAACTCTGATAATTATATTGTGAAGCTTTCAGTCATTTAGGACCAGGAACCAAGTCTGAGTAACAGCTTACTTATTAAAATTATTTAGAACAAAATCATTTCAAACAAAGACAATTTAATGACACGAAAGGAAAAAAATATAAACTACAGTAAGTAAAACAAAGTAAAATTACCTTGATTTAAGATATTACATCTTAATTAGATTTGATGATTTTTAATTTTTCGCAGATTGCAGCAATTGCTGACAATATTTCTTGAAGCCTAAGAGTTTACTGCCCTTTCAACATTTTCTTCACACTCAAACGTTTTTGTTACCATCCTGCTTGAGTTTCTTACAGCAGGAAAATGGAGAACAAACTTTAAATTGCAAGTTACTCTTTTATTTTCTTTGCTTTTGGATCATGTAATTTTAATGTAAGTGACTTTTATTTAGTGTCAGCATTTCTTTGCTTCTGCTTTGGAAGAAATCTTCTGATATTTGGAATAAGGACAATTGGAATTTTTGCAATTAAGCACAATGTTTTCTTCTTTTTTTATTGCCACACACTCATCACTTTGTCTCAGCTGTTCCTCATTTTGTTGCATGCCTTTGCAGTCATTGCAGTGTACATTTGTTTTGTTTTTTTTACAGGTCTTGGCATATACAGTCATGTTGCGCCTATGTAAATACATGTGTCTGTGTGGGTTCCCTCGGTTTGCCCTGGCTTCTTCTCACTGTCCAAAAAAAGAGCAACAAACAATGTTGTAGGTAAGCATGAATGGTTGTGTGCCATTGCCATTGGGGATAGGCTCCAGGCCCCACCCTATGACCCCAAGAAGAAAAAGCTGTCAACATTTTCCTCCTTAATCACTATGTTAGGCAGTAGGCCTGGCTATGGCTTTTAAGTGTCTAAATTTGTAGTTATGGGATACCTCAATATTTCAGTGTATGATCTCACAAACCTGAAAATAGAGGGATATGATCCCTAATTGTAAGATTCAGACCATCAGACATTTTTTAAGTGCATTTAACAGCAAACTCAAGAGTTCAGAGGGTAATTACATAATTATGCTCAGTCAAAATCATAAATACTGCAAAGATAACTCATGTTAAACAAAAAGTCAATTAGCAGTGTCGACCTCGACTGTAAGACGTGAGTTTTTCATGCAAGATAATAAAACTAAAAGAGCTCCATAGTCTTAATTGCTTTTAGAGAACCAGTGAAACTGAAAATGAAGGACATTGTCCTGTGCCTAGTGTTGAGGCTATTGGTTGTGTACAATGTGGCTCTGCAAGGTGGTTGTGGCTACCATTGGGATGGCTGTACAAAAATCTCATCTCTGATAGTTTTCATTCTGTGCATTAGTTTTTTTGATATATTCTATTTCAAATGTATCAGGAAAAAAAACGAAATATCACAATGTCATAAGTATTCAGACCTTTTCCCTCTGGCACTAGAAATTTAGCCCAGGTCCCTTTGTATTTCTTTTGATCACATCTTTGATGTTTCGACACCTTGATTGGATTCACGTGGGTTAAATTCATTCAATTGGGTATGACTTGAAAAGCACACACCTGTAAGGTCACACAGCTCAAAATGCATATCAGAAGCTTACAGACAATCAGGACTCTTCCTAGCTAGCCATCTAACTAAAGTCAGGAACGGTTAGAAGGGCTTTGGTACAAGGAGTGACCTAGAACTCAATGCTCACTCTGGCTGAGTTCCAGAGATCCTGTGTGCAGACGGGAAAAACTTCAGTGAAGGTCAACCATCACTGCAACTCTCAACAGATCTGGGATTCCATCTGGCTAAAGGCGAAATCTCCAAACTCCGGTGTGCAAAGCTTTTGTTCCCCCAGATTGAATTACAACGCTGCCAGTTTGTTAAAAAAAAAAAGGGTTTGAATACTTACGTAAATGTGACATTTCCGTTTTTGAGGGTATGGGATATGGAATATAGATTAATTAGATAAATTGAATATAATCATTTAAGCCTAAGGCTGCAAGATATAGTTATATAATACTATTTTATAGTTTATACGCAATGCAGTTGTTTAGTGTGTATGACAGAGCTGTTAAGTAGCCACAATGTCACTATTCCTTATATATATATATATATATATATATATATATATATATATATAATATCAACTATAAAGCTTACCTCTCGGAGTTCAGAGAAAGATATCTGATGTTTGCATGAAATGTATCTCTTTTGGAATATAACAAGGTCTCTGGGATGCTTTTCTCTGTCGTGTTCCCCAGATTGAAAAACAACGTGAATGAAATATCTCAGGAAGGTATTGAAATCATCGGAGACAGGTAGACCTGCTTACAATGTCGTCCGGATACATCACGTCATTGAGCAGATGTCACATTATAAGGAAATTAAATTGTACTGATATTGGTGGTATCTGATGGAGGCCTCTTGGACACAATTCAAGTATCAATCTGCGGTGTGGGCCCTGACTTTAGAGGAGCACAGGTTCAGTGTATGTACACTTGTATGTTGATGTTCATCTAGTAGTATAAGCAAAAAGTTTCAGGCCTTTCAATATTTATATCGTGTATTAAAATGAGGACTGGCCTTATAAGGGAAACAGCAGCAGCTAGTACTCAGACAGAACGGGGATCTGTCTGTTAGGCATGGTGGGTGATGTGTGTGGATGAGACTATGATGTAGACAGTGAGAGAGGACAGCAGAGGATGATGTTTATCGGCGGGGGCGTTGGCAACGCTAGTAAACTGCTTGTGAAATGAAAATGGCTCTTTAGCAGAATCCAGGACACTTGAGCACTGTGCTGGATCAATGTTTCTGATTTACCATCTGAAAGCCTGTCAAAAGGAAGGGGAGGCAGAGGGGGGAGAGAACCAGAGGCCTCAGGAGGAGGAGTGGGGTAACTGGACAGACAGAAGTTAAAACCTTCATGATAGCTGAGTCGTTGATGAGGAGAAAGAGGAGAGTTGAGGAGGGGTAAGGATTGAGAAGGATATTCTCTGTTTATCTATTTATCCATCCATCCATCCATCCATCCATCCATCCATCCATCCTGGTGGAGGTCAGCTCGGGCATCTCATCCAGAGTGTTTTCCTGCACCCTTGACGTTCAGAGAGTCTGGTGGTGGTTTTATTTTTATTTTGAGTGTTTAATGCATTAAAAGGGGCCAGTGTAATGAATTATAATCTTTAATGCGGAAACCGATCGATATCACAGAGAGAATAAATCAGCTTTTACTGAGAGCGTCAAACCTCCTTAATACACTAGGGGAGAGAAAGGGAGGGCGAGAGAAAGTAGGAGGTGATGGGAGGAGAGCAAGAGGGACAAACTGTTTGGAGGAGAGGAAGTCTGATATGAAGAAGGAAAAGGATGAAATAGGAGAGAGGGGAGTGTGGGTAAAGAGTAATGAATGGTGAAATGGATGGAAAGGAGAGTTATAGATGAACAGGCTCACCTTTGGACTCACCTCATTGAGTAAAAGCCTGCTGAAAGCTAACAGATTTTGACAGGTTTGTGAGGAGGTGAGGTTGCAGGGTCAGCAGGTCTGTGTGTGTGCGCACATGCACACTTGCTTACACATACTTTTTTTACGTAGTTCTTATTTCCTCTCAATAATCCTCTCTAAGACATGTGATGCCTTGAAAAAAAAATAGAATTAGTTAAATAACTCCACCGCTTTTCGATCAAAAAGCTCCACACGGCTCTCCTATGATGGTACATGTACTACAGGGGCCTTTAAAGCTATCCATGTTTTATGACTATTTCTTATTCCACAATCCATGTTTCTGCTTCTGAGTATGGCAGACTGAGAGAATAAGTCTGCCCTTATTTGGATTCAGCGTCATACTTGCACAGATTCTTCTCAGATTCATGCACCACTGCTGAACAGAAATCCAACAAACCTTTAGAATATAGTGGATTAAGTGGTTTTTCTGTATTTGAATGACCCAGTCATTCAAATGACCCAGTCATTCAAATTTGAAACTTGAGAATTAATGAGGGAACAGAAGCTGGCAGGGCTTTCTTGGTTAAAAAATTAAGACAAACAATCATTGAGAAGGACAAAATTCAAAAAAGCTTGCACAGAAAGGAGAAAGTCTTTACAGCAGGAGTGTTGAAAAGTTATATTTACCGATAGTGTTCCACCCCTCAATTTCTTAATAAGTCAAGTAGCAGAGCCGACTGGAATGTCAACCAGACAGCCATGCAACATTCTTTGCTTCATGTACCAGGGTGGAGGTTGAAACAAAGCAATGACAGTTGTATTTTATTCATCCCTGTCAGTGGCAATGCGGTTTAGAAAAAAGAAAATAATTGTGAATGTTCTTGTGGAGGTCGTAACCACAAAGCCAATCTACTGAGAATTAAAAGCCTTATTATTAATTTTAAATTTTTTGTTAAAAAGATTTTTTGTCGGTCAGTGGTGTCTGGCTTTGCCTGAGGCTAAAATTGTTGCGCTGCAGTTATAATAAGCCTCAGACTGTATCTCACAACCAATATCTTGCTATTGCTTTGCTTTACCCTGCATTCATTTGGGCGGCTCAGTGTGAGGAACCCCGTCATGCATCACAATTCTACAAATATAATGTTCAGAGCTGAGAGAAGAGGCCTGATCTTGATTAATGTCACCATGACAACTACATAATTCATGAATTGTATTTGCAATCCATTTGTCATTGGCAAATCATAATTCAGGATGTGTGTTTGGGGAAGGCTGGTAGGAAAGAAAGAGATATGACCTGCCATTTTTCTTAACGTTGAATCCAGTGCTCTCTCTCTCTCACGCACACACGCACACACACACACACTCACGTACGCACACACACTCAAGTACGCACACACACACACACACACACACACACACATTTGAAAACAGCCCTTACTGGAAATGCCTGCTTATCCTCTTTCTTATTTTGGATGCAAAGGTTCTTTGGAGGCTGCCTGTCTCCCGAGAATGCCCTTTTAGCGCAAAATGAACATTCTGGTCTGCTTATTTGGATAGCTGCATGCTATTAAATTGCTCTTCATCCACTTGTCTCTCAGTCTATTAGAAGCCTCATCAGCTCCACCACTGACACGACCACTGCAAGAGTGAAATAAGTGAAGGAGTGTTTCAACTCATTTGTCATTAGATCGGTGCCTGAATTTGCACTGGAAACCTAAGATCCATTGAATAAGATATCTGATTTGTCCTCCAACATTTTCTTTTGTGGTCATTTCATAAAAGGACACTTTGTTGATTTTCAGTGAGTTACCATATAGAAAAGGTGATCAGGAGAAATAAACAATACTCAAAATTAATCCAACAAAGGTTTATGGAAAACAAGATGACACAAATCAAAAATTGAATGCTTGATGGAAATGCGATCTCAGGGATTTTACTTCTAACCAATCTCATTCACTTTAGTACTTCTTCCACTGCTCAACTCCAAGCCAAATAATGCAGTATGGCGTGATTATATCAATAAATCAGTTGTAACGCCGTGTTCCTGCATGTATGCAGAAGAGCAATGCAAGTGTGGATGAGAAGAGAGCCACATGATGGAGAGGCAACCACAAGCACCTCCTGCATTAAATAAATAAAACATAGAATAATTAAACTTTTGTATGGCGCTGTCATAATCTCCATGCTCAGCTTCACATGGGTTTATGGATCTCCACATCTAACATACTTGCCAAGGTGTGGTTAGTTTATGCCGTAAAATCACTTGGTTATTCAAAACTCATAGTTTAAGTAAAAAGAGGTTTCTTTTTTGAATATTCTGGTTAAGGTTAGGGAATGATCACAGCTAAAGTTGCCTTTCAGTTGGATAGCCATTGACAGTCTACTGTTTAATATGAATGTTGCATAAGAAATACATAAAAAATCTTTGTTTTTGTTTTGAACGATATAATAATATAATTAATGATCCATGTTTCACATAACTTCCATTTTTTCCCAGACAGGGAAAAATATATTCTATAATATATCTATCTCAAATATCCCATATCTATTCAGTTTCAATACTAATCAAGGCCTACTGGAAACATCTGGGCCTGGTGGTTCCAGACTTCTCAGAGTGTAAGATTCTCATTCTTACACTCTGTCTCTCTATAGACACTGTGCTCACACTGCAGGCAATCCTAATTTAGAAATCCTACTAATGTGAACATCACATCACCTTGTATTCCTCTGTTAGGCGTATGTATCATGTTTTGTACATTATTTTGTTTAAACATTTAGAAATTTGCCTCCTATACTTGTCATTGCCTCAGGGCCGAGCTATGACACTATCCAATAACCTTTCATTGGATTTCGTCAGAAGTACACACCATAGACAGGGTTCACTCCACAAAAACTATAATCTATGCTACATATACTTTTATTTATACATTTTGCCGTCAAAGATTTTCACATAAGTGCACTTGTACAAGGGAGTGTCAACTACCTTGTTCAATCTTGAACCCAGCAACATGAGAAATCTTTGACAGGTTTATTCATATGCACTCTAGAAGCATCTCATATTATCAATACAAAAAGCATCAAAACAGCCAGCAGAACATAATCTGAAACTTTTCTTTAAACAAATGAAGTAATTGAATTGTCATCAATGAAGTACTGATTGTCTGGAAGGGAGAGAGGTTCACATTCATATCATATTAGAAACACGATAACCTGAATTTTCATTGATGGTATCCTTTACAAAATGCTGAGACAGCATATTTGAAACTACAAACACTACATCTGAACTTCTTAAAAGCAACGTTGAGTGAATCTTATTTTTTCTGTGTGTTGTTTTTTTTTTGAGTGTGGAGTATTTTATTTTATTTTGCAGTGACAAGAGTCTGACTCTGAATTGCGTTGTATTGCAGATACAATGAGAATAAAAGCATCCAATTCAATTCTTTTCACTTCTATGCTATACTGATCACAAAAAATAGTCCTTCTCAAAAAACAACGTCATTATTTATTATTATCTTAATCTGAAAATCTGACCTTTTCTAAAAGGACGCATATATGAAGAAACCTCTATCTCATTCCACTTTCGCCTCATCACATCTGCCTTGATCCACCATGACAGCCCCCTGGCCGGTCAGAGGTGCTTCTGCAGCCTTGGGTGAAATTGCTTCAACTGTCTCTCCCTCCCAAGGGACAACAAAGGAGGTCTGGTTGGATCGTAGCCGGAGGCGATTAGGTGTTTTGTGGTCACCTGGACTGAATGATTGAGAAACCCCAGAGCCCCCACTGGCTACCCCGATTCCCCAGCCACGACGGGATCCCAGCTTAGGACGGCCCCTGGAGCCAGAGCATACCATTGGGGTCGCAGGACCTGAGATGTTCGGTTCTGCCTTTCTCGTGGGAGAGGGAGAGACTGGAGCACTGCGGAGGTCTGAAGCTGTATGAAATGAGTTAAAGTTATTATTACTTAAATTTCATGTTTATACAAAGTCCATTGCAGTTATGCAGTATTTAACATCAGTAAATTATAGCTTTGTTCATATTGTAGGTATTATCAATATATGAGACGAGACAGCGTGATTTAAATGCAGGTATGTAATGTAGATGAAAACTTCTTACATTGAAAATGACGTTTTTCAAATTTGACAATAACTGAATTAGCGTTGTTTCACCAACCATTTGTTCTTGATTCAAATTATAATATCTCTGAGTGCTAGTGGGTCCTATATTTAAAAAATTCTGGATCACAAGATCAGGAATATTATTAGGAACTAGATGATGTGTGCTAGATCTTAAAGGCATGTCATCATTTAATTTTTGCCCAAGCATGAAGTTAGAAACAAAAATCTTCTTCAATGGACAATCATGGAAACCAGATTCTGGATCCACATGAGCCCGATCACCACCAAACGGACTGAGCATTAGTACCTCTATGAAACATTTCATTAAACTTTCCTACCAATGTCCTGGGTTAAAGTAAGATTTGGCAGGTGACATCCTGTGGAGGGCAAGGTCAAAGGGGGTGCCCTCTCAAAGGGGGGGTCCACTGCTCCCTCAGGGATGGGTCAAATGCAGAGAAATAATTTCACTATGTTGTACTGTGTATAGCTATATGTGATCAATAAAGGATTTCTTCTTCTCCTTAAGGTGGGCCATAGTTGGACCTTCCAGCAAGACAAGCATACCCAAACATACCTTAAAAACAACCTAAGAATGGTTCAGAGATCAAAAATTGAAGGTTTTGCCATTGCCATCCCGATCACCTGAACATCTGTGGGCTGAGCTGAGAGTTCACAAGCATCAACCTCAGAATCTGAATGAGTTGGAGAGTTTCCTCGTAGGGCATCTGTGTGTTTTCATACCTCCTCAGACATGCAGAGGGAGACTAAGGGCTGATATTGTAGCAAAAGGGGCCTGCACAAAATATTAAATGCAGGTTGCATATAATTGTAACACACATGAAAATAAAAAATCTTATGTGAGGAATAAAATTGTTTGTTTTTTTAAATGTGTAACTTGAGTTGGGTTGAGTTACGAGATATATTTGTGGTAAAGACAATAACGGGCGTCAATAACTTTATTGTCTATGCTACACTAGTACTAAATTTGAGTGTTTTCCTGTTTCATTCTCTTACTATGTAGTTAAGAGATCAAGTCCCTCTCCAGGATCCATACCGAGGCTCATACTCTTCAGAAATCCAACAGTCCTCTTGTTGAGGAATAGAAAAAGATCCCAGTTTAAGTTCTGGTACACATTTAGAAAAATATGGGATCGAGGCAGAATAATAGAAATTATAATTGGGGAAAATAAATAAAGACCAAATTAATCCAGGTTGACACTTAAATATTAACTCTAAATAAGTTTTCTGAGAATTTTTTTCCGACTTAGTCTGTAAATTCATTGAACAGTGAATGTGCTTAAAAAGAGAATGAAGCCTCACAAATCTTTACCTACCAACATGGAGTTGGTGGAGAAATCCAACCATGACAATTTGCAGGGAGAAATCCAAGGAGAGGAAAGTGGTATCAGAGCTGACCACACTTGGTAGTCATGAGACGATTTGTATGCATGCCTGTAGCCTCACTTGATGGGTTGAGAATGTGAGCATGTCTTTGTGAAAACCAACTGGCTGGTGTGTGTTTGTGTGTGTGTGTGGGTGTGTGTGCCTGTGTGTGTGTGTGTGTGGTCTCACCAGGATGAGGTGTATGTGCGTCTGGTGTATTTTCAGTGCTGTCAGCCAGGTTTTCCACGCTGCCTAAGGCAGTGAAGATGGCACGTCCCTCTTTTGATCCCCCCCGGGGTTTGATTAGCTTCTTCATTCTATCTGCAATCCAGTTAGATTTCCTATGAGGACACAGAAGACAGGGACCATTTACAAAGATGCATGAGCCAGGATTTGTGCATGTGTGTGCGTGCACAACGTCATTCATTATGGCAATGGAAGCAAATTTGACACAAAATCAAGAATTTCAATTTAGAAAGGCCTTAATAAAATTCAGTAATTAATATATTAATTTTAATACTAGGGGCAAAATATACTTGCATGCTTGGTCATTTAAATTAAATTTTGAGACAAAATGCCTGACAGATGTCTAATAAAGGCATGATAACAAACTCTCATGCATGTGTTATCAAATTCTTTTAAATAATACAACCCCTTTAGATTTATTTTCCTTCTGATCAACATTTAACTTTCTTTTTTACTTTGTTTTCAGTGTTTTAATCTGTATCAACACCACATTTTAAACCCTAATTCTTTTGTTGATTTTGGTCATCCAATATCAAAATGTCCCACTCATATTGTTTGTAGTTTATTGTTTGCATTTTACAGAAGTTAAGAATAAACCTCTAAATAGGATGACTCGTTCTAAAAGAAAGTTCAGAACAATGTTTTAAACCAAGCCTACACTGTTGTGTGTATATATATATGTGTGTATATATATATACGCACGACACATTATTATATCAGGTGGTATTATTACTATATACCCATTATTTGTGAAACAATTGTATCATAATAGGTAATATTATAATAAATGTAAATTGTAAATTGTAGAAGTAGAAATTTGTTAATGTGAATTTTAAGCATTTAATTTTCTGAAAAGAATTTTGTTATATACAATGTCTTGAACTATGTGAACCTCCTTTTAAGGCTAACTCAACGATGCTCATTCAAATATCTCAATCCCAATTTTACATTAGCTTTTTGTATTTGCACACACACACTATTATGTTCAGTTCTGTACACTTTTGTGAATAAATTCATTTGGTTGGGAAGTAATTGGTGTTCTAATATTCCAATGTACCCAGCTTTTGTTTATATTAATACTATGGATATGGAATGGGTTTTAAAGTAAATTTTCCAATTGAATTAAAACATTTTTTAAATGAAGCTGGTTGAAACATGGAAAAACCGGGTTGGTATTCATATTCCAAATGCAATTGTTAACTGCCAAAAACCACAAACAACAACAGTAATTATGTCTATTGTCAGGAGGAAGTTTCGATACTGAATGACGGGAGTAAATCAACAGAAATCCCTGTTTGAAGCATACAGCTGAAAACTTAAAGAGTCAACGTAGAAATGAAAAAGCCAAAAAAATGTTTTATTATATACTATATTAAACCACAATTTGGTTAAATTCTTATTGCTTGCTGACAAAAACAAAGGGATTTGTAATGAAAGATAAAATTTGGACTCATTGTTTTTTATAAAGACATTACTCTACCTAAAATATTTTGTGCAGAGGGGATGCATGGCTGAAAAAATGATTTTATTGGAAAAACTTTGGGAACCTCTTTTCTTGGGGATATATGATCTTTGCCGAAGTGGCTACAATATATGAACTGAGATGGCTACTCTTAAAAACATCTGGCTTTTATGATCTCAGTAGACCATTTTTATGTCTTAAACATAAGTTTCAGAAAATATCAATATGATTTATTAAAGTGATGGGTGAGATTTTTAGAGGGGTACCACCCACCCAGGCTTGGTCATAATACACACAATTTAAGAAAGCAACATTTGGAATAATAGAAAACTCAGTGGAAGGATAGAGGAAATTCAATGAAGGCAAACATTGGTATCAAAAAAGAAAAATATTTTTATCTTTAACATATATAAGAAAACCGATCAAAAATTAGCCATCATCTGGGTGTTTTGGGATGCAGTGACCTCTGTATTAATTAAATCTTTTGATTACTTTTTATTCCACTGTTAACTCGAATCCTTTGTATTTTCAATTTTCCTGTGTGTATGAAATGTGCTGCATAAAAGTACCTTACCCTGTGTAATATATTAGTGTAAAGTATTTAGATTAATAAAAAGTACTTGGCCTTGCTGCTTGGAGAATGTATGCTGGGTTCAAGAACTCTATACTGATCCATGATCTTCTCCACTAGCTTCTGCTTCTCCCGACGAAGCTCACTCAGCTTCTCCCTGAATGAAAACATTTTAAAAAAACACACACAAACCATCAGAACAACACAGGAAGAGGATGATAAAAGAATAAAAAAGTAGGAAGTTCCGTTTGACTCATTTCATGCAATCCCTATCCATCAATGATGAGTTAATGAGATTATTTTGGTGAGTGTGTAACCTGGCTGATGGTGTATGAATCAGTTTATGCTGTTAACCCCACTACAGAGAACAGCAACCGGCTGGGCTTGAACTGGATTCTTTTTAAACCTCCAGATTCTGATTATGATAAAAGATTCTGGTACTTAGTTAATGTTCACGGCTGCTGATGAGCAAACAGTTCCCTTTTGGAAGGGCATTATGGACAAATATGAAGCCGGTCAGTGTTGACAAATAGCCCACATTTTCTGCAAACCTGCTGAATGGACCACAGAACACTACTGACATTTTCTGAAACACAGCTTTGAAAATATCAAAAGAGTTTTTAGAGATGAGCTATGTTCATCATCATATGTGTACATTATTAGCAATCTTAAGTTATTAAATCTGGGGATGGTAATGTCAGGAGAATGGGCATACGTTAAATATACCACTGAAACATCCCAGCATCTATTGAAAGGATGCTATTAATTTTAAAAAAGTACTGTCTGTTTCATTTTGTAACAGATTAAAGTACGTCAAAAGGTATTTGATGAAATGTATAATCAGACATGGGATTTAATTTTGTATAAATACTTTGTCAATATAAGCTCTTAGGGAACTGTACGTCACTTGAGTATTCATTTTAAAAATCAACTTTGACTATTAGTCCCTCAATTTAATCTAAAACAGTTGGACTTTCCACTCCTTACACTTTCGAAGAAAATGGTTTTCTTGACTACATTCTTTTGATTTAGCATCTTTTTAAACATTCCTGAAATAAAGACTGAATTCAACCATGACAGGACAAAAACACGTAGAAAAAAACGTCTTTCGGATTATCCATCTGTGCATGTCGAGAACGTCAAAGGAAAAAAGATGCTAGATGCAAAACTGAACATGAAACAAACAAGAAAAATATACAAGAAAACCGATCGTGAAGAAGAGGAGCGATGCCAGTGTTTTTTTTTCAGTCATGTTTCATTCTTTTGCTGTGAATTGTAGTAGTAGAACTTGAGTAAAGTAAAGTAAATGCGAGTCATTCCACGATGACTCAGAGTTTGATGACCTTTTAATATGGAGTGGAACGAGGATGTTCATATTTATATTTTTAATAAAACATTTTAACATCTGTCATATGGATTGCCCTGAACTTTTCAACAAAAATTCATGTTCATTTCCGAATTAATTCGTGAAACCCTCCTGAATTTTGTTTACAAATACCTGTTAAATCAACGGCATCTAATCAGCAAAAATTAGCAAAGAATGTAAACTAAGACTGATGATATTTAATATATTATTTGTCTTTTTATTTATTGTGAGTAATTTTTTAATAAAAAAAAAAAATCTTTCCTTCTGCTTTCAGTTGCTGTCTTATTTTACCTTAATTCATGATAGTAAACATTATATCTGATTATTGTTTGCATCTTAGCATGACAACATTAGCATGGAGCTTAAAGCAAAGCTGTGCCTTTCAATAACCAAACAGATAACTTTGGACTCATCATCAAAGACTCTTGATTTTCCTATTTTTGATTGCCTTCTCTAACTTATTGGATATTTCTCATAAAAAAATATTTAGCCATTGGCTCTGACTACTTTTGTGTCCCTTTGATCTTTTCTATATTATGTCTTCAAAATCCTCCTAATTCAGTATCAATGACAAAACAATGCATCTAGCATCAGAGTAATATAACTTTTATTAAATAAGTTTAGAATTTGATAAAGCTCTTTGATTTGCTCGTGAGGACAGCTTTGATTCATTTTATAAAAGTTTTTCGAGGTATGCTTATAAGATTACTCAACAATTTCCCCCTAACATTAGTTTGGAAAGGAAAAATTGCTACATCCTTTGATCAGCATCCCTCACAACAATTGATTTCAGAATCCAACTATCTAAGTTTCTTCAGGGTAAATAAAGAGATGATATTTCTGAGAGACAGGAAGCCCAAATCTCTGTGAAGCGTTTAGACTCAATAAAGTTCCATGTATGCAGATTATTATAAAAATATTATTGCAACTGTATTAGTTTGATTTGATAGAATGGACATGTCGCAACAGCACAGTTGCCTTACGTCAAGAAGTTCCAGGTTAAAGTCCATCTCTGATCATCTCTGTGGCCTTTCTGTGTGGAGTTTGTATGTTCAGCCTGTGCTTTTATGGCCTTCCGCCAGTTACTATGGCTTTCTACTACAGTACAAAAACATGCAATATTGTTAAATGTGTGAGTCAAAATGGCCTGTGATAGTGAAAGGTGTCTGTCTCTGCCTGTTGGCCCTGTGATATAGTGGTGATTTGTCCAGGTTGTGCCCTGCCTGTCACCCAATGTCAGCCTGACAGGGTCCAGCCCCTCAGCTCCCGTCAGTGGATGGGATATATTAGGCAACAAATGAACACTTGGTCATCAAAGTTGATACGTTGGAAGCAAGAGTAAGGATGTGAGGAGTATTTACCAGGGCCGAATAAGAATTGAACTGGGTTTGTATTCTCAAGCACTCTGTCGAGTGTGCACTTTGAATCTCTGGCTGTCTGTTGTTTTTTTATCGTGTCTGAAACTTTGTGCACTACTGCCATTTTGGCCAGGTCTCTCTTTTTAAAAGAGATTTTAAGCTCAATGAGAATAACCTGGTAAAATAAAGGTTAAATAAAATACCTCTTTTGTAGATGGAGTATTCCCATTTACAGTGGCATCTCTCAGCAGGAAGGTGCCATGCTACGCTGTGGAAATGCCACCAACATTGACAACACGTTCAAGATTTTGACTTTGTTTCTAAATTCCCCAGATCTCTATCTAATCGAGCCCCTGTGAGATGTGCTCGGCGCACAAGTGCAATTCATGGTGGTCCCAACTTGCAACTTTAACGAGTTATTTAAGAATCTAGTGCTAATATGTTGGTGGATTTCATAGCACATATCATAGAGGTCTTCTATGACCCTAGAAGATCTACTGAATCTACTAAAATTTCTAAGATTAGAACAGGACGCAGTCTTCAGTAATCAAGCTCCTCTACTTTGGAAACAGCTCCCAGTGTTGGTTCTGGAGGGAGACACCTTCTCTACATTTAAGACTATACTTAAAACCTTCCTCTTTGATAAATCCTATAGTTAGGGCTGACTCAGGTCGATCCTGAACCGTCCCTTAGTTATGCTGCTATAGGCCTACACTGCTGGGGGAATCCCATGATGCACTGCATTCTCTCTTAATCTCTGTCTATCTCCGACTCTCTCCATGTATTGACATCACAATCACATCAATTCATACTCCTTTTTCACAAAGCATATAGTTAGGGCTTGCTCAGGCTGGTCCTGAACCAGCTCTTAGTTATTCTGCCACAGGCTCAGACTATCTCTATTTCTATATCATTTATTGCTAAATGCATGCCCCATAAATGCACCACTGACTCTATACCCTCCCGGGTATAGAGCCCCAGATCTGGCCGGATCTACTGCCGAGAACCTGCTGTACAACATCTTCCACTACCATCAGTAATAATCATACATCCAATACTTAGTACCACTACTACAATTGTATATGTATATTGTGGTACCACTGCTACTTTACGTACTGTAATACATCACCACATACCATCATCATTTCTAAAACTGTGGATGTGGCATCTTGTACAGATATAAAGCCCATCAAGGCCAATTGTGATTTAACTGACTTGACTTGACTTGGTGAGTCTTGCCTTGACCGTTAAAAAATTGTGACTTAAGGTTGATTGGTGGTAGTATAACCCAGAATTTCAGCAGTGTCTGCCCCAGTACATGCATCCTCACTACCTGAAACAGGCTTATTATGATCTAATGACAATTTATGAGCACCTGCAAAAATGCACTAAAACCAATAATGAGCCTCCCCGTGTCAATTTATGTACATTGACTTTATTCTTACAATTGGGCTACCACAAAAGGCTTCCAAAAAAACCTCCTAAATCAATTTTTAAATCTGACTGGGTGAACTTCATTATTTACACAGTAAATAACACAAATAAGAGCATTATTTGCGGCTGTGGCTCAGTGGGTAGAGCGGCCGTCTCCCGATCAGAAGATCGGAAGGTAGCCGGTTCGAATCCCACCAGGGTCTACTTGTCGTAGGGTCCTTGAGCAAGACCCTGAATCCTTAGCTCCCCGGGCGCTCCACGAGGGGCTGCCCACTGCTCCCTCAGGGATCGGTCAAATGCAGAGAAGTAATTTCACTATGTTGTACCGTATGACTATGTGACTAATAAAGGATTCTTTCTTTCTAGTATTCATTTGAAAATCTTGTGCTTTACCAGCATCATTCCAGCTTTCTCCACCATTTGGAACTGGGAAGGTAGAGCACTTTGGGTTTTTAGAGGTTATTGTCGGAAGTAGCCTCCAGCTACTTCAAAAAATCTCAATGATAAGAGGAGTCATTACGTTCCATGTAGCTATTTGATCTATTGTTAACATAAAATAATGATCAAAACAGTTTTAACTCCTCCCTCATTGTGACCAATGTTCAGGGGTAAAAAATGTGAAATAAAGCAACCACGGCCTCCCACAGTGCAAAGTTAGCCTATGTTGTAACCAGTTTACCCATCCTGTTACACTCTGTAGTATTTTTCATAAGTACTCACTGTGTATTTCGATGTCTAATAAATTAGTTCAATGAAATCCCTTGCTTAAAGAACATTCAGCAGATCAGCAGAATACTTTTTTTTTTAAACTGAGTTAAGTTTTGTTTTCTATCTTGCAATCTTTTTGTTGCATTCATCTGGTAAATATACTGTGCTGTCTTGTGGTCTTACCATGTCTATCACGGTATATTTAAAAAAAGGGGTTTCCGGGTTAGTTATTGTGAAAACAGTAATAACGGTTTCTTCCACAAACCTGTCACTCTGATTCAGGCCACATTTTTGCCCTCACTGATTAAGTCAGCATTCCGCCAAGTTGATTTTCTTTCAATGCATATCAGAATCAAAATAATCATTATATATTATACTGTGACTCAAGGCAATTTAGAGATGTGTGTGCTACATGTCGTTACATTGAAAAATAGTTTTTAAGACTGTGTGTCATCTCAGTTTAAATGTGTCAATAAATATCTACCTCTGTTACTCATGAAATGATTGGTGTCACTGATGGGAAATAATTCTGATAATAATAGGGATTATATGTTAATAGTTCAGCTATAATTCTCATGTTAATTTGCAGGCCTCTATGTGCAGGATGCTACATGTTTTGTCACATCAGATTACAGTTTATCAAATCCATAAGTAGGTCTGCTAAATGATAAATTACTGAGCTGATAATAGAAATCTCTCAAGAGTAGTCAAAAATGCACAGTACGTAAGTAAGTGTTATCTCCACATTCAGCATTGCCTTTACTTACCTCTTGCCATCTTGGATCTTATATTATCCATTCCTTTAATAATGGCTGTTTTCATTCTCCATGCATGAGTTTAACTCAGAGTAAACATTCTCAAAGTTTGTTGATCTAACTTTGATTAGCTGTTCTTCTCCGTCTCAAAGGCTTATCAACTGTTTAGTTTCAGTGTCAGTTAAACTTTCGTTCTGTGACAAGCCACTAGGCATAATTAAGATCCAGGCTTCCCTTATCGAAACACCCCTACACAATGTCACCAATGGTCAAAAACTCCTCAGGACCCCTAACCTTGATCTCTCTAAATGTTTTTTTACTTGCTTTAAAAACAGATGCATATCAACTAAAAATGTTGGAAAAACGTATACAGTTATTGCGCCATGCATATGCCTTCAATGTGTATGTGTGTGTGTGTTGGGGTGTGTGTGTTGGCGCGCTCACTGGTACTCTCTTTGCTGTGAGTAATGTTGGTCACGGCATTCCAGGCTCTGTTCCAGTAAGGCCCGGTTCTCCTTCAGCAAACTTTGGTTCTGTTCTGCTAAGTGACGGTTCTCCTCCTCCATGTTTCCTTTCAGCTGGGTTAACAGCTACAAACATTAGATGACAAACATTATTAAGAAATATGTAGAGTGGCACTATCAAAATATATGGGGTTAGTTTACATATATATGCATAGCTCGCATCCTAATAACCGAGTCAAATCTTTTCACTTACCAAATATCACAAACGACTTATTTGTCTCGATGGGCTTTGCAATCTTTACAACATGACTGACAATTTATCCTTGCACAACTAATTAGGACAAATATAACTTCTGCAACGAAGAAATGTAGAATTACAACATTTTGATTTATGTCTCCATGCCATACACTCAATATAAATTATTGGTGGGTCAAAGTAGTTTTTGTACTTCTATCTGAACCATTTAAATGCGAAATGATCCGCTTAACAGTTACCAATTAGCCTTCGTAAAAGAAAAAATAGTGAATGAACAAACAAACACATGAGTAAAGATGATTACAACACTTAAATGTTTCTCCAAAACATTTTCAATATAGAATTACCTTGTTATGTCACTACCACAGTTTGTATTTGTTGGAAGCACTACATGTGCGTATATTGCTCAACTTGTAAAAAAAAAAATAATAATATGGCATTTTTCGGTTATGACTAATGACATGTTTTTAGTCAATTTCTTTTTGTTGCACTGCTCTGGCAGTGACTGAGAGAGATGGACTGCTGGGTGAGCTGGACTGATTATTAACAGAAAAAGGTAGCAGTACGCTTTACACTTAATTTATAATATATCTTAATTTCTGTATGCTTTAAGGCAATATACACTGTAAATTATTATAAGTTGACTTTCATGAGTCAAGAAGCAGTTGTTTTAAAATTTCCAGGTAAAGTGGATCATTCAATGAATTTGTTAAAATTGAATAGAATGAATTTAGCTTTAATAACTTGAAATTAAGGATCTACTTTACTTGGAGTTTTTTGAGGCAAATACTCTCCTGAGTATTTGTTAAGTTTAAGTGAAGTACACTTATTATTATTTGCAATGAAAATACAAAAAAGCCAAGCAGGCTTTTTTCGTACTGCCTCCAATCTTGCCTGCATTGGTTTGCTTCTTCTGGCATCACAAGTAAATACATAAAACAATAATTTTGTTCAGGTTGTTTCATTTCCTGTAGCCAGAACTACATGGATGCATCAATGATGTTTTGTTTGTTTAACACTTGTCGTATCAAACAACAGCTGAATTGATCATTCTGTTTTATATTGAAAGAGTCATTTCGTCCTTGCCCACCTCTAGTTTAACTGGAGTTGGTTTGATGCCCCAAAAGGATGCCAGCCTTTTTTTTCAAGAAACTTTATATCATCTGAGGGTAAATTTTGAAAAATGCATTGTGCCACAATGACACATGACTGATTATTCTGCCAGCTACTTCCACTGTCTTGTATGTTACGGTTTATTTGGTAAAAAGGGTCATTACTTTGTACTGGATGTTAATGCTGTTTGTTTTTGCGCCGTCATATTTTCCCAAAAGCCAGGGGATGGTCTCCCTGTTTTTCAGAGATGCAGTAGCTATTAATAAAAAGAAAACACATAATCTGCGTTGATACTGCCATGCCATCTCTTCTATATTTCGCATTGAATATACAGAGAGTGAATGCAGACAAATAATGTAGAGTGCCATAAGGACTCCAAGGCAACTAGCCTTCCGTTTTATAAAGAATCAAGCTATATATTGTGTGATGTACACCATATTGTGATATTTCATTCTCATGCCAGGGGAAACACAGTTTTCCTCTCAAATTCAAACATTGTGTGCATTTGTCATACAGCTATTTTCAATTAAACCTCATATGGGGGCAGTTTTTTTGGAGTAAAAAAGTGTTTCCTAAAAGCATCCCGTGAGAAACAACTTCAAATTAATGACTTTTAATGAGACAAACTTTTCCACAGTACATTGGTCGGCTGGTAGCTTTTTTTGATCACATTGTCTTCATGAAAGACAGTAGCAAGACCTTCTACCTTCCCATCTTTCTCTCTAGCTTTATAGTTGACTGAATTGCAAGAGGGTGTGTGCAGTTTTTGATAGGGTTATATTAGTTGTGTGTTAGTAAGATGCAGCTTTATGTGCTGAAGTAAAGTATCCTAGTTGTTCTATTGTGGATATTTCCACACAGCAAACCCCACCAAAGAGTTTCCCTCTGAAAATCTGCTTAACTTGAATGTTTGTCTCAGTTTTAAACAATAAGGAAGTAAGGACTGAATTTGTGTCCATCAAGCACATGAACACAGATTTTGCAAGTCATGTGTTTGATACATGTAGCCATCTGATACTTTAAGAACCTAAACTTAAAACATATCCTGACTGAGTTTGTGCCCGAATGCTTCCTTTATAATTGGTCCTCTGTTACCCAGCCACAAAGCATTTTGTGCTACTTGTGGTTTACACCGCATACTATTACAACCTTATTTCATTGTTCATTGTTTACTTGCTACCTCTTTTTTAAAATAATTTATTGCTGTTGTATTTTACATAGTTTCTCTATTTGGGCTTCTTTGCCGTTGGACGAGGGACAAAACAAAATTCCATTGTTGTGACTACTCTTGTCAGCAAAAGAACAATCTCCACCATGGCCAATTCATAGCTTAAAATTTTGCTTTATCTTGCGTAATCGCTTGTATGTTCCAGCATGTGTTACATGTTTGACTTAACCATTGTGCCAACATTCTAGTTCATATTTAAGGCTGAATATTCATAAGTAGTCATGAAAGTACAGAAAGAATTAATCCCATTTCTGAAATGTATCTCAGTGAGAATTACATATATGTTTGTGTGTGTGCGTGTGTGTGTGAGTGCGTGTGTGTGTGTGCGTGTGTGTGTATGTGTGCGTGTGTGTGTGTGTGTGTGTGCGTGTGTGTGTGTGTGTGTGTTTGTGTTTTGCGCGCGTGCGTGTGTGTGTGTGTGTGTGTGTGTGTGAGTGTGTGTGTGTGTGTGTGTTTGTGTCTGTGGTGGGGGTTGGTCGTTGGTGTGCAATGCTTATGGGAATTTTTACATATCTATGAAACATTAAGATGTATTGGAGGATCCCTTGTGTAAAAGAGAGAGACAAGTGTCAATGTGAGAATTCAGTTAAGAAACTGACAAAGATGTGCGAAAATTTTCTTTCTGACTTTATGTTGTATGAATTGATTCTGTGTGCTGTAGGAGCTCCTACAGTAGCACACAATTTGTGAATAGCTCTTATCCACAAACTTGGTTTCTTCTAAAGTTTTTCTCAAAATTTGTAACTCTAGAAAGGGTGTCACCCTCACACCATCCCACCCCAACCATGATTAATAGTGATTAGGCATGCTCCCATCCATATCGAGCATAAAGCAGAAATTCCTATTTGGGAATCCAAGGTATCCAATTATTTAGCTTTCTTACCCATAGTCCAGACCCATAAGCAGACTTAATGTAAAAGTTTACATGCGAGAACATGCAGGCTACGAATGATAATTTCAGAGTCCAACGAGAAAATAAAGTGTCCGATTCAACCAAGAACATTTTAGCACCTTGGTTAAGGTGCCCAAAGAGGCACGTAGGAGAACTGAACATTTTTAGCAGTGTTTTGGATAAGACACAGTTTTAACTTGAGTGGACAAAGAGAAACCCTCAATAAAAACTAGAACTATGCTGAACAGCAAGTGTATATCCCCGAAAAGTCCCAATCCCCTTCGTTATACAAAGAATCCCCCCTGATTAAACCTCTTAAATTAAAAGTGAAGTTACTTCCACAGTATTTTTCATACAAAAATGGCTCCCCAAGGTTAAAATATGAAATATCAGATAGAAGTATTGATAAAAATATGATATAACCAAGATGGATCTTTCTGAGAATATGTACCAAATTTGGACTAAGTCAGATCAAAAGTTGAGAATTGATGTCTCTAAAACTTTTGGAAGTAAAGCTCCCCCTATTGTCAGAAACAGAATATTCCATAAATCAATCCATTTATTCCTCTGACTGAAGTCAATGGTGGATTAAAGTTGAAAATGATCCATAGAGATTTTTCTTTATTTTATTTTCATTAAAAAAGCACCCCGTAGTCAGTAAAATGGGAACTTTTAGAGTAAAATAGAATATACACAAGATACATGTCTGTGAGACGATTAATATGCATTGACTTTAGAATAAATTGGAGCAATTCTCGAGAATTTATGGTCAATCAATCAATCAATCAATCTTTATATATATAGCGCCATTTCACAACAACAGGTTTCTCAAGGTGCTTTCCAGAAAGAGCAGGTCTAGACCAAAGTCTTCATATATTTAAACCATGTCCATAAACCTTTAGAAATAAAGCTCCCCTTAGTGTCAGAAATGTACAACTAATCTTTCCCAAAAATCAATCCAGTTCTTTTTCACACAAAGGACGATATGGGTATAAAAGTTGAAAATGATCCATGTCTTTGTTTTTGAGTTACATACAGCAAACAAGAATTTCTGAAAAAAGTTCTGCCTGCTGAGTAAAAATTTGAACTACTCCTGGAAAATATAACTGACACTGTGTAACTAACTATATAAATAACTGCAAGATAGATCTCTTCAAGTTAATTCATATGCTCCGAATTTGCTATTAATCGGACCAACAGTTGAGAAATAATGGCTGAAAACCTCTGGAAATAAAATTCCCCCAAGTGTTGGAGAAATAAAACTGAAAAGAATACTCCAGCTCTTCATTGCTCTAATGTCTATATGGTTCTATTCAGTGGTGACCCACTTCACCCATAAACACCCATAAACTCCCTGATTAAGACACTGTATTTTCTTAGATTAATCTGTGCAAAACTGAAGTGTTGTTTTTTTAACGGTTTCTTGAGTGTGTAGAGTACTTTCCGGTAGTCTCTGCTAGTTGTATCTTAGGTAAACACAACCAGACACGTAACTCCCCCATGAAACCATTGTAACATGATAAATATCATCATCGGTTAAAGAGTTTTACCAATTGTGGAAAAAGGAAGCATGATAGTCTACAGTTTGTCTTGAATTTCTGTATTAGCTTCTACAGAACCAGATCATTGGTTTTCATGTGCGGCTGAATAAAGTAGTAAAAGGTCAAATCTGTTCGTTAAGTTGTTCACTTGTTCTATCAGAGAACATTTTCAATATTCAGTGCTATTTGACCGTCGAAAGCTACTCTGAAAGCAAATTAGCTAACTGGTATTGATTCTCTGTTTAAAACAATACACATATGTCACAGTGATTGAGAAACTTTGATTCTCTTTTTTAAAAACTGGTTATACATCTATACCTGAGGCAAATTTATAGATTCATTTCAACATAAAAGATTTGATCATACTTAACTAGCTTTTGTGAGTAGTTTTGAGTGTGAAAATGAAATTTGTAGGGAAAGGGTCTCAATGTATTTATCCAACAAATCCTCAGTGACCACTCGTTGTTAACTAACCCACCCCTCCAAAATGAGAAGAAGACTTGTGAGAGAATGACTTTGTGAGAATGGCACAGCTGGGGCACTCCATAAAAAACCTGTGGTTAGGTTAGTCTGTGACATTGTGAACATACACAAATCCTTCCTTATCAACAGACACAGGTGAATACATAACTAGCTGGTAAATGTAAAATACATGGTAGAACATTCTCTTAATCTCCTGTGTGTATTTTTATATGTCAAGTTCAAATTGGTTTTATAGCAAGTATTGGAACTCAGCCACACATTGTTTGCCACCAATGATATGACAGTTCTTCCTCCCTGACCCTTTCTACAGTATTCTAAAATATTCTCTTCAATGGAGTCAGAACCAAATAAATTTGTTTAACTGCCAAATAATGCTTTACATAAATTTGTGTTTTCATTCTAGAGGGCAATGTAATTGAGTGTATCTGTCCTTTTTTTGGCAAGCTAATGATCCTTTGGCAGTTTGAATACAAAACAGCAGTGTGTTTCTGCATGTGTACTTGTGAGTGTCCGGTACATACCTGATACTGACTGGTGAGACGAGCGTTGCTGAGGTCCAGGCTCTGACGACTTTCCCTCAGGGAGCTGAGTTCCCCCTCCAGTCTCATCCGTTCCAGTTGGGAGTTGCTAAGCTCCCCCCTCAGAACAGAACCCTGCGCCAGCAGCTCCGTCTGTAATGCGAACGACTCTGTCTGCTGGGCCTGCAGCCTGCAACACCAACATGCAACATGCAAGGGCTTTATTCATCACTGCAACTGTTGCATTTTTCAGTATAGTGCAGTTTGTAATTGTTTGGTTTAGTGCTTTTTAGCTGAAGCTCATTATTAGATCATTACACAGATTCATCAGTCCGCACAAAACCACGTAAGAAGTCACAGAATAATCTGACATCATCAACAAAATGGTCACCAAAATGTCAGATGTGCATTCAAGGGTCACTCCGTGGTTTTTTACTACTAAGACTAATCGTGTTTGTCCCATTTTGTAATGAGGCCTGTGATGAGATTACATGAAACTCTTAATAATCACTATGGGGAACAGTTGGTAATATTCAGTTATAAACAATAGACATTTTACGTTTCCAATGTGGATTCAAAGCATCGTTGGATACATTTTTTTATTAAAGTCAAAACTAATCCCAGTGTTAAGTATGTTAATTTTTAAATCAAAAATTGCAGACATACTGTATTTCCTTCAATATAAAAACTGTGTTCATTATTAATGAATACATAATTTTCTATTAACATTAACAATTAACTGTTCTCTGATATATAAAATGTCACTAGTAGTAAGAAATTGCATAAAAATGTCTTGTTGGTCTTGTTGATCCCACCAACAGTCCGGAAAGTGTAAAAAGTATAGCCACACCAAAGATTCACCAAAGATTCCTCAAACTGAACTTCTAACTGTGAGTGTAATTTCTGTACCTCCTGCTTTTTAATAAGATCCTCTATTTCATTATGTATTTTGAAGGTTGCGCCGCACCTGAGCGTTGAATAGACCTTCAACTTTCTTAGTCTTTCTTTCCAAGTCATTAAACATGGGCGAAATATGCTTTCAAATGTACTTTATTGGCTATAGAGTTTTGTGCTATGAATTTAGGATGTGTTATGGACACTGGAAATTCAACTCTGACATTTAAAGTTTACAAGGATTTGGATCTTAGTGGATGCCAAATTTTCTTAGGAAGGCTATTTTGATGTGCATCCTCTTTCTCTTCTTCTTCTGGCTGTTCCTTTTAGGGGTCAGCACAGCTTATAATGACAATAACAATAACAATAATACATTTTATTTTATTGTTTTGAATGGCGCCTATATAAACAATCAAGGTAGTGTAAAAACAATGTATCAATAGATCATAAAAATCAGTCGGACAAACTTACAGTGAAGATCATATGAACACAGGATTAGTGTGATGAATATGTGCATCATCTGTTTCTATCTTGCCTTGTCCTCTGCATCTTCCTCTGTCACACCAACCAACCATCCTCTCTCACTACATCTAGAAACCTCCTCTTTGGCCTTTTTCTCCTGCCCGGCAGCTCCATCTCTACTTACCAATATATCAACTATCCCTCCTTCGCTCATGTCCAAACCATCTTATTCTCTCCTCTCTTACTTTGTCTCCAAGATGTCTAACCTGGGCTGTCCCTCTGATTTGCTTGTTTCTAATCCTGCCAATCATCGTCACTCCCAAGAAAATCTTAGCTTCTTCAACTCTTCCACTCCAGCTCTGCCTCCTGCCTTTTGGTTGTTTTGATGTGCATATTTCTCTCTTTAATCATTGCAGTCTTTTAGAGAATGGAATTTCTTGAATCTTACACTTTTTTAAAAACATATCCAAACTTTGATTACTATCTCTCACCATCACCCATGAGCAACAGTAATGGAGAAAAATAATCATCATTATTGACCTAAGCAGTGATGAAATATATTTCTACGTTAGTTGACATGAAGATGGATTATAGTTCACAGTTTGATATTAGGAAAGCAACTCTATAAATGCTGCCTTAATTAATTTAAAAAAAGTATAGATTAATAAATGAAATGTGACAGTTTAAGGCTTACTAATGAATAAAGAAACCCATATTACAACCAGACCCGTCCCTTTCTATATTCAGACTACGTAGTTTCATAAGGCACCACCAGTGTATGGGGTATATCTAGTCAGCTAAGAGCTATTGCGTGGTGATCACACAGTGTCAGTAACATTTTAACCACTGGCACACTGCACTCAACCAATATAATGAAAGAGCTGCTTTTCTCTTCCGAGAGGAAGAATGTGTAATTTGAAACTGTGCATTACTTGAGTCTGACAGTCAATCACTGTGCAAAAGTCTGGAGCAATATCAATAAATAAATAAAACAAGGTGAGCTCGAGCTCCACTTGCAGGGATGTTGGAGCATAACTGACCTCACGTTCCATCACAGCACTAAATAGAGGGGAGGAGGGGAAGTCTCCGCCTTCACATGTAGTGGACATTCAGTGAAGCTGATTTTCTGGAAACAATCTTTACTGTCATTTGTTGATTTCTGTTAAGAGTTTTTCTGTTCTCTGCGTTCACATCTGATGAAGAGGAATGGTAAACTGACTACTTGGTGGCCATATAAGTTGGGGTTTATAGTCAAATGTCATCATATGTTTTGGACATTTGTTTTTCAAGTTTTATTTAGCTTAATCACACCATCAGTTTACAAAATCAATTTAATAGCCAGAAGTTGTTTGTAGAAGAATGTTTGTGGTTCATGTCTGTCAATGAACCACAGACTTAAACAAATTTGAATTCACCTCTTCCTAATTTCTTTCCTGGCGTTTTTTTTTTTTTGCACTCAAAGCAAAAATTAGGAGTTCAGCAAAACAAACAAAATATATGATGGTACAAAATACAACTAATTAAGAAAATTATATTAAAATGAATAGTCTGAGTGAGAAATGTCCATACATATTCACTGTGTGCATAGTTATTCAAATAGATTAATTAATTAAATAGACAATTAATATTCACATTTGTAGACAATTACAGACAAGTTTCACCTAAGTAGTATATGAGTAACTTTCAGGAATGTTGATAGATGACATTGTTGTATTAAGGTAGGATCCAGACCAGGAGGTACATTCAAATTATGCCATGTAATTCAGCATCATGCAAACTATCTGAGTCACAGTTGTTTGGATGAAATGTTGATTAAAGTGATATTGTTCAAGTTGGAGAAAGATTAACCAAGACTTAAATATTAATTTAAGAAGATTGTCTTACAAGTGACCAAGTAAGAATCTTCTGGGGCATGTTCAGATATTTATGTCTATTAGGGCCCAAGATGCGTTCGCTCTTTGGGGAAAGGTTCCAGGTTGAGATAGTGTGGAGATTTGGGATCTTTGGTCTAGAGGTGAGGAGAATGTACTACATCAACCCGTCTGAAGCACTAATAAGGAGTATCTACATTGATGATAAGTCTTGAGGATTCCAGACTAGCTACAACTGGGTAGTAGTTAGTCGCGTTTGCGTTTTAAACATGGCAAAAGCAATAACGTCATTAGTCCCATCATAAACTGTCAATCTAGATATTGTCTTGAGTGTTGAAACCAATACCACCGGTATATGTTATGCTAATATTAGATCCTTACCTTATCAACCTAAAAGGAAGTAAAATTAAGGAGAGCATTAAAGTAAAGTAAATTACAGTTACTATATTTTTCAGTCAATGCAGTTAACAATTTAAAGCAGCCCTAAATTTCAGTTATTGACTTAATGTCCAAAATGTCCAAAAGCAATTTCCCTGAACTTTCCTGGAGAGTAGAGCGCCGTTACTAAATAAAAGCCAACATTGGACATCTAGAGTACTAGTCCAAAGAGCGTGTTATCTCTTTACATGCAATATTGGTCCCAGAGGATGGAGAGATCAACTTCAAATCTCTTGGACATATTAAGGTGAGAGAAATTATTGTGATTCCCTGCGTTTTGCTGTATTGTGTTGACCTTCTCATGCAGAAAGAAAGTCAGCACAAAAGCTATTCCTCTGAACATGTTACCTGAAAAAAAGACACTCACCATATAGGATTTTTGGATCCACCAAATAGGAGGATGTATCAGCTAATTAAAAAAATGAAGTATGCTGCACACAAGCACAAATAAAGATCTGTCCCCACTTTCACACTGCAAACATCAATTCCCAAGACTATCATTAGATTGAGGGAGACATTTGATGGAGAAATTTTGCTGAGATAGTGGAAGGCTACTGGTATTCAAATGAGGAAGTTTTTCATCTTTGCGTTGTGCAATATCATTGCAGAACTCATAAGCAATCTCAAAATAAAACACTAAGGCGCTGACCTAAATGAAAGTTATGGTAGAAATTATAGTTTTGTTCTTTTCCCATTTATGTAAATTTCTTAGTAAAAACATAATTTGTTTACTGTACTTACATGGGTTTGTATGTAAGATTGGCCGAATTCATGCATGATATTTAGAAGTGTATCTGCAATGTTTACCAGAAAATATTTTTAAATGCTGCAAATTTATCGAAAACATCATCCTTTTTGTCACCTACAATTAGTTGTCAGGGAAAGCAAATAAACCAGCTGGATTTTTGTGTGAAACATTAGTAGATAAAAATAAGACTACTCAAGACCACTTCCTTAAAACAAGACAAACCAATCACACCATCTGTCTCAGCATATGTGTCTGTTAGCGGTGTCATTGTAACACATCTGGGGTACAAATAAGGTTATAATCATATAAAACAATAAAACATTTGCAATTGGGAAAGTGGAACTAGTGAGTTTCTGCCAGAATTAGGTAGTCCTACTTCATTTGTCGCGACAAAGATCTCAGCGAGGTGACCATGGCAACCCCACAGTCTGCGCAATAAACCTGGTGCAGTGTTACGATATGTAGATATATTTTGTTACGCCATGAAGATTGTTACATGATTTTGTTTTGAGATGGTCCGAGGGCTGATTGTTGAGGCTGCAGATATAATGGTGTTAACTGAAGTAAATGCTTCGTAGTTTATTTCCTGAGCCGAATATTTCTTGTTCTAGCTCCGCTGGTATTTGGCAAAAGATGAAAAAAATAATAATTCTGAGAATTGCTATACACTTCGCATTTAGAAGGATATTTGTTTTACTCTCTGTGTTTGATATAGAGCTTAAAATTTTACAGATGTCGTAAAGCCAGAACAACATGTATGCAGTGAGTAGACTGAATGGTCAATTGAGTACAATGATCAAATGAATACAGTGCTGAAGAAGCTCACTGCGTGCGTATTTATTACCTCCCGTTTTCTTCTTTCAGCTTCTCAAGCTCTCGTTCTCTGTCCAGTGTCCTCTGGGTCTCTGCCTTAATTTTCTCTCTCTCCATCTTTATCTCCAACTCTTTCTCTTCCATCAGAGTTTTACTGTCCAGGAGCTCTTTGTGCCTTGAGAAATTAGATACAACATTTATTCAAATAAAAAAACTAGACCTATGCTGTTGTTCCTCATAAGTTAAATTTGAAGTTATTTCTGAAACACAGAGTTTTTCGTAAAGGAAGCGCGCCCTAGTGAGAATAAAATGAACCTTTAGTTTTAGTCAAATATAATATAAAAGATAGATCTCCTTCAGTCAATTCATATTCAGCAAAGCTGTACAAGATCAGACCTGCAATTAGGAGGTTATGATTGAAAAACAGTGTTGGTTGGAAAGATGCATCCCCTATAGACTAAAATAGAAACTATTTGTGTAAAATGTAATATATAAATATATCAAAGATCTATGTGAGCTCCAAATTTGGACTTAATTGGACAAAAAGTTGAGAAATAATGAGCAAAAACTTTAGAAGGTAACCTTATCCAAAATAAATCTGGTTTATCCTTTCACTAAGGTCTATGGGCCTGATTTACTAAAAGTTTGCGTGTGTAAAAACTATAGCATCCGCAATTAAATGAGTGAGCTGAAGTTCTAACGGTCCACGCTGGGGATTCCGTCTTCCAAACGTGTATAATAACAGGCACTATCGACTTTGTATGCCCTAATGAATATACAATAGTGTGCGTTTCCATCCAAGCCGGCAAAACACTGGGAGAAGTCGATACATGATAACATGAAGGATCTTCAGCAGAAGCTGCAGCAGACGTGACGGCGGACACGGCGATGATTATACCATTATATCCTAGACTTTTCGAGGATACAATAGTATGAATTAGCATCATGCAAGTTCTATACTTTAAAATTGTGAATTAAAGTTGCATGGTCTACATCAGATTTTGGATAATGACACCATCAGCTCTGAGACTCCATCTTCTTCGGCTGCTCCCTTTAGGGCTTGTCAGATTATTTATTTCCATCTACCTTTGCTCTCTTCATCTTCTTCTTTCACCCCTACCAACTGCACATCCCTCTTTCCCCACATCCAGAAACCTCCCCTTTTGTCTACATTCATCATCAGTTCTTTATAATCTGCTCTTTTAATAAGATATATTGCATAACACCTGCCATGAAATCTCTCCAGGGTTGATTAGTGATCCAGTCAGCTTTGAAAGCTATCTGCACTCATGTCTACATTACAGTCTAATGGATAATTTAATTTATACTTTTGCTCTGTGTTGTTGATGGTATGGAATATGGATAGTGATCTACTTCTCTTAGAGGCAGAAGCACCAGCAATAATACAGCCTTGAAAAACTGGGGTACACTGTGTTTGAGGACACAAACTTTGACTATTTAAAAAAAAAGCGTCTATTCAATGAAGTGACAGTGTTTTTATACCTGGTCTCCAGCTCCCTGTGCTGAGCCTCCAGACTGCGGTTGTTGCTTCTCAACTGAGAGTGTTTGTCTAACAGCTCCTCCAGCTCCACCTCCTGCCGCTGTTGCAGAGCCATCATCCGCTCGTGGTCATGTCTGAGAGCCTCAATCCTGGCCACTAAGTCCTCACGCTCCTGTGCCCATACCTTAGCCTCAGCCTCCTGAGCTGCACACCGGACCTCACTGTCACTGCAGCGCGCCTGTATGGCTGCTTGTTGTGTGCTTAGGGATGCTTTCTCCACCTGTGTAAGGGTGCGTTTTAGTTCACACGGTTACTTGCCTCATGTCAGTCCTGATAAATACTGCATCTACTGCACAGAGTAGAGAAGCCAGTGAGATTCAGTTATCTCCATCATCAGCTCTGCAATCTGACATGCTCACAGGTAGAATGTTTACCAAGTCTTGTATATCAAAAATTGTGTAATTACTTTTATGAAATGTCATAAGATCGACATTGTTGTTAAAACATGTTTACGCTCTCAGTCTGTATCTCTGATCACCTGCAGCTGGGTGTTGAGTGTCTGTAGTCTGGTGCAAGAGTCCTGCAGGCTGAGGGAGTTCCGACGTAGAGCCTCTACCTGCTCCTTAAGGTGTTCAAATGCCTCCTGGGACTGGGACAGTTTGAACATCAAAGCTTCCTGTCCTGCAACTGCCACAGCTCTCTGAGGGAAGGAGATGTTATAATGTGTGAGCACATAGCCATGTACAGTACAGCAGTTATGCTTACATTGTTGTCACACCAAGCACAAAATAGATATATTTTCCACCACATTGATAAGCATTCACTGCACGTCTTTATATGACATCTGTGTCAATATATAAATACAGAGATGAAATTATACCTGTGTGTGATTGAGTTTACAAAAATTGCACAACATGAAAGTTCTATAATTTGCATATATAACCCTACTCAATATCCTTTTATTCCTTTATTGAAAGATTTCACAGAGTGGAATTTAGCATTGGCATTGACAAGTATATCCATACATATATGTGTTATTCTTGAATGTTCAATCAGGTCTGATAAATAAATAAGTGTATTGACCGAGCATTGTGATAAACGAGTTACTGATGATATAAAATCTGCTCACCTGCAGCACTTTCAAAATCCATACATTTTCCCATAATCCATAAGAAAAATAGCCACCCCTCACAGACTGATGTTCAAGTTTATGTTTCTATCTGTGTTTGTGTCTGTGTTCAAAAGTGAGTGAAAGAATATGAGTTACTGAAGAGATAAGAAATGTGACATCATAGAAAAGGGATAAACAAATACTGCAGTAATTTTGAAAATAAAATAATGCATTCAAGGATGTAGACACCTTCTGTAAGATCACTAAGAAATTGTATGTGACCACAAACATCATGAAAGGCCCACATGCACACAATATTTATCAGAGACAGATACACACCTCTTTATCCAGCTCTATCATCCTCTCACTCAACTGTTTCTCTGCCAGTCCTGTGGCATAATCTTGGAGCATGGGAGGGTTACAACCGTTGCCATCAGTAGATTGATGTGGTATCTCATGGGAGTCTGCCTGATAAACATGCACTTTGTTGGAGGAATCTGAATTTGCATTAGTCGGAGCATCCACAGCCACACTTCCTCTCCTCTGTCCAACTTGAGGAGGAGATTCACTCATCTTAATGTACTGGGAGAGCGACTCTATTCTCTCCTGCGACTGATAAAGAGAACCGGTTGTTGTCCTTAGATCAGCCTCGGTATGTTGTAGTTTCTGATGCACACGTTCAACTTCAGCAGTTAGTTCTTTTGAAAGTATCTTCTCATTGGTAAGGTCCTGATGAAATAGATATGAGAAATATTAAAACAGCGGTAAAATTCCTTTGAAGAAATCTTCAGACTTCAATAAACATTAAAAAATATAATCAGAATTCAGTGTTTGTTGGTTTAAATGTAGAGGATCAATTAAATATTGTAGTCATAGCCACTAATTTTTTGTAGAAAGAACCTAGCAATATTCGCAGTTGAATAAGTTGGTAGTTAGGAGTAAGTGGACAAGGATATCATGTATACTAAAAGACAATTATATGACTGCACTGTGACTTTGGCATTGAAATTTAACCTTAACAAACTAACTGTCAGCCAGGTGTCAAATTGGGATTTTGACAGGAAGTAACTGGGAATTTTTTTTTTCCGATGGTTTGAATATGTGAATAGGTTTAGTGTTCACTTTATAGTAAATATGCTGTGGCAATCCATCATGCTACAGCAGTGTTAAATGACAACTAAATCCGAATTTGTCATTTCCAGTATAAACATACTGAATTATTGAGTAATACAAAAATCATAGAATTGACTATAATTATACTGAATGTATGTTGTTTGAACAAATCTCTGTTTATTACTTTAATTTCTTCTGGAAGAAAGACAAGTTAGCATCTTCTACAACATCCCTGCGGCGGTGACTACTGTCAGTGATTAAACTACTTCAGCACGCACACACCTGGGACAGTGCGCTAATCTTGGCCTGACTGTCTTCATACTGCTCCTGCAGCTGCTGTTTACTCTCCTCCATGCTGGTTAATTGACTGCTGAGCTCTTTTTCCAGGTCCTGCAGCTGATTGCAGAGCTCCTTGGAATCAGACAGCTGCTGGCGCATACATCTACACACACATACACACACATACACATCAGCTCCAGCAGCAACGCAAATCACTAACAGTTTGAATAGACTTCCAATTACAGATAAAAGGGTAATGTGTCCATGTGTCCATGTGATGCATTGTTAAGTTTAATGCTTACTTCAGCTCATGACTGAGGTTCAGAGTCTGAACATGAGTATGCGTACCTGTGATCAGCATCCAGTGCTCGAGATCTCTGATTGCTATGCTCCAGGGCCAGAGCTGTGCTGTCCAGCTGCTGCCTTAGTCTCATGGCCTCCCTCTCTCTCTGCCGACCCTCTTTACACTGGCTACCCAACTCCGACTGTAACACCTCTTTCTCGTGCTCGAGCCTGGCAGTCTCTAAGAGTGCCTGGTCTCGCACCCTGGCCAGAGATTCGGCTTCCAAGGTTGCTTCACAGAGCTCTGCCTCCAGTTCTGCCTCTCGGTGACGAGAAGTTTCCAAGCTCCGACTTTGACGTTCCAGCTCCGCCCTGAGAGTCTGTGCAGCAAACTCTAACTGGTCTCCCTGTAAAAGAGAGTAAAACAATACTAGGATGTTTTGACCTCAAAAAGAGCTATGGAGTGGTCCTTATTTTGTTTATCTCATGCACAGTGGTGGAGGAACTACTGTATTTAGATCCTTTGCTTGAGAATAGGTAGCAATACGTAAGTATAAAAATATGTGAGGGTTGTCCTGTAAAAGGACTTTTACTTGTCCTTTTACAGGACAAGTAAAAGTCCTGATTGGAAAAATATTACTTACTTACTTTAAGTGAAAGTATATTGGTATATTAATCGAATTTTAAATGTTAAAATGTTAATTCTCGCAATTATTTTTAAATAAATTAAACAAATGAAACCTGAGCAGGGTCAATTTTAAAAATCAAATCAATAATAGAAGATTAGATAGAACTAAATTATGTGCCACAAATATAGCCCAAATGAATATTCCTTCCACTGAATGATAGCAAATCTGATGTATTTTTGATTTCACTCACAATATGGTCAGCAAGGAAAGTCACTATGAAAAATAACAGTGACTCTCAGTGACAGATTTTTGTTGGTATTTTATCCCATAATAATAGTAAGACTTTTCAAACACTACACTGCAAATACAGCATAATTGAATGTTAAGCAAGGCAGCATGCTCACGCGGAGGAGTCACTTGTTCAGGGTGTACCAACATGTTCACTCTCAACCCACAGCAGAACACCAACTTAGCCATTCTAACTTCAGCTTAATATGACAGGTTTAGAAACGTTAGAAACACTCCTAGGGAATGCAGGTACCTCTGACAAATACAATTTATACAAAAGTCTCTTTGTTGCAAGCATTCCCAGAGACTTTCAGCCTCCTTGCTGCTATAGGTTTAGACTGATAGGGGATCTCCCATGATGCTCCGAGCTTCTCTCTCTTCGCCTCTTTATACATCCCACATTAATGCATGTTACTAACTTGACTTCTTCCCCGGAGTCTTTGTGCGCTTCACCCTGCAAGGTCACATGGTTGGTGACTGGATCTGCTGCTGTGGCCCTGCTTGATGCCCAATGGTTATAAATATCATTATTATTATTATACTCATCATCATCATCATCATCATTATTTTTACTATTATTATTATTATTATTATTATTATTATTATTATTATTATATCATTATAATGATAATGATAATGATAATGATAATTATTATTACTTTTGCATGCTGTCATGCAGCCGACCTTTGGGAGAATGAAGAAAGTGGATGAATGGGTGGACCCGTTAGAATAACTAATATCATTGTCGATTCTTTTCATGTCTGGGTCCCTTCACTTCCTCCCCCATTTTTTCTAACTCACTCTATTCTCTCCCCTTCTCCCACTACCATTCCATTTCTCTCACACAGCAGCCTAGCTATAGGACAGGTTATCGGTCGAAATAGCATTAAATCCGCTGCACGAATGCACAACGCTGTGTTGCTATTTGTTGACAGTATTGAAAAGGCGAACGCGGTTGTGGAACGCTGAATTGTTATGGATGATACGTTCGTGACTGTTTTGCCTTTGTCAACACCAATGACAAAAGTTACGCTAGACAAAGTTACCCTGTTCATAAGTGATAAAGCACTGATAAGAGAGTTATGTAGAAATGGAGTCTCTGAACTGGTCTCCTCAATTAAGAAAGTTCCCTCAGGTTGCAAGTCTCCACTCTTGAAGCATTTATTTATTCCCACAGAAGACAGCTACAAATGATATTGAACAACAAAAAATAGGAGCTAAATTTCATCTTCAAATTATGAGTTGAGAACTTTGATTATATGATTTTGTGACATCAAAACTAATTAAATGTTTCGGTTGTGGTAAGGAGGGACATATGATTAGAGCATGTCCAAAGAAAAGCACTGCAGGGCCGACTGTTCCTAACAGGAGGTCTGGTAAAAAAAAATCTTCGGTTGGAGAATGAGACAGAGGCAAAGAGAAACTACAGTCAGATCTTTGTGGATTAAGGTGAGGCACAGCAGGACAGTCAGGTGAGAGAGGGGGGTCAGGAGGAGATAGGTGAGATACTGCACGACAGTCAGGAATATATGAAGGGAAAGAAGGAGACAGCTGAGGCCTAGCAAGGCAAGCAGGTAAGGGTGGGAGGACGGACCGAGAAGGAACAGAAAGGTTCTGAAAGAGTGGAAAATTGTGAAAAATGTAATATTGGGAAGAAGTAATGCTGACATGGCAGTTTATGATGAAGTCATGATGTTCCACACCTGTAAAGGAAAAACAAAGATAGCAGTGGATATTCAAAGGCAAAGAAAGGAATTGTAAGCCGGGTGAAAATGGTAAAACAGGGAGTCCCAGTTTCAGAATCCAGTGTGAGGGAAGGATCTCTTGCTGATAGTGGGAGTGATTCTTCTGACATCAGAGTAGCTGGTTTCCATGAAACCAGAAAAGCCTACAGTGCTGGTAAAATAAAGTAATCCTTATAAAGAACAAAAAACATGAAAGGAGTGAAAATAGACTAATATCGCTCTGTTAACAGTTGCTGTTCGGCTCCACATGAGCAGTAAAGGTAGAGGAGGTTTAACGGAGCAGGAGGTTTACAGACAGAATAAAATGTCCCAAAAATCCGACAAGAGATTAATAGTGATGATGAATAAGATTTTACACACTGATTGAGGGTCAGTGTTTATGTCATGCTGGCCTCTATTATATCTTACAATGACTTTTTTATATATCAGCACCTTAAATATAAATGGAGCAAGGCATACAGCAAAAAATTGCAAATGTATGAGCTGATGAAGCTAAAGCATATCAATGCAATGTTTGTGCAAGAAGCTCAAAGTGACAGAACACTTGAACCTGACTGGAGAAGAGAGTGGGAGGGAGAGTGGGTCCTGAGCTACAAGACCACCGCCAGCAGAGGAGTGGGCATAAGGTATTTTCTTTTACAGTTTGAAATTAAAATAGTTTTTATGAATGTGTATTCTGCGACTGCAGTGCAGTTCCTATAAGTTTTAAGCAACGTTTTAAGTAACGTTAATGTTGAGGATTTTTTGTATTTAGGTGGAGATTTTAATTAAATGATGTTGTGGTCGGAAACCATTTGGAGCCACATAGAGGATCACAGAGAGCACTGAAACAACTGATAGAGTCCCATTATTTAGTGGATGTGCGGAATAGATTATATGGTGATAGCAGACAATATACCAGGGCTCACACTAGAGGGAATGTATTGCCCCTGGCTAGGTTAGAACGGTTTTGTTGTTTTAAACACCATATTGAAATCCATGAAAAACACAAAATGATACCTGCTGGTTTTACTGACCATTCTTTGGTTATCTGTAAAGTTTTAGTCAGCAATATAAAACCTAAAAGTGCATATTCAGTATTCAGCAGTTCAGTATAACCCTTTTATCTGATTACAATTTTAAAGATGTTTTTAGGCTTTTTGGAAAGGCTTTAAAAACCTGAAACAGGATTATAAGTCTCTGAAAACAGTGGTGTGATTGAGGAAAAATCGAAATAAAGCACCTCTGTGAGCAGAACCGTCTCAATATCTCCCTGGACATCGTCAGATCTCTGAAAGATCTGGAGTCTGACATTGTGGAACTGCCAAATTTAGCGGAGCCCACTCGAAATAAAACTTTTTTTCACTGTATCCCTTCTCTGTGCTGATTTCAAGATCCTATCCAAAACATTGAGTTACAGACGTAGAGAGACCAGGAAATTCACCAGACCAGACTAATTGTGTGCCAGACTAATTTTGTGCGAGGTAGTTCCATACTGGATAATGTATCCTTAATTTGAGATATTTTGGACAGCTCTAGTCCTTTGGGCATGAATACTGATCTCATTTCTCCTGACCAGGAAAAGGGTTTGACCCGGTTGAGCATCATTATCTCTGGAAGACTCTGGAGAGTTTCGATCTTATATCTATGATCAACGTCCTGTACCAAGATGTTGAGAGTGTTCTGAAGATTAATAGCAGTCTGAACGCGTCCTTCAGAGAGTGGACGGGGTTGAGAAACGGCTGCTTGCTCTCAGGAATGCTGAATTCACTGGTTATTGAACCCATGGTGTGTAAAGTAAGGGCAAACATTGATGGTATTAGTTTGAGAGATTTGAAAAGAGTTGAGTTTTGTTCCCAACCTGGATGGATTCTCTCGCTACTTTATGAATGACGCAAAAAAAAATTAAATGGGAGAGTTGACATGGTGTGGAGGTGGAATGTAGCAAAAAAACAGTGTGAGGGGTTTTATACAAACTACACCTAAACACAAGAACAATTTTCCAGTGCTTTTATGAATGTTAAAGACTGGGTAACCTATTTGATGCTTTTAAAATTGTTTTTAAACAGACATGGACCACAAATAACCTTCATATAGATATATAACATTCATTTATATATATATACATATATGAATTTTAATGAAGTATAATTATGATATTTCTTATATTTATAATACATATTTACATGATAATTCATGAACCATCCATTTCACCTCATACTGTTAAATCCAAAACCTTCCGAACAACTTCTCATCACAATATGACTAGATATCAGATATAAAAGCAAGAAAAAAGGAAATTTATCTGTCAGTTAAAGCGTCTGTCAGAAGTAATCTTCTTAATGAAAGTAATTATTTAAAGAGATTACAGAATAATGACATCCGTTACTGAGGATTTATATTATTATGTTATGTCATAAAAACAATTTTTCATTTGGTGTATATTTTTCATAATCCATCTCCCCCCAAGAAAAATCATCTGCTGTCACGAACATCTTTGGTATCACAGCGGCTTTGTGTGTGTTTTTGTATGCTTTTGCGTTTGTGTATTCTCCCTAACCTTTCGCTGGGCAGTGCGCATGGCCTCCTTGTTGCTCCGTAGCATGTCCCTGTCTCTCTCCAGTGTGGCCCGCTCTCCCTCCAGGGTGGCGATGACTGTGGTCTGCATACTGTGAAGCTCCGCTTGGCTCCGCAGGCGACAAAGTTCCTCCTCCATAACTAGACCCTCCAGCTGAAAAGTCTGAAAGAACGACAGTATTAACCATATATGCATTCACTTATACAGTCAATTAACATTCACAGTAAACATTGTAATGCCATTTAATATGAAAGACTTTATTTCTGGTATTATAGAAAGAAATTTCCCATAAATACAGTAATTGGTACTCATGAAATTTTCAGAGGAAGGTCCATTTATAGAACGCAAAGCTTACTGCAGAGAATTGGAGATTCTGGATAATTGGATAGGGTTTAACGTATAAGCTCCCAGCGAATGAAGCAGCGTGACATGACAAGCTTTTTATCAGTATCCAAAAGGTGAACTTTAAATGAAAACCTCTATAATGTGTCTAAAAATGTCTAGTTGTATAAAGCTCCATTTAAAGTGTAGTCTACAGCTATGTTAGCTGCTCACAATATTTTTTTTCATCGATAATGTGTGTCACTTTGTTAACATACAACAGCTGAGCATGTAACATAAAAATATTTCTAAAAAAAAATCTAAACAGTTGATGCCACATTACTTACCATGGTTAACATGAGCATATATTTTTCTGAGGCTAAAATGTATGGCTTGTCAGATGTGTTACGTAATATGAAACCTCTTAAAACCTTCAATGAGAATGTCGTTTTCATGAAAGCAGGAGAAATTCAATATTGCCAAAGTTCAAAATGTCAGAAGGCACATGAAATTAACGAGGCTAATTTATGTTTAATGATTGGCGAAGCTGAAGTGTATATTTTGTGAGATATGCAGATATCCAGACAAAAAAATTTAAGAGACCGAAAAATACTACATACACACAGTGCGTACGTGCATACATATATACATATGTACATATCTACGTATATTCATAAATACATAAATATATACCTCTATCTGCCTCCGGGCATCTCCCAAACCATTTGCAGCTTTCTTGAAATGCTGCAGTTCGGCCTTCATGACAACTAGCTTCTGCTCAGCCTCCCAGGTTTTCTTGCTCTGCTCTCCCAGCTTCAAGCGCAGGTCATCAGCCACCATGGCTTGTCTGTCAGCCTCTTCCTGTACTTCCTTGACTCGGTTTGTCAAAATCTCCACATCAGGTTTGAAGATTGAGCATTCAGCCCGGTCCGCAGCTGTCGTAATGGAATTATCTTCCACTTTTTTGGGATGCTTTTGGGTCTCTGAACCTGCTGTTATTGTCTGGACTTTTTTAATTCCTTTTTCATTATCTTGTTTGTCTTTCTGTCCTCCCTCTGCTTCACCTCGCCTGGTTTTCTGTCCTCCCTCCGCTTCTCCTCGCGATTTGGACTCTGCCCCCATATCACATGGTTCACCTTTCCCCAGCTGAATATGAAGACCCTCTTCCCCAACTCCTGCTTCCCTGTTGCTCCCTACAATCACTCCCCTACTCTCACTCTCCTCTTTTATCCTCATCCTTCCTTCCCCCTCCCCCCTGCATGACTCCTGAAGTCCTTTCTCCACCTTCTCCTCCTCTCTTTTAGGCCTCTTCTCTTTTTCTTCTTTCCCCTTCTCATCTTGGAGTTGTAGTTTGGTAACCAGCTTTTCCAGGTGCTGCTTCAAAGTGGTATTTTCATTCTTCAATTGTTGAATCTGAAACAAATCAACAACATTGGCATAATGGAGGTAAAAGTTCAACTCTTGTCAAAGCCTACAAAGCCTTTTGCTTCTTTTTTATCAAACATGAATGAAACATCATTTTACTTTTACTTGAAATATACCCAGATTAAATGGAAGTAAAACAGAGGCCTCATAATAAAGAAGAATAAATGCATTTGGGTAAATTAGAGATTAATTTAAATTATTTGGGTTCTTGTGAAAGCAACTTTACTGAAAAGAACATAAGGCAGCAGCCGTCATCAAAATATAATGAAATGCTTCCGAATTTGTACTGCTGAATTTATCTGTAGAATGACCCTTGTTTTAAGCCCACTGTCATTACTTCAATAGATCTAATGTAGCTGCTGTAGATAGAAGTAAAGGTATTTTATATCCAACAGTTTAATCCTACAGTTTTAGTGAACATTTCTGAACTATTCAACTTTGGTTTTATAAAAACATTTGTCCCTATTGAAAATGACAAAGTAGAGCAGCCACTTAAAACTCTGTTCAGTGTTGAACAATTGTATCAGCCATAAAATCTGTATATCTTTCTTTTTTCACCAAAACAGATCTGTGTTCTGTGTGTAACACACCTTTCTATCTCCAAATTCTCTGCAACAATGAAACAGCATCTTTCTGTGAGATTGGACAGCCTTCTCTCCCCACATTTGCATTGAGCCGTGTATTATCATGACCCTGTCAACTGCTCACCATTTGTCTTTTCTCCAACAATTTTGGTCAGTACTTGTCACTACAGACTTGGAAGACGCTACAGTTGCGCTAACCCAATCGTCTAGCATGAAAATCTGGCCAATTATTTCTGCCTCCAAAACTTCAACTTTGAAAACATGATGCTCACTTGCTGCTCCATATATCCATTAATTTATACCCACTAACAGGTGCCATTGAAGCGTGATAATTGATGTCTGTAGTTATAATGTTGATGACGATTGGTGTTTTTTGATTTTATATATAAAATGGCTTTTATATCTCTTTTCAGCTCACTTCTTGGAGTGTGTTCTGGTGTTCCATCTTCACACACGCCAGCTTGTCCTTTGCATATAGAGAACTGGCCTGCAGTAGAAAGCATTGACACCAAACAAGGGAGATAAAATTAAAATAACTTTCTTTATCAAAGAGAAAATGTATATTATTAACTAAACTTATAAAATACTGGATCTTTACAACATTTAAACAAATCAAGCATTCCTAAACAGTAAAATAAGCTAGAGACGTGCATAATTTAAGGGGGACCTCTTCGTCACAAATTTGATCTGGAAACAACCGTCCATGGATCTCAGTGATTGACAGTGCACATATTAGGTCAATAAATCTGAGACGTATTTCAGACAAGACCATTTCAGGCATTAAAAGTGACTGATAAATAGTTAAAATCCCTGGAAATATGATTATGGGTCTTTGTCGTTTTCATTGGTCAAGCAGGAATCTAGAAGCTAATGTTATTTGACAGTTAGCCAAGATTAATATTAACAGAGTGGATGAAATTTGGCAGACAAAACAGAATGGCATGAAATCTTCCACAGGGGTGTAGCACAGTAGCCTCACAGCAATTATGTTCCGGGTTCAAACTTATCTCTTGCCTTGATTTTACATGTTTTTCCAATTTCTATCTGACTTCCCTGGATTACTCGCACAGTCCAAAAGCATACATTTTTGGATAAAATTTGTAACTTTAAATCGCCCATGAATACGAGTGTGAAAGGTTGTTTGCCTCTAAGTCTCAGCCCTGCGATGATGATGAACTGTCGACTTGTCCATGGTGGAGTCTGCCTCTTGCCCAATGTTGACTGAGATAACCGTCAACACAGATTTTAGAGAGGTGCTTTTTCCAAAGTTATTTAAATATAAGACAGCTTTGATCTCTTCGGCAGGTCAGTCAAAAATCATGGAGCCCTGACTATAAAGTCATAATAATCTCTGTACATCATCTGAAACCTTGCAACAACAAGCCCTGCCCCTCAACAACATTTATTAGATCTCAAAGAGCTTTGTAAGTAATCAATAATGTCTTGAAATCAATTTAAAATCGAAAGGTAAGCACCTGCTCTCCAGCTTTTCTGATTACTTCAATGGATTTTATTCCATGAAAACTAGACTGGAACCTTTGAAAACACTATTCCTATCATACAAAATAAAAACATTTAAATTGTCTTTACTCGCAACCCTAGATAAAGCGGGTGAAGTAATTAAGTCATGTCTTCAACTGCCAGGGATAGTACCAGAGAGTACAGCAAACCAAGCGTGGATGATATCCAAGTTGCAGATTGAGTTCTTATGAGACAATCTATTCTAAGTCTGAGATTATAATGGCTTAAAATTGGATAAAAAAGGATGAATTTTCATGGTTAATGGCATGGGTGAGAAACTTTCGGAGAGCTCAACACCGGGGTAAAGGTGGAGCAATAACCAATGAAATCAGTTACCCAAAATACCTTAAACTGTTTTTTTCGATAAATTGACACATTTTTTAAGGGCAGCATGTTTATACTGATGTGTTGACCCTCCATTATCCAGATTATCTACAGTCTCAACTGTTGTTATTCAGCCTGGGTAGGATATTTTAGTTTTTTTCCCAGTTTGAAATGGTGCAGTTCGGTCAAGGAGAGAATATGTGATTGTTTAATAAAGTTGCATCCCGCTTCTTTTATTCAATCGCCTCTGCTGACTATACAAGCCCCGAAAACGAGGAGCTTCATGGCTACATTAACGATGCCTGTTTCACTTTACAGGTACGTCCACTGGTTTTATCATTAGAATCCAAGACAAACTAGGAGCAGGTGGAAACTATATTATTTCCTCAAAAAATCATGAAATCCTTTCAACCCTTGAACTCTGACCTCCTGCTGCGCCTGCAGCACCTCCAGACGTCGCTTCAGCTCTGTGTTCTGCTGCTCTTCTCCCAACAGCCTCAACATTGAGGCCTCGCCCACTTCCACACTCAGTGGTTTGTGATCTGAGTCAGACAGAGTGAGTAATAAAGGTTACAAGAAACATTTGTCAGATACATTCAGATGCATCCTCAGTAACATCCTTGGCATCATTAGGGGTTTCCGGTTTTTCAACATCAAACCCCTTGCGCAGATGAGCCGGCTGTGGTTGATGAAATACCAGACTGCATTTCAGCATCATCAAGTGACATGTTCTCCTTCTTGATCTATAGCCACCTGGTGGCTTCAGTGATGGACCATATGGCCCACCTGCTTGATAGTCTGATCGTTCCAAGCACATATAGACATTCATGGAGAGAGTTCCCAAAAAACTGCAGCAAGCCCACCAGCCTTGACTTCTACATTCCTCCTCCAACTCCTGGCATTAGGTGCACCTTCCCTTGTGTTCCTCCCACGGCAGCCTGCCCCAACTGCTTTACTTACTTAGTTGTATTGGAGAATTTGATCAGGTGTGATCAGAGTGTGGGTGTGTGATGTGACTAGAGAACTTCCGTTATTGGTCTAGGTCCACTCTTATAATAATAATAATAATAATAATAATAATAATAATAAAATAATTTTTATACCACATTCCAAAACAAAGTTATAAAGTGCTTTACATGATAAAACAAGCAATTAGAAGACACTAACAATGATAGAGAACAATCACAATTACCAAGAACAAATGGAGACCAACTGGGAATTGAGATTACTATAGAGCTTTCTTGAAAAGATGTGTTTTAAGAAGTTTCTTGAAGGATGATACTGATTCTGCATGCCTCAGCTCCCCAGGCAGGGTATTCCAGAGCTGAGGGGCCCTGACTGACTTGTAGTGAAATGCTTGTGTGGCATCTCTCCAGCATTGAGGAAGGAAATTGTATCCCCTATACAATTCGCTTAAAGCGGTGAGTGCTTCTACAACTGCCTTGAGTACCTTGTTGTGGAAGGAGCAGTAGTGCCAAAGAGTTTTCAAGGGACCCTCTCTCTCCCAGCTGGGGGCAAGAGGTGTTTCAGGAATGCCCCATGTGTGCATATTAGTTTGAATAGAGAAAGGAGAATTTGAAACATTCTCAGTTAATTTGATTTCCTACATGACAAAGAGCAGAGAGACAGGCCTCTTACCAATAATTTGTTTCATCTCCTCGTCAGAGTCCACCTCCAACTGTAAAAGACGATGGGGAACTGGTTCAGGAATAATGTCACTGTTCCTCAGTTCTGCCTCAAGTGTCATGTTTATCTCAAGCAGCTCATCAACTCGCTGCCTCTCGGTGTCCCGCTCCTTCACGCACACACACACACAAGCACACACACAGTGATTAATTTATTCATTACAAGACAAGAAAAATGAAAATGAAAGTGAGCAGACTGACCTTAACATCAAATGGGCCTAAAATTGTAAAAAAAAAAAAAAAACCTGAAGTATTCAGTAATAAATTTACAACTTTTAATCCTGCTTTGAAACCAAAAGTGTAAAATTGTATTGAATTTTAGAATTTCCAGCTCTTGAGGAAAGCTGGATAGAATATTCCATGTTGCATATGTACATAAGGGCGGACTTGGTTACCCTATATGATCCATTTGGTAAAGGCATAAAAGGCTAATTTCAAGGGGGACAAAAAGAACATTTGATATTTCTCTTCAAATTCAATTCCAAAGCTGAAAAATGCATGAGCAAACTTAGACCCAAAGAAAGATTGGAAAACAGACATGCAAATCCACAAAATATTTTACATTAAAAAAATGTATCATTAAATAAATCTCACCACTTCTACATCTATAATTCTCTGACGCAGCAGAAGATTGTCCCTCTCAAGCTCCCTCTCCAGGGAGCAACGCACCCGTGCATCTGCCAGCTGTTCTTCCAAAAGAGCTTTGGTCTCCTGCAGCGCTGTACATAGCTGCTGCTGCTCCTGCAGGGAGAAACATGCACAGACAGACAGGAAAGGAAAAAACTATAAGGTGAAATGACGTCATGTCAGTCAGACCTTGGTAAAGTGGACATCTACAAAGATTGTCTAATTGTTTATTTTAAGTGTCTTTTGGGGCTGCAGACATCTAATATAGTCGATCTTTGCTCCTTGTCTGTTGCCATGGTGATTACTTGCCTGACGTCAGCAGATAATGTCAGTATTGTCAGATCTGAATGTGTTTATGAGATTTCTTTTGCATCCTCTCTGATGTCAGCTTCATCAGAAAGTTTCCCTTCTCATCAAATCATGTTTCATCATGATCCTCCTTTTTCCAGTCACTTGTTAAAAAGTCTCAATCTCTCTCTCTCTCTTTATATGCATGCATGCATACATACATGCATGCATGCATGCATGCATGCATGCATACATACATACATACACAACACACACACACACACACACACACACACACACACACACACACACACACACACACACATACATACGTACATACATACATATATATATATATTTCCAACTGATCTCGACCCTTTCACTGCTTCAACTTTGGAACTTCTGCCCATCTCCTATACCCTGGCCAAAATATGCCTTACTTCAATTCTTAATCTTAATCTATTAGTCCATCTTGAACCCAACCACAAAGGGATAACAAACAAGTGTACTTCTAGTGCCGGTCCCAAGCCTGGATAAACGGGGAGGGTTGGGTCACGAATGGCATCCGACATGAAACCCATGCCAAATCAATTCGTGGAACACAAAACTGATTTCCAAACTGGTATTATAAATACTGCCACTGACATTAGGAACCAGCAGGGAGCCGGTGGAAACTGTGCTACTGTTGGTCGAAGAGTAGGAAGATTGAGAGGGGGAAACATGCCAGGAGACAGAGAGAGATGAGGAAAGGAGCGTGGAGATGACATTAGGAAGTTGTTAGCTCAATGACAGGGAAAGGTAGAGAGCTAGTTGATATGATAGAGAGAAGTATGGTAGATATATTGTTTGTCCAAGAGACTAATTGGAAAGGCAGCAATGCCAGAAGCATTTGGGAAGAGTACAGACTTTTTATCATGGTGTTGATGGGAGGAGAAATGTTGTAGGGGTGATTCTGAAGGAGGAGTATGTGAAAGGTGTTCTAGAGGTGAAAAGAATGTCAGACCGAGTGATGAGTATGAAGATTTAAATTGGGCCCTCACAGATCTAACTATTACTATTTGATAGTTTAATACTTGGATCATGATACAGAAAAACAGTGCTCCATCAATTCAAGCAGGACTAGAAACAAACTCAATTTGCAATTTGCCACTTTGTTTTTGGGCAGCTGTAGGTCAGTGGGTAGAGCAGCCTTCTGTCAATCCGAAGAGTGCAAGGTAGCTGGTTTGAGTCCCTACATGTCGTAGGGTCCTTGAGCAAGACCCTGATGCCCACTCGCATCCCCACTCGCACCTCAAAGGGGCCGCCCACAGCTCCCTCAGAGATGGGTCAAATGCAGATAAATTGTTTCACTGTGTATGACTGTATATGATCAATAAAGGATACATTATTATTATTAACAGCATATTCATAATTTAAGAAGAATATCAACAATAACTTGGCACACTGTTGACCTTAGGAATGGAAAGCAAACCTGAATTGGTTACCATAGCAAAGCTTTTTAAAGTACACAGAATATATAACAGAAACAAAATTACTCTTGAAGTGTCTCCTTTAAAAAAAAGATATCTCATCTCTCTCCGCTCTAATGGCAATTAATTGCTTCACTGTAAATTTGGGATAGTAATTATGAATCAAAAGATGAAGAAAAAAATCCTCCAGAGCTGATTTGGACGGCCTGAGGGATGCAATATTAGAGCCGAGTAAATCAAATAAGACTCGGAAGGTGAAAGTGAAGACACGATGAGGTGTTTTACAATGATATGACCACATTTCTAACCAATAGCAGTTATACTACCTCTGAATAAATGTCATTTGGGTGTAAAAGCTCCAACAACAGGTGCCATTCTCATGAGCTTTTCAATTAAATAGCTCCGGGTGTAAATCCTGGTGACATCACAGAGTATAATCTCATTGTCAGGCTTTAAGATACCAAATCATTCATATGCATCCATGGTTTAAATGTTCAAGGCTGTGAGAGGGTAAATGAACTGCGGTACGTCATTCTGAAAATAAAAAAAAATAGCTTCTAAGAGGTTAAAAGGCAGATCTTTTTGATGTGAACTTTTCAAAAAATATTCATATGAAGGCCTCCCATGAAATGTGTGTTTATACAGCAACAGATCCCTGTATATTAGATTTTTTGTTAATTAATTATATTTGTGTACTATATTTTTAGTTTGCTGCTGTAGCACTGACATTTCTCTCGAATTGATTAATTTGATTTCTGTTTTAGTAACGCTATGCTGCTTTTTGTGGCTTATTTAAAAATAGTTAGTTATTTCAAAATTACTGTGTATCTTTGTGTGTCTGTGTGTGTCTGCGCGTTTGTGTGTCTGTGTGTGTGTACCTTCAGCTGAGTGCGTGTAAGCTCCAGTGTGCGTAGTCTGTGTTTACACGTCTGAAGCTCAGTGTGGAGGTGATCAGCACGTGTAGCTCGCTCTCGGGCGCAGTCCAGCTCATCCCGCAGTGCACGCATTGCCCTGGACTCACCCTGCAGAGTACGGTTCTGCAGGCACATAATCACATTTCTATACCACTGGGGATGGGGTATAAAAGGTCTTTGAACAGATCTGAGATGAGCAGCAAAGCAAATATTGACAAAGTCTGCAAAAACAGGAAGAATGTGTGTGTGTGTGTGTGTGTGTGTGTGTGTGTGTGTGTGTGTGTGTGTGTGTGTGTGTGTGTGTGTGTGTGTGTGTGTGTGTGTGTGTGTGTGTGTGTGTGTGTGTGAGTGTGAGTGTGTGTGTGTGCGTGCGCACATGATCATAGTTATAAGTAAATCAATTAAGGAGGGGTTGATCTTCTCTTTTAAAACAGAGCCGCCCTCGCCTCTCTCTCTAATAACCTTATCTAATCATGATATTAGAGACTTTGACAAGAGCTGAATAGTGATGGCTAGACAATTTGGTCAGGGTATCCCCAAAATTGCAGGTCTTGTCTTGTGTGACCGGCCTGCAGTTGTTAGTACCAAAGTCGTAGAAGGAAAGACAACAGGTGAACAGTAAACAGTGTCATGGGCGTGCCATACTCATCGAAGCACATAGGGAGCAAAGCCCATATATTCCATTCCCACACAAAGATAAATTGCTTGAAACGTTAATTCAGGCTCTGATAGATATATGTCATAACACAAAGTGCATCACAGAGCTGATTTGGTGGCTTAAATGAATATGTGAAATATTTGGAAGTTGGTGTACTGTAACGGACAACCCACGAAATGACCCACAGTTGCTTCTGGATTGTGTTTAAACCACGTCATGTCATGTTTACAAGAAATGTTCATCAAGGTATAATTGAGGTGGCTTCTAAGAGTAATGCATTTGGTGAAAATTCAAAGCCAACTTGGTTTTGTGCTGCTGGCTTTGATGCAAAGTCTATCAGGCCTCAAATCTATGGCGTTGACAATCTAGGGAACTTAATACGAGAATGAGTGTTTCTGTGTATCCAAAGCAGGGATGTCTCCTTGTCTTTGACAGAGGAGTCCAGAAATCTGGTTTAAGTACCTCTTTCTGAAGTTTCTTGAGCTGTTCCTCCATGGCTTGCATCTCCTGCCTGTAATCCAATATCTGTTCACTTTTATCTTCCCTAAAAAACAATACAAAGAAATTTGTCAGCACCAAGAATGCAATTTAAATGCTAAGTGGTAGAAATTGAGAAATACTTATAATGTCTGGTAGAAACAGAAAATATAATTCATTAATTGAACTGGCCGCCACATTTAAGATATTATCACATTTAATTTAAAATGTTGTTTGAACTCTATTACAGCAGTAAGCACTTCATTTCACTCCTTCTCTCTAAGTTATTCCTGAGAAACATCTCACAGTTTTGGGAATTTTTTTAGTCTGACAAAATCATTTAAATATTTTTAATGTTTTCATTTATGGCAACATACTTTTGAGATTTTCATTAACGCACATGAACACAAAAACACATGCACACTCACATTTGTTGTTTCAAGTGGCGGAGTTTGGCCTTGCTGTCTGCAAGCTGGACTGACAGACCTTGTGGTGGCTCCTCACTGCGACCACCCAGTGGCGCCATAGTTGAGTCAACCTGGCTCTCCCGCTCTAGACACAGCTCTGCCATCCTCTGGGAAAGAGGAGGAGAATTGAGGCGTGCACGGATATGTCAAGGGTCAAAGAGGATGAAGACAAAGAAAAATATATCTGAGTGAAGTTTAATGTCTTTCATTCTTTAAGCTGAATTTAGCCAACTGGTTGATGGCTATAGCCTCATGAAGAAGCATTAATTGGCGCGGTTTCAATGTTTACCTCCAGGTGTGTGTCTCTTTGTGCCAGCAGGCCTTGGATATGTTTGGTCAAGGTGCTGAACACCAGCTCTAAGTCTGCACTTTCAGATTCTACCAGCTCCTCCCACCGAAGTGGCAGGAGCATACGAGGATCCTGAGTTACCTGCAGCAAGGACAGTTTATAAGGTTATTATGATAACACTCAAAGAGAGAAGAGAAAAAAGTATCCAAAAGAAAGAAAAAGGAATGTGAAGGTGTGGTAGAAATCTGTATAGGCTTACATGAAAACTACCCACAAGAGTAGAAAGTATTAAAATAACAACAATACAAAATTAACAATAGATTTCAAAAGTTGGCAATCTAAAATTTCACATCAAAAGAGTTTTAAAAAATACAAACATAATAGTAGTTTGTAGAAATTTCAGTTTTCACAACACTTACTAAAAAATGATCATGGCTGAATCAAATCAGATGTTTTGACAGCAGGACTACCTGCTTTTTCTTATATACAGACAATGATGCTAGAGAATACATCAAGCTGACATTTTCATTCCATAAATTACTCCATGATACTTTATGGGAAACTGACCACAGGATGTTTTGTATAAAGGAAGATGAAGATTATCAGCTTGTCTAGTGGGGTAATGGAAATTGGAAATTATCAATAAAAGAATAATGTCTGAAACTAGACAGTAAGTCAGTATATTCCTATATATATTTTAAGACAAAATTACATATTTTGAGAAAGTTGATTTCAATATAAACAACAACTGTATCTTAAAAAAGAAATGAACAGTGTTGAGATTGTGTGAATACCAAGCAGATATGCATCATGTGTACAAGTACACCACATCAGTCTTTGGTAATGTATTTGTTAAAGAATTGTGTACAAAGACACCTGCTTGGGATCTTAATGATCATATAAAATTTTCGAAGGTTCTCAGATCGGACGCATTTGAAGAGCACAGGAATGCATGAATTCACATGGTAAAGACCAGAATTGGAATTTAAAAAAACTGGTGGGCAACATGCTTTTTTACCCCTCATGAAGTTATTCATTGGCCTATTGCAATTTGAAAATTACAATAGGACATTTAGGCTTTACTGAAAAGAAAGGCAGAGAAGGGTAGAAAGGACATGAGAGGGAAGTAGAGGTGGAGGTGGAGAGGTGGACATGAGGGGTGGAGGATCCATCCCACGGAGGCAGCAAGGGGACACTCAGAGGTCCTTTAGAGGCTGCATGCAGAATAACAAGTAAGTCATTTTCACAGTCAGTAGAAGGCTGAATACTTTTCACTCTCTGTCTACAAGCCAGTCTGTAATTTTTTTTGTTGAATCACATTAAGGAAAAAAAGTACTCTCAAAAGTGTCTTCCATGAATAATTTCTCCAGTTGGTGAAAGATTAAAGTGATCCAGGGTGATTTCATTATTTCTTGAACAAACCTGCTGGATGCAGCAGGCAATGGCTGCCTGAGACTCAATGTGCAGACACTGGATCTGCTTAATGAATATATCCTTCTTCTCACACTGCAGAAACACAGGGATAAAATGAGACTCTGTGTGTGTTTGAGTGTCTGTGTGCGTGTTTGTGTGCGCGTGGGTGCGTGCATGTGTGTGTGTGTGTGTGTGTTTCATCAAAATATATGGACAATCATTAATTATTTATTCATTTATTCAATCATTCATTCATTTTCCATGACCGCTTATCATGTTCAAACAGAAAAAAAGCAATCTGCATCTATTCTATAAAACCTGTGATTTCCTCAGTGTGGAAAGCTGCCCTTGGGGCTTAAAAAATTGCTGCAGGTGGTTCGCCATAAATAATAAAACAACTCCTTTGAATTATTCTTCATATATTTGACCTATTTTGACTTTCTTACTTTTTTTCCAATGCTTAATGTTCAAAGTTCTGTTTTCAATTTTGCCTACCTCAATTTTCCTTTTTTTTTTAATCCCTTTTATTTACTTTTAGTATGTTGTATGTTATCCTTATTTTGATACTTTTATTATCATCCTGTTCTTTTTTTATTACACAGCAATGAGCCCAGCCGTTGTTGATTACATTGAATGAATCAGAGTTCATGTTATGAGCATTTTACCAAACAGTTTCATCCATAAAGCAAGTTTAACAATTTAATTAATTAAATCTTATTTGGTGCATTGCAAATTGATAATTGTATGTGGTTGGATATTCATTTACAATGCATTGTTTTAGACAAATATTGACTGTTCAGTTGATTAAATAGAAAATATATGAAGAAAAATTCCATCTTAATATTGTATGCTGACGTTTTTCATGATTCCAACTGTGCTGCAACATTTTGAATTGTAGGAGTGGCTGTCGTAAATTATTTGCCATTTCAGACATTTCTATGATGGGCAATGACAATGAAAATGTTTTACCCATTTGTACATGAAAGAATTGATCAGTTGAGTCAAAGGTTTTATCAATCAAATATTAATATCAAAATGTCAAAAAATAATTGTTAGTTGCAGCAATTTATTAAATACTTGCATAGTGATTAGATCATGCTGCTCAGTCCCCCAGACTGAAAAATAATAATAAATAATTTCCTCAAATATTGAATAAGCCTTTATTTACACATGCCTTTTGCATCAGCTCTTGTTGATCGCCTAACTTATTTTATGCTCTTTTTTTTATTTACAGTGTGTTTAGCTTCACTGCGAATGGTGGACTAATCCCATGAGCAGTCCAGCCAAGGCCACACTGTTAACATGGCTGTACTCCTTGGAAGGATTCATTGTTCTCCGTGAGGCGTGGAGAAGGAGACATATCTGACACTTGAAAATTAATTAAAGTCTCAGATAAGTAAAAATCTGGCCATGAATAGAAATAGATTTGAATCATTATTTAATTCATTCAGATCTCATTCAAAAAATGTTTTGCTCTGAACTTAAATGTCTCATTATCAAGGAAAAAAGGCATGATGGTCATCTCAGTGTGTGATCACCTGCACTGCACATCCTAATAAGAGCAGCAACAAACGCCTGAGCTCTTCCACTGCTGCTTCTGAGGACACAGGAATAACTTTCATCATTATCATCATCATCATCATCATCATTATCTCCATGCCTGATCACCATCCTTATCTCATTATCAACTTTAACAAATAGCAGCTATATGAACTCATGTATATAAGAATAATTACTTTGCCACCAAGAGACATAGCAGTGATAGGTTCACAAGGCTAACTTGTACCTGTTAGGGGTTCCTGCCCCAGTATGGCAACATTTGGGAGAGGCATCAGTATCAACTCCTGCAAGTCTTCCTGAAGAAAAAAAAATGTGGTAAGTAAACAATGCGGGAAATAAGACACTTCTCAAGGAATTTTGCACTCAATCCAGCCAGCCAGCCCAGAATGGCTATGGACATTCATCAACAGAAAAACTTTCTGCCAGACCCTGCAGTTAGTTGTGTAAACAAAGAGCTGATACGAAGGCTCAACGAAAGGACAATGGTAAAAAATGGAAAATTCTTGAAGTGTTTCTATTGCCCCTATCGCTTGATTGTTTACATAATATTGGTAATGTGCAATGTACAAAATATCACATTTGACATGAAACACAACTACAACCCATTACTACTTCCAAATACAACTAAAGACAGACCAGTATATTATCACAGCCATGCCAAAGTAAGTGTAGCATTGGGTCGGTTGTGGTTTATTTTTAATTAAAAAATGTACATCTTAAAATATATATCTTGATCAAAATTGTTTACAAATAAAAAAAAAAAGATGACATGGCATGTGGCACCTCATTATAATTTAAGTGAGTAGTTTCCACTTCAAGAGCAAGTTTCCAGGCAGATTTAAAATCATTGCGTAGAGCTGCATGACGCACATTTCAAATATCCCCACTCAAAGGAATTTAAAACGTATTTGTAATAGGAACCTGCAGTGCCATGTTTCTCTTGCATTGCAAACTACGACTGCAGATAATTTCTGCCTCATACTTTATAAAATTACATACTGAGGTATAAAACCAATTAAAAAATCACTTTCAATAAGAAGTTTCTTTCCAGGGGCCACATACAGGCCTTGGCAAGACCTTTCCCAACTGCTCTGAAAGCATTCAGTTTTTCCTGTGAGGCACTATCTCCCTACACGCCTACCTAAACACCTACGTACCTACTAGCCAACAGCTGTCTAACTACAAAAGACTGTATTCTCCCATTCTTATTGTTTCTTGGTAGTCTATCCAGCTTGAACCAGACTTAGTGAGCACAGCCTCCACCAAAGTTTTGAATTTACTGGTCCAACTATGCTCCAACCCTTGCATATGGTCATGAGTTCTGGGTAGTGAATGAAATAATGAAGTTGAAGTTATAAGCAGCTGAAACAAGCTTCCTTCGTATGGTGACTGGGCTCAGCCTCAGAGATAAAGTGAGGAGCTCAGACATGCAGAGAGAGCATGACATAGATTGATGTAGAGCCACCAATCCTCTGAATTTTTTTCAGGCACATTCAACTGGGACCACGAGGTAGACCCAGAACTTGCTGGAGGGACTATATATCTCATCTAGCCTGGGCATGCCTCGGGATCCCAGTGGATGAGCTGAAGAGTGTTACTAGGGAGAAGGAGGTCTGGAAATTCCTTATTCAAACAGCTGTCACCGCAACCCCATCCCAGATGAGCGGAGGATAATGGATGGACAGATGTATGAAAGAACAGAGTATAACATTCAGTGGGAAGGCAACAATAGTAGTGAACAGATATAATAGAGAGAAAAGAGAGGGGTAGTATAGAGAACAAAATATTAATCTAATACAACAAAACATAGAATATGAAAAAACAGAATACAATAGAAATAATAGAAGAGCTTGACAGGATATAATCAATAGAATGAGGGGGGGGGGGGAATAAAATGTTATAGAACAAGAAACAAGAAAGACAGAATACATTAATGTTTAAATGTCAATTCATTATAAATTAATACATATTGTAAAAGAGACTCCAGCCTGTATCATCTTCTGAATAGATAGCAGTACAAGAGGAACAGACCACATAGAATAATAAAATCAGCCTTTCCAACACCTTGAATCTTAGACACACACACAAACACATGCATGTCAAACAGTGTCAAGAAAAAGAGACTGAGAAGTAAAAACTGACCAAAGTGGAAATATACATCCTATCTTTTTATCTTGGTGCACCGGGTGTACATTCTAATACAACACTTACATTAGAACTACTTAAAAAAATAAAGGGAATACATAATCATCACAGTGTCAACTCCAAGTCAATTATCCCTAACGGATATCATCCTGTTCAGTCAGGAAGCAATAATAATTGTGAATCAATTTCCGATTGTGAATTACAAAATGTCCTCCGGTATGCCACTCGTGTGCATGATTCTTCCTGAACTGTCAGAAATGTTGGCATGACGGCCCGACATAAACAAGTGGGTCCTGTGCTCACGGGTTGAGACCGTGCAGCCTAAATGGCATTTGCCAGAGAACACCAGAATTGGCAGATTTGCCATTGGTTCTCTTCAAAGATGAGAGCAGATTCACATTGAGGACATGTAACAGACGTAAGAGAGACTGGACACGCTGTGGATATAGTTCTGCAGCCTGCAACATCCTCCAGCATGACTGGTTTGGCGTTGGGTCAGTGAAGATCTGGACGGCCATTGGAAGGCCGCACAAACCTCCAGGTGCTAGCCAGGCGTACTATGACTGCTCTTAGGCACCAGGATGAGATCCTCAGGCCCATTGTCAGACCGCATGCTGTTGCATAGGGCCCTGGGTTCCTTCTGGTGCAGAACAATGCCCAGCCTCATGTGGCTGGAGTGTGTGAGCTGTTCCTGAATTACGAACGCATTAATGCTATTAACTGTCCCGCCGGTTCCCCAGACCTGAATCCAATAGTGCAACTCTAGGACAGCATGTATCGTTGCATCCACCGCCGCCACGTCGCACCACAGACTGTCCAGGAGCTGACTGATAACCAGATCCAGGTTCGGGGGGGAGCCCCAGTGGACCTTCCTTCTGAGTCCAGTCCTCAATGGGTTAATGATTATGGTTTCCATTAATCGTTCTTATGTTATTTTGTTCTCAACAAATTACACTATGAAATCAATCAAGATTTTCATCTGGAATATTTTGTTCATCCAGATGTTTGGAAGTGTTCCCTTTATTTTTTTGAGTGATATAATTCCAAATTATACCAGCAATTTGTGTGGTTGTCAGCATTCATGGATATTAGTGACTCACCGAAAAAGGAAGTGAAACCTTGTGTGTGATATGTAAATATATCTGTATTTTGGTGTATGAATAGTTTAATGTATTTTTATAAGTTGTATTCAAGGAAGTCAATAAATATACTGGCAAAGATAAGACTATGTAAGGATTCATAAGGGCCTTATGGGCAATAAGTCATTGGTGAATAAAGGGTTAGGATCTAATAAATGTGTACTTCTTCCTGCTCCTTTTCGTTAATGTAAATTGTGATGTTAAAGTGTTGACATGGAATTTTTCATCTTTTCTTTCTGTTTATCTGTTTTGAACCACTTTCTTGTTGTTTTACTTATATGTTCGAATTAAAGACACCAGTCAATCAATCAATACTGAACCCCTGCAAACAAACTTGATCAGATATAATAATAATAATCACGAACTAAGTGTTGCAAATGGATCAATGACAGCAGCAAGTAGAGCTAATGTTTAGCTTAGCTTAGCTTAGCAGGTAGAGCTAATGTTACCACAAGCCCTGCCACAACACCTCTACAACAACATTAATAATAACAATAATAATCATCATCATCATCATAATTAGTTCACAGAAATAACCTCAGAAAATGCTTAACAAAACGAAAGAACAATTCATGAAGTCATAGAATCTCAATTGTGTGTTGAGACTAATAATTCAGCTTCATCTTATCCAATGTTTAAATCACCTTAAAACAAGACATCTGCTTTTTCTGCTTTCTACCTCTGCATTTGGGTGGGTTTCAGTAAAGTTTTTGAAGAATGATTAAATTTTTTTCAAGACGCTACAATTTATAATAGTAAGTGACTAGTCATTTCACTCCAGCCATTAAAAAGCCAAACAACTAACTTTATTGTAACATTTTTCAGGCAAGACTTGTTAGAGAAAGTGAACAAGATATTCATGACATGTATAAATAATAAATCCGAGGGAGCTCAATCCAAAATCAGCGCTATTCCAAACAAATGTTCACTTTGCATCACTGTGTCACAGTTTTCCCTCAATATGACCTCTCTGTGTAATGACTAGTCTTAAGGCTGGAAGGTTATCAAAATTTAACAACTTATTTTTCATTATTTTACCACTAAAACGATTATAAAAACAACTTTGACCTGTTTTTTGAATAGCTTTCTTTTTTTAGACTTGGACAGCAATAAGATCACTCGAATGTCTGTAAATAATAGGCTAAAACGAAAAGCTTAGAAAAAGGTTAGAAAACAGGGGGGAAAGCAATACCATCTTGTTAACCTTTCCTCTCACTCTTGCTGCTGCTCTTCTTTCAAAGATAACTCCTTACACCTATATCCATCCCCTCCACCCTTCCTGCACGGACATCCTCACCTCTTTTCCACTATCTTCATTGCGCTGAAGAGTTGACCCCAAGAACTATAACTCCTTCACTTTTTTTTTTACCTCTACTCCTTGCATCCTGAAGATTATACCCCCTGAATGTGAGCCAAATTACATAAAATCAAGTTCAAATGTTCCCAAAATGTAAACATAAGAAAATCAAATAAAGCAGTTGTGGAATGTTAACCTCTGATGCCCTACAAAACAGATTTACAATTCTTCTCTGTGAATTCTATCCAGTTGTTTTTCAGCAAACCGATCAACTAGTCTCTGTTACAATCACACGTACGGATGGATGGACACGTATGGATGGATGGACGGACTATACCCCCTTCATTAAAAACCAGTACAAATGTATGTAGGGCTAGGTTTCACATTTATATTTAAGAGTGGAACTGTAAAGAAAAAACAGCACGTGCTTTATTGACTCTCAGATCCTCCTGATGATCTGATCAAAAATCTCAACCTCACTCTCCAACACGCTGAGACCCTCCCCTACCTGGTAGAAGGCACGTAGGTGTCGATTTAAAATAGAGAAGTTCTGGATTCTCAGCATGTGGTCATCTCTCTCACTGTCATACAGCTGCTCCACCGTGGGATTGGGGTCTCTGCAAAAAAGAAAAACAGCGAAAACATGACAGTGAATTTAGAGCAGCTTTATCCAACAGCCCAGCACCACATCTCTCCAGATGAAAATCCTTTATGCATAGATGCATTTAAGCAGAAAGTGAATACATTTTAATGAGACTGGGATGCAAGCAGTGACCCGCCACAGGAAACTATTTGTGGCTTAAATCTGTCCAAATAATCTAGCCGGTTGGAAATACTGAAAAAAGACGTTGTCTTTCCATTTCTACATGAAAAGGTTTCATCGACTGAAATGTGGGCATCGAATAACAAATCAGCTACAGATAACTAACAGGCTGATTTATGTCCACAATCCCATTTCATGATTCACTAGAAATTTGTGGCAAATACGAAGAAGATATACATTTCTACATTACTTTAACTTTCAATGCAAGGGAATGTGATGACTTTAAGATACAATTTTATGCAGTTACTGAACAAAACTGAGTTTTCAGCCATGTTACAGCCCTGTGCTGATGTGCTTTAGAAGATATTTCATTTAGCATTGAGTAATTTGCCACTTTTAGGCTAACAATGATAATGTTAATGCTAATGAATTTAAAAGAACCTCTGTCAACTTGTTCAATATCTTAGTTTGATATGCTAATATGGTAAAGTTTGATTGTTAGTATAAAACCAATGAGACAAGCAAATTATATTTGAAAAATATCTGAAAAATATCTGAAAAATATCTGCCAAAATGCATAAAATAAAAAGGGAAAATAAATTGACCGTAAACCAAATTATTTCTCAAGAAGTTCCATGTTAAATGCAGTTTGTATCTGTTTTTATCTGCAAATAACAAACGCTATCACTTAAAACCTAGCTGAAACATGTAGAAAGATGTAAATAGCGAGAAAACAAAGCCAACCAATTTATGTCAGCTACTCGATTCAGTTGCAATGACAGCTTATACTTCATGTTATAAGATGACAAAAAAAAATAGGTTTTTTTTGGTGATTGGTAATCATTTGAGAAGTAACATGTAATTATTAGTCAGACACTGATGGCACATCACAGTATTGTACAAAGACATTTGTTTCCTTACCAAAACTGTTGTGCACCTATCAGAAGCTCCTTGGCTAGTTTAAATGAAGAAAATGGGTTGTGGTAAGGCATATCCCTGAACAGGATAAGCGTTACAGAGTAATTGGTTTGAGTGAATTTATGAAAATTGAAAAAAATCTATCAATTATTATTGATTATAAGATTCTTATAAAAAGTCACATCTCTTGTGGCACAAAAGTCCCATCATACACTTGTATATAGCAATAATACTGACTCCAAACTGAGTAGGCTCATTTTGTGAACTAGATTGAAGTGCTGCTTTACAAAAACCATTCTCCTTAGTGATCAAAAAGAATCCTTTTCAAAATATAGAAGCTTTTGAAACCCCAAATATAAACTTTATTTTAGGCATTGTGGAGTAATAATATGAATAAAATAAAATTGGTTGAGCAAAGTCCCTGGGTTTGGGCCTATTTCCACGTTTGTTTATTTTTTCAGTTGTATGCATTCTATTTGCCACAAAGGGATGAAAATTATCGGCAAACACAATTTTACATTTCATTGTACATTAATGATTGACGGGAAAAACCTCTTCACAAATTCATGACAGTTATTCTTCTTCTTGTCTTGTTGCCATTAATATAGCAATCAAAACATGGCTTTAAAGAGGTGTAGCAGAAAATGTTGATCATTCTTACATGAGCCTCATGACCTCATTGAGGAAAATCCCATCGGTCAGCCTCATGTAGCGATCACAAGCACTACAGGTAATTGAGTTTACTTCCATGTACTGGTTGTACAGCAGGATGCCATCCTCCCTCTCCACTATCTTCTCAAAAAGCTGAACCTGAATGAGAGAGGGGAGACTTATGTTTTGTATGTGTAAGGAAATCATGAGGGTGTACCAAAAGATGGACAAAGACAAAAAAATACACAGACAGAGGCACAAAGGGGGAGAGACCAGGGGAAATATGGAGAGGTTGAGGAATTTTCATACAGGAAGCCAGTTGTGTCAACACACCTATCTGGAAAGGTCTCACTTTGGGAAGCACTTCAATGTGAAAGGCGGACAAGGCAAACTACAGCCAAGATCTCTCTATCCCTCTGCTGAAAGAGCTGTGCCAATGCAAACCGCAATAATGAGGTTTATTCCCACCTGTACCTTCTAAAAACTGCACTGACAGCAAACATGGAGTAACAAGCTTGAGTTGGTTCAGCTGATTCAGTGAGACAGAGCTGATTGAGACCCTGTGTGACAGTGTAAACGGAGAATGGTGACGGCAGAGGTCCTTCAGCATACATGAACCAGGATCACAGTTCTCTTGTAAGTGAATAACTACCATGATGCAGTTTCCTTACTGTACCAGCTGCTGGCACCCCGCAGAACACAACCTCTGACCCCCTTATTTGAGGTGGGTATGCAATGAATACTCTTGTAGGGATCAGCACAGTATTATATTATATCATAAATACTGTTCATACTACTAAAAGGAAGAAAAACATAATCCCCTTAGACCAAGTGTTTTCCCATCTGGAAAAACCCACAGGAAATGCAGTCTTTTATAAACCCAACTAGAAAGCACTCAGATAGCTTCATTCACACTGTTGTCACTAATACTGGCTCAAATGAGGCCATTCAAAGGATGTTCCAGAATTCCAGTAATCACTTTTTTCTGATCAAAACAAATTTCTGCTTGGTAGCTTATTTGATTACGAGAGAGTGATCTGAGGCATCATTCCACCCAGGACATTAAACGCGCTATGCTGATGTCACCATGATTGTAATCGGTTAATAAGATCAGCCTCACGCCAAATAAATAAAAGCCACCTGATTCCCCAACCCTGGCAATTACTCCTACCATTTTGAATCATGTGATTATCATCAGTTATAACTACCACATTCAAATATGTTATCAACAAAATGAGATACTCCATAGTGTCAGATCTACCAGAACTTCACAGGTGCATGATATCCATTTAAAGTAGACTGTATCTGCATTATCTCAGATGCACTTTGGTAGCAGTGCCATGTCTCTACGTCTCTCCATTACTTTAGCGATACCCAAAACATACTCCCACCCTCCAAAAACTGTGCAATACCTGAGAACTATATCAACTTGCATATAGGGGTGGAACACTATGAATTGTCATGAACTTAGTGGAATATTTTCATTAATATTTTGGGATGTTGGCAAAATATAAAGAAAAGGCCCAATCTCAGAAAACAACCGCATCAGGATCAAAAATCTGCGTGTTGACCCAGCTCTTACTCATAACTTAATCTTACTTTACCCAAGTTTCATCCTAACACAAGATTTCATCATAATCTGCTGACAACGTTTTACGCTGTTCTCTGGACAAATAGAGGCAATCGTGTAAATAAAAAATTCTCAACGGCTTATTTTCTATTGAATACACAGCAAATAAATTTGTTAAGTTGATGTCAGACAAAGCTCAGCACATGGATGTTTCCATTTTAAAGGCAGGCCATTAAAGGAAGTTGTCAAAAGGAGAAGTAGGGCGTTTTTGTTAGGTTTTTGATAGTTTGTTTGTTTTTCATTTGATTTTTTCTTTTTTTAAATTTTGCTGTTGATCTACAAAACCAAGAAATTTCAATCTAGGCTATTTTTATGGTTTATTCATATCCTTCTTTCTTTATCATTTGAGAAAATCAAAATGTAAATAACATTCAAATTGAAAAGTATTTGTAACTGGAAATAATTCAGATTTTACAGGGTGGTTTTTACCATGACATCCTCTAAGCCTCTAAAAATGATCTTCTCTCTTACTCAGTGATAAATGACAAATGACAAATGACATACCCATTGCACCAGCGCACTTCCCATGAATTCCTCTATTATCTCCGAAACGCTCGAGTCCATTGTGTAAGGAGAGTAGTGAACTACAACAAAAAAAAGTCATTTAAGAAAATATTATGAACACTTTGCAAGAAATTGATGAAAGAGAGAGAATCCATCTTATGTCAAGTGATCGGAACATTTCTACGGCCCTCCTCCTTCTTCCACCCTTCTATGGCTTCTCTTCCTCTCTGAGTTGGTTTCACCACACCGCAACTTTCAGAAAAACGCATGTGGCTTTTTTTGCTTCACATCACACTTAGCGTCAGCTTCTACGTAGACATTTACACCCACTTAATGATTTCATGAGCATAGGTTCTTGCCATGGAAGGTAAGATCTAATATTGTTATATTTGTTAACTTTTAATTATTGTAATCTTTCCACGTGTTGAAACAGACTATCTCGTAGACGCAGGACAATCGATAGCCTATATATTCTTGCTTTAAAAAATTGCATTTACCAACGGAACCCTACAGAGGTCATTCTTCCGAATTGATAACTGGGTTGTCCATGAATATGAGGAGGAGGGTTGACTATAGTTGTTACGATTCTTAAAGTCGGCAGTGCTGTTGTTTTGTCTTTTTGTTACTCCAAACCAAATTCTAGCACTATACAATAGCGACATCTGGTGGATAAAAATAGAGATCTACATTACAAGAGCCAGCAAAGGATGGTATGAATGGCAAGCTTTTACAACATTTATTCACAAGACTAGATGTTCCTCCAAAACCTTAAGATAAAAGATATTGTTGAAAACTATTTGTGATAAAGAAATGTCCTCTTCTGCTCAAGTATTGAGAATTTAAATTTTGTTGTTATTCATAAATTATGTTATTTATTTTCGTTTTTCAGTTATACACTAATTTAAGTTTCGTCCTCTGATGTTTTTTTTATTGTTTATTTCAGGAAACTAACTTCTTGCAAGTTTACTGTAGCAATAATTATTGTATTCATACAGGTAATGTGAAGAATCCTGAAACAAATTGTTCGACTTTATTGCTTTACCTACTCTTGTCTCCTGTATTTTACAAACACAGCATTTTTTCTGCAACAACTGAAAGCATGCTTATCGTCTTTTTATGAAGAAAAAAAATACATCAATTGACGTTATTCCTTTATAGATTTTTATTAAGGATGAATGAGCACACATTTGATATAGCTCTAGCTAGGACAGGTTATAATTTGCACACACAAAAGCAAAAATAATCGTTTGAGCACTGGCTTGCTTTAAAAAACATCTTCAACATGTGTCAGTGTTGTGTTAGTGTGGTCCTGTGTGTTGTCAGCATATGCTGATACTGCTTTTGCAGCAGTTCTGGGATTAACTATACTAGGATTATGAGATTGTTTCAGAGCTGCCAAAATAGACAAGATGACAGCTTCATATAGGGCACCGCACTCACATGCACATATACACACAAACACACACTTAATCCAGCGCCTCTCGTTGATAGCCCATACTCCTTGAATTTGCTCCTCTAGTATCTTGAGTATAAAAAAGGAAACCAACACTACATAGCAGTTAAAAACTTCTACCTTTAATATATAATTAATTTTTCCATTTTTAACAAGTTCCCAAGCGTTTAGTACAAACTCTACAGCAGGGGGAAAAATAATATATTTTCAGATGAAATGAACATCGACTTTTGTCTCTATACCAAATTCAGGATAAATTATGTGACTCTTAGTATGAACTCCACACCAATTTCAACTGATTTTACTCTTTTCTAGTGAGAATAACAACACTACACATCACCTGAGCAGGTTTACTGATGGTTGCAGATTCATACAGATTCATGAGGTCTTGCATAGAGGAGATGTTTGTTTCCATGTCTGACCTGGGTCTGATTAGATTCCCAAAGTGTTACCTGTTTTTGCGATGTAGCTGCTGCGTTGGTGGAGCATAACTCAAGCATATGTAAAAACCCAACAGGTGTTCTATTTGCCACCCTCCAAGTCACACAACCAAGAAACCTCTGATAGCCTCCCCTGCACCCCTTCCTCCTTAGCTCATAATTAAAGATATTTCCCTTCTAGCTGGTAGGAGTAGGGGGAGCATCCTTATCTGCTGCATTTTCAGCATCCTTCTCTGTGTTTGCAGCATCAGGGGACACTTCAGCAGCATTGGGTTCAACCTGCACAAACTTCAGCATAATGACAACTTTGGCTCTGAGGTCTTCAATGGTTTCCTTCACACCCTTCTCCAGGAGATAACCATCGCTATCATCCTCTGGGTTCTCCAGTGCCGTGGCTCCATCCACGGCCGTCTGCAAGTATCGCAGGCTCAAGAGTACTGACAACTGGAGAGAAAGATAATAAAATAAAAACTCTGTAAAAACAGAAACTGAAATCAGTTATCGTTAAATGTTTAAATACAAATGAGAAGTTCTGCTGTAAAAACTGATGTGTTGGGAGAACCACCTTCTGTCCCTAACTTGATAACTAAGCTAGCAGTGATGCACATAAATCGGTAAATCGGTATGATTTACTTTAACTACATACAATTTTACATGATCATATATCTAATTAAGTTTAATTGGATTACACGACACACAACATGAGTCAATTTATGACGCATATTTGTGCTTGACTTTTCCAAAGAAGCAAAAAATATCCCTCAATTACTTTGATACAATATAAACACCCATGCAGGATCTATAACTTATCCGTGCAGGGGCGGAAACGGGGAAGTACAGTTTCATATGTAGAAACTCTACAACGTCTACTTCCATTACTACCATTTACAGGTACTAGTTCAGCATGAGTGGCCATTTTATAGAACACAATAACAAAAAAAATGAAATGATGCCTTTTCAACATGGTCAAGGTTCGTGCATAGATGTTTCTTGTTTGTTTTGTTGTCTTGCAGTCCTCATGTGGGTTGGCTTGTTTTATGTGTCTGGTATGATATGCACTGATGAAGATAAGGACATCACCGATATCTTCTTTTTGTCTTATTATCTTGTGTCTTACTGTCCCTTCTATTTAGGTTTAAATCAGTCTGGATGTTGGAGGGAGGGAATACTGTAAAATAAAAATTATCTACCGAGCATAGCAAGTTTTGTTTGAAAATGTAAAGAATATAACAAACAGAAATCTCTGTCAAATTGAGTATATGTTAAAGGTTGTCAAAATAAATAAATAATTTTATTTTTTACTCAAGTAAAATACAGTAAAATACAGATACCTGAGAAGTCTATTTAAGTCCAGCATTGTCATTACATACATTCCACCTACGCCAACAAACATTCATGCTCACATTCATACTTATGTGCAATTGGGAGTTACCTATTCCCTCATATTTAAGTCCGAATTAGAACCTTTAACCTTAACCAACACTTACTCCAAAATAAAAATACAATGATGACTAAATACTGTTCGGACAATTGTTGAGTCTTAATGAAGCAAAAAATAAGGAAAAGCACTGTCACAGTTATTACTGTATAATACATTTTGGGCTGCTGATTAAAGACAGAAGATTATTTTATGTTATGTCATCTCACATTAAAGGTGTTAGGTTAGGTTATGTTTTCTTATGTGATGTCATGTTTTGGGATGTCATGTTATGTTACGTTAAGTTATGTCATGCTATGTCATATGTTATGTAATGTTATGTGATGTCATGTTATGTTATGTTTTGTCATTGAGGTATTCTTGTCAGTTTTTATGTCATTCTGGTGTGTGTGTGTACGTGTGTCTGTGTGTCTTGGTGTCCGTGTTCGTGGTTGTGTCTGTGTATATGTAATTTTGTGCCAAACATGAAAACCTTCCTTCTTTGTGCAGTGTGCTGCAGTGCAAACATCTTTGCCTTTTAACCATTTGAATATTCAAATAATTAATATTGTCCTCCTGTTTCACCACAATTTTCTAAATAATTGAAGTAGTAGTAATATCTCACCTGTATTATGATGACTGACAGCACACCTGGACCTGTTGAATTCATCAAATCCATGTAGTAGTCGATCAGGGCCTGTCTACAGCCACGGCTGAACAGGTTGAGTTCTTCTGAATGAAAGTCATAGCTGTAGTGGGCACTGTTATCTGTCAGGTGGTATTGCAGACAGGGGCGAGGGGAAGCGGGGTTACAGCAGCTGTAAGGAACGCCATCCAACAGGTAACGGCTATCAACATTACTCCGGACTCGGCTGGAGTAAGAGGAAGGACAGCCAAGAGAAAACAAATGATGGAAACAAAGGGGAGAAGAGAAAGATGAGAACAAACAAGAAAGGCAGAGAAAGAAAGGGATGTATTTATTTATTGAGGAAAATAAAATAAACTGTTATTTTATGACAGGGCAAATGGCATGACTTTAGCTCAATATGCATTTAACACTGGGGAAAAATTAGGTGTACCTCCATAAATGTGTCAGCATGTTATAACCTTTCGTTTTACTAATTCCACCCTACACTGATCCTTCCAGTATTGTGATTGACTCACTCCTTGACGTCCTTAGAGGTAAAGTCCAGGTATCTGTTGTTGATCCACTGGACTTCAAACCAATCCCTGAAGTTGCTGTTTCCACAACACTGAAACTCCATCTGCAGACGATCAATGGTCTCTTTCTGAAAACAGCGGCCCGGGACGTCTGTGTCCTTGTAAAACCGAATACCATTCCTCAGGCCCACCTGATGGTTGAGAAAAAAGAGGGTGTTTTCTTTTGTCATATGAATATATTTATCTTTAATTGTTAATATAATATTAATATGCCTACATCACTTAACCCTTTGAAATCACTTTGTAATGAACCCCAAATTTAACCCTTAACCTTTATATACTACATTAAATAGAGTTCAACTTCACTTTAAAGTACTGTATTAACATACTGAACACAAAAAACATGTAGGGCTGGGGGAAGATGTAGAGTTATGGATCACACCGGCAAAATCTAGGACTCCAGAGCGTTAACTTATGTTTGGTTAAAAAAATCTAAAATCTAGTCTTGGTTTTATCTATTTTTTTTGTGTGTAAATACACAGATTTTATTCTTAGCTGAGTGATATTCTTATCACTAGAGCTCCGGACGGGAGCATATTTTGTCTCATGATTTGCTTGAGGATAGCATCCTTTTACGGAACTGATATATTAACCAATAGGCCAAACTGACAGCTATACGTTATCAGTTGACCCTTCACACTCAAATGTTCACCCCACCTTTAAGGATTCTTCCAGCCGTCCTTGCAGAGCATAGCTGAGCACAACAACAGCGATGAGGAGCAAACAAATCAGTGCAGCTGCAGTAAACCAAACCAGCAGAAGAACTTTCCAGCGGGGAAACCGGTTTGCATCCAAGGAGTCCTGACACACACGACTGGCAACCCAGTTAGTGCCAATAGAGGCCAGGCCAACAAACATCAGGATGTTGGGTACCACATGGATCTCTGTGTTTTCCATCACCTCAAGAAAAAAAGGAAGAGCAAAAACATAACCAGCAAAAACACCTGTAGCAGACTGCAGGTCAATTCTACCTACTTTAGTGCTTAATAATGACATAATTACCGGATTTACTATTAAAATACATTCAATTAGTGTAGTAATACTGTATTACTTTTGGCTGCTGATATACTTGAAGTAAAGTATCATGTAAATATAATGATTAATTCAATCAAATTAGTTGCATTAATAATCTATTATTTACAGAGTATTCAGAAGTATTTCAGCTATAATAAGGCCTTTGCCCCATTGTTGTGTTTGAATCACAAATGAAACATTATCAAACTGATATCAGCTGGATGCATGTTGAGATTAACTTCTCTCTATCTTTCTATTATCTTTGCACTAAAAATAAATACTTAACTGTAAAACTGAGACGTTATATAATCTGGTTCTCTCCCTGGAGATCGATAAATACATGAAAGCTTGGGTTCATGGCCTACAGCTTTCCTGTGCAACCCACTGGATATCAATTTGTCCATTCGAAAAAGCCAATCAATAATCAACCTGCTGGCCATGTTTCAAAAATTCAATACATTGAACCACAAAGACTTTGGAAGAATAAAACACTGCCTATTCATTAAAGCATTTCAATATACCGTATCTTTGTGACTCAACATGTAATTGTGTGTGTGGATCCATTCTTCTGTACTGCATTTGTTAATATAGACAAAGCTGCTGAATTTTTAAACACATTGATAAGTTGCATCACATGCAGACATCCACGATTAAATGCAAAGGTCTGATCATCTGAAATGAAAGTATGTCAGTGTTTTAGCCCCCTGAGCTCTACGCTAACATTGCATTAATTTGTAAGTGTATTTGTGTTCATGTGAGCATATTTCAACGTGTTTCTACCTCAGCCCTGCGGAGCATCTCCGTCTTGAGGTAAACGCCCAGACAAAATACGAAGGTCCCACACATCACAGCCAGCCAGGACAGCAGCCACAGACCTTGGGCCAGACGCACCCGCCTTTGCTGGGTGAATTTCATCTTCAACAGCACCATGGTGCACTAGCATACACCAATCAACACAAAAACAGGGGAGAAAAGTATAAGCAAAGGAAGAAAAAAAAGAATTGTTTTCAACAAATTCTGGTCAGTAATGGGAGCTCAATGCAGAGGAGGCAGTCATTTGTAAATAAACTATACAGAGCTCACAGGCGAGTTGTTTCAATATTGCAGAAACACAGTGGTCAGTTGAGGCCCGTGTTGTTTGGAAAATTATAAGGAGGTTGAGCTCATCTAAGTTGTTCCAGGTGGAGAGGATAAGCAGGTGTATCCCTTGGATGGTAGCGGCTGGTCAGATGATAATCCAGAAACCTTCACTTCAATATTCAAACTATTCCAAAGAGTTAATATATGATCAGTTCAACAGAGCCATGGAAAATGTGATAAATATGTCAAATAATTAATAAACGAAAAAAAATTTAAATAAATTCTGAAGATCACAGGTTTTCCCCTCAAGATGATTAATCACAACAATATAGCCCTCTCTTCAAGTTGAAATCAATGGTTTCTTCTTCTTGCTGTGATACCTTCTTTGGATGACGCCCCTCTTGGTTGGTGCACCTACGGCGTGCCCTAAACCGCTGTACTCAAAGTTGGAGGACACTGACACTGACCAAAGTCAAGAGTTTGGAGCCATAATCCTCCAAGCAGAGTCCATCCTATTAAAGTCCAGTGGCCAATGGGAAAGCAGGCCAGTGATGGATCAGCAGACTTTGCCTGATGAACATGTAGCATGAGAGGGGCTATTTGACCGTTATGACAGGCGGACTAAACTGAAACCCATTAGCATTGGCAGGCCATTAAAGACATCTCAAAGACAGAATAGACATCATAGACAAAGCTTGCTGAGATTAAATGACAGCATTTCGTAAGATTGACATTGGGGGGAAATTAACGAGTGAATCTAATTAATTGTCAGAAAAATATTGATAGCTTTAATTGTATACTATGATAAGATAGATAGTCACATGAGAGAGGGTTGATTTGTAATAAGTTAAGGAAAAATCCAAAGATCTGTTAAAAAAACAAAAACTTTTATCATATAAAACAAAAGCAAACAATTAAAACTGTGCCATTAGACTATAGGGCTCCAGACAGTTTCAATTGCCAAGCTACACACTGACTTGAGAGGAAACAACTCCCCTAGTGGAAGCCCCCCTACAAGACGTACCATAATTAATCATCGATTAACTAAGTTTTATGGAGTAAAAGCTTTTTTCTTTAGTTAATATTTTTCAATTTTCTTTCTTACTACTTTCCCTTGTATGTTGCTGATGACAAAATAAAGGGAAAGTACCAGGTGATGATTTCTGACTCCAAGACCCCTTCTTCCACCACTAGTTAAAACCATTATATGTGGTGTCAGAAGATAAAACAAGCCAGAGAAGATGCCACTGGAGGCGCTATGGAAGATGGATTCTATGCAGGAATCAACCTTGCTATGTTTGTTGAGAAGAGCAACTTTTACTCTTCTCCACAAGTACAAGTTGCTGAAGTTTCAATGATTCTGATTATATTGAACATTTCATGACTACTTTTGAGAGGTTGGTGGAGGTTTACAACTGGGTTAATCCCATGACACCCAGTTCCGGAGATTTTGACCCAGTTGTTTAGCATTCACAACTTGGCCCTTGTTTAAGTCGCCTAGATCCTTATGCTTGTCCATTTTGCTGCTTCCAAGAGAGGAAGTACGGAGCATGTCCTGGCTAACATTGGGTCAGTGGTGTAGTGCAGCCTGGAGAGGTCACAAATTATTCTCAATTTAACACATAAGCAAGGCAAAGCAAGTTTATATGTATAGCAGATTTCAACAAAAAGGGAATTCAAAGTGCTTTATAAAATATATTAAAAGAAAAAACATCAAAATTAAGATATGAAAAAATGTATATAAAAAATGTATGGATGAAAATGTTTTGGGTTTTTTTAAAATAAAAGCTAAAGGACATACAGTAATGAAATTTACAGTACAGTGTAAGAAATTATTGATTAATTAATTGAATGAAAGGCAGTAGAATAGAGATTTAAAAGAGCGAAGAGACAAAGTGGACCTGCAGTTCTCTAGGAGTTTGTTCCAGATGGCCGGGGCATAATAACCGAATACTGCTTTGCCACGTTTAGTTTTTAACCTGGGGACAAAAAAGCTAGACTGACTGATTCGTGGTCTGCATGTTTCATGATGGAGCAGATCAGAAATGTATTTTCAACGAAAACTATTGAGTGCCTTATAAACAAACATTTTCAAATCAAATGTGTAGTAGAAAGGAAGCCCGTATACTGATCTGAAAATTGAACTGATATGATCCTTTCTCCACGTCTTTGTGAGGTTTTAGACAGCAGCATTTTGAAATTAGCTGCAACTGTTTGAATGATATTTGGGGGAGACCTGTAAACACACCATTACAGTGGTATGCATTATTCTTAAGCTGAAAAGAAATGCTGGCTCATCTGGAGGTCCCAGAATTAAGCTTTGGGAACTCCTGAAATTATCTTTGTCCACTCAGATATGTAATTACCTGTAGTCACAAAATACTCTTTTTAACCCAGTAAAGCTTGAACCATGAAGATGGACTGAAAACGCATTTTTTTAATATTTATTATTATATTTAATGTATAATAATCTTGGTCTTGAACATTTTTTCACAAGTTTGGTTTATTTTTTTTACCTAATATATCAAGCGTTTAATCACAAAGACTATTCTCTTCCACATTCAGGCCACAGTTACGGCTCATTCCACTTTATAATCCTTACCTTTTACACATGTTCGGTCTCAATTACCCGCCTCACATTCCAGCACATCAGCTGCACTCATTCGGGGCGTCACGTTCATCCTATCACTGTGTGACACAGGCATGTTTAGCCTATCATCATCAACTACTGTCTTTCAGTATCTCTCTCTCTCCGTTCATCTTGTTCTGTCATGCTGCTGGTTCGCAGAACCTCCAATTCCACCTCCCTTTCTCTGCCAAATCCTAGCTGATCTAGCCACCACCACCTGGTATCTAGAGTCTAAAGGGGGATATTCCATGCTGCTGCGTTATTAATTTTTTTTTGCACGTCTTTAATTTCAATTTGACTTCAGATACATATGCAAACTACAGACAACAAGAAGAACCTTAAGATGGTCCTTAAGATGGACTTAAGTGTGGCCGTATTTCGGCCACACTTAAGTCCATCTTTTCCAGGTTCTGTTTATACAAAGTATCCAAGATAGAGAGACATTCAGTCAACCTCATTTTATCCCCTGCATAATCACCCATATGTTAAACCAGACCTTTCTTCAGTCCAATGTCATAAGACACATTCCAACAGACAAACATAATCAGGAAAACAAACCTTACTGTTGTTACTGTATCTTCCTGCTACATGAAAATATATACTTTTTAAATACATTAAATTGGCAAATATAGAAATGAAAAATCACATTGTTCACTCATGTATGGCAGCCATCTTGGATGTCTGATTAGAAGGTACACTGCATACATCAGGCTCTACACATCAAGGAATTGATGAAAAAATATACAGTTAGATAAGATTCAAACCAGTTTATTGCTTTGCATAGAAAGTCACATCCAGTTTTCTAACCTGTCCGGTAATATGCTGTGGTTAACTGTGCTGCGTACAGCAATGATATCCAGTAATACTAAAACTCTGTAACTGTCTGTGTTTGAGTAGATGTGATGAAAGTCCTTAACAAGTGATGTATCTGTGCTGTGGTAAGGTTGGAATCTTGAATGGAAGACATCATAATAATTTATTTGTTAATTCTTTTCAATATTCTTTCTTAAAAATGGAAGATTTGATATTAGCCTCCAAATGTTTATTAGAAGTCTATGAAGGACATAGGAGCTTTGTCCTTCATAGAGGACCAGAGGTCATTCAATACGTAATTTTTGAGAAAGCCTGTTGGTAGAATATCATGGCATTAGAGGGACAGATTCTGTAGATGTCCTCCATAGTTTTCTGATTGATGGGGTGAAATTCTGCCGTGCTACTTGAATTTATTTAGTGATCATCTATTATTCTGAATTTTGTCAGTGAAGAAAGAGATCATTGCAGGCCCCGTTTGGATACATGTTCAGAGGATACTGGCACAAGAGGGTTTCTCAGCCTGACAAAAGGATACTTATTTTATTTTTGTTGTACAAATTTTGTTGTGCAAATTTTCTGTTAAAAATTATAGATGCTAGTATATAGTTTCTCTTTATTTATTTCATGGTGAAACTCATTATCTGTGTTCAACTCTGACACATTTTTTCATTTCTGACAATTTCTCAATGGGGACCTTTTTGTTAGCGACCAACTTTGTGGATGCAATGAAATCTATTTTTAATAATTTTTAGGAAATTCACCACAATTTTAGAAATGTTGTGGTGACAACCCTGTTGTCAACATAGATGTCAGTATAATAATAATAATATTACATTTAATTTATAATGCACTTTACATTTGGATCAAATCTCAAAGTGCTAGAATGTATGTATAGTATGTAATGTTTGTATAGAAGTCAATACAGATAAGAGAAAGCAGTTGAGCAAGTTCATTCAGCATATTCCAATGCTCCTCACAGAGCCCCCTGACCGTTTTTTCAGGAGCAGGATGAAGGAGCACTGCAGCCCATCAGCTCTGGAACTCTTTCCCACAAACTATCCGCGAAATTGACTCATTCCCCACATTCAAATTCCGTCACTCTTTCAGACTTTCACTTTATTTATTTAGCTTTTTTAGCATTATGTTCAATGTTCATAATGTCTCGATTTTATTGTCTTTTTTCTACTCTGTATCTGTAATGTAATGAGTGTCCTGAAAGGCAGGCATAAATAAATCGTATAATTCTATTATTATTATCATTATCTAGCATCTTCCGTTTTTTTGTTAATCTTATTAGCTGTGTGTTAGCATTCTCCTGTCCACTGAGTTAATGTAATGTCACTCCCACACAGTCCATTAATCTCACTCACTTCTGCCTGTTCTAAATTGAGTTTACCAGCACTGCCATGTTCTGTAGAAAGATGGTATAAATCCTTGTTGAAGGGGGACAACTTGCTGCTGGTTAGAAGTGGCTAAATGCTATCATTCCAGTCAATGCAGTGCAGGCTTGTGTTGTTGTTAGGCCACACTTAGGCACTACTGAGGAGATTGAAAAAAATATGTTTAACTACAGTAATGGCCCATTATTTGCAAGTTTATAGTGACAGGGAGTTATTAATATCCAGGTGACACTGCATACTCATTTCCTTACAGAAAGAAATCCGAATATGAGACATCAAGCAGCAAAGCGTCAAAACTATCAGAAAACAGGAAATAGCAAAAGAATTAACAATTTTATATTACATGTTGTGGAAAGTGGTAGTATCCAGAGTGACCCTACACAAACATGGGGAGCAGATTATATAGAAAGAGCCCCAGGTGGTTTGAACCCAGAACCTTGTTGTGAGCAGTGTTAGCCTGTTTGATACATTAAGCACCAAAATTAAGCACCAAGATTTTCTGACAAGACTTAATTAGCATAAACTGTTGTAACAAGTAGTTATCTTCACTTCACTAACATTTATCTCATAATTCAGGAAAAATAGAACAAGAAAACATGAATAATAAATAAACAACTGTAATCTGAGGTGTGTTAATTTAAGGTCATCATTTTTATTGGAGACGAACTGACAGAAGTGACACAGTTACAAGTTGAATTGAGGCTAACAATCGTCAGACTTTGATACTGCAGAGAATAGTGTACGGGTGAGAGATGTGAGAGGGCTATGCAGTCTACATTGTCATAATACAACTCTCATTTGCCTCAATGAAGTTACCTGTCAAACAAAAGTTACTAATATTAAATACCTTCAGCTAAACTTTGCTCCTCAGCTGTGTTTATTTGCTGTGCAGCATAACACATACGCTTTTATATTTCACAGAGGAAAAAAATATATCATACAGTATATTCACACAGAAAAACAGTGAATCTTCACACAGAGGAATGAGTGTCATGCTTTCTATTAACTTGTTTTATTTTTCATACAAAGAAGTAAATCATCAATTCTTAGCATATGAAATGATTTGAAAACAGTTAAAAAGTTGTTTTCCTCTATCTGTTATCAATCTGTTCTACAGTTCAATCTCATAATTCAGGAAAAATAGAACAAGAAAACATGAATAATAAATAAACAACTGTAATCTGAGGTGTGTTAATTTAAGGTCATCATTTTTATTGGAGACGAACTGACAGAAGTGACACAGTTACAAGTTGAATTGAGGCTAACAATCGTCAGACTTTGATACTGCAGAGAATAATGTACGGGTGAGAGATGTGAGAGGGCTATGCAGTCTACATTGTCATAATACAACTCTCATTTGCCTCAATGAAGTTACCTGTCAAACAAAAGTTACTAATATTAAATACCTTCAGCTAAACTTTGCTCCTCAGCTGTGTTTATTTGCTGTGCAGCATAACACATATGCTTTTATATTTCACAGAGGAAAAAAATATATCATACAGTATATTCACACAGAAAAACAGTGAATCTTCACACAGAGGAATGAGTGTCATGCTTTCTATTAACTTGTTTTATTTTTCATACAAAGAAGTAAATCATCAATTCTTAGCATATGAAATGATTTGAAAACAGTTAAAAAGTTGTTTTCCTCTATCTGTTATCAATCTGTTCTACAGTTCAATGTCATAAATTATTAGACCTGATGTAGTGTGTTATCTCACTGACAAACAGGTGATGCGGCTTCGACCAAATAACAGCAGAACATTTTAGTCATGATAGCCTTAGAGTCTGTGTTCATGTGTTTTTATTCATTATTAATGCATGACATAACACAAGGTTATGCAATTTGTCATATTGGTGACAATAGTCATGAAGAAAACCAGAATAATATCCAGAATAATAATGTTAAATACTGATATCCAAAACATTAGAACTGTCTTTTTATGTTGTGTTGTGATTTTATCATTGTTATACTACTTTGCGCATTGCATTCATCATATTAAAGAAATTAACAAAGACACACAAAGGATATACGCTATCACGATATCAGGAGGAGATGTTTTTTCGTTTTTGCAAATGCTGTGTAATTTTTATAACGCATCTGTAACTATCGGTCTTTCCACCGGCTGTGTGACACAGTCGTGTTTGGTCACGTTAAGATTTCTTAATTAGTGCCTTCCACCTTATGTTGGGAAAGTATCTCGGATTGATACTAGATAAATATATTCTCATATCGGGAGGATTATGAGACATTTGTAGATGTTCGGGTGCATGCAAGTTACACCAGAAGGTTTCATCCTTGCTTCTCTCAGTTGCGCATAATTGCGCAGGCGCGGACTGACGCCTTGAAACGCCAAGTTTTTTCATGAGATATTTTCACCTTATTTCGTAATTACGTGAAAGAATATCTCATCATTACGAGATAAGGTGTCTTGGTGAACGAAATACGCTTTTGTAGCTAGGGACATAAAGTTCAAATTAACTGTATACTACCAACATAAAGATGTTAGATAAAGATGTGCAATGCCAGGAAGCCCCAAAACATTGTGTATAATATCTGTAAAAGGTGTTTCGACCTGACTGACTTGATGAAACATAAAGCAGAACAGAAATATATTATTTTTCACTTGGGTTGCCACCGATGGTGCTGCTGATGAAACACTTGATGAAACACTGATGATTATATACTGGGTCTGAAATCAGCCATTCGTTTGACACAACATCAGACAGTTTTGTTTATTGAAGTTCTAATATAAGGATGAGTAATTAGCTCATCCGTATATATTTTAAATATTGTCTTGATGACAGTTTTTCAGTATAATATAAATACTTTAAGTATATAAGTCCTTGATGTCTTCTACTTTTACAATCTTGTATTTAATTGCACATATCTAAAGATTTATCTTCAGATGTTGAACTCACTACTCAATAAAAAAAAAACTACTTCTAAATTATTCTCTTCTCTTCAAATAATGCTTTTATCTTTGCATAATCTTTAAGTTTTTGAAAAAATATATATACTCACAACTATATACCGCTTCGATATTTTTAAATAAATTATAAAAAAAAGATCTCCTCTGACATTTTCAAGTCAGGGGGGAGGTCAAAATAAACATCATCTTGATACCTGTTATCATCTACAATACAAGACCTTATATTCACACTGGCACATATCTAATCAGTTCATTTTAGGGTAAACAACAAGGTAAGTTTGAGAGGAAATAGACTAATCAAGACTTCATTTTAAATGTATTTTCTGAGCAAGCTTGAAAATATTTTATTATAATTGTATTTATTTTGGCTGCTACTGCATCTTCATTTTTTTTACTTATATTCCGGGATTTAATTGATCAAATGCAATCTTTAAATGCACTGTAAAATGTAAATTACACATATCCGTTATGTTACTATATATTATTATAATACTTTTTTTTTTATTTCAACTTTATATTTACAACTTAAAAAATCTTTTGAACCCCTGAAATTTATATACACGCAACAAAATAAGCGTTTTTGCATACTTTGTCCAAGGCATATCAACTCATTATGGCTTTTACAAATGATGCAAAGGCATTATAGGGGGGTCAGTCATGATCTAGCCTCTGAGTGGTCAACAAACATTTGGAAATTATTTTGGTGGATTGGCAATTTTTATTTGGGATTAAAATGTTCAATGTGAATATGTTCCCTTCAATGGTACTTTAACATGGAGCACCAAAAAAAACAGCGTCCTAAAATAAAATACAGCTAATGGTTTTATGCAGCCTCAGATGCAGCATCAGCAGGAACAGAATGCCTTTTTCTACACTATACAAGGCCGGCACATTTTGCTGCCTTAAAATACTCCTAGCTTTTCTTAAATTTCTCATATTAACGTGTACACAACATATTTTTGCACTCACTGTCAACTTGCTCAAAACTTCCACCTTCCACTTCTTTTATTGATGCTTTTATCTGCTTTTACTTTGTAGCACTTTGAGATTTGATCCAAAGGTAAAGTGCATTATAAATTTAATGTATTATAATTATTATTATTACCTTCTTTTACACAGTATAGAGTTTGCTTTTACAGACAAGCCTTTGTATAATTGAATTACACAGTGATCCCTTCATGTTGCCGCTGTTTTGTTTGTGTTAACCAACAAAGGTGTAATAGAGAAGATGCTTTCTTGTGGTTCTACTTTTGTTTACAGAGGGCTGAATGGTTTTTCTCAACTTCAGCTGTACTAGTATTTTGGGCATACAAATTTACATCTGATAGCTATGAAATATATGAACAACTTATGAATAATAATAGTATATGAATAATTACATTTGTACTTAATGAGATATATTGTATCCATCCTATGTATATATAAGTATACATTCACCATACCAAGCTCTGAGGTCACATTTTCAGTCTGCTCCTTTGCCTATGTATTCCCCTACATTATTCCATTCCTGCCCACCTCTCTGATCCTTTTCTTCTCCCACCTTATGGGGCTGCAACTGCCGAATGAACTCATCAAGAATCTGTTGTGCTGACACTGCTGTCACATCAACATTGTCCTCCTCCAAAAGAGTTAACTTGTCCCCTCCCTTCCCACTTAAGCACTCAGCAACCCCGTGGTTTGGAGCGCAATCAACAGGTTTAGAACCAAGGGGAGGCTGCTTTTGGCTCTGGAGATAAAGGGGCCCTGGTTTTGCAACATACCTGACAGCCATTTTCTCATAGATAGCAGTACTAATGTCAGCTACAGACAAAGGTGGGCTATGGCTGAGCTTTTCATTTTGTGCCGTCAGCACTCCCTGTTTAACTGGTATGAAGGCTGTGGCCCTCTGCAGTCCTGCCTCTGACTTCATTAACCGATCATGTGCTGCTTCCTCCATTTTAGAAGAGTACAACTGGCCGTCCACTAGAGAGGAGGAAGAATGGCTTATTGGAAAAGGAACAGGAGCAGGCGCAGGAGCAAGAGGAGCAGGAGCAGGAGCAGGAGCAGAAGCAGGAGAAGGAATCACCAAAATCTTCTGTATGGCCTCGGCTGAACTGAAGTGCTTTTCCAATATTTCCTTTATCAAGCAGGGCACCTGAATTTGAGAACCAAACAAGCATTACTCTCAAATAATTCATACAGAATTCTGCAGAACTAACATGCATGCCAAGGATTAAACAAGTTGTTCCAAACCTTTTTGTCTTTTTGATAGTAATGTCTATTTGTAGCGACGAGCAGAAGACTAGAAGTACACTGACTTGCGACCTCTTTGTAGCTGGGTTTAAGGGAACATTTACTGTATCTTTCTAATTCAGAAAAATAGAGCATTTTTTCGAGATAACCACCGAGGGGTTAGTTTAAACCTATTTATTTGTGGGATTTGGTGTGAGATATTGATACTCATGTCTTTTAGCAAAGACATGTATTCAAATATGGTATTATTAGTTTGACAACTTTGTGAGGACACCTAAGATGTTTGCAGTTGTTCACAGGGAGAACCTTTCAAAGATTCCGGACATTGCCATATTTCTCTAAGTTTAGTTGGACCGATGCTGTGTGCTTCACAAATATAAGATCATACATCTTAAATGCATTTGGACGGACTCTGTGGTGACTCAAGAGACAATCACGCAAATTTCCAGATGTTTTCAGAATTCAGCAAAACCTTTCTTTATCTATGAGTTAACAAGATAATTATCACATTAATTATAAAAAAAAATTGAAAATCTGTCTAGATGTCTGCAAGTTGTTTTTCATTTCTACGAAAGAGGAATTTGCCTCTAAAACTTCTCCCATTGTTTCATTATCAACTGTTTAATATTTCATGAAGTCTTGATGAAAACAAAAGACATTATCCAGCAGAACTATTTCTTTCTTTCCTCTCCCATTAAATATTTTCACACCACCACAATGGATATGAGTATTTTAGGATTAATTAAAGATCATTCATAGTTCATAAGCAACAAAATACAAGCTGTTATTTTCATATGACACAAATTATCTAAGGAAATTTGCAAATAAACACATTGTTGAATTTTTAAATGCCTCAATGGTAGAAACACTTAATCAAAATAAATGTATAGTTGTATTAAATGATTATGGGATGTAAGTGATTATTTATCATCTTCACTTCAGTGTGATAAAGTTAAAATTGAGATAAAAGTAGTGACAGAGCATGCTTATCATTTGTGCAATAAAGCATTAAAAGACACTCATGATATGATAGCTTGACAAAATTAGATATATAATGCTGAAATGACCAAAACAAACTAGTAAAGAAGACTTAAAGTGTATTGGTAAACTGACATCATGCATATATGTACATATATATGTCCAGTAGATGGCACCGTACTCACATTAATGTTTCCCAGGGCAGCCAAAGTCCTGTGGGCATTCTCCAACTCTGAGGTCAGTTGGGACACAGTGTTCAGTAGGTACTTTCTTTCAGAGCCCAGGGTCTCAGACTGCATTCACGCACAAACACACACACACACACACACACACACACACACACACACACACACACACACACACACACACACACCCATAAAATAGGACGAGATTTTAAAGGAAGTAGTTTTCATTATTTGAGGATGTAGTGAGACAAGATCAATCTTTCATCGTTCTAGCCATGACTTCCAAAAACTCTATCTCACCGCTATATGCAGTTGTTTCCCCAGCAGGATATTGGCCTGATTGGCCCCAGTGTGGGTCTCTAGAAGGCTACAAGACACAAACAAGCACAGAAGATAGAAGAATACACCCTAAAATATTTAAACTACAAGATATATTATTAATATTATTTCAGGACAGGACAACACCAAGTCATCAATTTTCTACAGTATAGACTTTAAAACAGTTGCTTTCATGTCATTTGGCTAGCACAGAGTCATTCTATGTAAGACATGACAGCAAACTGGAGCTTAATGTGAGGCGACTATTCACTGCAGTTGTTCTACGCAGTTAAAGAAGGTGTGATATGTGTCTGCTGGGCTGCAGCTGCTGTTTGGGCATGAGGGTTGGGATAATAACATGATACTCACTGGTTACATGACCCCAAATCCCAACCCCCACCCTTCTTTTTCCTGGTCAGGGGAATGAGTCACTGCAATGCCAAAACACCTCCAGATATGCACATGGGGTTTAGACAGTATGTTCCATGGATCAAACTGTTATGTAAAGCCATAGGTTGACTTGATAGATTTTCATTGATTATGGCTGTGGAGCCAATATGTGCAAACTCGTCATTACCTTTCACTCCCAATATATTGTCCTTCATGCAATGCATTATGTCACTACACATTGGAGATATGTTCCTGTTTCCCATGTAGTCCATTGAGTGTATTTGTATATATTTAGTCCATCATGCAGTTTTGACGTTTTTACCCAAACCTTTTGTATTTCTCCTTAATAAGACTGAGCTCATCCCTGGTCCTCTGCAACTCCACCTCCAGGGTTTCGATGCAAACCACAGTTTGCAGTAAGTTCTGTTGAAGATCAGTATTTTCCTCCTGTAGTGCCCTGAACACAGAGGAATGGTGTGGGATTGAGTTTTGTCACAGGATATATCTATACCACAGATTAATAATAATAATAATAATAATAATAATAATAATAATAATAATAATAATAATAATAATAATAATAATAATAATAATAATAATAATAATACATTTTATTTATAACGCACTGGGATCCAGATCATTATCAATACCTTTATAGTAGTTTGGTATAATCAAGATCCAGAAGTTTTAAAGCGAGCAATTTACCAGTAATAATCTCAAATACCATTCAAGGTGTGATATTCCCTAACAAGCCTTCATTTTATGAATGTATTTCTCATATATTATCAGATATGTTTATTTATTTTAACATTTTTAAAATTACTTTTATCATTTTGATATCAAATTCAAAACAAGCACACAAAATTAAGCAAAATCACAGATATATCTCCATAAAGAAAGCTTTGATTATCATTTATACTATATGCATTGAATGCTTACTCGCATTATTTCAGCTGCAGACATCTAGTATCAATGTAGATCGTTAGATCCCATTATATATAAGCATCCCAAACTTTAAAATAGTTTAGAAATAGATGTTTTGTTTTCTGTCACTAATAACAGAGATTACACCGTAAATCTATTAATGACCTTTATAACTGCACCTTGTAACAACAGGTTTGGAGGCAGAGGATCCCCATTAGTTTGATCAATATCCATTACAGGATAGACAGATATAACCAAATGAGTCAAACAGAAATGTACCAGAATGGCCTACTCAAATATAAAATGAGAGATGGAAGGTTATTGGGAACTTACCGGAAATGGTCAAGATCATACACTATGTCCTAAAAACAGAATTAAAAAACGGATGTGAAATGTGGATAACATTCAAAAGTTACAGGAGATTTTGACCATTTTTTAGCAAATAACACTAGTGCGCATATGTACTAACACACAGTACAATTAAAAAGAAAAACAAAACAGTGCTGCTGTGGCACTGTACTCCAGCATATTGAATTGAAAATTAAGCAAAGATGTTAAGTTTTAATTTGACAGTGACTCTATCCCATCGTGTAAAACTAAAACCCAGAACAGATGGATAGAGGGAAAGGTGGATAGATAGATGGACTGTCTGACAGACAGACAGACAGACAGACAGACAGACAGACAGACAGACAGACAGACAGACAGACAGACAGACAGACAGACAGACAGACAGACAGAGAGGAGGACATCACAACCACTCCTCCATCCAGTCCATCCTCCATTGAGTTATGCCTTACCTGCACCTGGAAACAGGTTAATCAATTGATTCTATGAAGCTAAACCCCCAACAGCTCACTCATATTTTGTTTTATACTGACTGCTACTTTGAGCAATTGTGAGTGATTTGGCATGTGTATTTATGGGTGATGATGTGAGATCTCTCCTTGAGATTAATAAAGTTTTATATTATCTCATCTCATCTCATATTATGGAAAATTAATTGAACAACAGCCATTTTAACTATTGTTAGAACTTCTGCAAAGGATGTTATGTTTTCACTCCTATGCGTTTGTCTGTCTGTTTGATGGCATGTATGGAGCTCCGGGTACAGTGGGCTCAGCAGAAGGTGCAGGAGAAAAAAGGCAGCATGCTCCGAGAGTTTGTGGGAGTTGCAGTAACACACCCTTGAGTAACACACCCTTGTGTGTGTGTGTGTTACTCAGACATTAATGGAGGAATCTGCATTAAGTTTTCCTTAACCTAGGATACTGTTGTGCTTCGAGGTAGTTTTTGTGCTCTCTCAATGCGTTTTCCAGTTAGTCTGTCTGTCTGTCTGTTTGTTTGTTTGTTTGTTTGTTTGTTTGTTTGTTTGTTTGTTTGTTTGTTGTTTTTGTTTGTGAGAAGCAATACAGTAAAACTACTGGACGGATTTGTATGAAATTTTACTCAGAGGTAAGTTTTAGCATATAGGTGTCCTAGAAGTGATTACATTTCGGGGAGATTTTGTGTTTTGCAGCATTTGAAATAAAATAAAATAAGCCGTTTGGATTAGTGATGTCATACTGTGGCTATTGCCGCCTTTGTTCATCTAATTCCTCTGATGTTTCTCTGGAGTGGAGCTGGGGGCTCAGTTTTAAGAGTTACTTTGAGTCCTTTGATGTTCCCTTTGGGGTGGAGCTTGGGGATCAGGGGGCTGAACAGAGGCGCTGAAGTGGAAGGCGCAGGAGACGAACAGCAACAGAGTATTGCGAGAAACTCTGAGAGTTTGTCAGAGTTGCCCATAGATTTAGAGGTTGTCAATAACTCAGACATTAATGGTTTTCTTAGACCTATGGTACAATTTTGACTTTGTAAAGGTTTGTTCTCTCTCAGTTCTTTTTCTGTAGTTTCAAAGAGTAAAGTTACAAGCACGTGAATTCAATTTCCAGTATTGCTAAAGAATGACTCAGTCTGCAATGCCTCTAATTCAGTGCTATTGTCTACACACTATTTGTAATGCTCAAGTTATTCTTTTTGCAGAGATGTCTTTCCTTTAATTCAGTTAGATACTACATGGTGTAATAGAATAGAATAGACTAGAATAGACTAGACTAGAATAGAATACAATAGAATACAATAGAATACAATAGAACAGAATAGAATTTGATTAATCCTCACGGGGAAGATGTGATTAGTGGAGTTAAGAACTTTTTTTTTCTAAAAACAGCTAGGGGGTTAAGCTGCCAGTCAGACTCCCCAGTCGGGATCCCCTAGTGCTGCACATGCCTATCTCTGATTATGAGCAAGAGATATATAACAAAATCCTACTGGCTAGGTCGGGGTAACATTCCTAAATCATAACATACCATACTATAATCGCCAATGAGAATTGGGATACGGAAGCAAAACGCAAGCAAAAACTGAATCGAGCACAACACCTTAGGGTGTAAATGTGTGGAATATGAGATAAAACCGTTAACATATACCAATGTTAAAAACCATAACACATTTTTATAGACTTGAAAGGTGGTCAATGTTGACACACAAGCTAACAACATTTAGTGACTAAAAGTGTGTTAGAAACATTTCATTTTTGTTTCTGAACAATTCTAAAAAGAATATGATACGGTTTTTCTGCTGATATGTAACTTTCCGGTACATGATCTGAGAGCTATTTATACTGTACACTATTGAAATTTTAAAAAAATATTTAAAGGTAAACTCACCTTGCTTATTTTAGAATGCCCCACATATTGTGATAGATGTTGATCACCTTGCTCCTTGCTGTGACTGGTAGTTGTGGAGGTCGTGTCTCTGGCCATTGTTGAATCTGATTTAGTGGATGAAGATTCAGAGCTGATACCAGGCCCTACAGCAGAGCCACTGTGCACCTGTTGAGGCTGCTGCTGATATAGATGGTGTGCATGTGGCCTGTAAGGTGCAGCAGGCTGCTGTTTTTGGTTGTGGTGTTGTCGCTGCTGGCTGAGTTCAGGACTGGTCCTGGGGACATCTTTAATATGAGAACCCCAGCTAACATATCTGTCCCCCGGCACAAAGCCCTGAGTGCGTGATTGCCTCCTGCCCTTGTGGTTGCTTCCATGATGAGAAGTGTGGCTGGTAGAGTGTGGGTAGTGAGGAGGTGAAGGGCTTCTGTGGTAGTTCTTAGATGCATATGAATGCAGTTTGTCCAGGTAAGAACAGTCCAAAGGTTTCAGTGAACTCTTGCAAGCAACCCCCTCCTCTCTGATTCGCTGTTTCAGATGCCTCTCCTTATCATTTCTTGTGCACTCTCTGTGCTTCTTGGGTGGGAGCTGGGGCTTGACAGTTGAATATGCTTCGGCTGGGGCAAGTGTCTTCTCAGTTACGTTATTGTTGTTAACACCCAGGATTATGAGGTCGGATGGACTTATAACTTGTTTTGTAATCTCATCCAGGAAGGCTGAAAATTGTAGCTTTCCCTGCACAAAATTGTCCCTTGCTTGCTCGATCTCGACATGAGTCATCGCTTTCCCTTTCTGTCCAAGGGAATCTTGTCCTTTGGAAACCCTAGTGGACAGCACCTCCATCGATTTAGCCTTGCGAATGTCAGGAAAAGGTTCCTTGTTTTTTAGGATACCTTTGCTAGGTAGCTGGCTGGAGGACACCGCTCTTTGGGGACACCTGGAAACCCCTAACAGAATGTCCTCTGCGCTGAAAGCCAGGCTTCGGTTAAGACTACCTGTCTTATGCAGAAGTTCATAGTTCATATGTGATGCACTGGGTTGTTCCCTTCCAAGATTATTTTTATCACCATGCAGTTGGCCTTCATCACTTCTGCTGTGACCACGATCCAGAGAGGAAAATGCACGCTTAACCTCTTTTTGTGAGTTTGTATGTAACTCACTAAAAACATTATCGATTTTTCCATGTTTGATGGTGGCAAATACGGTGGCCTTGCTGGTGTCATCTTCCCTGAAACCCATGCCATTATCTGTAATGTTGGAGCAGGAAAGTGAATGCTTTGGCTGCTCCGCATGACAAAGAGAATAGGTATCATTTTCACTCGCCTCTGTGTACCAAGAGGAAGAAAAGGCAGAGGAGGAGGAAGAAGGGGAAGATGAGGAGGCCCTGCAGAGACTTACAGGAATGTCACTCTTGTAAAGTATTTGATCTTCTTCACTGTGGTGAAATTTCTGTGATGGATGATAAGTGCGTGCATCATGATGAGGGTTGTCAAGGATTTGGCTGGAGTGACCATGTTGATGAAAGTGCCCAAGACAGTCATCTGAATTTATGTTTGTCTCATCAAACATTGTGTGCCTACAACACAGAGATATGACCAACTTCAATTATGTCTCTACTCCTATCAAACTTATATGTGCAAAAAAGTTCTTCTGTTGTATGATACATTGGCAGGAAAATATTTACATATTAAAAGTACCACAAGAAATTGTAGATTTGACATCAAAATGAAATAAAGAAAAGGCTCGGACGAGCCACCCTACCTGCGTGACTGAGGATCTTGGTGAAGGCGAAGGTGATCATGGTGATGTATCTCCTGTGGCTCGATCTCATCTGAGGCACACGGGCTGTGAAGAGGTTTAAAAAATGTTTCCATCAGCGTTCTCTTCCCCGGTGGTAGAATGTGGATACTTTTTCTGGGTGGATTGAATGCGCAATGATGGTGATTCGTCCTGTTACTCAGCTGTTGGCGTTAGGACCATCTTTTTCTCAATGAAGCTACTACTTGTCCTTTGATGTCTGCGACAGAGACCATCACTTCATGCTAGACCTACTGCTGTTTCTTGGGACAAAAACATGTTGATAACTTTAGTGAGATTTTCTGAAAATAGCGTGTAACCAAAACTAGCTGCTGATGAGTCCGGTTCAATACTTTCAAATTATTTGCTAAATCTTCTCAATTGGAAATAAATATCCAAAATTTTAAAGAAAGTATCTTAATAGTTACTCCCGGATGATTTACTTTGTCTCTCCTCTCAGTTGACTGCCAAATGATGTGATCACGACTCATGAGCAGTAATGTACGAATTCCTGCATGGTGAATTGATTATTCCGTCATGTCCACTCCAACAACGGTCACACATTGAGCCAGCTGAAAGATCAAGACCTTTGTTCTCAAATGGGAGTTAATCGAATAAAGCCCTGAGGCACAGGATCTATACTGGAGTTAATTCAACCCACTGATATATCATGCCCCTATGTTTATCTGGCCTGACACTTCAACTGCATGTCTCATATTCTGTGTAAAAAATTTTCTTAACTTTTTCTCAACATGTTTATTAATATATAAAAGGTATGAACATCAACCGAAGTTATTTAACTGTTAACTGTCCAGGTCTACTATTGTTATCGGGTTATATAATTATATTTACAATAAGTGGGATACAGGACATAATATACCATGGGGCTATCAAAATAAATCCTTTGGCATCAGAGATTATACTATTAAATGTTAATTTTGACTTCATCCCTGCCTTTGAAGTCAAAGGCAGGGATGCCTTTGTATTGTATTAAATCACTGTTGCCAATGATGAAAATCACCCATTTAAACTGCTAATATAATTTTCGTATAGCATTTTTACATTTGTGTAGTTGATTTGTCAGATTGTAGCTTTAATCAAATCATTCTTCTTTGTCGTGTTATGCGTAATTTTGTCAGGTTGGTGGTGGTAGCTGGAAGTTCAATTTCAAATGGCCTTGTTATCATATGAAAGAGGATATCCTTTTGTCAGTAATTCCAAACCATGAAAAAGAACAGATCATTTCATTACAGCCGAGAATGTCTGAAAGTCATCCAGAGGACCATTCACCACACCCAGTTGTTGTTAGTTAATGATAGAGAGCTATCATGAGAATTGTTACATAAGGGGTTTTGGCCAGACGTGTCCAGGGGATTGTGATTGATGGTGAAAACTAGTCTAGCGAAAAAAATGCAGTCCTTGGATAGAGAAGGTTGTCATGCATTGAGACAAACATGACATGGCATCTCCTCTTACTGCACAGTCACCACATAGAAAACCATTCCCTTTTTGAAAAAAGACCTAAGGAGTTGAAATAGATTCATGTGTTGAACACATATTACAAGAAGAGGGAGGAACATAGGGTGACAAATAAGATCATAGGTAAGAGCACACTGGTGGACTACATCTTATGCAGCAGATCCAATCTGAAAGAGATTGGAGACAGTAAGGTGGTAATGAGGAGAAAATAGCCAGACATCATAGAATGGTAAAATGGGGGTACAAAGGGGCAAAGGGAGAGCAGATGATCAAATTGTGGAAGCTGGGAGGAAGGAAAGCTGCTGTGTGAACTTCAGGGAAGAGTTGAGATAAGATAAGATAAGATAAATAAGATAAACCTTTATTAGTCCCACAACAGGGAAATTGCAGCGTTACAGCAGCAAGAGCATATTACAGAATAACATTATGTACAATTAAATTAAATGTGCAGTTGAAATGTGGACACATTTGTGTCGTGTGTGTGTGTGTGTGTGTGTGTGTGTGTGTGTGTGTGTGTGTGTGTGTGTGTGTGTGTGTGTGTGTGTGTGTGTGTGTGTGTGTGTGTGAGTATTTGTGTGTGTGTGTGTGTGTGTGTGTGTGTGTGTGTGTGTGTGTGTGTGTGTGTGTGTGTGTGTGTGTGTGTGTGTGTGTGTGTGTGTGTGTGTGTGTGTGTGTGTGTTACTAGCCGTGCTGGTTGAATAGTCCGACTGCTGCAGGAAGGAAAGATCGTCGATATCACTCCTTCACACACTTGGGGTGAAGGAGCTCTCCAGTGCAGAGATGGTGTCCTGCATCGGGTGGGAGATTTTGTCCTGGAGAGATGACAGCTTGGCCATCATTCTCCTGTCTCCCACCTTGTACACCATGTCCAGAGGACATCCCAGGACCGAACTGGCCTTCCTGACAAGTTTGTCCAGTTTCCTCCTGTCAGCAGCTGAGATACTGATGCCCCAGCAGACCACTCCATAAAAGATGGCCTACGCCACCACAGAGTCATAGAAGGTCTTCAGGAGCGCCCCCTACACTCCAAAAGACCTCAGTCTCCTCGGCAGGTAGAGTCGGCTCTGACCCTTTTTATAAAGTGCCGTGGAGTTGTGAGTCCAGTCCAGTTTGTTGTTCAGGTGAAAACCAAGGTACTTGTACTATGTGACCATTTCAATGTCCATTCCCTGGATGTTCACCGGTGTGGGTGGGGGGAGGATGTGCCTGCGGAAGTCCACCACCAGTTCCTTGGTCTTACCCGCGTTAATCTGGAGGTGGTTCCACTGGCACCAGTGCACAAAGTCCTGCGTCAGTCCTCTGTACTCCTTGTCGTCCTAGTCTGCGATGAGACCGGCGATTGCGGAGTCATCAGAGAACTTCTGCAGGTGACACATGGGTGAGTTGTAGGAGAAGTCTGCGGTGTAGAGCGTGAAGAGGAATGGAGCCAGATCTGTTTCCGGTGGGGCCCCCGTACTGCAGACAACCACGTCCAACACACAGTCCCGAGTCCTCACATACTGTGAACAACCGTCCAGTGGTATGTCAGGTAGTCCAGGATCCAGGATGCGAGGTGCTCATCTACTCCAGTCAGCTCAAGTTTGTCCCTCAGAAGCGTGGGCTGGATGGTGTTTAAAGCACTGGAGAAATCAAAGAATGTGATCGTCACGGTGCTTCCAGGCTTCTCCAGGTGAGAAACAGCTCGGTGAAGCAGGAAGATGATGGCGTCGTCTACCCCGATGTTAGACTGGTAGACGAACTGAAGGGGGTCCATCGGCAGGCTGACCAGCGGGCGAAGATGACCAAGGACCAGTCGCTCCAGGGTCTTCATCAGGTGGGATGTTAATGCCACCGGTCGGTAGCTGCTGGGTGTCTTGGGGACAGTTACCACACAGGAGGTTTTCCACAGGAGTGGTACTTTCCCCAGCTTCAGGCTGAAATTGAAGACGTGCTCCACAATCCCACACAGCTGGTCTGCGCAGGACTTCAGGAGCCTGGAGCTGATGCCGTCCGTGCCCGTAGCCTTCCTCAACTTGATCTTTCTTAACTGGTTCCTCACCTGTAGTGTTGTGAGGGACAGAGTATGAGCTCTGGGATGAGCTCTGGGTGGTAATCAAGAACTGCCGGATGACTACGTAACAACGGAAAAAGTGATAGAGGAGACGGGTAGAAACGTACTTGGTGTCAGGTGGACAGAGGAAAGAAGAGATGGAAACTTGGTTGTGGAATGAGGATGTTCAGGAGAGAATAAGCAGGAAAATATGGAAAAGAAGAGGTGGGATATTTTGAAAGATTCAAAGACATGTGGTGTGAGGCGGAGGGTGAGGTCAACGGTTAAAGGAGAGGCCTATCTTGAGTTTATGAGTAAGGAGAAAAGTACTTCTACCGATTGGTGAGGCAGAGGGATGGATATGTGAAAGATCTACAGCAGGTTAGGGCGATTAAGCATAGAGAGGGAACTGTATTAACAATTTAGGAAAGCGGGAAGGTCATGCTGGAAGGAGTACACTGAAGAACAGATGACTATATAAAATTAGAGAGAAGGGTAGAGAATTTGAGAATTGTGAATCAGGAGGTTCAAAGGATTAGTAGTGATATAATGAGAGCAGGTTTGAAGAACGGAAAAGCAGCTGGTCCTGAAGACATACTGGTGGAGGTATGGGGGTGTCTAGGAGAGAGGGCAAAGCAGTTTTTAACTAGGCTGTATTGTTCAACACTATCTTGGAGAGTGAGAGGAAACCTGATGTATTGATTCCACCGGGAACGTCGCAGTCACGTTCCCATGCAATTCGATGGTTTTGCTGCGTCCAAAATAAACCAGGTTGTCTATTATATAAATACTGTGGATGTCACAGACATTGCGACCAAAATCGCGGCAGCGGTGCCGCCGTAACGCTACGCGACTTTCCTAGTGGAATTAAGCCTTGAGGAATGGAGAAAAAGTTTAGCACTTTGAGATTTGATCCAAATGTAAAGTGCATTATAAATTGCATTATTATTATTATTATTATTATTAAAAAGTTAACTGGTGCCGATTCTTAGGATCAAGGGTGATCTTTAGAGCTTTGGCAACTACAGAAGTATTAAGCTGGTGAGTCATGCATTGAAAATCTGGGAAAGACTGCTAGGTTAGATTAGACACTGGGGCACTGACCAAAAGACAGAAGTAAGAGATTGATATTGAGGATGTTGAGATTTTCTTTGAGAATGACGAGGATGGACAGAATTAGAAACGAGAGCATCAGAGGGACAGCCCAGTTTAGACTTCTTGGATACAAAGTAAAAGAGGCCAGATTGAGATGGTTTGGACATGTGCAAAGGAGGGATAGTGGATATGAGGGTGAAAGGAATCTGGGGACCGATCACCCAGACAGGAGAAAAAGGGAAAGACCTAAGAGGAGGTTTCTGTATGTGGTGAGAGAGGATATGCAGTTGGATGGTGTGAAGTGAAAGATGTAGAAGACAGGGACAGATGGTCCACCGTGGTGAACCCTGAAGGGAAAAGACAAAATAATAAGTCAGACCATGGAAGACACTCATGAGGTTTATTATTGCAGAGTTTTTTATATAGCAGTTCCTATGACTACTGCTTATAGCTGAAAATAAATAGTTCAAAGTTTTCCTCAATAATTTACATTGATGCTTTTTGTTTTATGGATATCCAATTAGTTTGTTTAACGGACTACATCAATATAATCCTGTTTTACTCCCTCACTGTTTTACTGAGACAGCTTACATAGAAGCAATCATTTGTGAGAGGAATTTTATGCATTGAGACAAATTTAACATTGCCTGTCTTACTGGACCCTCTGCTGGTGAATTTAAGTAACTCCCGTTTTGACCTACCATGCTTGTAATTTTCCACACTGTCCTGGCAACTTTGCGCTGCAGGTTTTTGGACATTCTTAGTTTTCTAAGTGGCACTCTTCAGGCAGTACACTGACTCTATCACTTAAATACCAGTATGGACAAGAAAGCCCTAACAAATTTAATGAAGGCTTGTAAACGCTGTGACTACATAATACATGATGCAGATACCTTATTTGATGGCAGCCACTTGGGCTGTTTTTTGTTGTCGTTGTTGTGTGTGGTTTGTTTGGGGGGGGGGGGCTCCTATATTTCTCAAATATATTAAATGTAAATGTATTGCCGTTCCTCAATATGTGTACTCCTATTGGCTAGCGTTCCTGGGAAGTGCCCATGCCAAATAGCAAGTATTCATTCTAGTTTGATCCGGTTTGTCTGGCCGTTTAACACACGAGAGAAGATAAATCCGCGCAACCACTCATGTGACGTCAGCTGTTTTTTCGGGAGGTTTCAACACGGTGTATCGAAAATCTGTTGTTCTTATGATAATATTCTACATTTCATTCAAGAAACTGCATATTTGCGAACACTAAATCCAATTGAAAATGCCAGCACTACCCTCCTTTAACTCGCTTATTATCTTACTGAGCCAGTTTAACACTCCTTTGTTATTTATGACGATTAGTATGAAGTTCATTCTTTACTACTCATCAAACTGATTCAATCAGTGAATTTTTGTTTTGAATATAATTCACAAAACCTGCAATGAACATTTGAAAGTGTTAAATTTCTGCGTGAAAGGGGGACTACTTTCTATCGGATGAATACCTCTCCCTGCTGAAACCGAAGCACCCATATATTTATATATATATATACCACTGACGACAAAGTATCAGCGCATTCTTCAACAACCGAATTCTCTCCGTACTTGTACGCAAGTATCACGTTAAGAATTTAATTTTTCTTACAATTTAATCTTTCAATGCGGTGATTAGTAAGGGCCTTGTAGAGATTCTTATTATATAAGATATTGGAGAATGTTCGAGTTCATTGCTTTTTGATAAGTGGGGACTTGTTAGGCCCCGTCTTGAACGAATGCAGAGTTAAATATAATATTTACATTTAACTTTAAGGTTTTCAAGCTTTTTTGATAAACTTACTGCGTTTCAGCGATTACACGTAAAGTTCGAGATCAAATTACATTATTTCCAGTCGATGCAAGTAAGCTATCACGCTAGAGGGAGGCTAAGGCAACCAAACCGTAACAAGGGCTATTTCCGCTGCAATTTTGGTATCACCGTTTGATGCTATACATGCTATATAAAAGCAGTACAGAATCCCTTTCATTTGTTAATGTTGAAGAAATTCATTGTCTTAATCGACAAAGTTTTTCACCGTAACGGTCGTTGGCACAAAATGGCTGCCGTGACGAAGCAGCCTTCAAATGGTGGCCATTGGTTTACGCTATATCATGGCTTTGGGCAGCACTTAACTTTGAACTCTTATGTCACCTGGCTGACACTTCGATAAGCCAAAGGTGGAGCATATAAATGAATAAATTTAAGTCTTATTGAAAAGAATAGAACCGCATCAGTATCTTTTTTTTTTTTTTTACTTAAAAGAAACATCGTCGAACATGTCAGAAAAGAACCTTAGTTCATTGTCCACCATTTTCCGTGTGGTATTTTATAAAGAATTTGCAAATTATATTATATCCCTTAGCTAAAGAGAAGAGAACACTAAAAAATGAGTAATGACGTCTTCAGAGCTCACATGGATTTTTTTTTTTGTATTGCAACCTTTTTGCGTATTGCTTAAACGAGATGAATTTCCCATTTTTATCTGTGATGAATTGGGACTAAGTTATCGAGGGGAGGAATGGACTTAGTATTTAGAAGATTTCAACACCAGCACAGCACGAGGCCATGGGAAAAGGAGGACCTGAGTGGAGACAGGGCAGGACCAGGAGAGGGAGTAGGACGACCACAGTGGAGCCAGCAAGACAGGGCAGGACCAGAGGAGGGCTTGGGAAGACCGCAGTGGAGCCAGGCAGGACAGGACCAAGGAGGGCGTGGGACAAACACAGTGGAGCCAGGCAGGACAGGACCAGAGGAGGGCGTGGGACAACCACAGTGGAGCCAGGCAGGACAGGACCAGAGGAGGGCGTGGGACGACCAAAATGGAGCCAGCCAGGCAGGACAGGACCAGTGGGAGTGGAAGGAAAAGGAGAAGCCCATGAGAGCAGCAGCTGTCCATGTGTGTACACCAGAGGGCGCCAGAGGCAAAGGAGGGGGTAGCCATCTTGGAAGCAGTTGCAGTTCTACAGCAAGCCAGCGATGAGAGGGTGGGAAAGGGCGCAAAGTGTCCTCTAGCGTCGAAAGTTTAAAGAATGGCGTTGGTTTGTATACTGGGTAGAGGTATCTCTGTAACATCAGGAATTTATTTTACCCCTACAGTTCTAACTGTTGTAGAACACAATGTCTCGCACAGCTCTCTCTTCCTCTTTTCAGGCAAATCAAAGCGTTGTCTATCGTGGTCATTCCTTCCGTTGTTTGCTGACATGAGTGTGGTGATCCTGCTGCGGTGAATGCCGAATGTTAGTGTGCTGGCGAGCGGAGCATCTCTACCACGTGCGATCAGAAGTAGTTACCCCAGCTGGAGGGAGAGGAAGTCCTGTTTCTCATAGGTCGTCAACAAAGAAGTTTTCGTCATTGGAGTGTGAGAATGGATGGTCGTCTGTGCGGCCGATTGTGTGTGTGCGGCAAATCCACGGTGCTTCGGCTACTCTTCAGCGGTACTGATCAGCCATTTCCACCTTAGTCCGTCTGAGCAGTGAGTTCATGCATGAAATGTACATGTGGGTGTAACTATCCGTACATTGACTCATATCTGTCTGATTATTTGTATTTTCTTTTTTATGAATAAAATTCCATTTGAGCTAAGCCAATAGATTACCCTAGTTGTAAAAAAAATTGTGGGGAGGGGTGGGAGTGATAAAGAGTGTGTCCAGTTCTTCTTTTTACAGGCCTTGCCCACCAAAGCTGATCGAGAAAAGGGTCCCCCTGTGCTTGCAACTTATTACAAGTCCAGTTCATCTTATATGCTCTATTACTATGGATAAGGATCATGTACATCCACTGCCGTTTAAAGGGATGTAAGGAAGAATTTATTATTCCATACATACTGGGTTGTTTTTGTTCATTCCGAACTCTTAAGAATTGTTGTAAATTTGGTTTTATTCACATAAGTAGAGTAATGTGGGTGGGTTGTGGGGCGTTAATCAGTGTTCTCCTAGACTTTACAGCTTGCTGTTACCCAACGCAAAATGGCTTGAGTAAGCATCATCCAGGTGAATTCCAACAAGATTCAAGTGGATACTTGACCTCGCATGAAAGCCGCTGCAAAACTAGGCTCCTGGTGTAGAGACGTTCTATTTGCCTGGGGAGCGTGGTAACAAGTCTCTTACTAAGATATTGTAAATCTGCACACTGTACGTAGCTTTGTGGGCTTGGGAGTGGGCTGTGTATTTGTGACTCTTGCAGATTAAGTCCTATGGCCCGCCCTTGAAAAATCTACGTTCAAGTCGATGTCTACAGTTCATAAGATGGGAGTCCTTCACGATCAGGCTTGCGGTATTGTAAATAACTCTACTGGAACAAAAGTTGACATCTCTTGACGTGTATTCATGGTCAGTCGTGTGCCTTCTCAGGCAGTATCATGCCATATTTCTCTTAGATTTCTGTACTTCTCCCGTCTGAGGGGTTTTTGGGGGAGAGAGGCTTTTTCCTTTGTTTTTACAGTGTGTTGTGTCCACTGAGTTGCCAATAACCCGGATGGTCAGGAGTTCTTCGCAATCATTGTTTATACAAGTCTCGTGCACATCAAGCATCACGTAAGGTCTCTAGATGTGTCATCTGTCTCAGCATTTATTGTACAGCTCAGAGCCTCATAACAACCTCTTTGCAAATAGTTACTTGATCTTGTATTCATAATACTATGAGCAAACTATCTGTAAAAGATTCTTATTGCATAATAAATGCATAGCTTGTTGTGATGGAAAACAGTTTTGGTATGTTCTTTTTGGGACTGTGGGGGAGGAGCTTTTCTTGTGCTTTTTCAGGTATGACTAAAGCTTGGATCTTGCTAGAGCACAGATGTGACCTGCACGCAAATCGCATCGTGTTCAAAGTGGAAATTGAAGGCAGATAAGTTGAATGCATCGAATAATGATCTTGGATAGCAGAAATTCAGATATTTTTCAAACCTAAAGTGGCCACTTAGCTTGAATGGGCTGAACTTTTCTCATTGTACTTGAAATGAGAGAAATTCGCAGAACTTGACTTAGGAAATGACACTGTTGTGATTTCATAGCTTTGGTCTGTGATAAAGGGGGAAATGTAATGCATCTTCATTGATTCTAATGTTTTCTGCGGTAAAACATTCAGATAATGAAGATGACAATAGTAGGCTCTTAAACTTGGGAGTAAGGCATAGGCGTGTCTCTTTTCTGCCTCTTTGGTCTTTCAGAATAATCCAGAGGAAGATGGCTGTCTACCTAGGACAACACAAGACTCATACCTTCCTTAAAATCAACATACAGTTTGACCAAATGAAGTCAGGTTCTTTTTGATTTATTGATTGGTATTATTAGTCCTCTGCTGCTGGCCGTTGCATAACTGTGCAAGTGGCAGGTTGCTTACATTGATATTCTTCCCATCGTGCAACTGTACGATGTTTTTTTTTTTTTTAGTTATAAGCAGCTGAGTAAAGCTGCGAATGGTGTAGCTTTATTCTGAAATGCAGTGCAAATGTATTGCTAGACTTGTGTGCTGGTTTTGGTTGGGTGTATGCTCTCTTCTTTTCACAGAATCAGAGTGCCAGACTGGTTTGAGTGAGTGAAATCCTCTAACCTGGATCATGTAGTAAGATGTTGGCTTAACTTCTTAAAACAAATTTATGAAGTATTGTGGTTGACTGATATCCTGGAACTAAATCAGTACTACTTAATTTTTAGCTCATCTTTGGCCATGGTGCCCTATAATATCTTTGGGAATTGTGTAGTGGGTGTGTTGTGTAGATCACTTTGTTTCAGATCATTCACGCTGCATCCAATCTCGCCTACCCCTGAAAACAAAGCCATCCTTGGAAGCTGACTGCAAATCTCGGTGTCCCTCCTAAATGAAGTACCATTCCACTGCGCTTGAGCTTAAATCTGAAGTTCTTTGTGGACTTTCTGCTCTGTTGTGTGTGCCCTATTCCTTTCTTTGGTTTTCCAGGTAATGCTACCTAAAACTATCTTAATTTGTCACTTTGGATGGCCTAACCTCTGGAGAATCCAGTGACCTTAACATCAAGATCTGAAGCTTGTCTATTTAATCCGACATCACGTCATTCTCATGGGTGCAAAGTTAAGTAACTCAGGTTCACTTGATTTTTCTTAAATGTGTTGTGGCCTTAATGTGTAACACTACATGTTGCATGCACATGAGCTCTGCTTAACATTTTACTTGTAATACACAACGGCTATAGATGTTGGGGAGCCGGGGGGGGGGGGGGCCAACGGTCTACTCTCTTTAAATTTCTTGTTTAGGTTGACTTGAAACTGTGCCAGATCATCTAAACATCTGCATGGAGTCGTGGGATGATCCTGAAGCCAGCCCCCTTGAGTACAATCTTAATTTCAGTGAAGAGCTGAGCGTTACTGTGGAAGACATGCTGTGGTAAATGCTGCTATGTCAGATAATGTAAATGGTAACCATAGTGACATAAATTGTGCTATCAGATTAACTATTCGATATGTGGGGGGAGGGTGGGGGGGGTTTAAATTGTCTTATCTTTTTCCGTTACAGCTGATTAACATTGCAAGAAAGCGTCCACTGTCCTTTTTGACCCATCAGTCCGACCAATTTTCAAGGGAAAACCGGCCCGAGTTTCACCTGGGATGTTGGTACTGTGGCTTTGGTGATATGGATAAAAAGATATTGTTTGATCACCTATGTGCCAATACTTTGCCATGGGGAATACTGGGGGCCGGGGAAACCAGTTGTCTTTCTTCTAGTTTCAGCCTCGTGACAGAGTAATCTACTTGTGGTGACAGGGTAATATAGGAGCCATGTGTGGAGGCAGGGTTTTCTTTTCCTGGAGGAACAAACATTTTGTTTTGTTCTTCCAGGTTTTGCTTTTGCCCTTTAATACAGCAACAACAACAAAAAAGCAAAAGGCTCTGGTGGTTGGCACTCCTGACTTTGTCAGGACAGGGTTCAATTCCCTGCGGTGTCTTGCTTTTTTACAGTGTTGCACGGGTGGAAATTATAAAAGGATTATTTTCAAATGTCTGAGTTCCAAAACTACTTATAAATCTAATGTGTTAGAGATATATATGTATGGAGCATTTCCCCCAAGTTTCAAAAAACTAGCTCTTTGTTTTGAATTGTATACTGGTGTTCTCCCTAATATTTTCATACAGATACGTAATGTTAATCAAGCCAAAAGAGCTTTGGTGTCCTGTTCCTATACTTTCATTTAGCAAATCATTGGACTGAGAAGGGAAGATGGTTAGTGTGACTTGATGAATCATGAGTTTTCAGATTTTCATTATCAATGGGAGATAATTCATAAGGACCCACAAGTACCATGACTTTACGTGCATTGATTTGACTATCGTTAGAAACCGTAGTAACCCATTCTTACAGTGGGAATAATGGAAAATGCCTCAGGAAGCTGAAAGGACCCATCTCACCTGTTGGACAGACCTGCAGTAATCTGTGGTACTAAGACAGAACTTTTAGCATCCAACAATTCATTGAAGGGATATTTCTCTGTCCTTGTTTGACAGATGGAGTGTAGATTAGGCCAGGTTTATACATTAATTGGTATTAAATTAAGAAGCTTTCATCTGTACTTCAAATTTTAGTAGGAACAGGAAGTGATCTATTGAATATTATAACCTGTTACAGCAGTCTCCAAATATGACAGGAAAGATTATCGAATGCTTCCCAAGCACTGCTTGTCCTTAATCAACATCCATTATACATTTCACGTAAATAATTTCCCCGCATTTTATTATTAAGCCGGGCTAAAGTTGCATGAACTTGTCTCCAAGGAGAAATTAGTTAATTTAAACACCGGGTCGGAAAATATAACAAGGCGATCGACATTGCAATTTGGAAAGGGGAAAGGTGTCCCACATAAACCCACCCGGTGATGTATTCAATGATATTCCATTGAACACAGACAGTGGTAGAACTTCAGTTTTAGTTCTACTGGATGTGATTCATTCGACACGGTTGACACTAATGTACTACTACACCACCTAGGTAAACTGGGTGGGTATTTCTGGCAGGACGGTTTAAATCCTACCTTAAAGACAGACATGTTTGTGTATATAGGTAATTGCAAATCTGAACTTGTTCCCTCTCTTGTTTGACATCTACATGCTTCCTCTTGCTCCGGGCTTTCCCTTAACATCAAAATAAATTACCATAACTATGCAGCAAATTCACATAACTATCACCAAATTTATACACACCAAATATTTGGAACAAGCTCCCACAAACCAAGAACGCTCCAGCACTCAGTTCTTTAACATCAAAGAAAGGCTTAAAAGTTATTTGCTGCCGCATTTCACAAATTTTATTTTTGAAATATTCTTATTTCTGTCTTCACTGTACAGTACTGTTTAGGAAAACACTGAATTTTGTTTTTGATCGAAGGGGCTTGTACACTTGATTTTTTTCTTTTATAGCATTTATTTGTTTTGTTTTTTATTAGAATGCCTTTCATTTTTAATTGCTCTTAATGTTTTACAACAATTTTGACTGTCTTAATATTCTTTTGCACTTAGTCACAATGTTTGTGATTGTTTGTGTAAAGCAATTTGAATTGCCCTGTTGCTGAAATGTGCTGTATAAATAAACTTGCTTTGCCTTCCACAACTTTGATGTATTTAATGCGTATTTATATATTAATATGTTAAGTCTAACTTCTTAACTTCAACATCAGTCACAAATAATTCTTAATCATACAATATAAATCTTTTCATTTAAACGAAACATAAAGGTTCTATATAGGTCTTGTAATTGGTGGTGTTCAACTGTGATCAGTTATGTTGCTTATGTGAGACTATTATGTTGAAACCTTTTTCCCACCTTTTATAGAGTTTTCTTTTTTAATTAAAAAAGGTATGATTCAACTTTGGAGGCCATTTGAGTTTCTTGGTGTTCCTAGTGTGGAAATTACACCGGATGAATAGGTCATTGAGTTAACAGAATTGTTCATTTAGACCACAACTCAAAATGTTTGCCGTCTGTTTTAATATGTCTGGTGTTTTTGGATTAGCTATTACAGCTGCATTACTATTTATAGTGTATTTCATTGCAGATGAAGTTTCAGGTTGAGGGAATTTCTAACTATATATTGTTTATGAAGCATGTTCAATAAAATCTGCTTCAGATGTGGCGGACAAGCAGTAAGAAGCAGCATACACTGGAAATACTTGAGGTATGGTAAGATCTATTAAACCCAAGGGGATACTTAATCATACCTATAATTTGTATGTAGATATAGTACTTTAGTAAATCAACTGAGTTAAAAAATGTCTGATTATTTTAAGATAATATTAGGAGATGGCATAACCTTTAGCAAACAAAAACAGAATGAGTGCATTTACTTGAACACAAGCTCTAAATTTAACAGTCCAAACTAAATATCAGAATTCTACAAAAGAAAACTACATGTGGAAATTGGTGAGAGACAAATCATTGGCAAACCTAGTTTATTCTGTCAATTCTGTCAAAAATCTGTGTAGAAAAAAGATGGGGAACAACGTCTGCTGTTATACAAAACAGCATTAGCACTATGTTAAGTAAAACAAAACAAAACCTGGTGCTTCTGAGTTTTTTAGGTACACTATAGTTCCCTCCTGAGAGGTTTAATGGTGTTTACTATAATTGCAAAATGTGCCTGTTTGTATAAAGTATAATGTCCTATATAATATTCTGTAAATATATAGTATTTATAATATATTGCTGTAAAACTGTAGACTCCTTTGGGATTAATAGTTTTATTTTATGCATGGTTAATCTTTGGCTCAATACATTTATCTTGATGGCACAACCCTGTAAATCACAAATACTGCAATACACACTATTGAAAATATTAGATTATATCCTTTAATTTATCAGGTTAATTCTCTTTGAGATTAAGACAATTTTTTCCAAGATAAACCTTGGCTAAAGAGCAGCACATAGAGTGCAACAAAAAAGACAGCGATAAATCTTGCGTGGGCTGTATCTCATATCAAATCTAAGCTAAAAAAGCACACAGCTCAAACCTCCAACTACCTTTGCAAATATATTGTTTCTTCGCTCTCATTCTATTTCTCTTCATCTGTTCAGCAGGTTGTTTTATTCTCTGTTCCACACTACCAGAATGTGAGCATGGAATTTTGTTTAAGGGTGAAATCCATATTGCCGGTTCCTCTCCAGTATAGAACAGAAAAAAATAAACTAGAAAAAGCACTCAGAGAGCAGAAAACATCAACCAAGGCCCAAAAGATACCTCTGAACCTACTCAATTTCTTTGTCTCTTATTCTCTTTTGTTCTGCACATTGTTTTATTCTCAGCTCCACACTCCTAAACTTTGGGCTGGGCATTATCTTGAACAGAAATTGTTGCTTCATTTCCTTTCCCCCTCAAGATAGAAAAAACGAAATACTCATAGAGTTGGTTGGAGTTGTGATATCTCTTTATTTGGGAAACTTACTAGGGGAACTAATGTGCAGACACATGGTTCACACGGAGCCATTATATATGCGTTCCATATCCGAGCTAGCGTCTTTTTTAGCAGGAGGTGTAGTTCCACAGTTTGCGTTTGATGAGGTTGGAGGAGAGAGGAGATGTGGTCCTTTTTTGCCAGGGATCCGGTAAAAGACTTTGCCTATGAAATTCTACCAGACTCCCCAGAAAAATCTGGAATATGGACTCTACATCGCGGGAAGCGAAAGGTAAAAGACGAACACCCCCACTGACTCTTTGCTAAAAGTTAACATTGTGGAGGCCAGTCAATTAGCCTGTAGCTAACATTAGTTGTCACCACCTTGATTTATACTTTAAAAACGACATATTGTCACATCTACGAGTGGTTTCACGTCAGACAGATCCGGGTATTTATCGTTTCTTTGGTCCAGTCAGTGTCAGGGCCGATTATTTGTTTTTCTGCTTGCTCTATCTATTGTTAATCTTAGGTTGACGACATTGCGAGTCAAAGATTCGTTTACTGAGAGACGTGTTTCTCGCCACGTCACACCATTTCAGCACAGGTATCAAGTCTTTTCATAATCGTTTACAGGCTACAGCTTCTAAGCAATAAGACACATTCCTCCCTGAATCGTTAAAAGCAGGTCACATAACAAGTGGTGTTAAGTTTATCTGAAGATAATAAACTCAACATGGACCGTCAGTTTTATTGATCAGTGCATGGCCGTATAATGACAACAAAGCACCACTTCCGACTGAAGTGTTGAATTCTGATTTGGCTGATTGATTTCAAAGTCGTAATATCATTTGTCATTAATTAAATAATTTTTAAATTGATGCTGATCATAAAGAATAAAATATACCTTTATTCGTCCCACAACGGGGACATTTGTGGGATATAGTTATACTTTACATATTACATGTCAATTAAAGAAGTGATTCATTTCACTCCAACATTTCTCCTTAGACCAATGGAGAGCCAGTGTCGGTGTTTGTGTACGACATAGCACTTGGGACCGACCCGCAAACCCAGCTTGCCAAGGCTGCCTTCAAACGTATGAAGACCCTACGTCACCCTAATATTCTGTCTTACGTTGATGGATTGGAGGTATGTCTGAGTGTGTGTTATTTTTTTAAAGATCCATCTACCTTTTGTTATTATACTGAGAGTTGAATGTCGCTTGCCATTTTTGGTCACATATTGCAAAATAGTGAGTGTTTTGTCATGTAATCGTATCCAGGGGCCATTTCGTTAACCATTTGAACTTGAAATGTTATCCTTTGTTTAGGTATTTAGTTCTAATTAGTATTTCTGTTTAGTGTGGTCTTGGTTTGGGTTTGTAGTTTTGGCAATTTAGTTTTTTTATAGATTATCTTGTAATATAAATTAATGGTGATTAAGCAAAACAGTTTACAATGATACTGTTTATTGAACTACTATTTTAGAGATGCAGATGAAGCATAGTTCACAATTTAGCTAAATTGTCACTGCCTAAACTGCCTGGGTGTCGCAGAATGAGGAAGTTATCAATAGCCAAGGCCTATATTCTGTTGCAGCATCAAAAGCCAGATTAGGCATCGAGATTGTCTGTAATTTAATAGATAGATAGATAGATGGATAGATAGATAACTTTATTAATCTCTGTGGGGAAACTTCAGTGTCATAGCAGTAAGTATGTATATGTTGCAAATACAGCAGTGTAAACAACAAACAAGAAGGGGAAAAACAAAATAAACAGTGGTAATATGCATACATTGGTGACTAAGGTGTGGTCAGTGTCCGAAAGGTGTATGTTTAGGAAGGAGATGATCAGGAGAGCTAATGGTAAGCATGCAGATATGTAAAGAGCGCATGATGAGCATGCAGATATGTAAAGTCGCTGGTGGTACGCGTACCACTGGTGGAGGATTGGTTTGGGATTCCTCAGGATCATTCCCAGGAGCATCACATTTTCTTCAAGTCATAACAGCAAAAGAATGCACATCAAGTTGAATAGATAAGATAAGATAAACCTTTATTAGTCCCACAACGGGGAAATTGTGGGGTTACAGCAGCAAGAGCATATTACAGAATAACATTATGTACAATTAAATTAAATGTGCAGTTGAAATGTGGACATGTTGAATAGTATACTGTCGCAAAGTGCAAGTGAGGCTTGCGTGTGTGTGTGTGTGTTACTAGCAGTGCTGGTTGAATAGTCGGACTGCTGCAGGAAGGAAAGATCGGCGATATCGCTCCTTCACACACTTGGGGTGAAGGAGCCTGTCGCTGAAGGAGCTCTCCAGTGCAGAGATGGTGTCCTGCATGGGGTGGGAGATTTTGTCCGGGGAGAGATGACAGCTTAGCCATCATTCTCCTGTCTCCCACCTCCTGCACTGAGTCCAGAGGACATCCCAGGACCAAACTGGCCTTCCTGATAAGTTTGTCCAGTTTCTTCCTATCAGCAGCTGAGATGCTGATGCCCCAACAGACCACTCCATAAAAGAGTATACAATAGTCACAAACACAACAGAAACTAATAATTGATTTCACTTGGTCCACAGACAGAAAAGAGCCTGTACCTGGTTACTGAGCATGTGACACCCCTGGCAGTCCATCTGAAGGCCCAGGCTGAAAAAAGAGTAGCTGGGGACCTAGAGGTCTCTTGGGGACTGCACCAGATAGTGGTAAGAATGAGAGCCTTCTGATACCTTCAAGGAACTTCAGCTCTGTCTTATGTCCACTTTACGCTCTTATTACAATTCTGCTGTTTGCCTCATTCCTCAGAAAGCTCTGAGTTTCCTGGTCATCGACTGCCATCTGCTCCATAACAACTTCGGTGTATGGTCTGTTTTTGTGGATAGAGCTGGGGAGTGGAAGCTTGGGGCCCTTGATCATGTGGCCCCTGCGCAGGGTGACCCAAGCGGGGTTTCACTCCCTGCCCCCAAGGCTGTTTACCCAGATATGGAGAAGTATGACCCACCAGAGCTGCCAAATAGCACTGCAGAGAAATGGTAAGAGAGGAGCTGCTATTAAAATATATAATAATAATAATTTTTCATATAAATTAAACGGCTTCAATATTAATACTTGCATAAATTACATAAAGAAGAAGTTTATGATAAGATGAGTAAAATGTTGATATAAAAGTCGGCCACGGTTCTTGCTTATCTTGTTGTTGTACCTTTTCAATTGAACTGTCTGCATCGTTCTTTCAGGACAGGTGAAGTATGGCGGCTAGGCTGTCTGATTTGGGAGGTCTTCAATGGACCACTACCCCGCACGTCCTCCCTTCGTTCATTGGGAAAGGTACAACTCCTAAAGATGTGCTTTTTATTTACCACACAATTAGTAGTTTATGCCTATATGCATTTAGATTTCAATGTTCTGAGCAAAACAAAGCCTGTTTTTATGGATCCTCAATAAGTCTTCAGGTTAGAAGGAATAAATTATGAATATTTGTATTATTATTTTACTTTGTTTTAAAGGGTAAACATTTTGCTATTGGAATGAAAAAGTCAACCTGAATGTATATGATATCTGTTTATTTCCATATTAAGATCACATTTTCTTTGTGCTTTCAGTGACATCTGAGAGTCGTCTTTGTAACATGAAAAATGTTCAGATAAGAAACAATATACGGTATTCTCTGTTGTCCACCTTGTGCCTACAGATCCCCAAGGCCCTGGTCCCCCATTACTGTGAGCTGGTAGGAGCTAACCCTCGAGCAAGACCCAATCCAGCTCGTTTCCTCCAAAACTGTAGAGCCTCGGGAGGGTTCCTCAGCAACAGCTTTGTGGAGAGCAACCTTTTTCTGGAGGAAATACAGGTTTATGAAGACTCATTACTCCACTGTAAACGATAACATTCATCTTCGTATTAGCGGAACAAATAAGTCACTCCAGTGAAAAACCAGGATGCCTGGGACCAAGATTGTTTAAATTTCTTTTTTTCCCCAGAGGGCCAAAACAGGATCTTAGTGTTGTACAATGGGTATTTAATCTCCTAAATAGAGAGACTTCTTGCACCACAAGTAACTCTTGCCATCATGCTCAGATTATTTTAATAACTAATAATAAGGGATTCTACAAATACAAGTGCATGTTTACCTCACAAACCAAATAAATGGGGATTTATCTTTGTTAAATCTTCATTGTTAAGTCTTCAGCAGTTTCCAAGATAACGGCAAAGGCAAAAATTAAAGCATAAGACAAATGTGGTCAGCAGAAAATGCTTCTTCCCGGCTCACCCACTCGCAATTCTTCCACCAGCTGACAGATGACGTGCTAAGTAAATTACTTCCTCTTCCAACACCACGTGACCCAAATTACCTGTTAGTGACCAATCTAAGATGAACCGTATCTTACTTGGCTCCTCCAGACAGAATGAATCCAGAAGGAAATCCTGCTTATTTATGTGCTAGTCAATGAATCTAACCAATTACACTGAGTTTCTGTCGAAAAAAGACTTTCATTTTGGGGTCTGGCAGTGAAAGTCAAAAGCATTTTCATTGCATGCAATTTTACCACAGTAGCAGCACTGCATATGTATAAATGAACTTTAAGTGTCACCACAAATGGCTCTTCTTTGTCAGATTAGGGGAATAAAGAGCCATGCGTAAATCCGTCTACTCCGTTTACTGGAACCGGTGCAGAGTCTGTGTTCCAACTCGCTGCTACAAGCCTGGCACTTTAAGATGATGGCCTTATTGGTATTGTGTACATGGGCAATTGTTGGAGTTGGAGTTTGTTATGTGTGTTCCAACAGCAGTATGTGAGCATGTTGGAGAATCTCCAACCTGTTAGACTGTATTTTTGTTGCCACTTGGAGCCACTCTGGAGTAAGGCTGTGTTTTAATTCTGGCTTTTAAAAGAGAAGAGGACAAACCATGCTCCAGGATTGATCTCGTTTCTAAGCAATTTCTCATTTTAGTCCGAACCACCCAGCACTACTAATCACTTTAATTAAAATTTTCTGCCCAGATTAAGGAGCCAGCTGAGAAACAGGAGTTTTTCCAGGATTTAAGTGACAATCTGGACTCATTCCCTGAAGACTTCTGTAAACACAAAGTCCTGCCCCAGCTGCTCACTGCATTTGAGTTTGGGAATGCAGGAGCGGTGGTCCTCACGCCACTCTTCAAGGTAAATCCATAATTGGCAACCTTCACACCTCATCAAATAGATGATATATGACTACTTCTGCTTTTTTCATTTTCCTGTTTCATCTTCTTTTGCCTATTTGCTAGGTGGGAAAATTCCTGTCAGCAGAGGAGTACCAACATAAAATCATCCCTGTCATTGTGAAGATGTTTTCCTCCACCGACAGAGCCATGAGGATACGACTACTGCAGCAGGTACTGTATATAACATTTGGAGTATTACAACTACCAACTCAGAGTCTCCTACAGTGCTTCAGTATTTATTTAACTTAATTTATACAATCTACAGGGAAAAGTAGGGAATGTCTTGCACAAAGACAATAAAGCACAACTTAAAAATAGGATTTAAAAAATTTCCCTAAATGTGTTGTTTCTTCTCCGTTCATTTCTCTTTGTCTTAGATGGAGCAGTTCATTCAGTATTTGAATGAGGCAGCAGTCAATTCCCAGATATTCCCACATGTTGTCCATGGCTTCACAGACACAAACCCTGCAATCAGAGAACAGACTGTTAAGGTGCACTTAAAAAGAAATACGAACCAGACACTGTCCTCACATATTATTTATGTATTAACGGTCATCACCCAGCTGGACCCTCAACAGTTTTTTGTCTTCCTTTGTCCCATCAGTCTATGTTGCTACTAGCTCCCAAGCTGAATGAGACCAATTTGAACCAGGAGCTCATGAGGCACTTTGCCCGTCTGCAGGCCAGAGATGAACAAGGTCCAATCCGATGCAACACCACAGTTTGCCTGGGCAAAATTGCGTCCTTTCTCAATACCGGGGTAAAGTTTACAGACAGCATTGTTTGAAACTTGATTCATTTAATGCATGAAGCAATTAAACAAAAAGTTTGGGAGTAATGCGTGCAAAAAGAAGAATTAAATTGTCCCTTTCTTTATAGACTCGACAACGTGTTCTTATTTCTGCCTTCTCACGAGCAACTAAAGATCCTTTTCCAGCTTCACGCTCTGCTGGTGTACTTGGCTTTGCCGCCACACACAACTACTACAATGTAACAGAGATAGCTGCCCGTATCTTGCCCACACTCTGTGCCATTACTGTTGACCCTGATAAGAGCGTCAGGGAACAGGTACTTGTGATTTTATATTTTTACGCATTTTCATGATAAACGGCAAAATTGATGCTGTAGTGAAAATATACCCATGCATTGTGATTAAGTCAGTCATTATTACTTAACGGTACGCTTGATATAATTTGTTATCATCAGCAGACTGATTCAATCCATTTTAGTCATTGTGGTCCTTTAGTCATAAATATGGTAGAAAAAGAAACGTAAACTTAAGGTAATTGGTGTAGAAGAACCTGCGCAACCTGCATAGAGTAACACAGTAGTTTTATTATGACCTTAATGTAACCACCTCTTTCTCTCTTATTAAATTAGTATGTTGATATTTAACCATTGTAAATCACTCTCCATTCTGTCTGTGTCAGGCATTCAAAGCTATCAAGAGTTTCCTTTCGAAGCTTGAGACAGTTTCAGAAGACCCTAGCAAGCTGGCTGATATAGGTATGTAACAATCAGACTATGCTGAACTAAAAGTATGTTTGGATCATAGCCGTTTTGGAATGGCTCATGAAGCTTTCTTACAGTTGGTCGGACACCTTGCTCTAGGTTTTCTTGATACTTGATGGAATCCATATACGCTCTACACACAGAAGGTTTACAAGGAAGTAAAAAAAAACCTCAGACTAGGTTGTTCTTTTCAGCATATTCTTCCTTCTCAAGCTATACCACTTTTCCATAGGCCCCAAAAGTTAGTGTTATTTTATCACTCTGCTGATGAGCTTCCCAAAACCTTGGCATCTTGTCTGGATGGTTTGAGTTACTGGAGCTGAATTCTGCTGTGCTTTACTCTGCATAGAGCTTATCAAGATCGGATTGGCAAATTTTTGCTTATGAGTGTTGCTGTTCTGACTGCCATGGACATCGAAAGTAGAATTCTGTGAAGAAAACCTTTCCCCATCTTGTGTGATTTGGATATTGCAAAAAAAAAAAACAATAAATAGTGTTTATTGCCGCTGAACCTAAAATATAGGGGGTTTGATACATTTTTCTTGCAACGTTGTTTTATATATACATATATTACACATCTCTGGAAAAAAAATAAAATTAAATGACTCAAATATTTGTTGAGCTTGAGTAAAATGGTTTCATTCTTTCGGTTTTAGATTAGAAATTCTAATATCGAAAGCTTGAAATGTCTAATTTTTCTGCCCTGTAGAAAAGGACGTAGCATCGGGTGCTCAGCCAGCAGGAGCTTCTTCCAGTTGGGCTGGATGGGCTGTGACTGGCATGTCCTCACTAACATCCAAGCTGATCCGCAATGCTCCAGGAACAGAGAGCAATACAACTGAGGGCAGCGGGCCCACCGACACTACCAGCTCTACAAGTGCTACAATTGAAGAAACTAAATCTGGTAGAGTGATCACATTTGATTTGCTTGGCTCTTTAAACATTTTTGACTCAAAATGGACAGTTTGATAAAAAAAATTGAAATCAATGCTGCAAAGTCAAAGATGTCTCTCTCTTTTCTTTTTTTTTTCTTTTGTAAAATTTTCTTTGCCATCAAAAGTTTGCCAATTCATAATTTGATCAGAGTTTTGGCTGTTTAACGTACCAGTAGTGGTTAATGGAGCTTCACACAGAGATAAGGAGCAGTTGCAAGGGTCTACAAACATCACATCTATGCAACTTCATATTATCTTACTAACAAAAGTCAGTCAGACCCAAACTGATTCAGGTTACTGCGCATTAACCTGTTTCTCTTTTTCACACATGTTGGTGTAAATAATTGAAACCCATTAAGAAGTCCTAAATAAGAAGTCTTTAACCTTATCAATAATTTTGTGTTTCCGTCTCACAGTTTCAGAAGATAAAACTCAAAAAGTCTCTCTAACTCACCACGCTGACTCTAGTCCTGCCACTCAACCCAAGTCTATTGAAATAATTGGCAACGATGAAGGCCAAGTGGGAGACTGCTGGGATGAAGAAGAGGACTGGGGAAGTTTGGAGGTAGGATTTCAACTTTTTTCATTTCTTTTTTGGGATTTGTCATCAACAGCAGAAACAGCCCCAAAACAGACAGGAGTCCAATTTTTGATAAAGAAGTCGCTGTTAAAAAAAAAATTAAAGTACATAAATTAATTATAAGGATAACAACAACAATACTGATAAGTAACTACAATTTAAGAGAGAGAAAGAATTTGAAAAAGTAAGACCAGGTCATCAACAGAATAAGCCACAAAAAGACTGTAAGGGGCTTGGCAGACTTACTTAAAATTAAAAGCACATGATTCCAATTGCAAACATGCTTTTGAAAATTAACTCTATGTAACACATTGAACTGAGAGTCACCGCCACACCTCGATGGAACTTTAGTGTATTCTTTGTATAGCTTTATACCACCAATGGTTTGTATAGTCAATGCCTAGCTCTTTCTCCCAAGAGCTCCTAGGTTTGGTAGTCAAATGACATGAGTTTTTCATAGCGATTAATGATTTTTGATGGGGTTTCACAAAAAGAAAGTTGTCCCGAGGCTTCTCGACAGGCTTTCGAGAGTAGAAAGGAAAAATAGAATTGGTGCCATGTCTATCTTCAAAATAACTAAATAAGTGGTAGGCTGTTGTGTTGAAGTGTAACGATAAATCTTAAAAACTAGAAAAATTGTCATCTTTATAAAGATCCTTGAATCGTTAGGGAAGGAAGGGAAAAATGACTGAATGTTTACTTTACACCGAAGGAGAACCTGGCATGTTAAGCCAGTAAGCCAATTTATTGGCATTTGCTGATCAATAGTGGAGCAAAAGAATAGGTAGGGATAACCCACCACTAAATGTCACTTTCTTTTAGAAAGATTTCTACACATACCTTCCCATTGGAATTTGGGGACAATTTGATCAAAGGATTTTCTTTGAAATTAATAGAATACATTGAAACAAAAAGAGAAAGTTTGTAAAGACATACATTTTTACAGCATCAATTCTGCATCAAAGTACCAGTCACATTGATCCTGAGGTATATGAATTAAGAAAAACTAAATTTGAATGGATTGTACAATGTTGGTTGGAAGCTAAAGATCAAAAGATTCAATACGTGCAGAAGATCATCAATATAAAGAGATCTTAATTTTAACCACTGTAAACCAAAAAAATCCTGTCAGATGGAACAAGTCTTTCCAAGTGTCTTGATCTTTGTAATATATCCCTTAAGGGACCTTATAAATCCCTGCAGAGAGCTCCACATGATATGTCGGACCACTACGTTGTTTATTTGGTTCCGTCCTACAAACTTTTCCTGATGAGAAAATCTGGAGCGAAGATTATTTCCAGACTGGGACTTGTTTAATCACGTCTGTGTCGATTTGGATGAACTAACGGAGACTTTGTCTGCATATATCACTTTTTGTGAGGACTTAGTCATTCCCCAAAAGAGAATTTTACTTTACCCCAATAATAAACCCTGGATTTCCATATAGTCTTTACGACCTATCGCTTCACAACCACAGATTACCCAGTCTTTGGAAGGACTCGATCATCCTTCCTGTTCCTAAGAATATGAAAAGAGTAGTACCTAATTAACTACAGGCCTGTAGAATTGACATCATTAGTTATCAAAACATCGGAGAAGATAGGGAAGGATTGCGGCTCGTCCAGTTTGGGTATAGGCCAAGGAGAGGGGTGAAAAGCTGGGGTAATGCAGCAAGCACTTTATTGAACTTGGTTCAGGCACATTAAGATTAGGCAAAATCTTTTCAGTTGATACGTTTTGTTTTTTTCCATCTTGTTATTGTATTCAGCCCCATGTTTTAGCAGAAAGACTCAAAAGTGTCCCAAATCTTTGATCCTGGTCGGATTTTCTTGCCAATTGATTTCCTCCCTGAAAGGTCTCAAGTCAATGGTGTTTTTTTCAAATACTTTTTTCTCTTCCAGGTTAGGGATAGTTCTGTGTTAGACGGAACGAAAAGGCGAGAGCTGTGCTCCCCAGATAGAATTTGTCAAAACAACCATTCACCTGCAGTCAAGGGGTGTGGTGTGCTGGGGTCGTGTGGAGAAACTTTGCGGAGAGTGAAAAGCTAATGTTGCAGACATTTATTTCTTCAAACTGTAAGTCACAATGATTAAACCGTAAAAATGGGTAAAATGCAAATTCAATAACCTATGGTTAAAGAACAGTCAATTTAATGCGTGTTATAAGCCGATGCCAGGAAACATTTTTGAAAACCGCCGCAACTTCTACAAGAAAAATCAGAAAATGTGGAGTCACATGCCAAATAAGAAAAGTATTAAGCGGTTTCAAACAAGCAGGAACTAACGCCTGCAATCAGTGCGTTTTGTTCCAGGTCTGGACCTAGAGCATCAACACCAAATGACCACTGGACAGCGCTTGGAGCTACACCAACGCTTAAAGCTGAGGGGCTTTACACACCGTCGCGAACCATCAGTAATATACCAGCAAATCCGACATTGATAAACTTTGGGACACTGTTTCACTGAATAAAATGATATACTTTGCAGGTTATATTTCTTTCATATTCTTAATACTTTCTTACCAGTATGGATGTGAAATAGGTCTTTAATTGTATTTATAGTGTTCTTAAATAGATGTGAAATGGATCTTAAATTCCAACCATAATGGTCTTGAAAAGTCTTAAATTGGACTTGTTGAAAGCTGGAGAAACTCTGAATATGCACAGTGTCACATAATTAAGTCAAGCAAATGATTCCATCAAAGTCTCACTTCCTAACACCTCAGACATGGCCCTTTGGTGACACTGAGTGGTGCATGTTTTCCGAAAGAGATGATATTGATTTTAGGAAGAATCCCAACATCAGAGCCCAAATGTCAATCAACAACCAATCTGTAGAGTTTGTAGACCAATATAAATAACAATTGTCGTAATAGGTATTATTAGTTTCAACACTTCCCTGGGGAGAGATACAGAAAAGCTGAATCAAGGATATAAATTTATCCCCAGTTCAAATTTTTTAAAGGTAGTTCTATTCAACACAATCAAATGCTTTTCCGCATCAAGTGAAAAACAGTTGCTGGAGTTACAGAGGAATGTTTGGGAAAGAATCAAATACAGGAGAGCGTCAAAGTTGAAAAGTAGGTGATAACCTTTAATCATTTATTTAAGTTCCTCTGATATACTGATCTCAACACTTTTGATTGAAAGAGAAAAGATGCCTCCGATACAATGTTTTTAATTAATATCATCTCATATCTAATTAATTTCGTATTGATTTCTCACAGGATCCCGAAAAAACTCATACTGAGCCAGAAGACTGGAACACCGATTGGTCAGGAATGACATCATCCAAAAAGAAGACCAGTGACCGAGGAGGAGGAGTATGGATCTTTTCAATACACTACTTTAGTTGCTAATACCATTAATTCTAATGCCATGTTCTCTGCTGCTAAATGTTAGCTTTTTATATGATATTCTCCGTTTGATTTTTTTTTTTTTAAATCATTCTCCAATACATAGGTGGACCGGTCATCCTCCACAGCAGTGAAAAAGCAGAGCACTGACTGGAGCAGCTCAGGCTGGGATGCTGATGACAGCCTGTCCAATGAAAAGGAAGGGCAGGGTCAGAGCTCTGCTGGAGAGGAGGGGTGGGGCAATGACTGGGGGGAGGAGGACACAGAGACAACCCTGACCAATTCAACACTCCCCATACCTGAAGGGGTGCGGTTGGCCAGTGACTACAACTGGGATAGCAACAGTGCCACCAAGGGAGGTAGTCAGAATGATCTATTTGCCAGTATGTCCCAGAGAAACGCAACCAACACAGTAGCTACCACGGTGAGGACAGCAAAAAGTATTGAGTTTTTTATGCCCAGCTAAAGGGTGCTTATAGGGTTACTTTTAACACAGATTCTCGAAAAACAATGGGTAGAATTCAGTGATATTTTGCACATGCTCCTTAAGGACTCCAAAGGTGTTCATCGGTTTCTTTATTATTTAGAGTTTTTTTATGCACTTGAAAAAACATTTTTATCTTGTGTTCAATGGAGGAACAGGTATTACCTCATATTTCAAATACAGCAGCATCGGTCCATGCTTACAATGTCATGACATTCTACTATATCAAACCATTCAGACAGCATGGTGCGTGCATCATTTGTCAGACATAACGTAAGAAAAAATACCTCAGAAAGAAGTGGGATTGTTTTCTTTACCCTGTCAGAATTTTTGAACTTACAAGTTATTATTTGGATGAATTTATTCGTAATTATCCGTAACCGCTTATCCTGTTCAGGGTTGCGGGGGATGAAACCTGTCCCAGCGGAAATTAGAGTAGAGGATGGGTACACCATGTAAGAGTCGCCAGATCATCACAGGGCTGATACACTATTCTTTGAATGGTGGGGGGCCTATGCTCAGTCCTTTTCCTTTGGAAAATGGTTGCCAAATTGTACTATTAAAAAGTTGTTCACTAGTTGTGAATCCTATATTGAATGGAAAAACTTTCCAATAATAGTCGGAATTATGCGGAATTGTATGCTAATCTATTTCAGAGCTAAGAAGATGGCTACTTCAGGTCTTACACTAAGCTAAACGAATTGTCTGCTGCCTTTAGCTTTCTAGTAACTGTTTAAATGTGAGAGTGGTATCAATGATCTAAGTCGGCAAGAAAGTGAATAAACTAATTTCCTGGAATTTCATGCTTCTTTAAATAATGAAGAAATATGATGATCTTTGCATGGACTAGTCATAGAAAGGGGAATAAAGAAGTAAGAAATAAGTCATATAAACGTGATACACTTAAGTGATGTACATAATATCTTTATGTCAGGCTGGAGATGGCTGGGGAACACCGGCAACAGGAGAATGGGGAGCTGAGGAGACCTGGGAGTCGGTGGATGAGAACCAGGGTAGGTTTCCTAGCCAGTAACTCTTGATCAACTCTCATCAGATCTATTTATCTTAATCTGCAAAGAAAAGGTTCATTTCATATTAAACCTGCAAACTGCATAAATCTATAGGGGGTTTTTCATGTGACTTCACGCAACAATTTTTGCTCATCTGTCCCAAAACTTCACTTCAATGTTTTCTGTATTTATACTAGTGCTGAAATATTCTTATCAGATAACCTCTAGATACTGCACTGTATGTCTGTGCATTCTACAGCATGTCCTTAATTGTCTTCCAGGTCTCAGTAAGGCAGAGCAGTCCAAAAAGAAACGTGAGGAGAGGAGAAAAGAGCTGGAGGCTAAACGGGCAGAGCGCAAAGCTGCAAAAGGTCCTCTCAAGCTAGGTACACGCAAGCTGGACTGACAGGGGATGTGAAAGATTTGAGGATTGGAATGGAGAAAGAATATGGACCACAATAACAGGACTCAAGCGACTTTCTACAAACAAAAGGACCAGAAAGACGTGTGAGCTGGCTGGGTGGTTGAACAGAGTAAATGTGGGTGATTTGCTTCTGACAGATCGGTAAAACAGCAACAGTGCAGTGCTGTACAAATAAGTTATTTTGAACCGCAGAGAAGCAGCAAATGCAGAGAAAAAAAATCAAGAGACATGGCCAAGGGCAGAAGTCTACAGTTGATTGCACAAAATCTCTTCCTTTTTTTACTATTAAGTATGTAACATGAAATTTTAGTTGTAATGTAAATGTAAATAAATGCATCTTGTCTTAAAATGACATGAAGAGATTCGTTTTTAAAAATATGTGTATAATATTTCTCACAAATTATTACATTAAATGTGTTTCTGACTAGACACCCACACTCAAGATTCACCAATTTACAGATTCACTGCTTAAAATCAATCGGTGCATGCGCCAAAGGTTCTGTGTCCCAACAAATGGTTTTGTGGCAAAGAACTACGACCGTTGAGTTCATTGCTGTATTTCACCGCTCAACTAGCGTTTTGACTGGTGACAGATCTATTCTATCTGCATGATCTACATGAACATAATGGAATAATGGAAATGAGTTGATAAATAGTGGGAGAATTGGTTTAAAAGGGAAATCAATCGGAGTTTACATGCCTGTGTCTTCATTTATTGTCATGAAGCTAAAGGACTTTTCTTCTTTTTTTTCGAATGGTAGGTCTTCTTCTGCATTTTTACTTATATTACATGTGAAATGAGAGAACGATGTGACTGAATTTCATTAAGTCAAAGTTCAGTGTACTTAAAAGCAACATTTGCCTTAGTCAGTGATGGTCATTTGCCTGCATTCACACATTTGAGTTTTTAAGAATCATCTAAGAATTAGCCATCAGTCCATTTCTTTCACGGTATTGGCTGTGGTCAAGGCAAAGAAATTCATTAAAAGCCACACTTTTTGAGTTGTGCCTTGTATTAAGATGATGTGCTCTGTAGGTTCAGTTTTAAAGTTCTCAATCTTAAGCAAAATATATAAAAAGTGGACCTGAAATATCTTCCTTCGTTCTATGTTTTCATCAAACATTTCAGTGTTCCTAAATATCTTGACAACGTTGCATGTGTTATTATACGGTATGGTGTGAGCTGCTGCATATGTAAGCCGGTGGCCACAATAAGTTGCTATCATACTGGAGCTAATGTCCATGTGTGAATGTGGTCCTGTTGGGTTAAGTACTATGCTGTCTTGGTGGACAGAGGAAGCCTGAATGCAACCTACATAACAAATTGTGTAGCATGTTAGCTATTCCAAAAATAAATACAATTTTGAAAAAAAAAGTTTACTCATTTCTCCTTGGCAGACAGTATATAAGCAAATCTAGTGAGTGAATGTGAGACATAGTCTTGGTATTTCTTTCACTGAATGATCTTCAAATCATTGAGTTTAATACATGCATCTGAGATTGATGGCACCCTTGTAGCCTAAAAAAAACATCAAAACAGACGTTGGGCAAAATTAGACAATTCATTAATTTAGGTTTAGCCTGTTTAGGGTCGTGGAGCGCTGTAAGCCTATCCCAAACTGACTGAGGTGTAGACAAGGGTGGACAAGTTGCCATTATCACAAGGCCAACACTTAAAAGAGAAAAGCCGTAGGAATTATTAATTCACATTGCTTGTCAAAGGAATTTGAACAGCAAGAAATTACAGCAGACTTGTGGTCTAGGGGCTTTTTCCAGGGACGGTCCATATTTCAAGTGATTCGTACAGGACCTTGAGATTGCTTTTTTGGCCTTTAACCCTAAGACCCTCCTGCTACTCTTTTAGGGCTTTTCAATTGAATTTTTTGCTCTCATTTTGGCACTTATGATGATATCTGACAAAGATGTTCATTTATTTAATGAATTTTGGAATTTCAGCACCAACACTGAAAAAAACAATTTTCCACTGTCTAGACAAAAAGCTCCGTCTTCTCCCTGGAGCCCTGTTTGTCCCCATTGACTATCATTAATTGCCGTAATTTTGCCATTGTTTTTTTTTGGGACACATTCATATATTGTTTCCACTTATTGGGTAAAGTCGTGTTTCTAGCTCATTAAAGCTCACAGCCAATTGAGTTGAATTTTTTTTTTACAACACTGAAATAAGAAAGGTAATGCAGTATATGCTTCTGTAATTATTATTAAATATTTAATTGAAGTGACTTTAAATTCTCCTTTTCAAAAATGCCAAAGACAAATAAATTAACTTTGTAAATAAATTGAAACATTAAATGAGAAACAGGCCAATGTGGAAATAGGGAACAACATTTTGCAGAAAGAACTACCATCATGAATCTCACAAATGGTTCTTTATTTAAAACAATTACATTTAAATTTTAAAGGAAGATTAGACAAAGAAAATAGGTACATTATGAGCTGATTAGAGGTGAAATGTCCTTTGAAAAATTCAGAAATATCGGCTAAATCCATTCAGCCCAGGACCCCCAGTTGATCAAAGTTAATATACTCTTACAATTGTATGTCAAAGTACAAATTACAAACATCATTTTAGTCTGCAATCATGTAAAAACGTTTGTTTCATTAAACATTGACTATATTAAGATTTGATTAATAAATATTAAACTTACTTTGATTTATTCAACCAAAAGAAAAAAGCAGATTTCATCACATACCTAAAAATGTCTACTGTTAAGCCTTCAAATCTTCGATATGTGTTAATATTAATTTCTGTGTAAATATTGTTGTGCTTTTATCTGCCAGGTAAAGAAATTGTAAGAAATCTGAAAAATGTAGGGCCTTGACGACTAAACGACCACAGATGTCTACAAATGAACTAAACAGTTTTGTCTGTGAGCCATCACAATAAGCACAATTTTGATTTGCTAGTAATTGTAAAGGATCATTAGAAATTATATAAAGTAGTGACTTTATACTTTAATCTGTTTAGTGAAACAGATTACTGATGTCAATCACTCTGTGTTCTTGTTTTCTTTTTTGCTGCTTCCAAACAGAGCTCCAGCCAGAGCCACAACACCCAGACCCACCATTGCAGCCACGCCTGCAACCATAACTGCTTTTCCTGCATTGCACACCTGCAGAGGGAAACATAAATATTTTAGTCAGCCATGAGTGGTCTTCTTGACATTCAAAACTCAGTTTGAATTTTTAACAAATATATCTTAAACCATCTTGAATACTTTTTACTATTTTAGTAAAAAATAAAAAAACTATTTTAGTATTTTAGTAAGTTTTCCATAATAGTTTAATGATCCACAAAAATGTACATTATGCCACTTGAGTTCTCATGAGTTTATTATTACATTATTAATGTTCAACTTTTTTTTTGCCCCCTTTTGGAACATCATACCACAATAGAGTTCTATTAACAACCTACAAGACCACTTGTAAGCGACATGAAAAGTGAAAACTGTAAAATGTTGGACAGACAAGCACATTGCCAGCTTGCAGCCTTGTCTTGAATGTACAGACTGGGATGTCTTTTACAGCTTTTGCCTCTGATTAGGATGACCTGGCAGAGGGCATTTCCTCTTACGTTTCATTCGGTGTGGACCTTCAAGTTTTTAAAGTATTCACTAATAACAAACCATGAGTTATTAAAGAACCTATAAGGGTTTAAAACAAAACGAGAAGTATTTTCTACACAGGGAAGAGCATAGAAAAAAAATTAATTAACAGAAAAGTTAAAAATGAGATATGGAAAGCTAAAAGAACATACAAGGATAAAGTGGAACATTAATAAAGCATCAGAGATCTGCATGCAGCCTGGAGGGGAATTAAATCAATGTCTCCAGTGACTCAGAATGGCATAAACCACAACAGAAACCAAAAGTAATACAGGGAATAATGATGCCAATCCCCCAAATAGTTTAAATTCTTTTTATTCTCATTTTGGTAAAACAGGATTTCTCTGAAAACATATCCCACAATAGAGAATCTCTCTCCCCTAAATGTGATTTTGTCGTTGACTAGGAATGTGACAGGGACCTATTGAAACAGGTCACTATCGCGAAGGCTCCTGGTCTGGATTATATCTGTGGACGCAGGTTGCGTTATTGTGCAGATCAGCTTTGTGGTGTCTTTCAGTACATCTTTCAGAGTACATCTTACTGTCGATGGACAGTAATAAAATCCTGATCATCTCGAATCTTCAGTTATCATTCCTGTCCCCAAGAACACTAAACCTAAGAAGCTTGATTATTTTAGATCAGTCACTTTTGTGTATTAATATTTTTCTGCTTTTTTTAAATCCGTCTACACTTACATTTATTATAAGAGTTTGATTTCACTGCAGTTACCTCAACCAGCCTTCTTTGAAAAACTAGCCTAAAATGTTTTATTTTAAATGAATACCCATTTCTCGTCAAAGACGACATGATCCACCTTTTATGACAAAACAAGACATAGTCATAGTAGATGTAAGTTGGGCCAGGGTCAAGTAGTAAGACCCCCACCAGTGTGCAGGGCCCTGTTTAAAGTCCAACAGAAAACTGTACAAAATTTTAATAATCTGAAGAATCTGTAGAAAGGTCTGTAGAAGAGTAACATGGGTCAACTGACCTGTCGAGACTCTGCATTTCCATAGCGTAGTTCATTCACAAAGTGCTCACAGTTCCTCCTGAAGACACAGTATGGCAGCTCCTCACCCTCCATCAAACAGGCCTCCCTCACAATGATGCAAACTTGGCGGGGTTCATACTTTTTGTCCAGGGCGTTATTGATTATCCACTGGCTGGTTCCCACCACATCCCATAACTCTTCTCTCTTCACAACTGCCTTTTCAGTTAAGACAGACATCATGCTACTAGCTCCTGCGCCAGGAACCTCAGCTATGAATACAAAGGAATACAAGAAAGAGGGAAACAGCCAAAATGAGTATATGGATACTCCAAATATTAAAAAATATTTTTTTTTTAGTGGTGTCTTGATTATGAATGACTTCAACTTGACTCACATCTTAATTTGATATTCTGGTCTGATAAAAACTACACGTGACAGTGAATGTGGGCTGTCATCTAAAATGTAATTATTCTTGGGATGGATTAGTATTTGGGAGTAGCATTCCAGACAGATGTGTAGGGGGACTTACAGGGTGGTGCCAAGTGAACAACATAGCCATTGCCAACATACACAGCCCAGTGCTGGTAGGAGCCCCGGAAGATTTCTATTAAGTCTCCAGGCTCTGGTTTCTCATCATACTTTTAAGTAGAAAACAGAAGAAAAAAAAATTAATTTACAGTGCATTTGACATTACCACATAATCTCTGGGTTTAACAAATAACTTTTCATTTAGACTAAAATCAAATCAAATACCTTGTGCAACGCTACCTTAGGTACATGTTATGAAGTTGTGTGATCAAAGATCAAATTGATTTGCTATAATAGACCATAAAACAACAAACAAAAAATAAGCAATATAATTTAATACTAAATATTCTGAAATGATTCACAAACCAGGGTTGGGGCCATGTTCACATTTGTTTCGTGTTTAAACCGCTTCAGATGTCTTTCAGCACCTGCAATGACAAATCGTTTTATAGAATTAATATTTGCTAACAAGATTAGAGGAGAGATACATACAAGAAATAGCCTACTTGCTTTGTTATACACCAATCAGCCCAACATTATATTTGATATAACATATTTATGTAGACATAGGGCAAACATGCAAACTCTACACACAAAGATGTGGGCAGAGATGGGTATTGGACCTTCTCACTGTGAAGTGGCAGGGCTACCGACCCCACCAATGTGACTTTGAAATTGTTTTCATAAATGTCTTCCTTTAATTTCTCTTAAAAAACATACAGCGCATTCATTGAGTATTCAAATTCCTTCACTTTTTTTCAGATTTGTTTATGTTGTAGCTTTATGTTAAAATCATTCAAATTTATCATACTTACATCAATCTGCACTTCATACCCCATAATTACAAAGTGAAAACAGAATTTTAGAATTTTTTGCAAGTCTATTAAAAAAAAAAAAAACTTAAATATCACTCTCACATAAGTATTCAGACCATTTGCATTTGCAGACCATTTGACACCAACTTAACGTTATGTGCCTCCCATTTCTCTTGATATTTGAGATATTTCTATACCTTGTTTGGAGTTCACCTGCAGTAAATTCAACTGATTGGACATGATCTAGAAAGGTGCACACCGGTCTATTTAAGGTCATAAATCTGAAAATGCATATGACAGCAAAAAAACAAGCCATTAGGTTGAAGGAACTGCCTGCAGAACGTAGGTAAGATTGTATAAAGGCATGTATCTGGGGAAGGCTAAAAAACATTTTGGCTGAAATGAAGATTCCCATATGGAAGAATTTTGGAACAACCAGGGTTCTTCCTGTAGCTGGTCCCCCAGCCAAACTGAGAAATTTGTGGAGGGATCCCTTGGGTCTTTATTCTCTTCTAGACAAAGAGTCATTGTTGCTGGGTTCATATGGGCGGATGTGGTGATTTTTCTAGTTGAATAAAAGTGATTTAATATATATATGATTATATATATAGTTAATTAAAAGACATATTTTGGAAAGAAATATTCATCTTTATTGTCCTCATTATTAGTGTGCATTTACATAAAAACAATCTCAAGCTAATTTCAAAAGCTGATAGATTTATTTATTTTTACTTAAACTTTATTTATCCAGGAGATAAAAATCCTTAATCCGATTAATCGTTTCAATAATCAATAAATTAATCAACTATTAAAATAGTTGTAGTGTTGCAGCCCTAGGATGTATGCAATATGTCTGCTAATATTAAACATTTTAATCACATTGTGGGACTCCAAAATAAATAACTGACACCATTCACAGAAATGTTTAGAGAATCCTTTCTAGATGGAATAACGACATCATCTTAAAAGGAGCCCTGTTTACCTTGCTAACGAAATTCTGGCAAATCGATAAACGTGAGAATTTGAGGCCAATTAGCCTCCTACACTTAGATTTTAAAATACTTACTCAATATTTTAGCATGGAGGATTTAAATACCATTCCATCATGTGGAAACCTCGTCGTTCATGGACAAAGAATTCATAGGGATTACCAAATTGGGACACCAGACACCGATCTAGACGCATTGGACAATTATTTGAATGTATAACGCGTTCATAAACAAGTCAAGAATAGGGAATAGGACAAGAACGCAGCCATTTGAACAGATCGTCTTACTGTTTGTCCCTTCATGTGCATATGTTTGTGAATGCGTATGCCATGACGTCAACAACGTTTACGTTTCACTGTCAGCCCACTGCAGTACAAACTTGCTGAATGGTTTAATTCCGATTTAGGAATTGAGACAAGTCATTCTTACCATACTATAGTGACGTCGTGAAATATTGGAATAGCCAGGAGCTAGCAAAGTGGATTCTGTGTTTACATCATCCAAAGGTGGACAGTACGGCTGAAAAACAAACTTCAAGACATAGGAAAATCAGCTGATATAATTTTTTAGACAGTCGGTCTCCTTACCTTGAAAGATAAGTTCGTATTCTCGATGGGGAGTGGAGCACTGCCGGAGCGGCAGGCACAAGGTAGCCTGACTAATAGTGACGTATTGACACAGCTTTTAACCCGAGCCTCAGAATAAAGGATCACCAGCTGGGCATGTACGAAAGTGCTTTCGTTTACCTTTTTTCTTTTTCTTTTTAAAAGGACACTACCTCCTAATTACAAGAAAATGCGTCTCAGTTATGATATTAGAGCCTCTTATTTAATAATAAGAATAGAATAATAATACCTTACTGTACTCAATCAATTTACATGATTTGTAAATGCACGTGCCCTTTGTCTAAGGTCCCTGGTTAACTCAGCTGATAGCTGTACAAAGGGACCAGCTGAGGACCAACAGCTCCCTCAATACAAAATATGTGAAGTTTTTGTTTTGACAACGTTTCACTAATGGCTTGGGTCCATGACGAATTTAGTGAAGTAGCTGGCTGAAAGAAAACTTATGCTCTCCATTGGAACATTCTTCCCTTTACACAGCCCCACGTGTTTGATCTTGATCCATTGACATTTACTGATCATCATCAACACATTGCTTTATGATATCAGAATCCCTGCATATAACCCATCTCTGAACTAAAAACTAAAGCAACTACAAAAAGCACTCAAGAGAGCACAAACTTCCACCAAAGCACAACTGTAAGTTAGACATTATTGTGATCTGAATCTCGAATATGGTTTTATTTAGGATAATGTCATGTGAATTTCGCCATTAATGTATTTATTTTGCTAGTCTCTGAATCTACCGATTTCTCGGTCCCTCTTAAAAATACCAGTCGTCTGTTGCGCCTTCCAATTCAACATCTCTATTTCAGCCTTCTGATTCACTGGCTCACAATTCAAATATCTGGGAATCATTATTGACTCAAATCTAACCTTCAAAGAGTACGTAACAAAAATTAACCAAAGATTCCAGATTAGCTTAGCCAACTTTAAATATCTGAAAAACACAATTACATTTACTGCTATCAAATTATATGAGAATACTATCATGTCACATCTAACATGCTGTTTCACAAGTTGGGGACCGACTAACAGCTCGAAACTGTAGACACTGTCAACCCTCTGCAAGCAAACCCTTAAAGATCTGGATCATAAGCCAAGCACCTCCCATCATGGCATCATTTTAAACCAGACCTACACTGTCACCCACGACAGCAAGGGTATATCCCAGAAAAAGTTCCCAATCCCCTTCCTTGTACAAGCATCCCTTTAATTGAACCACTCAAATTAAATGAAATTTGTCCACAGCATTTTTGCAAAGGGAAAAGCTCCCTGAATTGAGTAAATTATGAACTATTACATTAGAATGTGGTTGAAATATGAAACATGTATGATAGATCTCCTCGAGTTGATTCAAATGCACCAGATTTTGACTAAATCGAACCAACAGTTGAGAAATTATTTCCCGAAAACTTTTGGAGATAAACCTCCCCGTAGTGTCAGATATAAACAAACATTTCCCAAAATCAATGATGTTCTTCCTCGCATTAAAGTATATTGGGGTATAAAGTTTGAAAACGATCCATGAAAGTTTTTGAGGTGCATCTGGTGTTTTTTGTGAAAAAGCTCCCCTAAGTGGGTAAAATGTGAACTTCTAGAATAAGATATATAGATAGATATCCTCGAGTCGATAGTTATGTTCCAAATTCGGACAAAATCGGAGCAAAACTTTTGAGGATAAAACTCCCCCTAGTTTCAGAAATGTACATACAAATTTTCCCCAAAACAATCCAGTTCTTCCTCATAACAATTTCTATATGGTCATAAGATTTGAGAATGGACCGTGATATAGTTTGAGTTATGTACAGACAAAAGCGTTTTTCATATAAAAGCCACTGAGTAAAATATGGACAGTTAGAGTTAAATAGGATGTATTCAAGAAAGTTCTCCATGAGTTGATTCATTTGCACCACATTTGGACATAATTAGACCAATGCTTGAAAATGTATGGCGGAAAAGTCTTTTGGCGATAAAGCTCTCGCTAGTGTCAGAACTTTGCAACCGACATGTACCCTAATCAACCCAGTTCTTCCTCACACTAAGGTTCATTTAGGTATAAAATTTGGAAATTTTTCAAAATATTTTTCAGTAATGTCCGGAAAACAATGTTTTTCTGGTTTAAGAAGAAAAACTCCCCCTAGCGAGTAAAATATGAACACCTATATTAAAATACATCATTTACAAGACAAATCTCCTTGAGCTGAACCTAATTCCCTCAATTTGGGCTTAATAAAACCAATGTTTAGCAAGTTATATTCTTAAACCAGTTTTTTGTATAAACTCCCGATAGTGAGAAAAAGGAAACTATTAGAGTAAAACATAATGTATGTTTTACTCTAATATATGAATCGACTCAGGGATAGAGTTCCTTGAGTCGAGGAAACATGTCGATGAGTGGATTTGTGTGTAAAGATTTCTAAGTTCATTGCTTGCAGAGCTTCTAGTCGACTGGATGAAGGGAGTCCAGATAAAGAAGAGCAAAATTGGCCAGAAGCAGACTCTCTCTTTGAAACAAGCACCTGTCAATCGGGTCTGTTGCTTCTATTCTGAAAGGTGCCTCAGAGCATTCAAGCAGATCTTCTCTGAAACGCCAATAAGCTTTAGCAGATGCTGCTGCAAGCAAAGCTGCTCTGAAAGTGTTACAATAACAGAAAAGAGAACAATTGCAAATACAGTGCCTAGAAGCAGAAGATAAAAGAAAGATAGCTGAGTAAGAGGCAGCAGTCGTAAGGCGTCATTGAGAAGGGGTGAAAGCGAAGAATACAAAGAGAGTAGGAGGAAGCTAAAATTAAAGCCTAAATGGAAGCAGAGCATGTAGTTCTGCAAAAGTCTCTGGAGGAATATTGCAGAAAGATACAACATTTGGATCTAGTGAAAGCTCTCAATGCATCACGAGCAAGAAAGCAGGTGTACAATAAAGTGAAGTCCATACAAGAAGAGAGGAAAGATGGATTAGAACATGAATAGTTAGCAGACAACCAAGTGCCTGCTCTCCTAAGTCCTCTGTCCCTGCATTCTTCTCATGTACCTCAAGCCATGAATAACTCCTCAAATTAATGTACGGCAGATCTTGTCAAGGTGCTGGCAGGCGCTTTCAGTGCCAAATGAAGTCCATTTCCTGAGCTTTCAAAATTTAGTGGGGATTTATTGCAATACGACTGGAAACTCTCCTTTGAAACATACATTGCAAGAAAGAACATTCGCAACAAAAGAAAAAATATACCACTTACTTAGATATGTAAGAGGACAAGCAAAGAGAGCTCTCGATGGCTAAGCTAAACTCTTTGAACTATATCTGCCAATGTTACAGCATGAGAGATTTAGGAGGAGATATACAGAAACTCATTCATGATTGTGAAATTGTACAGAGACAAGCTCCAAGCATGGCCCTAGATAGGATCAAAGGACAGCTTTGAGCTCCAAGAGTTTGTTGATTTCTTTCGTAGTTGCGAGGCTGCAAAGGTCAACTTGAAGGCTCTGGAAATCTTGAATGACTGTAATTATAACAGGAAGATTCTTTCAAAGTTACCAAATTGCCTAACAGGAAGATGGAACTGGAAGATTTTTGAAGTTGAGGAAGAGCTAAATCAATTCTCCTCCAGTCAATTTGGACAAATTCTGCCACATCACTGCATTCAATAAAACAAGGTGAGGCTGAAAAACCAAAATACGCAATTAGGTACTTAAGTACGAACATACTTAAACACACAGCAAATTTAATCTCCCTCGGAAACATGGCAAGTTAAGAAGCTAATGTTAGCAGAGAAGCTAAAGCTAGCGGGTGCTCAGAGCCAGCCACGAGCCTGCTGTATGTATGTATTAATGCTGTAATTTATAGTTTTAAAACTTAAAGACAAAACAAGCTGCGGTGGACCAACCCCAGCCTTGTTACTCTCATTGTAATCCTTCAAATAACAGCATTTAAAATACATTACTCATTATGATTTTAAAACATTAAAGAAAATAATTTAATCGGCCAAAGTCGGAATCAGACGGTCAGATTTTATAAAAATTAGTGATAGGTGATCGGCTAAGGAAATTGCAATCAGTTCACCTCTATACGCAATGCATCCATGCTTCAGAGCACAGATATTGAACACAAGTTCCACGGAACATTCTCTCTTCATATCTCTCTTCTTTAATGAAAATGGACATACTTTGCTCAAATGCAGAAAGTTCATGGAGAAAGCAGTTTCAGACCGAATACGATTTGTTCAAGGTTATGATTTGGATTTCTCAGGTCTGGCCACTTCTCAAAAAGCTGCAGTCATGCTCAAATTCTCTACAATGACTCTAAAAGTGTAAATGACCTAGAAGTTCGGGTCTTTTACTCCGGTAAGAAAATCTCATTAACTCCAATCTAAACCCATTAGTTTATTCCAGACAGACAGTACACACATACCAACTGATGAAACTTCAAAATCATGGTCCCATTTAAAGTACCTCCAAGAATATATTGCACCTCTGCAAGACTGCAAAGTATGTCTGCTCATTGTGCCATCGGAATTTATTATTGCACGTTAGTGTGACAGGTGACAACAGTTGTGGAGCCTTCTGTCAACCTTAAAGCTGAGGTACCCAATATGGAATAAATTACTCCTTCAGAGATTATAAGAGTCCTTTAGTCAGACTTCTAAGAAAGAGCTGGAGAAGATGATCCTGTGTCTCAAGAAGATATCAAGTTTTTGCTAAGAGAAAACAGCAGAATAATAATGATAATACATTTAATTTATAACGCACTTAACATGTGTATCAAATCTCAAAGTGCTACAAGGAAGAAGTTCTTATTGCTTTCTTTTGAAGACTGAAGATTTAATTTGTGCTGGTTTACGCCCAGACAATTAGTTACGTATGGGAGTATTCATTCTATATATACACCTAATGGTGCTACTTGGACACATCCTAAGTGATGAATCCGGGTTCATTGGGCGTATTTGGTCTTGGATCAGCTGATACCTTTCACCCGGGCAACCCAGCCGGGGATGATTAGTCCCTATCTTGTGTCCAAGTTGCGCGTTCATCTATGGATCCCCCCTCTGCCACCGCAAGGCCTTCTCTGAAGACCTCCAAGATGCTTTTTGAGACTGCACTGTAGCCCTCTCATTCCAATGTGTTTCAGGGGTTGTCCTAGATCATACCTTCCCAGGGGACCGTCAGTTCCATCAAGACCACCTGCTTCGTGTGTGCTGATGTTAATACTATTTCCAGGCGGAGAACGGTGGTCACAATGTCTTCTGGAAACTTGAGCTGTTTCCCCAGTTTGACTTGGAGATGCCATATTGTGTCAAATGCCTTCTTTAAATCTATGAACACGCAAAATTTGTATTCCTTGTTAAAAGCTGTTGATATTTCTTCAAAAACTTGTATCTCTGCCATGGAGGTGGACTCGTTTGCCCTGAAGTGGTACCAGTAATCACTGAGAAAGTTGTGTTTTCCTATGAAATTATCACGAGGCTGTCCTTATAGTTTTAAAATTTCTAAGAATTGAGAGAGCAGAGAAATTGGTCCGTAATTTGTGAATTGATGTTGATCACCACTTTCATAAATAATACTGATTTTCTGTTTTCATTTGTCCAATATACCTGTTTGAAATTATCTGTTGCATACGTATGTTAAATTTCGAATTAGTCAGTGTTTATCGGATAGTGCAGAGAATTTGGACCTAGTAGGCTGTGTTAGGATCATCAGTGGCACAGACCTCATTCCAGCTTTGTTCCTGTATGTCCACCTTGAAGGCAATGATGGTTTCTTTTTCACAATTTACCCTCTAATGTCCGCACCAAGAAAAAGGCAGTGAAAAAAAATTCTGCATTTTTTATTTCTTTGGGGATATAATAACAAGAATCAAAATGAATTTTTAACAGACCCCACAATTTTTAAAACACAGGCCTCTACCAAATGGTTGAGATGTCACTTCTTGTTTAATGTTCCAAAACACTTACAAATACCATAAAAGTTGGAAAAGTCCAATTGAAAGAAAATAATTTTTGAAGAAATAAACAGCTTATAGTAGTATCGTTTGCATTATATTGACAACCCACTTGTAATTTGTGGTGGTATTCAATGGAATGGGTGTTATTGACACTGTTAAGAACTTTCCTGGGGTTTAGCTTGGACCCAGGTGCAGACACAAGACCGCGTAGCAGAGCAGGTGCAATGAAAAATATATTGTAAACCAAAAAGGCAGGAGGAAAAAGCAGGGGATCAAACAGGAACAAAAAACACTAGCTAAGTAAGTAGATTAACTTACAACACACTGGGAGAATACTGGGCCGCGTGATGACACGGGGAAACATCATACAACAAACTGGCACAGAAGGGAAGGTGAGGACAGAGTATATACACTGACGTAACAGTGAACTGGCAGAGATTCTAGCAGGAGAGCGTCCAGCGTCTCCTATCTTTGTCTAAAACCATCATGACCAGTAAGCTCTTTTAGCAGATGTGATCAACTAAATGCTTCAAACGCATCAAGAGACAAGTGAAGCGAACACAGGGCATGTTGTGTTGACATACACAACTTTCGGAAGTTGTGTATGTCCACAGGCGTCCGCCCACTGTTTTCTCCTCTTATTATGACCGTATTTTATGTGTTCTTATCAGCCATTATCATTATGAAAAAACATTTATGGCATATTGAAGCCATAATGTCTTTATAGTAGGGGTTCTGTTTAAGACAAAATAAACAGCTCTTTCGTATCCTAGTCAGATAGACAACAAATTACAATCTCATTTTGATCAAAATAAGTCGTCCTCACCCCTGGACAAAATATATTGATCTCTATGAGGAGTGGACTTTCGGTAGGGCGACCATGGACCGTTTACAAAGTGCAAGACGGAGAGAGCGCACCATATACAGAATACAATTACTACTGTTGCTCATACTTCAGCAATGTTTTAAATAAAATGTAGATTTGTATGATAGTGGTTAGTTAGGATTTATTAGAAAATTCAATAACCCTCTTCTATTGATTTCTGTCACTAAATTCAAATTAACCACTAGGGGTCTCCTAATGAACATACTATAGCAACTTCTTTGGAATGTTATACATTTGTTGAATTGGTCACCAAATTATCTTCAAACATCTATAGTATCGTATTGCTTAGTGACACTTCTTTTTGGCTATGATTCATTTGATGTAGTCCTGTTTGCTTTAAAGGGAGACTGAACTACAATAAACTTTTTATTTCCCAAATTACTTATTCTCAGAGGGATCCAAGTTTTGTTTACCTACCCAGTAATTCCCAGTACAAAATTTTATTCTATGACACCATTTATAAAATTTTGAAGTCATTATTCATTATTCAATTATTTTTTGAGGAATATTGCAAAGATAATTTCCTTATTAGTCATTCAGTTTTTATTTTTATTTGATTTCATATGATTTGTTGAAACTGGTGCAAGTATGAACCAATTTCTTTGAATGTGCAATCCCAGAAGAATCATCAAGATTTGTTGAAAAAATTTAATCAACAAGAACCACACATGCAAACGCAACACAAAGAGAATAAAATAAAACTATATGAACATTTAAGAATCAAAACGGCAATAAAAAAGCTTGAATGAAATACAAAGTCTTGTTTTTTTACATGATTAAACAAAAACTGTAGGTGATAACTTGAATCTGTAATTTTCTTTCCTAGTTTTGAGTCTTTTTTGTAGGATTTTAAATGTCTCTTGACCAAACCCATCTACAACCTCTTCAGCTGCATAACATATGGTACTATGGCGTGTCTTTGCATTTTGCAGACTGAATCTGCATAGGGATAGAGATTTTCAAGATTATCAGAAAATTTGAACTTTATTATATAACAGAAATTTAAAAAAAACAAAAAACTTATTTGCTTTGAACGCAGTTTTGGGCTTGTCCTCAACTCCACAGTGACTGTTAGCTGACATTCGACTCCTCATAGAGATCATTGTAATTCGTCAAGCGGAGCGGAAGACTTCTTTTCATGAAAATGGCGGCGTAGCTCGTTGTATACCTTACATACGATACGAAAGATGGGCCGCATGTGTCTAGGAAACGGTTAACATAACAGGAAATGTAAAACTAACTAAACAACATACATAACACTTTCAAAATAAAACAGGAACACAGACCAAAATGACGGAACTTCATAATAAAATAATACTACATAAACTCAAAGTCATGAAACTTTGTTATTCCACAATGGAACATTATGGGGGCTAAATTATGTTAATACATAATCTTCCAGTGTAACAGGTTTTGCTGGTGGAAGACAGAAGGTTTCGGAAGTTTGGAAATTGGAAAAGTCACGTTTTCGCAAAAACTCGATACCTTCCATGTTTATGAAACACAAGACAATGAAAAACATATTTATTTTTCCATATTTTATGAAATATGGAAAAAGAATATGGTTTATATATTAAAAATTATTTCTATTATAATTTCCAAATCAGCTGCTTTAATCCTGCCATTTTCATAATTTTTGAATAAGCCTTCTTTCCTGATGTAGTCAGTCAGGGGCATACATTCCGGGAGGGACAAGGGGCCATATATATATTTATGTATATGTATATAATTCGAACAGATAACTGTATTATTGTCAAATCATTGTCAGGTGCGTATTTCTGAATTTCTCATTTACGTTTTTAAAAAGTCATTGGAAGTTACTTCCATCAACTCTAGGCCGAGGCTTAATTCCGTTGATACCTTAACCAAATAAAGATGGGTAACGGAAAATTTGAGGCCCATAATATTTATCAATACTTTGATACGAAATTATTATCTTGCATCTTTGCAAGAGTTTTAAGTTATGACACAATTATACACGACTGCCGGTCTTGGTCTATGCAAGAAAGGACACATTAGTAACAATTTTCGATTGATGTGATTGACTACAAAGCCTTCATAACTTCATGACAGACAACAGTTAACAACGTATTCATAGACAAAGGGTCTGATACTATTATAAAGCGATGGTACCACCACTAGATGCCGCCAATGGCGCCTGCTGTCTCTGATCAGTCGCCTTCATTGGTCGACGAAGAACTCCCAACTTCCGGCTTTGAGCTCGTTTTCCATGTATTTTTGTGCTTATATTGAACACACCCGATAACAAGGGGAACAAAAATACACAAATCGAAGCCCTATAGCCGAGAGTTGGATTTGATGCGGCCATTTAATATTAAAAGACCGAGCGATGTCTGTGGTGTTTGATGGGAGTCCGGTTAAGGCGATGCAGAGCTCCCATACTCACACAACGCAGGCAACCTTGAGGTGAGTTCCTGAGAGAGAAAGCATCGACAGATCATTTCAAATGTAGTCAGTTCAGAAAATTTTTCTGTTGTATGGAAGTAATATTTACTGTTATAATTGATTCAAAGCTTCTACCGGGGTCCATAGAGACAGCTCAAGTTACATTTTACTTGGCTAGTTAGAGTCGGCTGCCATTGCGTTAACCATTAAGTTGAACAATGGTAAAAGTTTTTGTAGTTAATAAGAAAACACCGCTAAAATACTTGGGTTTTACCCTCGAGGGATCCATAACCGAATCGTTTATTGTTACTAATTTGAGGGAATCATTTTCTCTCTATTTTAATTGATTGTACATCTTTTTATTTTAGTTCCGTAATATTCAAGATATTATCGCTGTAAAAATGTTTTTTGTGAGGGTTTTCGAAGACTACTTGCACCCATAATATTTCTGTACTTGCCAAAAAATAACAAATCGTATGAGGTCTGATGAATTTACACCGCTGCTCCGCAGATAGGATGGCAGTCATGGGACCAAGTGTCCTGTGTTTCTGGAAGAGACTATACAGTATTGAAAACATTCTTTAATGACTCAACTACAACTCTGTCTAAGATGGAGACCCACATTCCGACAATGAAAATTCTGATGTTCACTGATTCTGTAAAATATGGAAATCCTCATTTATATCACCTAAGAAATGTATGGTGCTCAGGTTTTTTTGTTGTTGTAGTTGTTGATTTTTGTTTCTGATCAAATAAAGATAATTTTATGTTAATATGGAACTAAATATAGTTTGCAAAATTCACAAACTACCCAATCAATTTTACAAATACATACAGTGGAATGTTTTTAAGCCCCTTAATGGTATATTCTTTGTCAATGACTACTAAGATGCATCAATTGGAAAAGCTACTCTGCAACTATTTTGTTAATCAATACAGTACTTTTAAAAAAAAAAAAAAATCAGAAATGCTCTGGTTCCATTCTCTCAGATACATTTTTTCTGCTTTATTTAGTTCATTATAATTTTAAATAAACTATATTTCAATTTTGAATTGTAAATCATACCATACTTTTTTATAAACATCACCTTAGGTCTTAGCAGTTGCAATGAACATTTTTAGCTTATTTTCTCAAACTTTATAAACCAGTTAATGAATCAGAAAAATAGTAATGATAATCCTCATAATTAGATCTTAATGTGATTGAGACAGAACTTTTGTTCTTACATGTCCCTTCTTTACACATTGTTCATTATTTCATTATATCCCTTCTTCTCCTTTAGTGGTCACGAACTGTCTCAGGAGATCAAGTCCTTCATCAATGGCATTGACACCATTCATGGCCGGAAGCTTAGTGTCCGTGAACATGCTCGCTGTGCCATCCGCCTGCTGCGTTCGGTTCCAGCCTGTCGAGGGGCTGTGTTGGAGCATCTGAGGGGCGTATATGATGAGCACGTCTCCATCTTTCTGCACAACCTGGAGACAGAGGGTGATGCCAGCTCTGCAACTAGCTCCAACCTGGAGGACATCATACAGGTGTGTTGAGACAAGGCCAAACAAAAACATTGTTGTAAAACTAGTACCTTATTAGGAAAATATTGAAAGGGTAATTTGATATTAACAACAAGCCATTCAAGTTCAAATGGATTAATATTTAAAAATTAGCAACTTTATAATCACCTTTTCTTCAAATTCTTCAATCATCAATACCAAGTATTATCTAGTTCTTTAGCTTGTAAGATAATGAACTTCAATATCTTTTAAATTTTGTATTGAAAAAAGCTATTTGAGAATGTCAACCTGGTATTCTCCCTGTATTCTTGCATTACTAAAACATTTGACAATGGTCGGAATTTCCAGGGTAAATTTTCTAATTACTTCTGTTTTTCGTGCAGGAGGTTCATGGTGTGCTGTCAGAGTTCATACGTCTCAACCCTCGGGCTTGGGCCCCTCTTGTATCCACCTGGGCTGTGGATTTGTTGGGTCAATTGAGTAGCAAGCATGCAGGACGCAGGGTGGCCCCTCACTCATCCAGCCTCAATGAGCTACTTCAGTTGTGGATGTCCTGTGCTGCCACCCGGTCCCTCATGGAAACATACTCGCAGTGTTTGGCCGCCATGCTGGCCTGGTGCCCTGATGCCTGTGTGGATGCATTGTTGAACACATCAGTTCAACACTCCCCACATTTTGACTGGGTGGTAGCTCATATTGGCTCTGCTTTCCCAGGTACTATCATCAGCCGAGTCTTGGCATGTGGACTGAAGGACTTTTGCTCTCATGGTGCTAAGGACCAAGGGATAATGGTTATGGGAGTTGATAAAGGCAGTAGAGTGCCTAAGATTGGCTCAGTAGTGGGAATCCTTGGACACCTGGCAGTCCACCATTCAGACAGCATCAGAAAGGAGCTGCTGAGGATGTTTCAGGAAAGCCTTGCCCCATCAAGTCCTTTATCTCCCACCTCATCCTCAACATCATGGGAGAGTTCCCCTCAACTCCGCCGTGCAGTTGTACCTTTTCTGCTCCAACTGGCTGCAATGTCCCCCAACCTTTTTGGGGCCGTGTCTGCAGAGCTAGTAGAGTTGTTACGCCCGCCTCTCTTATTCAAACTGCAAGCCTTGCTGCAGGGCCTTCCAAGAGATGAGCTGGATAACATGCTGGGACTGGCTGTACACCTTGTTAGCCAGAGCCCATCAGGAGGTGCCCGGGTGCTCCGTTTTCTGGCAGACACAGCGACCCCAGCCTCAGTCATTATTTCCGGGCCTACTCCCTCCCCTCATGATGGAGTCCGAGAAGGTTGTGATCGCCTCCTCCAGACGCTGCTCCTACATCTCCACAAACTGGTCTTCAACCGCTCAGATGGAGCTGAGGTCAACCCTCACCACTCTGCTTCCTCCCAGCCCCAGAGGGTTATCCCATTTTTGGAAGAGCTGCAGTCTCACATTGGTCCGCTCTGTGCTGAAACACTGCGACTTGAGAGGAAGCGTCATCTCTGGTTACACCAGTTGCTCTGTCTGTTGTCAGTGTATGGCGGCCTCAGTGTGGCCACTGAGGCCTTCTGCCAGCTACTAACCCATGCACGTAATCCAGAGGAGTTAGCACTGGTCTGGCAGCTCCACACCATGCTTTCGTCATGCATGGCAGGACTCATACCTGCCGCTGTAACTCGCTGTGTGGCCCAGATCCATACTCACACTCTGGGCCCCCAGCAGCTGAGGCAGCTGTTGCTTAACCTGGCTGCAGCTATCCAAAGTAAGGATGAGGAGAGAAGAGGCTTTCAGTCAACCATGGGCACCCAGCTGGCCTCAGCAGTCTCAGGACACCTTCATGATTTTGGCCCACTCCTGCTTCATGGGGACCAAGCTGTTTCTCATGCTGCTGTGCGCCTCCTGTCTTGTAGTTCACTCCCTAATGACTCCACCCCCGCAAACCTGCTGCTGCTGTCCCGTGCTGCTATCACTCATTTTTTTGTGGCACTGCGGAAAAGAAGTGAAAGGAGTATGGTTGGAAGAGACGGAGGACAGGCATGTGAGGCAGTGAACTGTTCAGTTCAGCTCCTGTCACGTTTTTCAAAATATTCTTCACTCACTCTCAAAGCAGTACTCCAGCAGTTAGTTGAGGGAGCACTACATAAAGGCAATGCAGACCTGTTTGGAGGGCAGATCGCAGATATGTCTGGTGCCCCTGTGACCGCCCCATCTGTCTCCCCTGACCTTGGAGCCTCGTTGCTGGACATCAACTGTCGGTTTGGTACTGCTGTGAATTTTTCTGGCAGTGTTTGGTCTGTGTTTCATGCAGGGGTGATTGGAAAAGGTCTGAAGGTCTGTACTGGCACCAAGCTACCTGACCCATCTGGGGTCATCCAGGTGAGACAAAAAAGTGTGAAAACTGTAGTTGAGCACAGTTGCTAATACATTTGGGATTGTATGAGATGGTAGAGGTGCAGTCACATTATTCTACAAATTAGAGACTTATAATATTACATAAACTAGGTGAATACATATTTTCTCAATCCATCTGAAAGTTAAATATATTTTAGCATGTGACAGGAAATAAGTTGGTGTATGTAGATCTATTTGGGTTTTTGAGTTTGTGTTTGAACTTATTCACACTGAAAATTCGAAACTAATTTTTTCCCCCACAATTTTCTTTGGTCTGCAGAACATTCAAACTCTGCTGGCTGTCATAGTCCAGTGTTGCAGCTCATCTGGTCTCAATGGAACTATCAATGGCTCACGATCACCATTTGACCCAGACAACCCAGTGCCCATCAACGCAGAGGCGGCAAAGGTTGTCGCAGTTACACTGGTGGAAAATATCTGTTCAGATGTGGCCAATGGTGAGTTGTCCTGGCCCCCGGAAGAGCATGCCCGCACCACAGTCGAGCGAGATATTCACATTCGGCGTTGCTTTGAGGCCCACCCAGTGCTTTTCCTTCTGCTTCACGTGGTGGCAGCTGGACGTCCAGCTCTCTGCTACTGCTCAGCCGTGCTGAGAGGACTCCTGGCCACTCTGCTTGCCCACTGGGAGGCCTCCCGTGAGGTGTTATCTACAGACTCCCCATGGCATCTCCAGGCCTCCTGCCTCCTAGTGTCCTGCATGGGAGAGGGCCAGCTCCTTCCACCCGTGCTCGCTAATGTCCATGAAGCTTTCCCCCACCTTACTCCCTTCGAGGTGAGGCTGCTGCTCCTTGCCGTTTGGGAGTATGTGAGAGGCAATGCACCTATGCCACAGAAGTTTGTTTTCAACTCGGAGAAGGGCCTCTTCTGCAGAGATTTCTCAAGGGATGGTGATGTTGCAAGATATGTGGCACCGATCCACAGTGTCCTGCACAAGAATATAGATAGACTGGGACATCTATGCTGGCGATTCCAGCTCTAAAAGGTAGTAGGTAAGAAACTGCAAACAAAAAGTAATAACAAGGAATAGACAATTTGAAATAAATTTTACTGTCTTACATCACCCCAAGAGTGGACTGCATAGTTGCTTTAACTGTATATCCGTTATGTACAAGTGTGTGTGTGTGTGTGTGTGTGTGTGCGTGTGTGTGTGCGCATACCTTTTGTACCGAATTGTTTTGACTTCATATATTTCCAATTTTTTTCAATAAGGACAAACAAGGAGACTTAAGGAACGGCAAACTTGCGTTCATACAGAATTGGCTACACACAGACACCAGCCTAAATGTATAATTTCAGTAAGAAATTACAATTTGCGAAATTGTTAATAGCCTTATTTAGTATCTGTACTTTCCAGGTTGGCTAAAAACTTTGCATCTACTGTTAAACATACAAACTGCCATTTAAAAAAATAAACCTTTGCATCAAGAATGTGTGTAATTTATATTTCATGTTGAGATTAAAATTTGTTATCGCTAAGATATTTTTTAAGTTTAAGCAATGAAATCGGCTTCCCATGCATTGCTTTGTAAATCCTGTAAAGCCAGTATTTTCTTTTATTTGAGATCGTCTAGTATTAAAATCACACATTTAAGTGATTCTTCCATCTATCCATTGAGACAGTTTGATTCTATTTTTTTAGGTACTATGAGCTCAAACTAGATGAGATGAAGAAGATGAGTATAGGTAATCCCTAAAAGGAAATTTAGCAGAAACCGACTCTGAGAAGTTAAGGGGGAAACCTGTAATGGTCTGAGTCACAATCTTATTGACAGACCAAACTTTGAGAATTGTAACTAAATTCACCCACCGAAGGCGCATCCTGGACACGATCCAAAAACCCCTTAGACCTTAATTGAGAATGATACCCTTGTGGTTGGCCTGACCCAAAGTTGTGAAAGACTAACCTGACTTTGGACATAAAAATTAAGAGAAAGTTGCACATTAAAAGGGAATGCATTTGCTCTGTCCATCTTTAAATTAAGGAACGCAAAAATAACTCTTTAAAAATAGCTATTTTAAATATTATTCAAGACCACAAATTGTAGCACCTTAAATTACCATATTGTTGAATTGATATATATTTTATAAGCAGCTAAATAAATGGATGATTACTAAACCTCATCCAAATTAGAGGCTTTATGAGGGACAAATTCCAAATTAAGATTAAATAAACTCATGTGATCCCCCAAGTGTCCAGGCTGGGTACCACTATTAGATGTAATCCAAATGTAAGTACAATATATTCACTGATTGGCCATAACATGATTACAACCTGAAGGTGCTGTGGTATCTGGCACTAAGACGTTAGCAGCAGATCACTGAAGTCCTTTAAGTAGCAAGGTGTGACTTCCATGGATCAAAAGTGTTTGTCCAGTACATCGCACAGATGCTCCATTGGATGAAATCTGGGGACCATGGAGGCCAAGCCAAAACTTTGAACTCATTGTTGTGTTCCTCAAAATATTCCTCAACCACTTATGCAGTGTGTCAGACTGCATTATCCTGCAGAAAGTGGTCACTACCATTAGGGATTACCGTTCTCATGTTGGGTTGTACTTAATCTGCACCAATGTTTAAGTAGGTGGTATGGTTCAAAGAAACGTCCACATGAACGGCAGGACCGGAGATTTCCCAGCAGACCCCTCCCTTGACTGACCTTTTTCGCATAGTCATTCAAGTGCTATCTCCCTAGTCAAGTTATTCACATGCACTTTAGAGTTTGACAAGTAATAGAACACATGTTCAGACTAGGCCATGTTCTTCTTTTGCTATACGGTTGTCATGGTGATGTTTCCATTGTTTGGGCTTTCGGCCAAGGACGGAGGTCAGCGTGGGTAACCTGAAGAATCTACGGCTACGAAGCTACATACCCAGAAAGCGGTGATGAACTGTGTATTTTCTCACCTTCAAATCAGAACCTGTATCAACTTTTTCTGCAAATTGTGCTATAGTAGCTCTTCTTTGGGATCGGACAACGTGGCCTAGCCTTTGCTCATCAATGAGCCATGGACACCCACAAACCTTTTGCCAGTTCACCTATTGTCGTTTCTTTAACCAGTTTGGTATGTTCACACCACTGCACACTGGCGTCCTACATGACCTTTACACATGGGAGGTAGCCTATTGTAAATTGCACCGGCAAAAAATAAATCCCATTGAGTTCGCTGAAGTCGTGGGCAGTGCTTCGAGGCCATAATCTCAGTATTGCGGTAGTGTTTATTAATGTGATTACTTATGTTGTTCGTTTGATGGTTTGAAAATCTGTAAACTGATTTTGATGAAAGTTTTTGTTCAGGTGGATCATAGGTACAGAAGGAGTTCATTAATTTTTCAACTGTATTTTGGGTAATTCTTTTACTTTTTAAATACTGCAACCTTTACAGAACCCTTTTAATATAAATTTTTGCAATATCGTGGAAAACTAATAATATCCCATTCAAAGTAAAAAAGTATAAACATGGCATGGTGTTCTGCCATTGTGTTTAATTGCATTGATTTAGATATGGTAAATTAAAATAAATATTTGCAACTGGGAAAACATGTATTTGGTCATAATTGAATGGAGTGAGGGAAGAAACTTTGCCACTAGCTTTTATTCATACTTTTACATATGTAAAACCGGTGCATAGAGCCCTTTCTGTCCCTAGATGAAACTTCATTGAATAAACATCTCCTGTGACTTCACATTGTTGTTTGGTTGTTCGATCTGAACTAAAAGTTTCAACGAGGAAACTAAAATAAATTTTGTTTGGTTGTTTGGAAGATTTAATGTAAAAGTGGTCAAAAGTTTTGATGAAAATTTGTATGCGTTTATACTTTTGGCCAAGATGGAGTTCAGTACATTTTCTTACAGATTTGGATTCAGTTTTTCGCTTTCTTTTTAAAGTTGCGAGATAGGACGTTCTTATAAAAAATATTTTGCCAATATCATTAAAAAATAATAATCTAACCGATATAAAAACACCAAGAAATTGACAACTCAATGATTTTCCCCCACTGTGTTTAATTTGAAGCAGATTAGGATCACATTAGTGTTCAAATATATTTTTCCACTGTCTTTGTTAGGACAGTAGCATATGAACAAAGGTTTCCTATTTATTCTATCTTCAGGAGATGTTCAGCAAAATAAATGTTAGACTCTGCCAGAGACGTGGCATGTAACATGTTGTTTCGTCTGGTTGTTGCTAGAAATGTACTTCACCGATTGCAGCAAGTTGATGACGTGTCGGTGCCTGACAGGATAAATATTAATATGTAGGCCGTCAGATGTAGAGAAAATAATATGGTTAAACGTAAATACATTATAAAGTACTGTTTACAGGTACTTATATTAGTCTAAATAATTAAACAAATATATAAGTGTGCAGAAATCAGAATTTCTTTGCAGCGGGGGTGAAATGGGAGGAGTCTACTACGTTGGTACCAACGGCCTCAAAATCAAGATGGCCGCCTTCACTGAGGGGTAAGATAAAGATACTCCGCTTTCTCTTTGTGACTTTTTATTACATTTTTTGATATCAAATTAGTGTATAGGGGACCAGAAATTACGGCTTTAGGGTTAGACATACAAGGTAGATGAATCTACAGGATCTAACAGACGTCAGCATAATTTATACTGTAAAAGTCGATATTCCTCAATTGAATTAACGGCTTGACGAGCTCTTAACGTTACCGATGTCAGTGTTCTGGTCCAGAGCTGTAATTAACGACAGCATTACTGCCTTCCCACCCAACTATAGCCTGCATTAAGAGACTGATGCATTAGTTGTCTAAAGACTAATTGTGCGAATTTTTCTAATTATATTTTTCTGAGTATTGATGGATTGCTAGCTAACGTTAGCCAACAGTCACGTTAGCTTGACGCGGTAGCTAATGTCATGCTGTCTCTTGATATCTTTTCTAGAAATTACTGGGATTAGACATATTCCAGTATGAGTGTTAAGACATCGTCACATGCAGTCTTGGTTTATAAAGCAAAACAGTTTTATAATCCTGTCTACGATCATCTGTTTATCTTAATTGGGGACACTTGAACGATCACAGACTGACCAAAGTCCGGTTTTTACGGTGGCAGACAGGGGAAAATGCAATGCACTGCAATAGAATAAAAGACATGTAAATAGACAAAACACAAGCAATTTAAGTAAACGGCTTTATAAATTTGACAAAACATGTGCAGCATTTGGGAAATGTGCTGCAAAACCCAAAACATTGAGAATAACGCTCTGCAAAAAACTCAACACTATTAAGAAGAGCACTGCAAAAGCCAGAACACAATGAATTAAGGAAAGCGCTGCTGAAGCCATGACACAACAGAAATGTTTACAAATTACCCTTAAAAGTGATGCAGTCCTGGACTTGCTTTTTGATGTTTCATTTAAAGAAGACAAAAATGTCATGTTGTCTCCATCTACCTTGTTTCATATTTTGTATGGTTCACTTAAATTCTGGGTTGTGTCACTTGGAATAAAACCATAATTAACATTGTGTATACAACAAATACACTTGATAATGACCTTAACATACACAGTACCAAAGCCGCTGTAAAACAAGGATTATTATACCTGCTTCAGAAAACTCCTATCCACCATCGTGTGTATGTGTCCTTGATGACGCCATGCCAACTCTAACACACCAATCATAGGAACTGCAGCTACAAAAATAATTTCTGCCAGCGTTAAACCTTTACTGAAATATAATCTGAAACATTTATCAATAATGGAAACTCCTTGATCTGCCATTTTCGTCTTAAATAAGTTGCTACAGCTATGAGTCTCCTAATCTCTGATGAACACTAAAAATATGATGAACAACCTTTCTTAATTTGCGTTTTCTTAATTTGCCAGTAGTTTTGGCTTTTTCCATATGTTTTCTTAAAGATCCAGTTTGTGAGATGTAGGGTTATTTCTTTGAATAAATGGAATTGAATATTCATAACTGTTTTTTTTGTTTTTTTTCTATTAACTTTTAGCAGAATTTTTTTTATTTTTTATGTTGTTACTGTATTTAGACAAATGGAGGATCATACTTATTATTATTATTCAAAGAAAAATTAACGGAGCGTCAGGCCTCACCATTAAAGCAAACATGAATACTCGTGAAACATTTAGATGTAAAATCCTAAAGCGGCCTGGAGGATTCAAGCTTACTCAGCGCTGCCAACCTCCATCCCAGCAACCGCCCAGGGAAAGAGGCTGGTGGCATTGGCCATTAGCGTCAGAGCGCTCCATTCCCACCTAGATCCTTCCTCTTCCCCGAGATCGTGGGCTGAGAGCAAGCCATCTCTCCTCCCAGGGAGCGATCACACCAGAACTTGCAGCCGTTTTTCAGTCACATGTCCTTTGAAGGGGCTCTCTGGGTCAGTTTAGGAAAAATTCAAGTAGAGTAGGAGAGGGACAGAGCTTGCAGTGCCCCCCCTCGGCCAATTTTTACACACTGGACTACACACTTGACCTTTAAATTGCAGTGCGTTAGCTAGCCCCTGTTGGCCACCGCAGTTGGTGTGGTCCCCCGTACTCTAGCTTAGCTTGGGGTCCTTTTTGTATGTGGACATTGATCAAACAAACATGAGTCAGTGAATTGGAAAGATGACTGGCAAGTTAGCTTTAACCATCCTAATTTTAGGTTGTCACCTTGATTTTATGTGCAGGATGGCTCCTGCCTTGGTGCTCTGGCTGGCTTTGTGCCTCGGTGGGGCATGGGGTGTGGACAGGGGCAACTTCAAGACCTGTGACCAGAGTACCTTTTGCAAGTGAGTACAATATACAACTTTTATGTTTCTATTTATTTAAACTTGCAGGAATTTAAAAAAAAACAGCTGAATATTTTTCTTCACACTTTATTTTTTACTTTAAAAGACATGGATATGATGTCCCTCATTTGTTTATTTTTGATATGCATGTGTTTGTATATGTATGTATATATATAATTTTTTTTTCTTATGACCTACTTTAGATTATTTGTATATATCTTTTAGGCTTACAGATAAAAAATTAACTTTCTGTCTTTTTTAACACACATTTTAAGTTTTTCACGTTCAACTGTCATCCTTCTCCCTTCTTGTCATTCAGCTTCTTGTTCTTGATTCCTCAGCCCTGCCTAGCTGTTGGAGATCTTTTATTTTTCATATGACTGTGAACACGGGGACCGCACTTATTAAGGCCTCAACCCAATTTCGAACAATCTGAACATTGTAGCTGTAGTACTCCACAAAAAACTAGGTTATTGTTACATGTATACGTCTTATCTCGATTTCTGACTACTGTAGATTACTGCCCAGTCAACTTTTAACATCCCATAAATACATATAATTGCATAAGTGGCTCATTGTCCTGTCCACTATACTGTAAATGAACATTTAAACAAACTTCGTCACATCAGAGTATTTAGAAACCAATTGATTGTATCCAATGCTGCCCAGTTTGTACAATACAGTAGCAACTCCTTTGAATATTGGAACTCACGCTTGTAATCATGTTTCCTCTGGTCTCATGAACAGTTCAACGAATATATGTCACACAGCCAGCAAAAGGAAGCTCTACTCTTATGAATATTTTCTCTCCACTCCATGTCACGGGAGTCCATCATAACAACTCTCTCCTACCAGTTTTGATGTTATATCTTCATCCATTGTTCTGTTGTTCTTTATGTCCAGTGACGGAATGACTGCTGTCAAAGTGGAGGATGTTTAATATTGCATGTTGCTTTTGTGTCCTATCGCTTGCAGTATGGTCAACAAGACATATGTGCAGCACAGTGTTTCCATTTCATTTGGCTTAGCCCGCCATAAACCAAAGTTTTGTGATTTTCTACAGCCACAGTCAAGTACAGTGGTACCTCAGTTTACGAGTGTCTTGCTTTAAGAGTATTTTTATTTACGAGCAAAGATTCTTCAAAAGATGTGCCTCGCTTTACGAGCGGTGATTTGATTTATGAGCGTTTCTTTCTTTTGAGTCATGGATTTTTCCGGATACGAACGAGAACATGTAAGAAACCTTGCTTGGTATACGAGTGCCAAGTGAAAAGAAATTTTTTATTTTCACTTCGAAACTTACAATTGGTTTAAGGAAAGGTACATTAATTTCAACAGGTCAGAATACATGCGCATTACACAAGGCTGACCAGCCTTGTGACCCCCACTGTAATCCTTCAAAATAAGAGCACTTCAAATACATTACTCATTATGATTTTTAAACATTGGAAAAAAAAAACAAACAGAATTTTATATATATATATATATATATATATATATATATATATATATATTTATAAAGATATAATAGATAATTTACACTATTTGTGTTCTACAAAGATAGGCTTAGCAGTTCCAGAAATCTTAGATTATATATCACTGTTACAACATTACTGGTACCTATGCAAACAGCATTCAGTGGTCAGGGACTGTGATAACCGTACTTATCAAATGAACATGGGTATACATAATCACGGTTTCCTATGATCCATGAAAACACCTTATTCCCCAATACAATCCAAATGGGATAAGCCTTTTATTCAACATTTGGCCATACTTGAGCGCACAGTCATTTACTCATTGACATTTAGGGAAGTGGCATGATGTGCAACTATACGCTGAATACCCATGTATATTTTCTATAGAATGTCTTTTTAGCTGCCAACTGTAGTGATTGCTATGCGTGAAATGGTTTTAGTTTAATCAAAGAAAGATGTGTCAAATATAACTGGTGTCCACTGTTTTTATTGTTACATTTTAAACAGACGTCAGCGAGCTCTGAAGCCAGGTGAATCTCCTTATCGAGCTCTGCTGGAGACCATGGAACTAACAAACATGAGGCTCACCTTGCAGCTTATCAATGACAACAATAAGGTAAATCAATAATGGATTAATTGTTCAGAATGGGTAAATTATGGTCACTAAATTAATATAGCAATCTGTTAAATATTTTTTTATGCACCCACTAAATGGGCAAAGTCATAATCTACCCAGAAACCTCTCAAAAAATGCTGGATAGAATTCACTGAAATTTCATTAAATAAATGTTCTTATAAAGAATCCCTTTTAGGTTTGTATTGTATAATTTGTTTCTTGGATTTGCTTGGTTAAATATCTTTAGAACATTTCAAATTAAGTGATTTCCATGTAATTTCGCTTGCATTCAGGAGGTATGGTCTATCCACATCTCTTTGAAAACAGCTGAACAGAGCTCAATGACATTTCCCACATTTGATTTCAGTTTGATTATGACCTTAAATGTCATAATAAAACTTCATAATTGGGTTTCTCTATTACCCTTTGAAAAATACATTTTTAAGTATATTTTATATTGGATGATTGTCCTGTAATTCACCTATGATAGTATTTGTAATTAATTTACATCAGCACAAATTAAGTATCTCTAGTAGTGTGCGGTCTTTGTCCTAGGACACAAATCATGTATTGATTAAGCCTGTTCTCAGCCCCTGTGCCTAATACAATTCCAGTGGCAATGGGCCTCGTTCACCCAGACCCTCAAATGGACAAGTTTCTTCTTAAACCCCACTTGTGCATTTTCTACAAAGTCAAATTTTTTTTGTAATTTTAAGAACTGTTTGTTTTCATTTCTGTTTTCTTTTTTTATGAAACTTTTTGAGTTATTTCCATATTTAGAAATCTTCTTGTTTGAACTTAACAGTGTTGATTTGTTTTTCTTACGTTCTGTGCGATAAGTGTCTGCCATATGGGTGTTTGTGTGTGAGTGCTTCAAACATTTGAATATTTATTTCTTCTTTTGCTGCTCTTTTTTTTTTCTTTTCTGTATTCCAATGACTTATGAGTTTTTTCTGCATCAACAATTCAAATGTTCCCTATAGCATCTGTATTTGTGCAAATGGAAAATAATCTTGAATCTTGAATGTCAGATATTGGTGAATGAAGCCCATTTCAATTTCACTTCTTTGTGTTAAAAACAAAATGTATGTAATTCCTGAAAAATAGTCCTTGGCTGAACTGCTGTAGCTCAGTGAGTGGAGCAATCACCTCTGAATCAAATTATCGGAAATTCAGCGCTTCGATCCTAGCATTCTACACATTGAAGCATCTTAAAGCTGTACCCTAAATCCCAATTGGCTCCCTGGGCCCATCAAAGGGGCTGCCCACTGCTTATCGTTGATGGGCCAAATTCAGAAAAATAATTTCACAATGTTATACTGTTCCTATCCATGTCCCCCTCTCTCACTTTTTCTGTGTTTGCCTCTCAGGTGCGGCTGCTGCTTGAGCTCTACCGTCTTCAGGGAAACATGACAAGGGTGAAGATTAACGAGCTGAAGCCACTGAAGCCACGATATGAGGTCCCGGACGTACTTATCAGGGAACCACCCACTGAACCGTAAGTTTATCATGGGTGTTACTTATTATGAGTTGCAGTTGTATGATTTTAATAAGGTAGATGGAAAAGTCATAGTGAATGTGGTATCTGTCAAATTGTTTGTTCATTGAACTTAAACATTTTCAGGGAAAAAACCTATGGCATCTGTAGCCTCAGCAGCTTCTACTGCAAGACCAACCAACTGCATGTCTTCTATCATCACATCCATAAACCACCTCTTAGTTTTCCTTTATCTCATGCCTGGCAGCTCCATCTCCAGCATCCTTCTAAAATATGCACTACCCCTCTCTCGCACATGTCCTGACCAACTCAATCTGGCCTATTTTACTTTGTCTCCAAGACGTTTAATCTGGGCTGTGCCTCTGATGCGGTTGTTTCTAATAATAACCATCCTCGTCACTCTCAAAGAAAATATGGTGATCTTCAACTCTGTGACCACCAGCTCTGCCTTCTTTTGTTTTCTCCATAGTGCCACTCTCTTAACCATACAGCAGAGCTGGTTTCACTACCTTCTTATAGTCCATTACCTTTACTCGTGCTGCAACTGTCTGACACAGATAACTCACATGCTTTTTCACATCTTTTCCACACTCCTCGTTGTACTGATTTGTTAACTCTAACTCTGATAACTCCTTGCATCTTCTGATTTACCAATATCTGAAATAGCAAGTGCTAAATTACGTGTGCAGTCTTATAAATTGCACTTTTGGTTTGCGTGTGGTTTGCAGGTGATATACTAAGAACAATTGTGTGAATGACTGGAGGTGCTAAGATATTGGAGGCGGTAGTATTTATATTAGGGTTTTGCGTGCGTTATTGTTTTTCGCCATGGAGAGTTTGACAGAAAGCAGAGTGACCGCAAGCGCAAAATTAAATTTAATGCAATGGAACTGGGGTTGTTAGTGAAAGAACCAAATAAACTGCCTTTGCTGAGCTGCTGCTAAGAATTATTTTATTACTAAAAGAAACGGGATATGGAAGAATATCTGAAAAAAAGTTATTGCTGTGGGTAAAAAAGAACAACAGATGAAATTAAATAGAAGATGGCAAAAATAAATTAAGCTTATAATAAAACCTTGGTTAATGAAACAGTTTGGGAACTGGTGGAAGACATGTCTAAGGAGCAGCAAGTGCAGCTCACTGCCTGCGATGAACATACGCACAGAATACCTCACACACATTGATATATTTAAGTTGTTTACCATATTTACCAAATCAGAAATGAATGTGCTTCATGTTTAACGTTTTGCTGAATGTTCTTGAATGGTAGTCTTGAAGATGGATTCATCCATTGCGCAGGGAGTTAGAGGCATCTCATCAGCTCTGGATATGGTCTGACAATGGCCATCAGTGTCCCGGCAAGTTGGATCAAAGATGGGGAACGGGCAGTGAGTCTCTCGATCAAAGCAGGCATTCGGGGAGTGGAGAGTGAGGAGGGCGCATATGTAGCTTGTGGTCATTCGCCTCTTCTACATCCTGCTCCAACCCGTGATATTTGGCAATATTGTGCAAATTACAACCAAAATAACAAACCGCCTTCCAATATGCCTGTGTCTGTGCTGTTTAGCACCTTCCTTTCAAATGTATCTTACATCTGTATAAATACAGGCGCAATCACAAGCACTGCAAAATTTTCAGGCTTAGTCAAACGTATTGAGTGTTCGCAATTAAACTATATGCATCGACTTCTCCCAGTACTTTGCGCTCTCAGGTAGAAACGCCGGATTTTGCTTATTCATAAAGGCAAACGTACTAAATGGATAGTGAGTGTTAATTTTAACATTTGGCTGACCAAATCCTCAGTGCGCACCCTTAGTAGATCAGCTTGCTCATTTAATTAAGATTGCTATCAAGTTTGCACCTTTAGTAGCTCAGGCACAAAGTCTCTGCAAAATAGACTGGCAATACTGTCAACTTCCTCCTAGCAACGCATTAGTCAAGATACAGTGAGGTTTTCAACACACTGGAGGGCAGAAAATACAATCAAGGCAGCTCGTTTCTTTTTTCATAGCATGCTTGCTAGCAAACTAACTCATTTTTACCCTAGTAGCCTTCAAAGGAAAGTTTGTCAATTGTAAATACTAACCACGGGCCAGACCGGTCATACAGTGTGAGTTCTCATGTCTTGGGGGAGTATCTGAACGTACATTGTGAGCACAGTCATCATAAGCTTCCGCAAACGTTTCATTTGTACAGTGTGAGTTGAAATCAAACAGCCACGCCTCTAAAGTCGTACAGCATTTTAGCCCATTTAGCCCAGTTTAAAGTGTCTTGGATGCGCTGTGTGCCCACCGTCCTGCAGTTGAAACTTTTGTTGACACTAAGACCACCACGACCCGGGCACGCTACGCAACTGTGCACAACTGCATATAGGAAGGAGCGAGACTGTTTAATGTTGAAGTTTGAATATATACTTCCTTTTGAGACTGTGGCTGGACAAATTAAACTGGTTGCCCCCACGGAATAATGAATTTGTGGGGAACACTGGTATGTCGGGTATATATATAGGAGATAAAAATTATCTCAATACGGGAATGTTTGAAGACGATCCCAAATAGACAACTGTCTTCAATGACATTCAGAACCATTTAGATATTTTTGAACATTACTTTTTAATTGCAGGTATCTACATTTTTTTTAAAATTTAAATGACTTCGGGAGTTCCAAATGAGTCCTGTCAGGATATAAATCTGGCAAATATACTTTCAATATATTAGTCTCTGACACTATGAATTCCCAGTTCACTCCGTTTGGAAAGGTTTCGTCTGTAATCGATGGTTTGAAAGTGGTATTCCCAGTGATCGGTAAAGCAAGGAACAGAGATTTGAGGATGAAATGAGATGACATTTTTTCCCGATATACTTACCAAGTTGTGTATACTGGTGTTATAATTGTGCCATGATTTTTTTTAATAGGGACTGCTGTTAAGAATAGGGAACCTATTGAGTATGGATGACAGTCTTACTTTTTTCTATTATTAACCAATTAAGCGGTATGATGGATGTTTCAAGCCAGAAAGCAAAGGATTTTATGGCATATATTTTGAGGCCAGTATGAGGAGGTACAGTATAAAGTTTGGGAGAGAAAAGCCTCCATTGGATTTGGATTTTAAAAAGATGATTTTAACTTATCCTGTGTTTTTTGTAATCCTGTAGGTAGGCAATTATTAAATCTAATCTAAACGGAATTTAATTTTACTTTTCCATTACAAACTCAACGGTGTTAAAAAGTAATTTCTTCCTATCTGCATCAAACTTTTAAACAATGCTTCTTGAGGCTGTAGGCATTATGCCATAGTTTTTATGGTGTTTTACTGTCTTCTGTGTTCAGTGAATGTCATGTGCAATATGAAGTGCAATATTTTAGTGTAATTGTAATAGGGATTATCTGCAATTTATGTTGTGGTGTGATTTGTTCTGGTAGAGCTTTGGAGGCATCAATTTGCATAGTATGTGAGGCAAACACAAATATTCCCCACAGGGACAATAAAGTATTCAATTTATCTAATAGAGGAATGAAGTTTTTCTTAGCAGAAGGGATGAGGGCTACTGTGTAATTTCAACCCAAAAATTAGCAAATCTATCCGCTGTTATTATGAATGGGAAATGTTTTAAGATATCTGGGGGGATGGAATTAATTGCCATTAATATACTCTTACTCGTATTGATACTGTAACCTAAAACCTGCGGAGCGTTTGGACATTTATAAGTTTGAGTAGCATTGTAAAAATCTGTTGTTTTTTATTGCTCTAGTGCATTAGTGCTGTTTTATTATTTCCTTTGATTTTGTGAATTGTATGTTCATTATCACCGCCAAGTAGGTTATGTTTTCACTACTGTGCATTTGTCTGTCTGTTTGTTTGTTTGTCTGCATGTTGTTTTGTCATCAATAGTACAGGAAGAGTATTGGACGGAGCTGCAAAAGGTTTTACACATATGTGGGTTTTGGCATATCCTAGAGTGATTCAATTTTGATGACGATACGTGTTTTGCAGCATTTAAAATGAAATAAGATAAAAATTTTAAAAATTCAGTAAAGAGGGCAAACCTCCGCCAAGGCACAAAAGGTACCTTGGGTTTAGAAAAAAAATCATTCAAATCTCTCCATTAATTTATCAGTTATTGCCAGCCTCTAAATCTACCGACAACTCCAACAAACCCTCAGTATCTGGGTGTCCTCTGCTCTGTGGGAAGGGAAAATTCTCTGGTTCTAAACTTGAGCTTGATGATTACAGTTATGTGTCAATGGGAGCGTGACCACAACCACCTCATGTTTTTGATGTTCATGTCCCAGAGGGATGTGCGCATCATTTCTAAAACTTGAAAAGATAATATTCTCAACAAAAGGTAAAACTGTGAAGTTGTTTCTGTGATAACAGAAGCATACATTTTTCTCAATCGAAGTGGCGCACAAACAAATCTGAATTAGAAACATATTCAAACCAACCTTTTTTTAAACGAGTCAAGTAACAAAATCCATGGTTGAATTAAGATCCAGTGTGTAATATGTGGCCGGTTGGAGGGGTAGGTCATCCCTTTAGCCATGTTGCCCGAAGGACTCATCTCCGCTTAGTCACCAACCTCGCATCCGCGGACAGGGAATGAGGCTGAGATGTCTGTGGCACCTGTGACCGAGTTGAGTTGTATCGTCCAGCAGCCTGGCTGGCAGCTGGAGGATTCAACTCGGCTTTGCCATCAACCTACGTCCCTGTGCCGCTGAGGTGAAGGAGGCAAAAGCGCTCAGTTGCTTTTTCAGTTTCTAAATAATAAGTAAGATCCTCCATATTTCAAAACAAAGAAACAACTTAAAATGAATAATCCCTCTCTGTTTGCATCATTGCAGCCTCCTTAAGGAATTAAGGATCAGCTCTATGGAGATAAAAGTGCTTTTTCTAAGCAAATATTAAAATAAATCTTTTTAATGTCACCTGAAAGTATACACAAAATACCTAGTTGTGCTTATTATAGTGTATTTATTCAAAGATATCCCAGTAAACCCCCTAAATCATACACACTTGCCTTCAAATTTATTAAAATATCTAAACTGAAATGAGAATTCTTCCAGTGGAACTCAGTCTTTTCAGATAAATTCTTCCTGGATTAATCTCCAAGAATCCACTTTCAAAGTAAGATTCAAGTTTAGGTGAGCTTTGCAGTGATTTAAAGACGAGCATTATTTGCTTGGAGCAGGAAGCAAGTAGATGATAATTGAGTTTCGGTCCTCTCATTTCCTTTTTCTAAACCAAATATTCTCCTTCATTTCCTCCCCTCTTTTCTCTTTTCTCAGCTTGTCTCTCTTGTCTCAGGATGAGAACGGGGTGGTACTGTCCCTTGGGGCAGAGTTTCAGAGGGTCATAGTCAGCGCCAGGCCCTTCAGATTGGACATTATGGAAGGGAGGGATGTGCTGATGTCGCTGAATTCTCGCGGCCTGTTAGCCTTTGAGCACCTGAGGATGCGCAAGGACACGTGAGAAACTGCACATGCACACACATTTACAATGCCAGTCATCTTTCAATCCACATCTCCACTCAGTGGATAAATTCTACTTTTTTCCCCATGAAATTGTTTGCTTTTTTGAGTATTGTCTCTGACTCGTTCTGTCCTCTTTTCCCTATCATCCTAGTTTCTCCTATAAAGTAACTAGCACAGTGGCTAGCGTGTGGGATAATATCAAGAGGGTTTTCTCTAGGTAAAGACCCTTAAAATTTGTAAGTGTGTATTCTGTTCCTTGTGCAAATGCTGCCAAAAGTGTAGGGACTGCAGTCACCCCAAGCATAGTGTTTACCCCAAAGCAAATTTAAGTGCGAGAAGGATGTCGGTGAGTGTTTTTTTTGTTTCGGTTGTGTTGAATTAGTTACAGAATGATCTTAAAGATAATTTGAATAATAATATCCACCTAGGGTGTTGATTTTTCATCTTATTTGATGAATACTAGAAAAAAAATATGATCATGACTAAACACATGCAACACAATGATGAGTGTGCTGTGCCTTCAAGTGATATAAATATTCACCACTTTTTTTTATCAAATCATTGTTTGATTTACTAAATAATTTAGATAGCATCATTTGTAATAAAGTCTATGCTGCTCTCTTTGCAGATATAACGATACAATTTCTGCAGGTCTAACATTGCATGACTGATTGTTTCTTTACTATATCCAAAATGATTACTTATGCTTGCTCAATTTACAGTGAGCACTAGATGAAAAATAAAGCTAGTTGGCAGCATGTGTGGACCAGTGTAGAGGATAAATCAGAACAATGAAATAATTGAATGTAATTACCAACCCTTTCCAAACTGTTTAAAATTCTGATAATGCTGCCCAGTTCTTAAACCCAATTTCAAAAAATTTTTGTGGTTCCTCTTCAGTTTGCATTTCAGTTTTTTGGAGTAATCATTTTCTAAATTTGGGGATTTTTCTAGAGCTAACAGAATACCTTCTTTAAACTTCGATGTCGTGGCGTCATTATTGCAGAAAAACCGCTTTCGTAGGACCCTTACCCATCAATGTGTTTGTGGTTTATAGTGACTAATATGTGCAGTATAGTTGTGATTTAAGACGTTAAATGAAGGAGTATTATTTCAGAGTGAACCTTTATAATAATAAATCATTACCATATAGAGACCAACTGACAATGTTTACAGAGTAAAACAACTGCTTTCATGTGTTGTTACCAGGTTTGATGCAAGAAAAATACTACTCCTAAAAATTTGGGAAACGCTTCGTCGTTAAGGTCGCTTTCACACCTTAGCTGTTTGCTTTGCTTTAAACGAACCAGGTTTAATTTCCTCGGATAGTCCATTAGGTTTGGGGAAGGAGTGAATGCTCATTTGAACTCTGGTGCGGTCTAAACAAGCGAACTCTGGTCCACTTGAAAACTTTGTTCACTTCTAAGTGAACCGTATTGCAGTTCGTTTGTGGTTTGAAAGCAAAGCGGACCAAATTATAAAGCAGAGGTAGGAAATGGAGCAAAGCACGGTGCATCTGGGGACATTTGTGATTTAATACGTTCAAATCCATGTAAATACCTCGCTTGGCCACCGTGACAACACACTGTATCCACGGGACTCGAATTACCATAGGACCACGTGTGATTTACAAATTGCAACCCCACGTATGTATTTCACATTCACACGGGATAAGGGAAGTCTGTATTATCCCCACGGATATTTAAAGGCTCAGCATGACAGTCACTGTTGCAACCAGCTGTCAGTGGCTGGAAGTGTCAGAACCTCTGTTTTAAATGTACAGGTATTTTGGTAGTCAGGGCAGGTACATTAAATATGTGAGCGTTTATTTAATACTACATCGACAATGCTCATTTGTTTAAGTGGTATGGTTGTGATTCGAAATGAGTTGCATACATGCAAAAACACATTGTTGTATACACAGTTATTTTAATAAAATAATTTACATTGTAAATAACTGGGACTCAAATATGTCTTCATATCCCGCATTTCATGTTGTTTTTGCCTAGATATTAGTTGCAGAGATTCAAACTCCAACCAGTCATTTGTGCAGAAAAACACAGAATAGAAAACACAAGCATTTTTTTCTCTGCATTGATAAATATGGCACAATACTATTTACCTGCTGGTCTTGAAACGTCCTGTCTTGTTAAAATCTTAAATTTAATTTTCTGCAACCTTCCGTAACATGGTTTTAAATATTTACATACCATTTTGCATAAAAGTTAGTTGTTAAACCTCAATATTCCCACCAATAATCTTGTGTAAAGTAGCACAGAATGCACAACATAAGCTTTTTTGCCCCACTTTAATATAAATATGGCACAACAGGATTATGCTCCTGTTAACCACTCACCTCAAACAGGTAGACACCAGTTCTGTAAGGATTATGTGTGTTACAACCCATAGCCTCATCAAATCCTGTCCCTTACTGCCTAGCCACAAGGTAGGGAATTGCTTAATTTAAAAATTAAATTGAGTATTATTTTAGTTGTCCTTGTGGAGTAACGGGGTGTTCAATCTCCATGTTTGTACATATTTATCCTGTTGTCATAGTTTAATTCTATTCCCATATATATTTTTACTTGGTAGAAAAGAATGACTCTGCCAAATTGACACATTTTTTCTATTTCTCACATTCCTGTCCTCCATTTTCCATTGAGCAGTCAGGCGGACACAGAGGCAGACATTAAAGAGGAGGCTGATCCGGTAAACCAGGCTGAGGTACTATACAATACAAAACATTTATTCCATTTCTACTCTTCAGTTAATTTTTTCTCGACACTTTAACCTTGTGTTTATGTTCCCCCTCTCAGACACCAAAAGGAGAGGAAGAAAAAGAAGAAGAAGGAATGTGGGAGGAAACATTTAAATCACACACAGATAGCAAACCCAATGGTAACTAGTACTTTTAACTGAACCGTTAATGGTAGAGAGAGAATTTTGTATTATACAAGAGACAGGTATTTTATCTGAACACATACACTCACTGACTCCTTAACGACTGGGGTACTTGCATACACACACCTCAACCCCCTTCGAGAACTGCTACCTCAATACTGTATTGTAAATATGTTAATTTAATTTGACAATGATACTATTCTTGTTCTTGCACCTGTTTTGCATGTTTTTACCTTCTGCATTGTGCGTAGCCCATGGTTACTTCCACCCATGCACCTTGTTTTTATTTCCTATTAATTCTTTTATAGCTGCTACAACTACATTAGATATGCCACTAATACAGACGTATTAGCCTTCCTTGTAATATGTACTTTCATGAGAGGAGCCACGCAAAAAAAATCATTGCACCTGGTATAATGACAGTAAAGATTTTTCTTATTCTAATTAAATGCCGATGTTTTTGGGCTTAACTGACTCGTCATGCTTTACGTTCTTGAACTGATTATTAGTTCCTCTCAATTTACAGGTCCTTCTGCCGTTAGTTTAGACTTTTCGCTGCCAGGGGTTGAGTATGTCTATGGCATCCCAGAACATGCAGACACCCTAAGACTCAAAACAACAGAGTAAGTGTTGATGAGTCTGTGACATACAAAATTAAGATTTTAGTAGTTGTTAATAGTGCGTGCCACACAAATAATGGTAACTGTATTTGATAAAGTCTGTGTGCTCTTATGTTCCAGTAATGGAGATCCATATCGGCTGTACAACCTAGACGTCTTCCAATACGAGCTATTTAATCCTATGGCTCTTTATGGGGCTGTACCAGTCATGTTGGCCCACAGCACTCAGCGGACCACAGGCATCTTCTGGCTCAATGCTGCAGAAACTTGGGTTGACATTAGTTCCAACACAGCGGGAAAGGTGTGTTCCTTTTTTTTCACATTAAATTTGTTTTATTTAAAGATAACTGGCAATACAAATCTGGCTCATTCAAACACTTTTTTCTCTCTACAGACTGTTTTTGGAAAAATGTTAGATTATGTACAAGGCTCCAGCGAAACACCACAGACAGATGTACGTTGGTTATCTGAAAGTGGTATAATCGATGTCTTCATTATGCTTGGACCAACACCCAAAGATGTCTTCTCTCAGTATGCCTCCCTCACAGGTGGGAAGATGAATTACTGGTCTTAAACGCTTAGTTTTTGTCTTTTGTCTAAATTTTCCTAATTTGAAGTATTTTTCATAACTTTAACAGGAATTTTAAAATCAGAAATAAATTTGACAGGATTTGTTTAAAGGTGGGGTTGTTAAGAACCAGCAAACGCTACCTAAATTATTTGGAACTTTATTTTATTTTGTTAAATATTTGAAAGAATCCAACCGAAGAAAATCTCACCCAAAGCCCCATCCCATCACCCACTTCCCTGTGTAGTCAGTCAGCTCCAGCATAACATACTCATATTTTTTTTTATCAAATAAATTCATGATTACAAGTCTGTGAAATTCCACATTATTGTTGTTTGAGCACCAGTGAAGGTACTTCTAAGTTTGATATTTTGACTAATCCCTGTCTTTCAAATATCTAAAATAACTTTACGATGGTTGTGAAAGTGCTGTGAAATCATAATTGGATCAAGCTACAAACTATGGATTTATGAGTCGAAAACATGATGATGATGATGATGTAAAAAGTATAAATTGCTATTTGTAGAAACTGCTGTACTCAAGCTTAGGTAGTTGGTTTTGGGATACTTCATATGCTCTTTCTCTGCCATCCCTGTGGAACTATAATTATTATTATTATATTATAATTATTCAATTATTTGAGCTGAAAATAATGATTGGCTAGGCATATTATTGCGGGTAAGAGAGGAAATTAATTCATGTATTAAGGTTAACAGCTCACAATCACGTTTGTAATTGTGAGCAACCCCAATGGCACCATGTTTACTACCTCATTCTAGACGTTAGTATGTGAAACACTGTAAAATTTTTAGTGATCTCAATCCCAGCTTATCTCCTCATGTTTATCTATCCATTAGGCACCCAAGCTTTCCCTCCCCTAAGTGCACTTGGCTACCACCAGTGCCGCTGGAACTATAATGACCAGGAAGACGTGCAGACAGTTGATGCAAGCTTTGATGAGCATGACATTCCATACGATTTCATCTGGCTTGACATTGAGCACACAGATGGCAAGCGCTATTTTACCTGGGATCCACATAAGTTCGCAACGCCAAAGGAAATGCTGCAGGGTATTCTGGACAAGAAACGCAAGGTACAGTCGATGCATGATCTGACATTGCTCTTGTTACCAATTTCTTGCCTTTTTCTGTCCAAACATCTCCAATTTCTACCCTGATTCTTTCCGTGTCTGATTTTGTGAAACCATTGTCATTGGTCATATATTTTTGACAGTAGGGGGAGCTTTATGGGGAAAAGTCTTGGGGCCATAAATTCAGAAAAAGATTGTTTTGTTTTTGCCCAAAATTGGTGTATATGAATCGACTCCAGGAGATCAATCTTGTTTATATACTTTTACCCAAAATCTTAGCTATTAGTTCATGTTTTACTCAGTTCAGGGAGCTTTTTACTAATAAAAAAATATTGTGGACATTAATTCACAATTAATTTGAGTTGTTCAATTTGGGAGATTGCTTGTATAACGCATCGGTTTTCGGGGCTATACCCTTGCTGTTGGGGACAACAGCGTACGCCTAGTTTTATCAATAATTATTAATTATTTCAATTTTGCAACATATAAACAGTTTTTCCATCTCAGCCTAATAGTTAATCTTTCCGTCTCGGGAATTTCCCTCATGATTATCAATCCAGCTATCTAATGTAGGTAGTTTGACCTGTATGCATTTTTAGGCGATTGCTTTTTTGCTGTTGCGCGAAATGCATTAGACAGATGTCTACGGTTTCTGTCAACCCTTACAGTAGGACACTAAAATGCAGTGTTTTACATGAACTTGCAGGTCCAAAATATGATTTATGATTTCCTAAGTAGTCTTTGAAAATGCCTGAATACATATAGAATACATATCTCATTTTTTTCTATTCCTTTGTTAGGTGATGTTGTAGTTGCAAAGAAAAAGTCTTTTCTTATATATATATTTTACTTTTAGTGTCTGATAGCCTGGTTATACAGTTCTATCGATTACTTCACAGTTAGAAGTGATTCCCCAATTGATCCTGATTGTGGTACTTAAACCAAATGCCCTTGCGGTTTGATATAGTATCTGTTTCATATGCAAACCATCTATTAATTTTTTTGGTGTGTGATATGAGCCACATACAGATGTGAAATCTGAGTATATTGTCCTCCTTGACTAGAAGACTCTTTTTGAATAAGATCACTGGATTTTGGCTTTAGCTCTCCACTGAAAATCCCATTGTTGGAGTGCCACCTATTTTTCTAAATTACATCTAAATGTTTTAGTTGAGTCTCCAGATAACAAAAACAAGGTTGTCGAGGGGAATGACATTAACTCTGGTCTTATCATCATTTCCTGAATTGGGATGTTGTCATTGTCTCTGTCCATCTCCTTCCACGTGGCTTTATATATACTATGAAACCACGGAATCACTTTTCTCTCTCTAACTTGGAATATTATCTAAACATTTTTTCTTTTATAGATGGTTGCTATTGTAGACCCTCATATTAAAATAGACAGCAACTACAAAATCCATAATGATATCCGCTCCTTGGGTTTCTACATCAAGAACAAAGATGGTGGAGACTATGAGGGATGGTGCTGGCCTGGTAAGAGACTTACAAGTCCTCATCAATCACTAGAAATTGTCGAGGCAATACCATTTATTCTGACATGTTTCTCAGTAAGAAAAGTTCTCTGTTATTACTATAAATATTTCATACAATTTTTCTTCCATCCTTCCTCTTTCCACGTGAAACACAATTTATCCTTTAGGTAGTGCCGGTTATCCAGACTTCACTCGTGCAGACATGAGGGCTTGGTGGGCTAGTATGTTTTCCTACGATCAGTATGAGGTGAGTCCTGGGGTCACTTATGCCACTGTCAATGTATGATAATAATAATAGAATATTTAAATCTATTTAATTTGCAATTGAGATGCTGTGGACTTAGCATATTAGCTATCTCTATGTACTAAAAACCAGGAGAATTATTGAAGAACACCCACATTGATAACTGGACACAAGATATTCTTTATAACCTTCATATAACTGGGAAATGTCATCCATTGTTATCAGCAAATTTTCACCCCAGCTACTTCCTGGTTTTCTGCAATTAGCAACTTATCATTACTTATTTCCCCACCGAGGTTTATTGAATCAGATTATGAATTTGAAATGTCATATTTTCTATAAAACGATTGGTTTGCCCACTAGACAATATATGTCCACTTTCCAGGGTTCCATGGAGAACCTGTATACATGGAACGATATGAATGAGCCATCAGTCTTCAATGGGCCAGAGGTTACAATGCACAAGGATGCAACGCATGGAGCCTGGGAGCACCGCGATGTACACAACCTTTATGGCTTCTACGTAGTAAGTGCACACACTTGAATTTGTGTGAAAAATGAATTTTACCCTGATGGTTTTATTTTCCCATCAGTGTTCTGCGTAGTATAGACTTGACTGTCAGTGTGGATAAGTATTTATGCATGAATGTTATTGCGACGTTGGTCGCTGTTGTTGCTTTTCTCACTGAGGGAAAATGTCTATGGAAGTGAACATGGTCGTAAAACAGCCTTATATTGCATTTGTATTATAATGTTCCAGCAGAAGGCATTATGATTTAAAAATAATCTTAGAGTTCCCCCCAGTAAATGTATTAAGTCCAATGGTAAACATGTTCAGTACAGATGTCTTTTTCTTATTTTGATGGGGGACCTGGCGGAGCTAATGAATAAAGCGATTGGTTTAGACCTGCACCCCTCGAGCAGTGTTTGCCAAAAGAAGTTGGTTTGTTCATAACTCATTGAGCTGTTGACAGAAGACACAATTAGTCAACATACTTCGACTGCTCGGATGTGTAAGGACCCCGGCGTGTCTTTCGCCGCTTCACTATCCTCTGCAAATTATATTTCTTTCTCATTATTCGGCTTTCCTGTTGTCTACACCGCTAACATATTGTTTTGGACTGTCTCCATCACCTTTATCATAATACAATCTCTCTGTTGCAACCCGTGTAGTAGTAGTCTTTGTAGTAGTAGTCAGTTTAACGCCGTCAATCTGCGGCTTAGCCCGACAGCTGTTAGCCACAAACAGCTGTTAGCTTCCATTGAATCGCGGTTAGCCGATCCTCGCTATCTCGTTTTCCATTGATTTTCGTTTTTTCTTTCATCCTTTTTTCTGGATTCTACCCCGACTGGACCTCCGCTGAGTCGAAAGTTATTTCCGACTTTCGACTCCGCTTTGATTCTTCTCCCATCTATTTAGCTTGGTCAGCTGTTAGCTTTCACTGACGAGCTGTTAACCGGCCTTCTCATTGCTGGTCTGTCACCCGGACTCCTTCCACGACTGGACCTCCTCTGTTGTCTACACTCCTGGCTTTCACTGACCTGTTTTGGTCCCATCACTCAGTTAGGCTCCTTTGCTCCGTTGCTGTTGACCAGTCCCCAAATCACAGCCTAGCGACTAGTAGCTAGCCGCTGCCATGGTGCTCCTGAAATACACCGCTCTGCAACTACTGAATTTCTCCTGTCACGTCACTTCAAACTCCCTTCCCGTTATTAAATCCAACGGACTCCTGCGGCATCCTTGCTGTGTCCACAGGGCAGCCCGTTGCAAGTTTATTTACTCCAATCAGGCTATTCCAACGATACAGTCTGACCGGCGCTCTGTCGCACCGCTAAGACGTCATCAAAACAGACTCCACGTGCAACCAAACAATCTGAACAATTGACGTTCAAGTCGGACATATCAGAACTACTCACCACTGTCTGCTCCAGGTCTCCATCTACATTCATCGGTGATTTCAACATCCAACATCCAACATTCCCAACTGCAAGTTTGCCTCTGACTTTCTCTTACTACTGAACTGTTTTGATATATCACAGCATGTCCAAGGTCCCACCCACGGTAAAGGTCACACGTCGGACCTGGTTTGCTCCACTGGCACATCTCCCTCACACCTGCAGTGCCTGCACCTTGCCATCTCTGGCCATAATACCTTCCCCTTCGCTCTTCCTGTCCCTCAGCCCAGGCATGGCCTGGGAACTACAACACTGATCTACAACACTGATCTTTCCCTCTGCCTGGACTCTCTCGCCCCCTCAAAACCTGAACTGCCTCTTTCACCGGTCCTGCTCAATGGTTAACCCCTAAATTCCGCTCCAAAAAGGCCTCCGGTCGTCAACTTGAGAGGCTCTATAGGAAATTTGGCCTCACCGTCCACCTGTTGGCCTACACAGACCATATAAGGTCCTGAAAGGAAGCTCTCTCATTCACCAAATCACTGCACTTCTGCACGCTCATCTGAAACCAGCAAAACCACCCGAGGTTGCTATTCTCCACCATAAACCGGCTGCTCCACCCCCCCTGAACCACCGCGTGCCTCTGACCGCTGCGCCAAGTTTTGGGATTTCTTCCAGGCAAAAGTGGATTCGATCTACCAGCAGCTCCTTGCGCCTTCCTCCGTCCCTCCACATGCCCCTTCACACGAAAACACTGCTGCCCCCACCGCACGCCTGCCTTATCCCTGGCTATCCTACTTCATCCCTGTGGATGCCCACAAAGTGACAAAGCTTTTCGCTAAAGCTAAGGCCTCAACATGCTCCCTGGACTCAATTTCCTACAGCCCTCATCAAGGCCTGTATGCCCGCCCTGTGCCCTACCATGGTCACCCTCATTAACTCCTCCATGGAATCCGGCACTGTCTCCTCCAGCTTCAAAACAGCATTTGTCACTCCCATCCTTAAAAAGTCAGGTTTGGACCCCGAGGACAGCTACCGGCCGATCTCCAACCTTCCTTTCCTTACTAAAATCCTGGAAAGAGAGGTGCCGCCCAACTCCATCAGTTATATGTCCAACCAGGAGCTCCATGAACCCCTACGATCTGAATTCAGACCTCACCGCAGCACAGAGCCTGCCCTCATCAAAATCACCAACGACCACCTCATAGCAGCAGATTCCGGCCACAGCTCCTTCCTCATCTTCCTTGACATTTCGGCAGCTGTTGATACAGTCTCCCACTCCATCCTCCTTCACCGCCTAACGGACCACTTAGGACTCAACGGGACAGACCCGATCTTTCCAACAGAAAACAATTCATCATCATAAGTGACTCAAGCTCCCAGTCAACCCAGGCCTCCCTCAAGGTTGTGTGCTTGGACCCCTCCTTTTCACCATCTAAATGCTCCTCCCGGGTAATCACCAGCCATCAAGGTCTCCGTTTCCACTCCAACACCGACGACACACAGCTCTACCTCAGTATCAAGCCATCGGCCGACCTACCTCCCCAGTCCCTAGTCAAATGCCAACAGGAAATAAAAACATGGATATCATCCAACCTCCTCAAACTAAACAGCAGCAAAGCAGAGCTCATGGTTGTGGCCGCTAAGGCACTGCTCTGGAAGGTTGAAAATCTCCTCCTAGACTTGGCTGGTAGCTCCATCTGCACATCCTCCGAAGTCGGCAACCAAGGCATCATCCTGGACTCCACCCTTTCTTTTCACTCACACATCAAATCCATCACAAAATCCGCCTTCTAACACCTCAAGAACATCTCTTGTCTCCGGCCATCATCCTCTGACTCTGTTGCAGAGTCCCTCATACACGCCTTCATCACCTCCCATCCGGACTACTGTAATGGAGTTCTGTCCGGGGTACCCAGCAAAGCACTGTACCGGCTCCAGTATGTCCAAAACTCAGCTGACAAGGTTCTCATCTGCACCAAGCCCTGGCAGCACATCACCCCCACACTCATCCACCTTCACTGGCTTCGTATCAAATCACGCATCAACTATAAACTCCTTCTGCTCACTTAAAAATCCCTCCTTGCCCTTGCCCCCCAGTAGCTCACCAACCCTTTCCAACCCTACACTCCTTCTCGGAGGCTTCGCTCCTCCGACACTACGCCGCTCTCGACCCCCACACCAGGCTGCGAACATTCGGCGACAGACCCTTCAGCGTCGCAGCCCCCTCCTTTGGAACTCTCTCCCCCCTGAAATCAGGAATTCTGCAACCCTGGACATTTTCAAAAAACTCCTTAAGCAGCACCTTTTCTTAAAGGCTTACAATCTCAATATCTCTTCTACACATCCCTCGTTTTAATGTTTATTTATCAGTATGTTCTGACTACCCTCTTTGTTAAGCATCCTTGGGTTCATAAAAAGGCGCTATATAAGTCCAATTTATTATTATTATTATTATCATTATTATTATTATCATTATTATTATTATTACAGTCAACATACTGTATACAAAAGAAGACATTGCAACACTAATAGAATCATAACCTATGCTCATATAATATTGCATGATGTTTTCTGATGAAAAAAGATAGCCTAGTTCACTGTCCTGAGGAGCAGTTTCTGTCCTTTATATTGTTTTGCAATATATTTACCTAAAGCCATACAGTTTTTGGTGTGTTCAAGTGCGACTACAGAAAATCTTCCACAACAATAACTGTAATGTACTGTTGATAGTTTTCTTGAAAAATAGCAAATGAGCGCATGGTTTAATCATAATTAATTATCATTAGAGTTACAGTAGCTCTTCTGACAACACAGGCTAGCCTTTGCAATAGACGCACATTGACCATGACCCTGTCGTCGATTCACTACGGCATCACAATTTAATCCTTGAATAAGTTGCTCAGATCTTTACCTTTTCCCATTTTCATTTCCTGCTTCTAAAACACCCATTTCATGAGAAAATGTTCAATTGCTGCCTTTAATAGCCCAACCATTGACTGGGCCACTGTAAGAAAATAATCATCGTTATTCTGACTTTCCTTGACAGTGGTTATATTTAAGGCTAATAAATTAATACTCACACACCATCAAAACCTTCGGTAATATTAAAACCAAAAAATCTGGTCCATTTTGGGATTATGGGAATAATTAAAGTATGTTCCATGTATGCAGACTTATCTAAAATTTAGGTTTTGTTGCATTCATTGGGAGAGTTGCATTTAATGTCTTCAGTGTTTCTGTAGCTATTGAGTACTATATTCATTACCGAGTGTGCAGGCCTGACTGGGATGGGAAAACATCTAGCAAAGAAAGCTACAGGTTCAATGTAATTACTTTGATAGAAATTATCCTAAAATTGTTTTTTATTCAATATTGTTTTTGTGATTGGCCTTGTACCGGTACGCAGCCCTGTTGAAAATGTTTTGTGACCTTGCACTGGTCCTTGGCCACACTGGCTAGGGATTACCGTTATAGATCAAAATATTTAGAAGACCATCAACATATTTTTTTAAAATTAGATGATCTGATTAAAAAAACCCTACTGATTATTCCCTTTAATCTGTGTACAATCTCCAGCAAATGGCAACAGCTGAGGGTCTGATTCAGAGGTCAGGCGGAGTTGAGAGACCATTTGTCCTGACCAGAGCCTTCTTTGCAGGCTCCCAGCGCTACGGTAAGCCCTTTAATTCTTAGATGAAATTAAGTTGGTTAAAGCATTTCACCATAGAACAAAGGCAAGTACATGGAAACCAAATGTTTATTTATGAAAAGTCCACTAATGCTGTTAGGTTAATCCCTAGGAAATTTTGTTTTATCGCAGCACCATGAGTATAAAAATATGTTTGTGTCCTTAGGTGCTGTATGGACAGGAGATAATTCCGCTGAGTGGGAACATTTGAAGATCTCAATACCCATGTGCCTGAGCCTGGGCCTCGTTGGAATCTCATTCTGTGGTGGTGAGTATGATAAAGATTTAAAGTCTGCTGTTATTGTTAGCTTGTAAACAAATTCAATGAACAAAACATGCAGTCCATTGCCAAATAGTTTTTTTCTTTACTTAAAATCAATTATGTGTCTGTGTTTTCCATTTTCACAGAGCTGTGAAGTTTTTTTTTCTTTTAGTCTGTGCAAGTATATTAATGGTTTTTACGAAGATTGTTATAAACCCTTTCATAACAAATACATGCAGTTTGATCTTGCAACATATTTTCTGTCCGTGTGAGTTTGTGCATGTGACCTACACCACCAGAAATCTAGCATAAAATGTTTTTATTTGAAAATAATATCTGTTTTCATCAAAGAGGGTGGGATCCTCTTTAGAACAAGAACAGCTAGTCTGACTATTTTCAAAAACGGTTAAAAACCTGCTTTTCACACCATTACCAGGAAGCTCATATGGGGTTGCCATTTTCCATCTTTACATAACAGGGAATTGTCTAGTGACATCTCAAAAACCATTGGTCTGAATTCAGCATATTTTACTGAATTGCATGTAAGGCCCTAAGAAGAAGTCAATGCACATTTTGTCGTTGTCTTCTTCAATTTTATTTTGCATTTTTAATGCATAGATTTTCATTTTAGTTTGATCATATTCCTCTATCATAGAAGTTCTGGTCAAACTACACAAAATTTAGCACAAATTGAGTTTTTGCATTAGTAAAGACCACCTGTGTCTCTACACTGCAAAAATACTATATTGCTGTTTTTTAGCCATAGCTATTCTCTGTAGTTGCATTCTGAAATGATTTATTTTGTATGTGATGGAATCTGCCGTCCCACACAAGATTCAATTTTCATACCAAAACAAAATAAACAGAGTATTGTATGTAATCTTTGATTCCGATTAATACAACAGTTCTACTTTATATTGGCTATACTGTATTTGATTACTTTGTGTACTGAATGTTTTTTTAAGTTCAATGTTTTTTGTTTGTATGCATTTGATTCTATTGTTGTTTTGTTCTTTGCTTGTGCTGCAATTTCTTGTTTGTCTTCATTTTATGTGGAACACTTCGTAATCTGTATTTAAAATGATGCAATATAAGTATGATTTTTCATATTTTTTGCCTAACTCCCTCAGAGCACTAAAAAAAATTTTCTAAAGAGGTTGTTTTAACTGGTTGTTTTGCTTCTTGTCAGGGCTGACAAAACACTAAAAGTGGCCCCGTTTGTCTCATAGCTGATGTAGGTGGTTTCTTCAAGTCTCCAAGCTCTGAGCTTCTGGTACGTTGGTACCAGACAGGGGCATATCAGCCATTCTTCAGAGCCCATGCCCATCTTGACACCCCTCGCCGTGAGCCCTGGTTGTTTGGTCCAGAAAACACAGCAATTATCCGTGAGGCTGTGCGCCAACGTTACACTCTTCTACCCTACTGGTACCAGCAGTTCTACCACACATACAAGACCGGTCAGCCTGTCATGAGGTAAGGTCTTGGCAGGAAACATCCTACTAAGGATTTTTTGTGTTTTTGTCTCTTCTAAGTTATCTTCCCCACTCCAGTGAGTTACAAAATAATTTGCAATATTGGTTGATATTTTTTAATAGCCTTGCGCTTAGTCTCTTGAACCAGAACTCATGTTACTACAGCCTTTTTCTGTAGTTGCAATAACTGTTCTGTTTATATAAGTGTAGACATGCAAACAAGGCATTTATATTCTGTAGTTTTAGTCATCAGTCACAGTTACGAACATTATTTGGAAAATAGAATAATGCAGAAACTAATTATTTTTTATTTTGAAGTTACATATATCATTGGTGATGAAATTTGATATACAATCATTGATACCAGTCTATTAATTTAATGTTATATTAATGACTTGTACTACAGAAAAGAGCTGTGCATTATTTTAATACAAAGAAGAGGAACCCTATTCTTATGTGTAATTATTCAAAATATCCGTTCAATTTGATTAAGTTACTCAGATCATGTGCTTCTCTGTCACAGACCACTGTGGGTGGAGTATCCTCTGGATCCAGCTACTTTTTCCGTGGACGATGAGTTTTTGATCGGTGAGACACAGAAAACCAAGATGTTGATGTTCTCCTTTTCCTAATGAGAATGTATCTGTACAGCTTTCACAATGATCACATTTTAGCTGATGATTAACTGTCTTACAAATAATAATTATTATTATAATACTTATTTTGTCCATTTTTATCCCATTTATGATATAAGTAAAATTGCAGCGTGATAATACAAATATTCCTTATGAAGAGCCACACAGGTAATGGACCAGTGGCTACTGCATTATGTCCCAGTTCAGTGAATTTGGTCAAGTGGTGGTTAAGTTTAGAGCTTGTCAGATTTTTGGTATGAGCCAAATTTTTACAAATCCGCACTTTCAAGATATCGGACTCTATTTTATCATTGGTGCCCACAGTGGTGTTGTGGGGTTTTGATTGGGCACTTAATGATCCATATCCATCCTCAGTAGAAAATTTTAAGTGTTCAATAGAGAAACAGAGGTGTGAAAGGATAATTTAATGTGATAGTAGAATAAGAGCAATAAGAGCCTCACCCACTGCATGTCCAAGTGTCCTTGAGCAAGATACTGAACCCCAATTTTTGTGAATGGTTAGCCCTAATGATGAGCAGGTGGCACCACTGTATGAATGTTTTGGTGAATGTTTCAATGATGGTGTGTGTTTTAAAGCACTTTGAGTGAACAAGCAGACTAGGAGTGCACTATGCAAGTACAGTGCATTTACCATTTAAGAGCAAACAGATGAATTCCTTAATAAGAACCAGTGGAAAGCACCATGCAAATAGTGATGGAAGTGCACTTCACTATAGTACACGCCAAAACATAAAGGGAACACTGAAATCACGGATTGGATCCCAATGAATAAAATATTCATGTAAAATATTTGTATTGATAAAAATTGTATAGTTTGTTGAGGAAAAAATTATCCAGGTACAATCAATGGAAACCAAAGTCATGAACCCGTTGAGGACTGGATTCTAAATCACACCTAAAATCAAAGTGAAAGACGGAAATCACTGTCTTATCCACCTAGAATGGATTTGATCACATCTCGTATTGGGCCTCAGTAGTGTCTTGTGAGATGTTGTGTGGATCAGGGGCATCTGTGAGCTCCTGAAGAGTCTGTGATGCTGCTCAGTGGTGTCTGATGCAACCGATGCATAACGTCCCAGACGTTAGATTAAGGTATGGTGAACGTCGGGACCATACTATGTTATTAATACCGTAGTCATCCTTGGACTCCCTGCACACTCCGTTCACATGAAGCTTGGCCTTGTGTTCCTCCTCATACAATGGAGCAGATGTTGGTCCTGCTGCTGGTTTGTTGTCCTTTGATTTAATTGATTGGACATTATCTGAAAAGGCACACACTTGTCTATAATAGGTCACAGCTTGCAATGCATGTCAGAGCAAAAACCAAGCTTTGAGGTCACAGTAACTACTTGCATGGTGGCATAAATCTGGGCAAAACTTGAAAAATGTTTTGCTGCATTACCGCTTTGCCAGAGCCCAGTGACCTCCAAAGTTCTTTGGTGGACAAAGTACCAAATAAACAGGACTTTCCCTGGAGCTTCTATGGCCCTGTCCAGCTTCCTCATGTTACGGCCCCTCTCCTGGTATCTCCCCGGCACTCTTGATTTTATGCTGGAAGACACAGCAAACCGTTTTTGTGACAGCATGCATGTATGTGCCATCCTGGAGGGGCTGGACTGTCTATGGAACCTGAATGAGCTGCAGGTACCACATCATGCTAACAGTAGTGACAAGGGCACTAGGAAAATGTAAAACTAGAGAAAAAGGATGAAATGGTCAGCGGCCACCACCTGCAAAACCATTCCCCAGCTTCATAACCGGAGAGAATGATATCCCAGACGTTGAAGTGACTCTTTGTTATACTGTAATGATTAAGTGTTCCCTTAATTGTTTTGAGTAGTCTGTTATTTCTGTTTCATCCAGCTGCTTTAATGCAGTAACTGAGGGGTTTATGACAAAAGGACAAAAACGATTACTGCTTTGTCAGATAATTGCGGTCAAATGATAAAGTAATAATTGTAACAGTTTTATTGATCTGTTTATATCTGGTTATGATTTCAGGCAAAAATTATCCAACTCCCAAAAATCATGTCTGGTCGTCAAAGTTCCATTTAATTATTTGAATCAAGTGCAGTGTTTCTGCAGCTCAGTTTTGACCAAGTCTGTGCACACAAATAACGGTATAGTTGTTGAAGTGTACACCAGTGGTTCCCTACAAGAACTAGACACGATTATAAGAGCACAAAAGAGGATAAAATGTTAAAAATGTGTGATTATGTTTATGAGGAGACGGTTTCAAACAATAATGACACCTGCTAATGTGATTCAACTGGGCTACAGGAAGAGACTTGTTGGTTCACCCAGTTACTGAGGAAGGAGCCAGGGGCGTCACAGCCTATCTGCCAGGCAAAGATGAGGTAAGCGGAATTAGTTAACCCATCTTTCTGGTGTTAAATTCTTTATATTTGGAATGTGTTAATTATGACCAAAAATTATGTCCAGATGTTTTCTGGGATTCTGCTGAAACGAAATCCCTCTCGGGACATCTGTACGAAAATGGCTAACTCCATATTGATCCGCTCCATGGAAATAAAAAAGGCTTTTTCTAATCAAACATTGAAACATTTTTTAATGTTTAATGCTAAAACGGCCCCTGCACCCCAGTAACTTTTAACTTACGAAAAAAGCTATCACAGAAGTTCTGATTATCAGTCAACAAAGTTTAAGCAGTACAAAATTGTGAATGTGCATGCCATTCATTAGATTTGCCGGGCTGGTATTTGTTCATGGTCCTCTATGATCGCCTAGTGGTTGTGTTTATTATTGCACTCATGTTTCTGTGTTCACTGTCTTAATTATACCAGAAAAACGCTTTATAAGTAGTCAATTTACAATTTACCTTAAACTGTGTGTGTTCATGTGTTCTTCAGGTTTGGTTTGATGTCCACACCTTCCAGAAGCACAACGGTGCCCAGGACCTTTACATTCCTGTCACAATGAGCTCTGTAAGACACAAGATGTCACTTAATTTGAAAATATTTTTTAATCCCAAACAATTGAAGTTTTGAGGCCAGGTTCTTTATTTATTTATTTTTTTACTTTTCTTCTCCTCTGGTTTTGATATAATAATAATAATATGAACCTTCCTGTTTTTTTCAGATTCCTGTGTTCCAGCGTGGAGGCTCCATTATTCCCAGAAAACTTCGTGTTCGCAGGTCCTCCACCTGCATGGAGTATGATCCCTACACTTTATATATAGCTCTTGACTCCCAGGTAATGCAGTAGTGCAAACCCTAGAGACCGCTGCAAGACGCATTTGCCATCCTTTGCAATTCTACTTTCTTGCTTGACATTGTCATAGTTGAAGTTCTAATCTTTGTCTGACAGAGAACTGCAGAGGGTGAGCTCTACATAGATGATGGCCACACCTTCAACTATGAAAAGAATGAGTTCATCTGGAGGAGGCTCTCCATCACCAACAACATCCTCTCTTCCATGTGAGTGAATAACATTCTCTGGGTTTTTGTTTAATTTCAGTCGTAATCCTCCTTCCATTAATAAAAAACTTGTTCTTTAAAAGCAAAAAATCCTGCAGCACTAAACATAAAATAATGCACTAAGGCGAGAGAAACATATTTTATTGACCTTAACTGTAACCAATGTTGAACTCACCAATTCAATGTCATTCCATTTGGCCTAAGGTGTGTGGTCAAACATATATGTGAACCTTTACAAACAGTGTTTACAGTTGAGTAGAACACTTCAGGAAAATGTCAACACATGGTCCAAAATAAGATATTTGATCTCCCACCGCAATTGTTTTTCCAAAGTTTCATTACCTGCACTGTATTCAAATGTGACTGGGAAATAGAGAGGGATCTCACAGCTATTGATCCAATGGCCTGTGGTCAAGCAGAACAGCTTGAAGCCTTACCTGAAACTGTCATTTCATCAGATTAAAAATCATGATAAATAATCTGGATTTAGCTTTAATTAAAATTAACAATGTCAATATTGGTCAAAAATAATTGATACATAATTTCGGCCAATGTAGTGTAGCATTACATTGTTTGATAAAGTGGCGAATCTCACCCTGTCCTTGAATGAGAAAAAACAAATTTTCAATACCCAATCAATTTACTATAATTTTACAAATTTACCCATGCGACCTTCAATATCTCAGACTCATTGACATCCATCCTGACACAGCAGCAACTAAGACAAAGGGGTTTGCTACAGCCATGGTTCACTGACAAATGTAATTTTTTTTTCCCCCTGGTGCCCTTTCATAGAGATGGGTTTGTTTAACAAGGGAGAAGTCATTGAAATTAGTTAAATCAATAAATTCATTTTGGCAATCTCTCTGAAAACTGTGTTATAGTTCAGTTTATAAATATAGGCAAAAGACAAAAAGTAACGGGGATTACTAATACTGAACAGTACTGCAAGAGACGAAAAATTCATTAGGCCAATTTGAAGCCTCCACTGTATAACATGATGTATTGGGAAAAAAATGCAGTAATATGGCTATTGCAAAAGAAAATAATAAAATGTAGCCTGAAAACTATCAATACATACATGAATCTCAACAGAAAGTCTATTCAGACTTTGTTAATACCAATAGACATCTTGTTTTATTTTTATACTAAACCAATCAATTTACTCACCAACTAAAACTCTCATCAACAGAAATCTCCAAAAAGTCTTTACATTGACAATTTAGGCATCTCATTTTAGAAACAAATGCGCTTTTTTTTTTTTTTTTAGATAAATCTACAGAAAGTGTTGTTTTTTTTGTAGTGCTGAATATTTTGATATTTGATATTAATTACCTTCAAAGATAATATATATAATGTATACTATGTAGCATAGGCAGTTAAACCAACATTGGCAGCCATAAGCATTGAGTTCAAATTTGTTTGAAAGAAAACTGGGTTGTCATCTGCAAACATTATTGGAGTTTGAGACATTACACAATTCATTTAGAATAAATTTAGTATAGTGAAGAAGAAAAATCTAGTCTTCTGATCCTTTGAGGAAAAAGAATTGTTTTACTTAAATATATTGGTTTACTAAGGACGGATCGGTTACAACAGAGACGATCCCAGCATGCCCCGGTGCGAGTCTCATCCCGAACTGTTTTCATTTGGTTCCAGCAGGACCATTATATGATTACAATGTCAGGGCCAATCTACCAGGTCAGGCTATCATGCGTCCTTCAGACAGAACGGTGGTAGACATAACATAAGGAAAGACTTCAGAAACAAGTGGGGAGATGGGAATATTTTTTAATTCCCTGTCAGAGAGTAATGGACCCCTGAGGAGTCAGTTTTCATTAGAATGGCAACCCTTAACATAACATTTTTGTTTTCAAGATCTTTAAAACCATGTTATACGGCTTTCCGTTATAATGTGGGTTAGCTGTATAGAAGGCTTTTGACAAGTCTAGTAAACAACTAAAACTAAATTCCTTATTTTCAGGTACAGATGTAACTTTCTCAGTCATCTGAAATAGAGCCATATAATTGGGATTTTTTCCCCCCCAAAACTATATTGATGTTAGTAAAGAATTGAATTAGAATAAATATTTAAAAATTATTTTACATCTCCACATCTTTTCTAAGATCTTTAGGAAACATGGTAAAATAAATATAGATATACAATTCTTGCTTTCAGAGACAGAAAAAATGTGAGCAAGGGCTGCAATGTAGTTGCTTTAGGACTGGGACTGCAGATATATTGTCATGATCTGCGGATGGTGTTTCAGCTCCTCAATTATGTTGCCAATTTTTTAAATATAAGCGGCCTAAAAGAAGAGATAATAATTTTTTTAAATTCTATTTAATCCAGATTATTTCCATGACCGGCGGGGATTTTTGTTGACACAATCAAAGCAAATATTAACCAGAAATATAATAAAAAATAGCAAAATCATCAAAATAGTATTATTTTTTTTCGTGTTTTGAACGGTTTTCTCATTTTTGGTAATTGGTAGTCAAATATTGCATCCTTGTTGCTGTTTGGTCCACAGTAACCTGGTACCAGGTTCCCAGTTTTCCACCCAGTCCTGGATTGAGCGTGTTGTCATAATGGGCACGAGTAAACCCAACAAGGTTACCTTGAAGATTGATGGTGAGTGCTATACACAACCTCTGTTATGATATATTATTTTGCACTAGTTGATTTATTAAAAGCTATAGACTCAATTTTAATAAATGGCTCAATTCTGCTTAAAAAGAATTATGAAATGGTCTTGAATGTTGAAATGGTTAACCTTAACCCTGAGCTAGAACCCACTGGAGCATGGAGTGGAACAATGGTCTCACTAACCTTAATTTGGATTTGTGTGGTTAAATGTCAAGCTTCAAAATGTTGCTGGTTGAAATAGAGTTTGAAGGCTCTCGGCTGTTGTGATATTTCTCGTAGTTGGTTTTAATCCCAAGGATGCAGTTTGAGTTAATTTAAGGATTAGAAAAACAAGCCTATTATACATTAAAAAAAAACTTATTTGTTTGGTTGATGTTTTTCATTCCTTTTCTGTGATAACAATCAAAAGCCTTTTTCTCTCCTAATGGTCCACTTTCTGTTATACTGTCTTATTCTACTTTGCAGGTGATCAAGAGAGCCAGCTGGAGTTTGAGTTTGATGCCTCTATGTCGGTGTTAACTCTCCGAAAACCAGGCATGAACGCAGGTGTAGACTGGAGTGTGACGCTAGAGTAACAATTGAGGAAAAAGAGAAGGAAATGATGACTGAAAATTAGGAGAGAAAAGACACACGGCACTGATACCTCTGGGACTACCTAAGCAAGACAGTAGTATAGACATAGAAGGACATGAATACAAAAAAAAAAACAAGCCATCGCAATTAACACACTTGCATTAAGAACCAATGTAGATCTATTATATGAATCAAAATGTCTCTGCCGTGTCCCTCCTCTGTTAATTCGCACTGCAATCCAAAACAACAAAATGGCTTAATACTAATAAATAAATCATGTTCTTTCCACATTTTTCAGATGAATGACAAATGAGCAACACAAATCATGTCATTGTTATAACTGTTTAGGGTTTAGAGAAGACAGACTGGCACACATTTGTATTTGTTACGATCATCTTAGTTGCCTCAGAAAAAAATCATTGTGAATTGTTTTGCAATTTAAAATGATTTATAATCACAGCACATGCTCTGCTTTTGAGTCCCCAATGTTGATATGACACCCTTTCAAAAAGGTATTCCATCCATCAATAGACATGCAATCTTTACTTTTGCTACATTTCATTTGTTTTGTGTGAGCTGTGTGGCCCTACACCGGACTTTCAATCTTCAGGACTTGCATTTCTTGATGCTACAAACTTTTCTCACCAGATTTGGTAAGGTCATGCAGCAGAGAGATCCACAGCTTTTTTTCTTTTTTTTAAGCCAACTTTTCAGTGAGTGGTTCAAGGGGCTGAACCGCTGATGATCACGTCATGTGCTTGCTTTGTTTTAGGGAGTTTTTTTCTCAGCTTTGTTTTGTAGATTGTCTGTGTTACTAGATGTCAGTACAGTCCAGTCTATCCAGGATGTTAATTGGATTCTAATGTGTAGGTCAAATCCAACAAATAAACATTAAATCTGAGCCGAATACTTAATATTCAAATGATTCTCCCAAGAATCCGAACTGGGTCCTAACTAGTCAAATCTGATTATGAGGAACCAAAAAGGAGCAAAAACAAAAGTCAGTCAAATCTGACCTTTTATAAGTTTGGTTTTGTAATTATTTTGTTTACATCCTTTACTATGATCATAAATGTTAACTTGCTGCTACAGCTTAATTGTCAATGGTTTGAATTGAAAATTTCAGCTGTTAATTAAAGGTGTCGGATGTACTGTAAAAGATGAGACCAAGTGAAAATAAAGTTTACCAAATGTTAAAGAAGTCCCTGTTTTTTGTTTTAAATAATAAGGCTCTCCACTACATTTCTGCAATTTGATTAAATACGCATCTGTCATGTATATTGCTTTCGGTTTCGGCAGAAATTTCTGGGGAAGAAAGGAGGATTCTGAGTGACTGAATGTTCTGGGGGTCATCCAAAATTCATAGAACTATAGTTACATAAATACTTCTATATCATCGTTCTATATCATCCATACTGACAGCCAGAGGTGGTGCTTCATGAACCGGACGACCTATACCAACAGCGTAAAGAGGAATTGAAGTACTTACTTTAGTGAGCAGAAACGGGAGAAGGTGGTAAAAGGACCACGCCCGGTGGATGGGAAGTGGCGACGTCCACTATGTAAAGTCTGGAGAGGGTGTTCACCGGTGCCCTCAAGGCCGCAGAGTGCCCCAGGGCACATATGTTCCGGAATGCCAGTTACTAAATTCTTGGTATATGATGTCTGTAACCCAGTGAGACATGCGCTGTTGGAACAGGGCACAACCTCTCCTAGGACAACCAAAAACAGAAAGGGCTGGTCCTACCCACGTATGCTTGCAATACCATCCACGTAGGTTCTGAAAGCACGCACTTGACTTGCCAATCCCTTCAACCGCTGGTAGGTCAAATTGTTCCTGCTAAATAGGCTGATAGAGGTGCAACCTCTACAGGTCAGCAAAGCAGTATTTGGCCATAAGGTGACCCCTAAAGCCATCCAAGTTCCTCTACTCTACCCACATCCTACATACCACATCCACAAGTTATGAAGCGCCGAACATGCTTACGTTAAATAATGGTTAGGAAGAAGTCTTCACTGATAGCCTTTTCAGCTCTACATGCTCCAGAGGCTCATCAATAAGAATTATTGATGAGCCTTTGCTGGGAATAATGAGAATTATTAAGGGAGGTGAGCAGAGACAATCCATCCCCAAGGGTAAGTCCCGTGCTGGAAATCTCAGGCTTCATGGGGCATGAAGTCTCAGAGCCCCTTCAAAGAAGAGGGACACCAGCCTGTGGTACCCTACAGTGGTGCATTCGACTCGTACTCGTTGAGACAAAAATGGCGTATCCATACACCTTCAGGGCAAAAGGTGTCCAATCGCTATGTAGGATAGATTGCAAGAACTCCAGAATGGAAGACACAGAGCAGTGCACACGGTCCACATAACTGTCTGAAGGCCATGTGAATTTCCTACTGCACCCGTGTAAAAGGTGCCCTCTTGTTAAAAACAGTATTACAACCCAAATCCACGCGCTTACTCAGTGACTCAGGACCAGCAGAGGCCAGACCCACTGTTGAAGGCGGCGAAGGAATCAGAATCTGTGCAGAAGAGGGAACCACGTCCTCCCCTCCCAATGTATGTATAAACATATATGTATATATATATGTGTATATATATCTATATATATATATTCATGTGTACATATGTGTATATATATATATTCATGTATACATATGTGTATATATATATATGTATGTATACATATGTATATATATATGTATGTATACATATGTATATATATATGTATACATATGTATGTATATATGTATGTATACATATGTATGTATATATGTATGTATACATGTATACATATATATGTATATGTGTGTATGTATATATGTATGTATGTATATGTGTGTATGTATGTATATATATATATATATATATAAATATATATACACTTGGGGCTTTTGTAGTTAACCTCGGGCCCAACTAATTCTGTTAGGAAATCAGTTTTGTGCTCCGCATATTCCTTTGGGATAGGTTTTATGTCTATTGAGTTAAAATCCTATATAAATATGTATGTATATGTTTACACACCACCAAATACCCAACCCAAATGCAACTCGTGGCGACAGGAAACATAAGTAATTGTTTTGAACCGAAAATAAAAAAATTGGTTACACAATTACGACTGCTCTTGTTACTGGACGTGGAGTTGTCATCAGCAGGAATCGTTTGCCGGTCATGACCAATGACAACAGGTGTGCACATTTGAGTGTGCTAGTGAACAGGCCTGCCCTATTAAAACTTAGTTTATAGAGTTCGAACAAGACAAAAAAATATCCTTTTCCCCATTGACACATTTTATCTACTGCTACCTTCCAAGGTTCATAAAAATTGCCTGATTTGATCGTTCTTGCCATTTGTCGCACTAGTAGACACAAAATAAAGTTATTTATAAAAAAAAACCTTCGTCGTCGCATCTGGATGACGTTATAGACGATTTCCATCATGGCGACCGCTGGCATTGAGGAGATTAGTGGCAACGGGGAACTTAAAGAATCTTCAGGTAGTTTTTTAACGTTACTGCATCTACAACACTGTTCTGTTAATATAAAGATAGTCCTGTATAATAATTAGATATATATTTGATGCAAACGTTGTGATTCAAGGCTAAGACTGGACCGGTCTCTATTAAAATATTAAAAGCAAGGCTAGGCTAAATTGATATGAACAGATCACGCAATTGCACAGGTAATAGTGCACTTACTTATCCGGATATGTTTAAAAACGTGTTTTTGACTACATTCAAGTTTTTACCACAGTAAATTCAACAATATTCAAAATAATTCTTAATGATGTCGGCGAGAACCAACAGGGTCAAATTCACTCAATTTTTTTTTGAATGAAAGAAACCTCCACAGGTTTTATCGGGTTATGTTTTAGGAATGACTGATGGTTTATTTTTTAAATTCTCCCTCTTAGCCACGCGCGACTCAACACCAGTTAGTTATTTCCATGTACATATGCAGAACAGGTGTGACTGCTCAAATTAAAAGATCTTTATTATCCTTTTTGAGGGACGACAGAAAATAATTGTATTAACTATTTACATATCCCATGTATATAATATTCAAAAACAAATAGTTAATAAATAAAACTTTCCCTTTTTTTAAGCCATGGAAACTTCTGTGGCTCCAGAATCACCTCTTACAGAAATGGTGGAGATGTTGGACGAGAATGACAGTACCACAGAGACACCTGAAGCTATAGTATACCAGGGCTCTGATTCCCTGTCCATACCCGGAAATGCAGATGATGAAGAAGGGGAACTTCCTGCAGACTTTGAGCATCTGTGGAAGGCCACTAACGACAATCCTCAAGACTTTGCCAGTTGGACTGAATTGCTGCAATACTGTGAGCAAGAGGTGTGTTCATTATTTATTAATTTATTTTGTTAAGTCTGTTTTTTTTTTTGACAAGACACAAAGGAGAATGAATGACGTTCAGATAACATAAACTAAATTGATGTCCTTCAGTAATGATACATTACCTACGGTGGCAGACTGAAAACACACATCTTCATCAGTTTGAGAATGCAGGAGCGCTTGCAAAAGCCAAAACGCAACACTTTAAGAAAACTATCTGCAAAAGCCTCAAGACAACGGAAGCGTTTACAAAGAACGCTTCGTAAGTGATGCCAACCTGCGGCTTTTTAAATAATTCATTTAGAGAATAAAACGGATATAATACACAAACTTTTCATGATGTTTTGATTAACCATGGTAGCTCCGCTTAACTTCCATGTGGTCATGTGACTCAGAATAAAGAACAATGGACATCAATAAAAGGAACAGATAAACTTAATAATGAATGACCCTAACATGCACACTACTCAAAGCTGCAGTAAACAAGGTGTATAATACTAACTTAAGAAAACTCTTAACCACCATCGCACATAATGAATTCAGTTGTAGTCATGACAAATTATACACAACTGTCAAAACTTCACATACAAAAGCTATTTTGTTTTAGCTTTGGGTAGTGTGTATGTAAGGGTCATAATAAGGTTTATTTATGGTTGTCATGATGTTGATTAAAGTTCTTTTCTGAGTCAGATGACTGCACTGAAGTTAAGGGAAGCTACCACGGCTAATCAAAACATGATGTTTGTGAATTATATCTGTTATACTAAATAATAATAATAATAATAATAATAAATTATATTTATAATGCACTTGACATTTGGATCAAATCTCAAAGTGAAGAAGAATGCCGCCGCTCGGCTTTTAACAAGCTCACGCAAGCGAGAGCACATCTCCCCCATTCTGGCCTCTTTTCACTGGCTACCAGTACGTTTTAGGATTAATTTTAAGGTTTTATTGTATGATTTTATATCCTTAAATGGGTCGGCACCCACGTACATTTGACCTCTTACAGACTTACACCCCGTCGAGGTCACTGAGCTCAGCTGACCAGTTGTCTCTGGTCGTCCCTAAATCAAAACGAAAATGAGGGGCAACCGAGCTTTCTCTGTTGCAGCCCCTAAACTGTTGAATGAGTTGCCCCCTCATGTCAGGGCAGACCCCACTCTGTCTGTTTTTAAATCTTGCGGTAAGACTAATTTTTATTACCAGGCTTTTAATCCAAGATGACTTGTTGGAAAAAAAAAAAAAATTCTGGTCTTAATGCTCTCCTTTGATGTAAACATTGTGTTTTAATCATGTGCCTATGTTTTTATTGACTTTACAGCACTTTGAACAATTGTTTTTTTTAAATGTGTTTATAAATAAAGTTGAGTTGAGAAAGAGCTACAAGGTAAAACCTGATAGAAGCATCAATAAAAAATATGATAATAATAACATAACAATACAAGCAAAGAAAAGCAATGTTAATTAAAAGTTATAGGATCTGCGAAAAAAGAAAATCTTAAATTAAATTAAATTTTTTTTTTTAAATTAGGCATTAAAAAAGCGCGTCGGGGTGCATCCCTTTTTAAGTGCCCGTCTTCTGTTGTCTTCTGGTTTTTGCAGCTCTCCTGTGTTGTCAAATGGATGAAGATGTTTTCTATATTCACTGCGTCCATGTGTTGTCAAATTGATTAAGCTATTTTCTTTATTTGCTGTGTACTTGATGTCAAATTGGTGATGTTTTCTTTATTTGCTGTGTACTTGATGTCAAATTGATGATGTTTCTTTATTTGCCTTGAACTTGATGTCAAATTGATGAGGTTTTCCTTATTTGCTTGTGTTTTGTTTATTTACATGTGTTTTCTTAAGTTGCAGTGCGTATGCCCCTGTGGGCCATTGTAATTACCACCTGAAACTAACAAGTATTAACTTTCAGTGCTCCAAGAAGTCATTAAATCTTTTTTCTTAAAGATAATTGTAGGCCTGGACTTTTTTTGTCATTTATCTAGAGTAACATCATGGCATCACGCAGAGCTCTGCAGGCCTTCCTTGTTCGGTACCCTCTCTGCTACGGCTACTGGAAGAAATTTGCAGATCTTGAGCGGCGTGCTGGCAACAACTTCAAAGCAGAAGAGGTATAAGAGGGAAGAACTTTCATCTTCTCCAAATCATAAAGAATAATCTTTAGTATGTTCTGTTTTTCTCACAGGTTTTTGTGAGCTAATGTTCATTGTTGTGGTTTATTGTGTCAGGTGTGTGTTCAAGGTCTCCAGGTAATCCCTCTGAGTGTAGATCTGTGGATCCACTACATCAATCTGTTGCTAGGAACACTAGACATGAACCTGCCTGAGTCACACCCACGAATTCGTAGGTAGATTAACATTTTCACATTGTAAGACTCCGCCAGTTGCAACATAGAACAATAGAAAAAAAAACAAAGTTAAAAAAAAATAATCAGAAAGTCGTTGTTTTAATTGGTTTGAATGTTTTTCCAATTTTTTTCCCCAGCGTTTTTGAGAATGCAGTTCGTGCAGCAGGTTTGGACTTCCACTCGGACAGGCTTTGGGATCTTTATATTGAGTGGGAAAAGGAGCAGGGGAATATGAAGAATGCCGTAAAAGTCCTGGACAGAGTCCTCAAAGTCCCAACCCAACTCTACAACACACACTATGAGAAGTAATACCCTAATCCTATTTAAATCTGTTAATGTAAATTAAAGACCGAAATACTGATGTAAAGATTTTATTGTATGCCATTTTTATTATTTTACTGATGACGCTTTCATGAACATTGGGATTTTACTTTAAATCAGTATCTTTTGAATAACCTCCCCTAAGGTTGCATTATTATAAAATGTTATGAAAAATATGGCTTTTATACCATGTGCATTTCCACATACCAGGTGCAGTCTTTATATTTCTCAAGTAATATAAAGAATGTTATTTTTTGAGAAATTATAATAATGCATTAGTTAGTCAAAAAATCCTTCCGTTTTCAATTCCTTTAAACTCAATTGGTAATAATTATGTAAAATCATGAATTTGAGACATTTTCTAAGATTGCAAATCTACAGTGGAAATCCTATCCTTGTTACCAGATTATGGTTTTCTCCATCTTTCTCCGTTTTTCACTCTTTTATACTGTTTTATCCATTAGGTTCAAGGAACACCTGAACAGCCATGACCCCAAAGCGGTACTTTCTCCAGAGGAGTATGAAGAGTTGAGGATGTTATGCCGTCAGAACCAGAAGGCAGAACGTGCTGAACAAACCCAGGAGGAGGAACTGGAGAGACCGCCTGGTGAGGAAGAGCCAACTACACCTGAAGACACAGACTCTGTGAGTAACATCCAGCTCTGACAGGTTTTCTTTATAATGGTATGTTTGGAAATATCCTTTTTCGTAATGTTTAAATTAAGGTGATTCTTTTTCATGAATTCTGCTATCTCTATAAAGGAGGAATTGATGCAAAAGATCAGGGAACAAGTCCTGGTTTGCAGGGACAAAGTGTACCAGGAAAACGAGGGAGAGGTTCGCAAGAGATGGCATTTTGAAGATGCTGTGAGTGTTTTCTCTCTCCCTACTTCTCTTTTTTATTATTAATTAATCTCCAATTTTCTTGGACTTTTCCTCTTACTCAGTCACTGTCTCTTTGTTCCATAGAAACTGGATGTTCTATTGACATGGTAGTGAAACATTTCTTTTCCTGTCAAATGTAGAGTAGAAAATCAACTTCAGTCATTGGCATTGATTGAAAAAATAATTAACACAATGACATTTAGAAATGCATTTATTACACAGACAGGGGTTATCTCAATGTACATAAATAGATCAACTTTTCTTAGTATCTTTTAAAAGTGCTTACATTTTCAAATACTTGAAACAAACTTTATTTGGGTTAATCGGTGAATGTATTAATCCGGAAGGGAAATTACAGTTTTACAGCAGCATAAAGGTTTTACAAGTACAGAAAATACAAGATGTAAACAATAGATCTCTGAGATAAAATATAAATGAACAAGGAAATACAAAATAAATAATAAAATAAGATAGATTTAATAGTATGTGTTTGTGTAGATTCTCACTTATCAATGTCACAGTAATCTTTGAAAGTTGATTCTAAAGGAACTGAACTTCTAATTTAATTGTATGAAATTTCACATCTCATCCAAGGGTCTTCCTCAGTTCTAACTGACTGGTGGAGAGTCAGGTATTTAACCCTCAGTTGGTCTCTTGATACATAGTGTTGTTAGGTTACAAGTAAACAGTTGACCATAGATCACTAACGTGGTAGGCTCCTAATCAGTCAGTTAGAAGTCAGGAAGTCTCTTGGATGAGAACTAAAACGTCCACATAGAATTCCAGTTATTTTGCATTCAACTTTGAAAGATCACCAGAATGTGTTTACTATATGTCTGTCCCTCTTTCCTTCCTTCCTTCTTAAATAAAGTGATCTAACTAATTCTGATCACAATAATGTCTGCCTTGGTTACTGTTATGCTTGATTCTAGTTTAAAGGTCCAGTGTGTAAAACCCAGAATTTATTTAGGGGTATCTCTTTGAAATAAATAGAATATAATATTTATATCAATGTTTTTTTTTTGTATACTTTCAACTGAAAGTACACAATATTTTTTAATGTTTGTTCGGAACAAGCTCTTTTAATCTCCATGTTGCGTTCCCGTATAGAGGCTGGCAAGTTCGTACAGACGTGCGGATAGAGAAAAAGAGTGTATTTTTTACAAATAGAGGATCATAATTATTATTTAGAATGAAAAAGCAACAGAATGCCAAGCTTCGCCATCAAAGTTAACATCATGAAACTGTACGAAGATGTACAATCATTCGGCAGCCCGGTGCAACTTTGCTCTGCATCAGCTCTCATCCCAGCAGCTGAACAGGGAAGAGGGAGGTGGAATTGGTTGTGAGCGTGAGAGCGCCCCAACTCCATCTCCGATCTAACTCCTTCCCTGAGATTGCAGGCTGAGGTGCGCCATCTCTCCTCCTGGGGAACGATCACTATAGAATCGGCTGCCACCCATGGCCCGTCAAGTTGATTTCAGATTTCAGCAGGTGACCTGGACGGACTTCACCAGAACGAGCGCTCGTTCCTGGGTCACATTTCCTCAACGGTGGTTCTCCATGTCCGCTTAGGAAAAATTCAGATAGAGAAGGAGAGGGACATAGTTTCAGCGCCTCCCACTGACAAAAATTTACACACCAGACCTTTAAGATAGACTTAATTAAAATTTGTACTTACGTGTCTTGTATGTGCTGACTTTAAGAATCACATCTTTAATCTCAGTGTTGACTGTTACTGGTTCAATCTAAATTATTATTCTGTGAAATCTAATCAATCTTAGTTGTATGCTTGACGACATTATTTTTCTTTTTAGACAGGAAATAAGGGCCAAATCCCAGAAACAAAGCTTATTGTTTTACACTCCTGAAATTATATTTTTGTCCCAGCAACCACCACGACCACCATTTTTGGTCTTTACTGGTCAAGATTTTGCTGTATAAGACCTTAGTTTACTGTTTTCCCAATTTGCGGAGACTGTGTGCTCAATTAATACGTTTAAATTATCATGTAATGCTGGCTTTCAGTACTTGATTTTTATGAACACTTTGTGCTGAAAAACATTTTAGCAGATTATAAAAACATATTCTGAAACCCTGGTTTATGCTGCCTTCAGTTACTTTGTTCACTGTACAATTGTTACTAATATTTGATATTTAATTTCTTATGGAACTTATGAATATTTTGTTGGATGTTCATCGAACTTATTTTGAAACTTTCATATTTTCTACTTAAGAATGCATTGTTTGTCCGATCTATAGATCAAACGGCCGTACTTCCATGTCAAGCCCCTGGACCGTCTCCAGCTACGGGCCTGGCACTCCTACTTGGATTTGGAGATCAATCAGCTGAATAAGGTCAAAACAGACCCCAATCAAGGTTAGAACTATTTAAAAATATTGTTGACTTTCACTACTGCCATTAAGTCACATGAAATTTGAAAGCATCCACAGTTTGACACGGAGCACAGTGGCTCAGTGATTAGAGATGTTCTTATTGCTCAGTACAAAAAAGCTGACAAATGTAACACCCCTCAACAATTGTTCTTTTCCTCCTCCACTGAGGAGCGGATAGGTCCCACTGCTGTGTTGATGCCCTTCTATGGCTCTGTCCACCTCTCCTAGTGTAACGGAGGGTTTCATGTTATCTCCTCCACGCTCTGGAGACTGTTTTTGGAGACGCTCTTTAGTTCTATGTCTTGAAATCTCTGTAAAGTGTATTTCATTTTTCTGACTTTTGTAATCAAAATGTTATGACCTAAATAAGATATATGGTTATTATAAAACCAGTGCTAGATATAATGACCTAAATATTCTTAAGAATACGCACACAATACACACATCTTCCTACTGATTGTTCACTGGGCATCCCCCATTGTCGGTGGTCCCAGCCTGAGTGTAGGACCTGGTTTTTATACAGAGCCAAGTGACGGTCACACCATTCATCTGTGTGTACTGCTCCGGGTCCGGCACTCTTTTCTTCAGTTAGGCGAGTTATTTATCTTTCTCGGAGTTCTGGATTCACTGAACGTTCACTCTAGTGCTGAAGCTTGACAGGAGAAACTTCCTCCATCAAGCGATTTCTTAATGTCATCGACTTCCTCGACCGGCTGGTTCTTCGTTTGACCCATGTAGTCCGATGTCAGCAGTTGTTTCTGGCATCACAGCTGTGCAAAATTCAGTGTTTCAGTTTTCCGTGATGCAGGTCACCATTACAATAAACTCAAGCTCTAAACACTCACGCTTTAAAAGACAGGTTCTGGTCAACAGCAATACCTCAGTATTTGTATATCTGCATTTATCACCAATTTAACTCAAACCAAATGAGACCGAACCACATCAAAAGCAGACTGCAGACATTCAAGGGTTTGCACAACTGTAGTTGATGAGAAGTAGATGAATGTATTATCTGCATAGTAGTAGAAATAAGCATTTGATTATTTATCACAGAGGTTGTTAATATATATAAAGATTTAGATTTTTTGAAAATTTTTAGAACGGGGCGAAAGTATTACTGCTGGTGTCTAAAGAATACACCATCAGTCACATAGGATTCATGTAAAACGCCTTCTCCAACCAGTCTCTCCCCTAACTTCAAGGATTGGCATTTGTTGGTTTTGGTCAACAAATGCCGCATTTGTTTTGGTCAACAAATGCGGTTAGTCTGGTTGAGTGTTGGAAACTGAGAATTGGACACATTTAAAGACCCTGACATGACAACTTTTATCCCCAGTCTTGGTAGATCTTCAACCGACACCCCTGCTTCCATTTTACTACTGTTTGTAAAACTGCTGTTACACCTTGTACTACCTGATTACATTTTGTTACTTATCTTCTAATCATTTCCTACTAGATCCATGCCAGGCAGTCACAGATGGATCAGAGTTCACAGATCAGCCTCTGGACGGATCAGAGGATGCTACAGTTTCCCATGACGACCACAGGGTTCGCATCCTTTTTGAGCGCTGCCTGATTGCTTGTGCTATGTATGAGGAGTTCTGGACCAGGGTAAGTAGAACAGTGTAGTTGTTTGTCACCCATGTTTTGAAAGATACACTAGGGCATTTTGAACATTTTAGTGTAGACTTATAAAGAGTGCATTTGTGTTGTATGTGTTCAGTATACTCAGTACCTGGAGTTGCAGAGTGTTGACGAGGCTCGGGCTGTTTTCAAACGAGCCTGTGAGATTCACCTGACCCACAAACCCAACATCCACATGTTTTGGGCCACCTTCGAAGAGAGGCATGGTACGACATCCTTCACAAACACAGCTTCATTCCTTTTTCTTTTTTTTTCACATGTTAAGTGTCTTAAGATGGCCTTACTTTGCCCAGTATACACTGAAGACTATTTGTTCAATCAACGCTAAGTGATCACTAACCCATTTTACACTGAAATCACTCCAGAGTATCCAGACAACGACCCCTCACTACTGCCCCTTTGTTTTTATCTCTTACCCTCCCTGTTACATGGATGGAATACATACTGTTAGCAAGCAATACATACTGTGTCACTGGATTTAGATTATTTGTGAAATGATGCATTTGAACAGTTGCCGTGTATTGTTTCTATTTATCCTGCTCTGGATATAAGACACTTTTTTATATGTTTATTATCGATATTTACTAGCCAGGCCCCTTTGAGAATGTCTTTCCTTTCTCCATCAGGTAATTCAAACGAGGCTCGGCGAGTCCTTGAAGCCCTGGAGAAAACCCTACCAGGGTTAGCAGTAGTCCGTCTTCGCAGGGCCGCTTTAGAGAGACGAGCAGGCCAGCTGGAACAGTCGGAGGCTTTGCTACAGGATGCTGTGGCTGAATCAAAAGAGAGGCCAACTTTACATGCTTTCTACTCCATCAAGCTGGCGCGTTTGCTGTTCAAACTGTGCAGTAACCCCAGTAGAGCCCGTCTAGTTTTACAAGAGGCGCTGGAGATTAGTCCGGTGAGATAACTAACCAACTTAATATTTCAGCCCCTAACGTCGTCCATATCCTCATCCCAAGACAAGATTTAACCTAGAAAAAATATTTAAAATTTATCAGAGAGCGCAAACCTTCTCAAAAGGCATAATAGTACCCAAGGTAGACATTATTGTGATTAGAATCAATAAGATCACTTGGCCACCTCCAAGGAAGGAGGTTATGTTTTCACTGCTGAAGGTATTGAGGGATTTGCATGAAATTTTACCCAGAGGTAGGTTCTGGCATATCCTGAAGATTCTTACATTTTGGTGATATTGCATGATTTGCAGCATTTAAAATAAAAGATGGATGGATGGAAGGAAAGAAGCAAAGAAATAAAATAAAATTCAAGTGTCCAGTATTAATACAGATTCATCCAGTATTTAGGGCATGCAAAAATATAATTGTAATAAATACACTAATAAGCCTTTTGGAGTAATTTATGACTTCACAGTGTAGCTTGGCACTCTTCTGAAACTGTTTCCATTATAAATACATTTGTTCCTTTGTTGATCTTTTGGGGTTAGAGATTGAGGCTCAATGGGCTGAAAAGAGACACTGAAGTGACAGGTGCGACCGGCTACAGTGTATTTGAGGGAGTACCTGGAGCTGCAGTTGGAGTTCAGTTTGTTTGAGTTGTGCGTAGATTTAGAAGCTGGCAATAACTCATCCTTTAATGGAGGAATATTCCTGAATTTTTATCTAAATCTTTGGTACTGTTGTGCTTTGTTTGATGTTTTATACTGGAGAAGAACAGAAAATGATACAACAATGGGTTTTTCATACTTAATAGTGGCAATTATTCTGTACTGAAAACACGGAGGGTCATTGACATAGTAACATAATGTCTTAAAGAGTCTCTCATCGCTTTAATTTCCAAAATTTGTTCATTCATTTGAGGTATTGTCAGCTTCTAAACCTACCATAAACTCCAACAAACTCTCAGTATCTGAAATACTCTGGAGCTGTTTGTCTCTCAAAATTGATAGAGTTTCGAGAAGGCGCATTGCCAAAATGTGACGTCACTGCTCAAAAATTATTAATTATTTTATTTTTTAAATTCTGTGATACATGTAACATCTCCAACATTTATTACCTGGATGTTTTTCCAAATAATGTTTTGAAAAATTCCGAAACTATATATATAGCTATATTTCCCCATTATCACTCCAAGTGGCTTAATTGGAGAGCTTGTTGTCACAAGATGAAGTCAATATCCAAATAGCATAGTTATTAGGAAAAAAGTGCAACCTATTTTTCTAAACAAAGGCCAAAATTATTAAATTTAAAAAAAATAGTGCAACACATGTAACTTCACCAAAATTCATGTGAAGGATTTGCCAAAACCTACTTCTGGGTAGGGTCCTTTAGTTTTTCCCATAGCTTGCTAACAAACAGACAAACAAACAAACACACCAAGGTGAAAACAGAAGAAATTATTACAGTATATCAAACCTGATATACCATATATTATTATTTTTCGCTGGCCAAGTTTTAAATTATAAAAAGTAGATACAACTAAAACCAAACTGTTTTCATCAACTTTACCTGCAGTTACTGCTACTGTAGGTGATTTCCACATCAATGAGTAATGTGTTTTGCCTAAAAAACAATCAAATATATCACAAAAACTCTAAATCAAAGCGCTAAGTGAGAATCTTTATTTTATTTTCAACAAATGAGAACTATAAGCGGATCTGACTGAATTGCAGTGGTGAAATGTTGTTTAGTGTCTAGGCTGCACATTGTTGATGCTGAACTTGTCGTCTGTTAGCCGGCCTTTCACAATGAAAATTTTGCTGGATGTACTTGGTTTGTTCTCCATCTGTGCCCAGTTGGTATTTCCTTGGAATTTGTCCAAAATGGGTTTGGTGGATGCTTTGGTTATTGTTATTATAGCCATGCAACCAGTCTTGAAATGCTTAACTCCTACTGCCAATCTTCATCTTGTGCACCTGTAGTGGTTAATTCTTGGCCTATTGATAACCACTATGGTGGCTGAACAAAAATGTCTGATGCTGCTAATCAAAAGATTCAAAGGTCCACTAAAAGATGCCCAAAACATGAAGCACTATCTATTTCAAATTCTAAATAATTACAATGCTCAGAAAGTCCAAGTCCATGTTGCTCTCTATGGTGTTTTTGGCATCTCTGCAGCTCTGATAAAGTTGAAGGTCTGCTTTGTGGTTTATGATCTCCGACAGCTGCCGATTGCACTAAAAATTACCTCACAAATCGTGTTGAGCACCTCCCTTGCACGGTCAACCTTAAACTCCTCTTCAATAGATTTTTGCGGGAGTGTGGGTTTGCAGGTGTTCCCATACAGAGTGATGCTGCTCAAGGTCCTTGGTACTCCCAGCCACCTCCTAAGGTAATTGCTGACTCTCCTCCATGTCTGAGAAGGCTGTGTTCAGGAACTCGTAGAGGATGGGCACAGTATCTTTGGTAGAATCCCATGTTGATATATCCATGCCTTGAATTTATCTGGCAGGCCGATCTTGTCGACGTCTCTACGCCACCCCTCTAGCTCCTTGCAGGTTGTCTAAATGGAACCTGTATCTCTGGGACTAACGTTGAAGAGCTTTCCCAAGCTGTTCACAGGCCTCTCAAAGATTGTGTGGATTAGAGTCCCTGAGATAGAGAAACAGTACTTGTCCACTTCTCTGCCCTTCTTTGGGACCAGAGATCTTGATTTTGTTGGCTTGAAAGACATCTTAGCACACTCCTTCAGCTTCTCAAACCCTGTTAGAATCCAATTGCCTCCAGGTGCAGACTCAGTTGTTACTGTGAAGTCATCCATGAAGGCATGGATGTGTGATTGGAGGATCCCAAACTTGGATTTGGGACAATAACTGAGTTGGTACATCCTGTTATGATTCCCATCTCTAATCTTTGTTACTCAGTTGTTATTGACCCTGTTGAGAATCTCACCTTACTGGGACTGGAAGTGGTGCCTCTCCCCAATCTCCTGTATGACCTTGTGGGGCATAGAGCCGTAAGCATTGACTAGATCTAACCACAACATCTTCCAATCACCCTTGTTCTTTCTGGCCTCCCTAACAATCTGTGTAACCAAAGGCTTTTTGCACTAAACATCCTGGTATTTCAGGAATCCTACCATTCTGAACAGAAGTGTCAGTGTATCTGTTCTTCAGGAGGATATCATCCATCCGCTTCGCTACAATGCCTTGCCTTCAATAATAAGCTGCAACATTATTCTAAACTGGCTTATATCTTTGGAGTTATCCTCTTGAGGAATCCACACTCGTTCTGAAAACTGCCAATGCTGTATTGTTTTGCCTCTTCTCCAGATAACCTTAAAGATTCTCCAAAGCCAGTGTAGCAGTTTTCGGCAGTGCTTGTAGACTTTGTAGGATGTTCAACTTGATCCAGGTGCTGACCTTGACCTTACCTTCCTCACTACCTCTAGGACTTCATTGAGGAGTGGCTCTCTCAGGTCACATGCTTCTGTTGGTTTTGGTGGTCTTATTATGACATTACACTGCCCAAGATCTTGGTGTCTGTTTGGGTCACTGAAGGTATTATGCCGATATTGGTCCACTTCCTCCTTTGAACAGCATAGGTGTCCACTAGGTGTCCACTAGTTCTCTGCCCAACAAGCTCTCTGTTGAAGCCAAAACGGTTTGGTGATGGAGGCCCGCTTTCTGGACCTTTCCATCCGAAACCTACGATGTCGCACAGCTCCATTTAGGGATAACGTAGGCTTCTTCCTTAGCATTAGACACAGCTATGCAAGAGGTGCTCGCTACCTTGTGATGATCCTTTTGGTTTTTTTCTAATGTTGTGGATTTTGTTGGCCCTGCAGTTCATGCAGAAGATTGTTTTCTTCTTTCATTGTGTATGCCTGCTCCACTCTGCATCTTGAATTTTTCTCCTCAACACCAAATCTTTCCGCAGCCTTACTCACAATGATGGTGGTCATTGTTTGCAGTCTCCTCTCCACGTCTGATATGGCTGATGAGTCAAGTACCTTCTGGGCATCCTCGTCAAACCTTTGCCATGCTGCTGTTTTCAAGGCTTGTGGCCTCGACTTTTCAGACTGCCTGCCCGGAGAGACTGTTTGCATCACACCGAGGCAATGTGCTCCTCTGTCTCACCAGGTGCTAGATCTTGCATTGCGGTGCTTGCATAGCTCTTTGCATTTCATCCTACACTGGTGAATCTTTAGGCCTCTCTCATTCTTGCAGATCTTTCCACACAAGCACTCTTTACTCACAGCTGTTTTTCCACTGCTGTTGGTCGTTATCCATGTATCAGTCCGGCTGGGTGGCTCATTCTAACATCCTCTCGGGCTCTCCTGGGGATATACCTCCTAAATATTACCTAAAATCCGGAACATTTTCTGTGGCAGCCCGGATTTGAAGATGTGAGGTCAAAGACAGTCCCTTCCTATACCGGCCACACCCTGCATGTTTCATCCATCGAACTTACGACTACTAGATGGGGTTAACTCATACAGAAACATATGTAAGATCATAATAATTATAATAATAATTATTGCTCCTAGAGCACAGTACCAATGAGGTGGTTTCTCTGTAGTAGGGATTTCACAATATTGGATTTTGATATCATGATTATGGTAAGAGAAAAAATCACTGTTTCACGATCAACAGTATAGTTGGTAACGCAGAGCTCACAAAGCTTTTACTATTGTTTGTTGCTTGCTTGTCAGTGCTGTCTGTGGTATTATGTCAAATCATACTTTCTGATATATTTTTAGGTAGGCAGGCAGGCTTGTGTACATTAAGTCCACACCATTCTGCCATAAGATTAAAACCTCCATCCTGATTTTGTCAAGGCACCAAAACAGCTCTGTGATGTCACTGACCAGCATGAACTTTTTCAGCAGATTGCTACAGAAACTATAATCTACAATAACCTACCATGTGTTAATTTAGTAGATATCCAAAATAGTCGCACACTGACTACTTGATATGTTTTTTCTGGTGGATGGATCTCAGCTGCCTCTGCCATTTCTACGCATTTGACCGTACAGACACATACAAACATACATGACTCTAGAAAGGAGAGAGAGATTTCCTCACGCCTCACACCTAAATGTGTCTCCCAAAACACTGAAGTTTATAGAATTCTCAAGATTAAAGTACTGTTACTTTATTAATCGTGGTTAATTGCAAAAACGATTAATCATGACATCCATACTTTGTAGGAATGTTTCTGAGTCACAATTACAAGGAAGACCTATCCCTCCACATTCAGAAGATTCATCCGATGGAAATGTCTGAAGGTTGTTCAGTTCTTTTCTTTTGGAATTAATGTCCTTCCTGGTGTGTTGAGTGTTCGAAGAGGCATTTGGGTCTCTCTAAAAGGTTTTCCCCACTTGTTCTTTCCCCTTGAGTTTCTTTCTAAGATACTCTGCTATCTGCAGTATTGCAAGCCAAAGCATTGTTTCGGCCTGTATTGCATCAAGCACTTTTCGTTTTTGCTCTGTAGCTGTTTTTCACAGCTTTACCCAAGGTCTCCTTTTCCTCACCAGTTTGTCGATCTATTGCCTTCATCTTAACATGAGCTGGGTTTGTACCATACCAAGATCACAGCCTTCGCTCCAAATCTCTCCACCCTGGAGCTCTTGGCTCCTGACTCATGTTCAATGGCAAGTCTGAGCCTGGTTGAGCTATGTACATTGCACAGCTAATACATAACCTTGGTTGTAAAAGACAGCTCTCTGTTTGTCAACGGTGTTTTTATCTCTAATATAATAATAATAAAAATAATACATTTAACTTATCGCGCACTTTACATTTGGATCAAATCTCAAAGTGCTAATATAGCAAACTCCATCTCCTTTGCGCCTGGTCTCCAAACTTGGCTCACATTGTGGATAATCTAACAACAAAGAAATGCTTTTGTAGATGCAAGATTATTATATTTAATCCAATGCAAAATAATTAAAGCTTTTGATCGAGAGAGCTTTTGTGTCAGTCTTTGTTTTGAAGTAGTTTGTCATCATGTTCTTAGGAAATATATGCTTTGAATATTATATGTTATGCACTTAGTTTTGATTCTATGATGATATCTTTTTTCATTATTATTTTGTTTTGGTGCCCTTTGAATCCATTTCATGGTGTGTTGTTTGCAACTCTTGGATCCTGAATTATTCGTCCTTGCAAAAAAAGTGCTAATATATATAGCATGACCTTGATAAATGCAGACATTCTGTTTTTTGTGCAATGATGCAAAAGTTTTGTTCCTGTTTTACTTTAATTCTGTATGTCTTCCTCTTGCACTGACATTAGCACATTCACTGAAAATTTGGGATACATCATAGTCGTGTAACATATTCGCTGTGATAGTACTTTTGTGGTACCAGCAAAATAAGAATGGACCCTAATGCTCTGAACTTGAAAAGTAAATAGTTTCAAGTTCTTACGGCACAACGTGACTGTAGTTTTTAGTTTCTGATTTCTGACTTTCTATCCTCCACCAGGATAATGATAAACTTCACCTGAACCTATTGGAGCTGGAGCTATCAGAGGGTCCCTGGGCTTCGTCCGCGGCGGTGCAGGAGTGTGTGACACGAGCCCTAGCAGCCCCCTTGGGCTCACACACTAAGATCCTCCTCTCACAGAGAGGGCTGCAGTTTGCTGAGGACTATAGCAACTCTATTGATAGGTCAGAGTTAAACTGTTTTTGTTTATCCCGGGAAATATTTAAATCCAGTTAGTCATGTCATCAGTGATGTGAATCATTTATTGTGTCTGAATGTTTTTTCCTTTGTTTTTTTGTGTCTGCTCTGTAGCGTGCTGTCTGTCTATGAGGAGCACCAGAAACTGCTGAAGGAATTGGGAGGAATAAAGACAGAAGCAGAGAACGGGTGAGAGGGGAAGGAGCAACCCACTCAAAGTTCAATTGTTAAAAGAAACATTTCTTTGCTTCAAGTATCATTTTGTTTAAGTATCATGGTATGTTCTTTGATTTTTAGTCATTTTCGGACCGGTTTAAATAGATTTAATTAATTCCTGCAATTGGTCCTTTTTAAACACTTAATTAATTTAATTAAATGAAAAAAACTGGACTTTCAACGTTATCAGTTTAATCTATAGAAATTAATTAGGCCTGGAAAACAGAGTTGATGCTGGCCCTGATAGAAATGTGACACAGTCCATTGCAGTTTACTGCTTATGGGACAGTTTTCTGACAGACCATGTGTCTACCACTCCGCTTCCAAAAGCGCCTAAAACATTATTATTAAGTTTTTATCTGCTTTTACTTGGTAGCACTTTGAGATTTGATCAAAATGTAAAGTGCATTATAAATTAAATGTATTATTATATATTATTTGAAAACAAAGGTGGCGAGAGGTGGCCTGTTCTGAATAACAACGTTTTCTTTTTACATCACTTGGATGGTTGGGTGTGTGTGCATCACCCACCTGGGGTAGAGATGGCTCCAGAATGCATGATGGGAGGGGTGATGCTTTGGGTTAAATTCTGCTTGGAAAGCTAGGTCACCTACCTAAACATTGCTGAAGTGCACCCTGGCATGAAACAGTATTCCCTAATAATCTTTTAGCAGGATGCTACTCTGGTAAAATGGTTCAGGAATTGTCTATGAACTCAACAATGAGTTCAAGGTGTTGATATGGCATCCAAATTCTCCAGGTCTCAAAATCCAGTTGAGCATCAGTGGGTATTCTGGATAAACAAGTCAAATCCATGGAGACTGCAATTTATCAGACTCAAAGAATCTGCTGCTAACATCTTGGTACCAGATACCACAGCACACCTTCAAAGTTTTTAGGTAGTTCATTCCTCCATGGGTCAGAGTTGTTTCGGCAGCAAAAACAGGACTAACAAAATATTGGCAAGTGATTGCAACATCATGCCTTGTCGATATTTGTTATTGTAACTTCAATAATGGATGGAACATTGAAGAAGTATGAAATTTCAAGGTTTAAAGCCATTTCAATCATTATCAGAAGACCTAACCCATCTACAAGATTTCTTTTTGTTTACTGACACGGATCTAACAAATAATAGTACGACAAAAATGAAACAAAAAGGAAAATTTCTTTAATTAATTTCAGGGATTAGGTTACGTATATCAGAAATGAAGTGTGATATAACATAATACAATGGAGAAAAAAAAGCTCCAACCTGACGCAACATATCTAATCAAGAACTCAAAAGGAACTGAACTACTTTATCAATAGACACATGAGGGAAATACGGAATTATTGGGGAAACTTAACATTAAACATCTAATGTACTCAGGATTGTTTACATTAATAAACATAACTAGTACATTAAAAATATTTACAAAACAACTAATTCTTAAACAATTTACCACTAAACAAGAGTTAGATTCAGTTTAAGAGATGAATTCTTCCAAGGGAGTCCCCTTTTCTCATTCTCCATGGATTGAGATGAGCTTTTTCACTACCTGTGGGCTGAGCTTCAAAGGCCATCTTTTCCCTTCGGAAGATCTTTTGCATGATGGAGCCTGGAAAGACACAAAGAGCGCATTCTATGCAACATAAATGACAGTGCTAAAATGTTAACTAAAATGTGTAGAAGAAAATCGTTGAACAACTATCATATCATAAATACAATGGACACAAATAATATTTTATTGCTTAAGAAAATAAGTGTGACCCCAGACTATGTGATAACAGGAAATTAATGTAATCGTGAAACAAACAATACTATTACTGGTGGGCAGCCGCTGATGGGGCCGCCACATCTACCGAGTCCTGGAAAGAAGATATTTATTTAATATAACAAATGTTAAATAAACATTGCTTCTTTTCAGTATGCATCCGCTTAGAGTACAAATTGTCTATGAGCAAGAAACATCTTTCTCACACGACCAGGATAATCCTTCCATGCAATTTTATTTCTATTTTAGATGGATTGGTTGTTTTATTTTCGTTGTTGTGATGATGATTGGTTGATTTTTAGGGATGAGGACTCGGAGACTCTGAGCAAAGGTGACAACAACTCTACTGATGGTGTGTCTGCACAAACCCCACCTACCTTGCCACATGTCCCCATCACAACACCACCTCCACCAGTAATGGGCGCTGACATGAGCACACAGGGTGGCTATGGGGGATATGGCAGCTGGTACCAGGTAGGATTTAAGACTCTGATACAGAAATACATAAGTATAGATGATGTTGGGATAAAAAAACAAACAGTTGTGTTAATCTCAACACAATCTTCAATTTATATACTACGTACACTACTTACTACTTATACGTGTACTCAAGCTGTGTGAAAAACAGCTTGCTGATGTCTTCTTCATCCTGTTCATTACCGAGGGAGTTGTTCTGTACTGCAACAAGACTGAATGACTTTCGCTGTTTGTCCCTCACCTTCATCATCAAAAAGTGCCTTGAGAGACTGGGCTCAGTGCAGTCCTCTCTCCTACAGCAGACCCATTCCAGTTTGCTTACAAACACGACAGGTCAATGGAGGATGCAATTTCCTCTGTCCTACATCCTGAACAACACATATGTCTAGATGCTTCTTTGTGGACTTTACATTTACGTCAAACATAGTCATTCCATCCAAGCGGATCACCAAAGCCACTGACTTGGGCATCGGCACCTCATTATATAACTGGACTCTGGACTCTCACCAACAGGCCTCAGTCGGTCAGGCTAGAGCCATACCACCTTCACTCTGACACTGAGCAGGGCTGTGTGCTCAGTTCAACGATATGCTTATCTGCTAGCCAGGTTAACAGATGACATTTCAGTGTATGGGTTTGATCAGAGAGAAAATTGAGCTGGCCTACAGAGAGAAGGTTAAACATCTTGCTCATAGTGCAGAGAAAATAACCAATTCCTGCAATACAAAGAAGACCAAGATTGTGGACTTCAGGCAGAGTAAAGTACACACACACGTCAGCCTATATCAGAAACAGTGAGGTGAAGCACTTAGCCTCAGATCTAGCGTAGACCTCAAATGGCACAGAAACCCATCCACTTAAGGACTCTTAAGCATGTCCCGTACATTTTCATGAACTTTTTTTGGTGCCAAGTAGAGAAGATCCTGACCAACAGGATCACAGTTTGGAACAGCAGCTGCTCTGTATCTGACATGAAGGCTCTATAGCAGTTTTGAGAACTGCCCAAAACATCTTTGGCACCCAGCTCCGTCATTACGGACCCCTCCCACCCAAACCACTGACTGTTCATTATATTCCCCTCTGGAAAGAGGTTCAGGATCCTCTGCTCCCAAAACCAGAAAGCTGAAAAGAAAGTGCTGCAAAGATGAACATAAATGTCTACAGTCGACTTACATGTACCACCTATCCTTCCTGGTGTCAGGATAAGTATTTATAGATATCTATCTACATAGATATATCTATATCTATCTATCTATATCTATCCATCTATAGATATCTATAGATATATCATATACCGATATATCTATATCCTCAAAAATATTAAGGGGACACTTAATCATCGCAATATGACACCAAGCCAGTTCAACTTCAGGGATATCAATCTGTCCATTTAGGACAGGATTTAGGTGATTGTGAATCAGTTTCACATGTTTTGGTGAAAGTGACAACAGGGGCAATAGATATGCAAAAGCATGACTACCCCCAGAAAGGGAATGGTTCTGCAGGTGGTGGCCACAATCCATTTCTCTCTATTTATCTTTTCGTACTGACTTTTCTTTAGTTTTGTGTTCTGCTTGGGCCCACTGACTGCAGTACCTGCAGTCAGTGGGCCCAAGCAAGAAGGTTTGCCTGTCCACCAGCACAGTTTGAGGTACTGCGTGTAAGGGATACCAGGAGACACAGGGTGTTACATGTGACTTGGACAGGACCAAACTGTCTATTCTTTTGGTCAGAAACAGACTTGTTTTGTCTGGAGATGCCATGGTGAATGTTATGCTGCAAGCAACATCATCCAGCAAGACCGGCTTGGTGGTTGGTCAGGGTTTGTCTGGGGAGGCATACCCTTTGAGAGACAAACCTTCATGGGCTTGCCAATTTCACCCTGACTTCTCTAAGGTATCAGGATGGTTAGGTGTCAGGATGAAATCCTCAGTCCCACTGTCAGACCATACACTGGTGCAGAGGACACTGGGATCCTCCCAGTGCAGGACAATTACCAACTTTATCATCAGATTGTGTAGGTAGTTTGTGGATTATAAAAAAATTGATGCCAATGACACAGTCCTCAGGTTCCCCTTACCACTGCAGATCCTTAGACATAATGTATCAGTGCATTAGACGGCACCAAGTAGCACCAAGGACTGTCCAGGAGTTCAGGGACGTCCTGATCTGTCTGGAAGAATATCTGCTCTCTCATCAGGGGCATGCCCAGACTTTTTCAGGTGCCTTCAGGCTTTTCATTTTTTTCCCCTTTGATTTTGGGTTGATACTTGTTTCCCACTGATTCCACTGCTCCAAAAACAGGGTGGTAATATTTTTAATTCTACTGTAAATATTTCATGATGTTAAAGGATTTTTGTCTCGTATTCTCATATTGCATTGTGAGAATGAAGTTGAATCTAAAACAAATCTTTCTTTCTCTGTTTGAAAAAATACTCTGCAAGGTTTTCTGTTAACCTTATGTTTGTTTGGTATTCTTTTTCAGCAACCACAGTACAGCAGCTATGGATACCAGAACACCTGGAACTACAACCAGGGCTATTATCCTCCCAGCTAGAGGAGACAATGACTGTGACACCAAAGTTGGCCACATGATGGAGTTTCAACCCAAATGACTGAACAGCAGTACACCTGCTAAAAGACCAGCCAACATCCTTTCCTCTGGGTCCACTCAATGTCCTGGATTAATTAATGGTCGGAGTCGTTTTTAATTGTTTGTACAATTTCAGTGTGGACTGAGATACATGTGGAAAAATGAGCATTAGTTGCGCTTCATTTTAATGACAAATATTTTTGCATTTGTGTGCAAGCTTACCTCCTTTACTCCTGTTTTAAATTCATCCAGGTTATCAAACTTAACCTGTTGATATTTTACATTTTATATCAGCCTACTTCTATATTATACCATATACCAGTAAGCTCTGTGTTGTTTTTCTAATGTATATAAAGGTGTTTTATAATGTGTCACAACACAACTGTTTTGCATTGTCAGTATGCTTTTACTTCCAGGTAAGTAAAAACCCAATCATCTATTTCCTGCTAAGTATTTCCGCTGTTTCGCTGAAGTAGGAAATACAATTGACTTTTCAGTTCATCATTTCTCCCTTGAGCAAGAATTCAAACATTCTTATAGGATCATCCCAATAGCTTGCTTGAACGCAGATGTTTACGGCTCTGTTGAAGAAACTGGGTGAAGTTGATAATCCTAAGGAATACCTAAATAGACATTCTTGAGTGATTAATTAGCTGCTTATTGGTTTTTCCGACACGAGCTAGCATTTACATATTCTCACAGTGGTGACTGAGGAAACAATACAAGAATTTTCCTGCTTATCAGGAGTGATAACCAAACACCAGTTGAGCAGGCATTAGAAGAAATTTAGTTTGCAATCTTGCTCAAGGACACTGCCCCACAGATTGAAGTTCAGACACTGCTGAGTGGATGACTGGACCACTTTACCTCCCAAGTGAAAGCCCCCCGTATCAATCAAACGGACATTCTCATTGAATGTGGACTAAAGTCTCTGAAAACCAGTGGATGATTAACCAATGTACATTTCTCATAGAACATTTTGTTTGTGTTACTAATGTTAGTGGGAGCTCTGGTCTATTCGTCCCAATAAGTAAACCTAAGCCAACATGCACTATACAAGGATCTTGAAACTAAGGCAGTCATTTTTAAATTATATATTATTGTCATATGTGATGATAGCTGTTTAAGGATAAGACAATCAATATAAACTGTACAAAAGAAGTTAAGGGAACTCTTAATCATCACAGTATAACACAAAGGCAGAGAAACGTCGGTTCCGGGAATCAGATCTGTCCAGTCAGGAACCATAAGTATTTGTGAATCAATTTCACCTGCTTTGGTGCCTTTGACAACAGGTGGAAGGGAGCGGCATCAACCTCCAAAAAGGGAATGAAATACACTCTCGCTCTATTTACCATACCTGGCAGATTTTTCTTTTGCATTTCGCTACTGTACTTGTCACGACTGTCCACATGATGCAATGCAGCTCATTAATGTTGCCCAGGTAATCCATTTACACATTTGCAGTGGACCCCTTGGTTCTTCCTGATTCATAACAATGCCCAGCTGTGGCCACAGTGTGTAAGGTATTCTTGGATAACGAAGGCATTTAGGCCATTCACTAACCTTCGCAGTCCCCAGAATTTAATCCAACTGAGAATCTCTAGATCATTACGTATTCATGCAGCCCAGTAGCACCACCACTGTCCAGGAGCCCACTGATTAGACAGATTAGATTGATAAAATAAGTGAATCCTTAATGAGGAAATTCACTCGTTCAGCCGCTCCAAATAATCATTCAAAAGACATTCTCCCCTAAAACGACAACTGCCGTGTCATCAGGAGCATATCCAGATTTCAGGAGTGCTTACAAGCATGTGGCTGCCAAACACTCGACTGGTCATGATGAAATTAACAAAAGTTGGAGCAGTTTGTGATTCAAGTTTTCGCTTAGATTTTCGGTGATTTAGAAAATCCAGCTCTCAATGGGTTAATAACTTTGGTTACCATTGAATGTTGTAACTTACTTTTATTGGAAACATTTTAATATGTAGAAGTTAAGATTTTAAACTTGAACATTTTGTTTGAGATCAAATGTTATTTAAGCAGAGCAGTGTATTGATGGACATATGTCTCTCAGTAGTTTAAAAACTTATGTAAGGTGCTGAGTAAGGTCACAAATATAAAAATTCATTAATCGAAGGCAAAAAATGTTGTGAACCCAATACGTATTGTGGCTTTTAATGGAGTTAGCTTTTCTCATACTATGAAGCTGATACCAGGAAAAACGTAACAGAGTTCGGCTACATATTCATTTATTCTTTGTTATCCCATAGCTTGTTCAGGGTCGCGAGGGCTAGAGCCTATCCCAACAGGAATTAATTCACTGTTGGTTTAGTATTTTTCACAGGATCCCTTTGACTCACGGAAAATTCCAGTCCTCCATCACAATTCTCCAATCTCTTTTATTCTAAGCAGAAGATTGCGGATTATGCAGCCATTACTGTCAATATATTTTTACTTACAAAAATGTCAAAGTAAAATGTAACAAAATCAAGAAGATAATGACATTAAATTTAAGGCTCTTTCAGAACCAACTGAGTAGGTTTTGATAATTAGCAATTCAAGGATCAAGTTAAAATGGGAAGAAGAAAAACTCCTGTTGAAAAACATGAAGCCATATTGATCAGGAGCCAGCTATGATCAATTGTAAAAGTCAATATCCATCTCACGGCACACAAACCAATCAATACTAGGTGAAATTATCAGTCCAGAATTGCAGAAGGCATCATTCAGCAGTTTAACCAAAGCCGTTTGTCAGTGTAACGTCTCCAAAAACTTCTTAAAATAAATTGAACACAATCTGAACACAACCTTGAGCTGCATTTATCTCTCGGTTCAGTTAGCTTGTGTATTGAGTTATACTAAAAACTGACAGTTCTGTTCCTTGTTCAATCTCTTTATGGTGGCTCTGGTTTGATGTAATGAAGGTGGTGTTGAAGGCTCGCAGAGCCTCCTGATCTCACTTTTTTGTAACAACCAGCACAGCTGAAGGCACCAAACCTAAAAGAGGAGAAACATTTATAAATAAAAGTCTGACAGAGCTGCTGAATGGACAAGTCCATAGAGCAGGTAAAACAAATACAGAGAATATGTTGTACATGATGTTTATTATTCAACGCTCACCCAAATCTTTGAGGGGCTTCTCCATGTCCATTTCGGTGTATACGTGACAGGGGTAGGGCGACAGTAGCATGAAGTCCTGGCCCTCTGGTATGTTGCTGTTCATCTTGATGTAGACACGCACTGCTGCCAGTGGCTCCCGGGCCTTGAACACTGTTGAGATGGTTGAGCCGTCTAGCAAACGAACCTTAATGATAAGGGAAATGACGAGCAAGTGAATGAGAAGGGAAGAAAAAAAGTTGACAGTGAATAGACAAGTTTTTCACCTTTCTTCGCATTTGACAATTTCCTACAAAAAAATGATGAATAAAATATCTAGAATTAATACCTAGTAGTTGTGTGTCCAAAAGTATAGTTGCATTTTAAACACAGGTCTATACAAGTTTTACAGAACCCTTTTAAGGTTTATGGATTTCAGGATTTTTACAGTCCCAGTGAAATCTCAACATATTATTGCATGGAGCTACAGTAGCAATCCAATCTTTGAGAAATAAGAGCCCTCATTTTAGTGTGGCGACATCATTCCACCTTGTCTAGTGTGTATGGCGAATGACTTGACTGCTAGTGACACTTTGGATTGAATGAATTTTGCTAGGATTTCAGGATCTATTTCTGGATGTGTTTTTTTCATTAGGGAATGGGGGGAAATTTTAAGCTTTTCTAAAAAAAATCTTACTGGTGAGCTTCAGGTGACATGCATGCATGTCTGTCTGCATTCAAATAGTACTGCAGGTGTAGTGAAGAATCAAATGATTTGAGAAAATGTATAACTGAACTGAAATTTATCATAGAATTTGAATAAACTCTAAAGGTGGCTCCTCTTCGGTGCTGTGAAGAGAAGCATATATGTGTATGAATGGAACAGAAGCGAATACCTGTATCCTGGATTCATCATATTCCTTTTTAGTGGATGGGGGGCCGTGACTGGTGGGTGATGACATGCTGGGCTGAGGAGGCTGTGACAACGTGGCCATGATTGGCGGTCCACTACCTCCAAACTAAATAGTTAAAAAAAATGTTTTAGTCAAAAGCATCAAAAGTGAAGGCGTTTTTCAAGTTTAAAAAATAAGGAGTAAACTTGAAAAAAAAGAAGAAGTTATTAAATTAAACAATTAATTAAATCAGTGATAGGGTTACCTTTTGTGCTCTCTCCTCTCTGTCTCGTGCTATCTTATCTTTGACCCTTTGCCTGATGGGAATAAAAACAAGAAACATGTTAAGTGCAATGAAGAATGTATAGCATTTAAAGGTTTTCTAAACAGGATAATCTGAATCTGTCATACATTTCTGATAATTGATTCTATAATTCTAACTACTGTTTATTTCATGCATAATGATGTTATCCGATCAAGTACTGGCATTCAATTTTTTAATTGAATATAATTTAGTCTTTATATACTGTCAACTGCTAAATCATTATTTGAATAAATGTGTTATAATTAAAACCTTACCGTGCCAATTTGTCTTCCATTTTCTCTTTCATGCGGTCATCAGCAAGTTTTTTCATATCATCATCTTGCAGTTTTTGGCGAATCTGTTGCAGTTCTTGGCCATGTTTCCTCCGTTGCTTCTCTCTATCCAACTCCTCCTCTCGCTCCCGCTCTCTTCTCTCTGCCTGCTTCAACCGCATTAGCTCCTCTAGCCTGATAAACAGACACCAACACAGCCATCAGCTTACTTAAAAGACGTTTTCTCTTACAAATTGAGTATATTAAACCCTTTTGCTTCACTAAGACCATTTATTTTATTTTCACTTTTGATTTTGTTGATAATTATGGCTGTTGAAATAGATTTGGCTTGAGATTTGGAAAAGCTGTACAATTTTGGGATATATTTATTAATTTAAACTCGTATATTATGCCAATAGTTTACTGTGTGAACAACATTGGTCACAACAAAAATAGTCCACATTGAAACCCATTAAAACCGAAAGTTTTGATTATTTTTTTTTCAAAGATGTTTTTACATTTTTCTATCGCATTCTTTTTGCCACTTTCCATTGTTTGGCACAATCTAAAAATACATTTTTTTCATTATCTCCTTTTAATGGCCCGTATTGGTTTTTAAAAAGAACCGGCAATGGCTGTAACTAAAAGGTCATCATTTAAACAAATTTAAAGTATTAAAATTCTGAAAATAAAATTGTAAAATAGTATTAAAACATAACATTTTATTTGAAGTTTTAGTAAGGGGATTTATTTTACATCTTCAAAGAGCATGCAAGTACAGCCTGACAATATGAAGCAGAGATGTCAATCTTTCTAACAGCAGGAGGAATGACTGACTGTAAAAATGTCCAAATTGTGTAGCAAAGGCACTGGAGAAATGGTCAAATTCAGTACTGTAAAAAAGATGTCTACGGTGTGTGCACACACCTTTTAACTTGATCAAGTTTCTCCTCCTCCGTCAATGGCTTCTTTGAACTCCTCTCACTTTCACTGAAGCTGCTGTCAGCACCTGCGTTCCCTGAAGCCAGAACAGTCAACGAGAGCAACAAACTCAACAAATATAAATTGATACTGAAATGTCTTAGTGTCAACTACAAATCAAATCATCATGCTGCAAACACCACATCAAACATACATACATAAAACTGTTGGGGAGTGACACTGAAGAACCTTTCAGTAGCGGTGCAGGAGGTATATCATACAGACTGGCTGGTGTATACGTTGCATTTTACAATATAGTAGAATGTTGCTCATATTTTTTTCATTCTATGGCCCATCCTATACTGCATAATTTAGGATATCCTTTTCTAGTCAATATTACCCAATGTAGAGCGAGTGAAAGACGGATGCCGAAACTTCAGCAGGAGTTGGAAATAAATACTGAATAAACCGGTGAAACATAGATTAGTCAAATTATTTATTTGAAGTTGGAAATAAATACCAAATAAACTGGTGAAACAAAGATTAGTCAACTTGAAATGGAATTTTGTTAGTGCCACCTTTTACCTTTGGATGCTCATTGGGATTACATCTATTGTTTTTGTACTGTATTTGAATTACATCATTTTGATGTATATATATTTTTAATCATTATTATATAGTATATATAATGTTACATACATACAGTATATTTATTCACAGTTCAACATATTTATCTACAGCGCATTGTATTTAATTACAGTACTATATTTATCTACAGTGCAATATATATGACTGCGGTGTATTATTTTTTTATGGGCATTTGTGTTTTCATGTGATTATAACCATATGCATTTATCTGTGTATGTATGCTTTTATGTGTATAGTATGTTTGGTATGTAGATGTTACTTGCCACAAGGCCTGCATTCAAGATTAAAGGAGATTTATTGTGATTCAATAAATTAAAAAAAAGGTTAAGAAACAATAAAGAGATAAAGTGCAGTTTTTGCACCTGAAAGGGCATTTTCTTTTATTTCCTACTGGATAATGACAATAAAAGCTTTATATTCTATTCTATTTATTTTGACAATAGGATTTGTACTAAAACCATTACCTAACTTAACGAAAAAAAGTGGGTTTTGATGTGTTCTGATACATCAACGGACCAAATATAAATCCATTGTCAAATGATATACTGTTGACAGTATAGTCATACTCCTCATTCCTAAATAAAATAAATGGATGTGCCTTGCATCCTCCTTTATATCACACTTTCACAAGCCTTCCTGCCCCCAAAAGGCACAACACATCCTGACCTTCATCTGTGTCCTCTAGTGTTGGCTGTTCTGTAGTGGACTCGTTGACTAGTTTTCCTCCTAGGGCATTTCCTGAAAGTGGCACGTAAGGCTCATCGATGTCTGGATCCAGCTCATGTTCCATTAACCTGAGGAGAGCACATCAAACCTTGTTATGAGTGAGAAGAATGGAGACTGCCCACAATAGTGTGTTCACTCACCAGTCCATGGCTTGTTCTATACCCTGGTTTCCTGTGTTTGCGACTGCCTTCTCACTGTAAATACATACGAGATGAAGGACAGATTCATTTTCATTTTTCACTTCTTATAAAGCAACTTAAGCAATTTTAAGGAAATACATGATTTTATCTTCACTCACGCTCTGTTTCTGTCAAAGCCCATCTCTAACAGGCTTTCTACTGTGGTTTGCTCTGCCATTTTGACCTGGAACAGATCGTAAAGATGACAGATTTCAGATACGTTTAACAGAAATTTGTAAACCCAAAGTAATGTTCCCAAGTAGTCAATTCGACAGTGCATTCTTCACTTTCTTTACTCATTTAGAAAACATCATATATTACTAACACTGAATGTAACGCTAAATAAACAAATGTTGACCCCTTTTTAGCTAGAGGACTGACAAATAAATTGTTCATCCCAGCTTCTAGGTGGTAGCAAGATAATATCATAGCCAGTGTTGAGTGCTAAAACTAGCATTAATGTGGCTAACCGTCGAATTAGCTTCGAATCTAGCTTGTGAGCCTCATGGCTTTTTCAAAAACGACAAGGACACGAGCTCTCTATCACTATCTCTCAAGTAAGCTACATATGTGTGTGTGTGTATTTATATATATATGACACATTTAAAGGCACGAATACATGTTATTTAAAATTGCTGTAAATAAGAGAATAGACTCGTGAAGACAATATTAGTTAGCTACTTACACATCAGTCAACAACACTACTCAATAGCGCCTCTACATACGGAAACTCATGTAGGTTTTCTGGTGCGTTCCTATTACCCCGGAAGTAAGAGCTGGGAATGACGTCACACCCAAGCTGACCCAGTAAATATGTCACGTTTAATGGAAGTGCTTTATTGAACACATGTTTGAAGTGTTCAATGGAGCATTAAAAAAAGTTATCATATCGGAAAACAAAGATGGACGCCTCCGAGAGCCCCCTTCTTGTGCTTGCTCTTTTGGAATGTAAACAACTTCTGGCCAAATATGCAGTTCTCATGTAACCCACAATACCGTATAAGAGTGGTGCAGAATGTGTTTGTTTTTTCAGTGTAGTTCATTGTGTGAAAAACGTTTGACAGTTTTTTTAATCAGTTATTACATAACAAGTAAAAAACAGGAAGGGAATGTCGACAGCTTTTCAGAGTATTCAGCGACTAAACGTAATTTCCCCAATATGATGGCAAGTATTGCTCTGTCACGTTAGCTTTTTATAACATTGGTTTTTATAAATGTGCTTAGGATTTCCTTTATATGGAAACCGAGAACGGCCGCGGAAACAAGTATTTATCCGCCGATATCTCGTTATAACGAGATAATGAACTCGTTAGTATCAGTGTATTATTTTTTTTGTATTTCTGTTTTCGTTTCAGAAACCGGTATTGAAAAACGAGTGGTAATTGGATTTTTTCGTTTTGAGACACAGGAATCAAAATGGAAAAACAACACGTTTTTCCATTTGAATATCAAATAGGGATGAGAAAAATTTGATAAATCGTTTAATTTTCCTTTTCCGATTTGGTAATGAGAAAATAAAATCAAGAGGAGACAAAAAACGAAAGGAGGGGTTGGTCTTTTCGTTTTTCTGATACCGGAAGTTGTCATTTACAAGCGCACAAATGAGGGCGGTACTCCAGAGAGATAGTCGCAAATAGGAGATACATAAGCAGCTCGGAAATCGGGTTGATTTTGATTAAACCCGCAAATGAAAACACCAATCGGCCACAAAATTACTCCAATTCACTTTCTAATTTAAAAACACAATGACGCCTAAAACGACTGTTTTCCGTCTAGTTAGCAAATATGCATGCATCTTGCTATAATCTAGTGAGATGTCTGGACCGATCACAACATCCCATTATACTACGGTCTATGTCACCATACAGCAACATGTGTAGAAATGTATTGCTGCGGTCTGGAGATCACTCCACCTCAGATTTTGTATAACCCTAAAGCACTGGTATCTCATCAACTCCCGGATAAATCATTTATTAGGTGTGTATGATAGCTGCTCTCAGTCTGCACATAGTCCAAAGTATAAATCATTATTGATATGACGGACAATAGCGAAATCGATTATCATAGTTATATAATACAACCACAACATTAGAACCGCAAACTGGTGTAAATGTTATGGCTAATCGGTGTGTGTAAGTGGTTAGAATAAGATTACCTCGATTTCAATTCTGCTTACGTATTTAATATTAATTGTAAAGACAAGAAAGATAAGTAGAGCTTAATTTGCTATATTTATTGATTTATTTACCTGGCAAATAATCTAGAGCAACCTCTCTGTGTTCAAAAATGGGTCATGGTCTTATGGTTCTGTTCTCGTTGCCATGTTTATTTTGTATTAAGATAATTATTGTCAGTTATAGGTTGTGTATCCTGGTTTGTTTTAAGGCTTATTTCTATGTTCATTTACTTATATATTCCTTTCCTTGTTTCCGTGTTTGCAGTGTTTTCCTCTTGAAATTCATCTTTTAGTTACTCAGAGTTCTGCTTCTTTCTCTCCTTTCTTTGTGAATGTGTGTGTATGTGAATCCTGTTTCCTAGTGTGTCCTCCCTGAATGTTGAACCTGTCCCTGGCCCTCACCTGTTCCCTATTGTCCTGGTTATTCATTTTATTTAAGTCTGTGTCTTCCTTTCTGTCTTTTGTCAGATTGTGTGTTACCTCCCTTTGTTCTTCCCCATCTCAGCTCCAATGTAACCCCTTTTGAATGCCTGTTAGACTTTATTCTGATAATTTGTGCTCCATGTATCCAGTCTTATAAGATTTTGTCTCTCTCATGGATTATTTTTGGTACTTTGCAATTCCTGTTCATTATTGGCTAATTTGAAATTTTGGAGAACTATTTATTACTTTTTTATTTTCTTCTGCTTTGACTGGATATATAAATTTGGCCTCTGGTTTAAATAAGTTTGCCTGTTTTGGAAGTCATTTATAACAATTCTTCAATAAAACTTTATTTTTGTTCATATTACTGTTACGGTAATATTAAGTTTACATTTGGGTCCTGTTTTTGAATTAAAACATAACACACATAGCAATTCTATGCTTTCAAAAACGTCCAAATTAACAAGTAACTAAAGATCTTCGAATAATGATACAACTTCAACTGGTTTGGTTTAAAGGCACAAACAAAGTTCACTTAAGGTCGAGTGTGAAAGATTAGTGGATATTTAGGGGCATTTCTTTGATTTGATAATTATATTTTTCAGCTGAAAGAAATTTTTTTCCTGTTCGTTTATAATAATAATAATACATTTAATTTATAATGCACTTTACATTGTTACCTCCTTCTTTGTTTTATGCCGTGTCTCCTTTTATTCCTGTTTACTTTCTTCATCTTGCTTGTTATCCTACTTGTCCTTCTCCATCCTTTTCGTTTTTATAACCTCCTCAACTTCATCACTCCACCACTAAGTCAACTTATCTATCTTCATTCTATCCATGTAGGCTTGTGACCCTGTTGTGGCTGGGTTGAATTTTTTTTTATGAATAAATAAAAATAATATATATATATATTTCTCTTGTGAGTGATTGATACAATTAACTTGTTAATTCCGAAAACATACGGGCCATGTCGCCTTTATCACAGGTCCAACAAGTAGAAACACAAACAAACATTGACAATTACATTCACAGTATGACAATCCATATTTGCCCAATTTCAATTACACTGCAAGTTTTAGAATGATTGATGAAGCCAGTACACCTTGCTGTACATATACTCCATACAGAAAGGTCCCAGTTTGAGAGACCAAGCACGTTCTAGCTGGAAAACTAATCCCCACTGCAGTGTTGTCTCAAAGTGCCAGAAAATACATGAGTTCATATGTGTGGTCTATCTCAGGTAATGGGAAGAAGTGGACAAACATTAATGAAATAAGAAATAATTACTTCCTAATTAGCCCACATGACATTTTAGACATTTTTTGAAAAACAAGTGGCGTATTCACCCACTTCCCCTTTGACTTTCTCTGCTGTTTTCTCTACTCACTTGCAGTCATGGAGAGCATACAGCTGATCTGTGGTTGTCAGATAATTCCACTGCAGATGTCACAGTGCCCACCACAACATGTCAACATGTTACATGAAGAGTGTCAACATGTTACAGTTTCTTTAAACATTGTTGTGGTTATAATGTGTGCAATATTTGCACACACTATGATATTCAGTCATGGTCTATTGTTTATGTAGACACATTTTCAAATGCATTGGTTGAATCATAATACTGTGTAATATATAAGACAACAGCTAATTAATGAAAAATTCAAATGGTGTACATAATAAATTATCCTTTCGATACAGTTATTGTTGTCACAATTGTTCTGTTGCTACATTTGACAAGTTTTATACTGAGTATAAGATAATTTGTCATTAAATTAACAATGAATACAGTTGACATTATGTTAACTTCTTTATCCAAGGACGCCTATTGTATTCACATCAAAAGAAAGACGTGGAAAAGAAAGAACTGTGTTGATAATTTTACTTTGATGATTTCAATAAAATAATCAATCATTCAACCAACCAATCGCTGTATTTACTTAGTTACTCAATTACTTAATTACTTGCTACTCACACATTTATTTCAATAAATACTTTTCTTCCCTAACTCAAGAAAATATTTTGATTACTTCTTTTCCTTTTACTTCATTATGCATTTAAGCTAGGCTTATGCTGTCATTCGCAACAGCAGGTTTATAAAAAAATGTACAGAGATGAGGCATTTGGGATTGCAGGGGGAAGAGAGTTTTAGAGGGTGGGTGCTGCTTAGAGATAAAGCTCCACCTCCCTCTTCCTCGCACCAAGGTCTATGTGGATATAAAATTTGAAAATGATCTATGGAATACTTTTTGAATAATGTCAGAATTATAAATGTATAACTCTCCCTAGGGAATAAAATATGATTTACTATTGTAAAACAATGTATACAAGACAAATCTCCTCCAGCTCATTCGTATGCCCTAAATTCACACTAAATCAGACGTTTCCCAACCAGAATGGTTGGGAAATGAACGCTCCCAAATTTTGGAGATAAAGCTCCACCTAGTGTTGGAAATGTAAACTCACCTTTCCAAATGTCAATCCAGTTTTCCTCTCACTAAAGGTAGATGTGGATAAAATTTGAAAAAAAGTCACAAAATAAGTAAGAGTTATGGCTTTAACACAAAGCATCTACGGCTGGCGACGGTGACAATTCCATCCTATCTCCGACTTTCTGGGGAAATAATAACAGTAATGGCAGTTTTATATGAATTAAACTAACACAACTACAACACAATTACAATTACTAAGGAGGCCATTCTTTTTATTATATGATTCTATTTCTTGCTCATGTGCATGTGGGTGCTCCAGCAATGCAATTTGCTAACTTTTAAGGGCAGGTTTGATCAGTTACATATTTACAGTTTGTATAATGATTGATTTGTTTCTCATCTCCATGCAGTCTCAAGCAGCTCTCATTTACATTTCCACCATTACTCTGGGACGAACCTCAGTCTCCGCTTTACTCCTGTCGGACTTCTTTCCTCCTTTTTTCAACCCTTATTTTCAGCTTTGCGTTCTATTTGTTTGTTTGGCTTGTCTGTCTTGACACCATTGGTTTTTACTACACCTTTTCTGACTTTTCACAGAAATCTATGAAATGTGCCTCTTTTCCGGTGATTATTAGGTGAGTATGACCTTTTGATACATACATTTTAATGTGGATAATAAGCAGAAAATCAAATAAAAATGTTTTTTATATCTTTCATATGAAACAAAATTACATTTAATTTTTAGACTATGGGCATTGCATGGCACCCCTTATTGTTTAATGTGTTACGCATTTTGTATTAAATCGATATAAACTTCACAATTTGAGCAATTTTAGGAAATCCCTATTCATTTCCAATAATAATAATATCAATAATCATCATCTTCTTTCATCATATTTTGACCAAAGATGTTCTCTCGTTTGAAAATAGCTGGCTTTGAGAGATGAAGAATGGCTATTGAGGAAATCCATGGAAATAATGGAAAAAAATATTGGTTTCACGAGTCATATAATTTATTTCTGTTAAAAAGATTTTGGAAGATTTTGTGTACCAAGGAATAAGTATAATGCAATTTGCCTCTTTAACAATTAACATACTTGATAGAGGGGCTTAAATCAATATTTCATACATTTTTTCACTAAAACAAGTCAAAACATTTGTAAAAGTTCAATATGTTTATCAACCTTAAGGTTTTCAAAGAAGAATATGACTGTGAAGACAATGCAAAATAATTGCTGCTCATAATTGGTTTAGAGTAAAGATGTCAACGAGATATGAATCAATTCTATATAACAAATGACCGAACTTCGAGATATGATACTTCCTTCTGAAAATTGATTTCCTGTCACAGTACGGACTGTGACTAAAAAAATGTATTCATTCAAATACATTTTTGTGTGTGTGTGTGTCTGACACGGTTGAATACAGTTCAACACACACACACACACACACACACACACACACACACACACACACACACACACACACACACACACACACACACACACACACACACACACACACACACACACATAAAATCACAAGGAAATGATGCACACTCACTTTTATGACTTGTCTGAAAAGCCTCATCAAAATCTATGTGTGAAAGATTAATTTTAATGGACCAAAGGCTAAAACTCATTTGTTGAGATGGTATATCGTAATGAATCATGGGACATTGTTGGCGAAGAACCATGGTTTTATTGGTGTAATAATTGTATACTAGCAGTAAAATACAAGATCAGGTCACATAAGGATCTGTTAACTGATATTTTACGATCTCTTTATGTGGTGGGTGGTGTTTTCTAATGAGGGTTCTAGAAGTATGTCATGTAGTCAGCAAAGATTGACGGAAGGAGGGCAGTATAATTTTCTGGGTGGGATATCTTTGTAGTTTAATGGTCCAGTGTGTAAACTTTGGCCGGAGGGGAGGCGCTGCAGGCCATCCTTTCAGCCGAGTTGCCTTGAGGATTGAACTCGGCTCAGCTGCAAGGTTCACAGTAGCACAGGGAAGGAGACTGAGGTAACTGTAGCAGCTGCAGCCGAATCCAGTGGAATCCTCCAGCTGCCCAAGCCCAATGGAATCCTCCGGCAGCCGTTTCTAAATATCAAATAATGTACATAATTCACCTCAGGTTCCATCACAGCAAAGAGAGGAGGAGTGTCTCCACTTTGTTCTGGACATTCATTCATTCATTTTCTGAAAATGCTTAAACTGGATATTCAATGAAGCTAATTTTCCAGAAACAGTTTTTATTGTCATTCTTTGCTCTCTGATTACATGTTTTTCTTCACTCCGCATTCATATCTGATGAACGGGAGCAGCACACTGACCAGCTAGTGGTCATAGAATTTGGAATTTATGGACCAATATCAATTTATATTTGCCTATAATTGAATTATTTATTTATTTATTTTAATATCGGTTGATATGATATGTTTAATTCATAACGGCCAGTGGTTGTAGAAACATTATAATTTCAGTTTATTGTTAACAGAGAAGGGCGCTCAAACAATAAAAAAATAACAGTGTTATGTAATTTTTATATGTTTGGTTGATATCGATTATCATATATTAAATTAATTATTATTAGGATAATAACACTGATTTTGGTTATTTTGTGTTATTCCCCAAAAATATAAATAATAAATTATTATTATAAATTAATTTAAAAAAAACTGTTGGATTATATTCTTTATAATATATTGTATATATTAAAATTAGTATTTCTGATACTGTTATTGGAATTCTGTTTGTGACCACAATATGTAAATTATTGGTTGAAGTAACTTCAATTGAAGTAAGTTGTAAGTAACTTATATTGAAGGACTGGCAGCTATTCTTTTCATCATTATACTATTCATTTATTGTTTTATTTTAATTTCAGGTCAAATTTTGTTTTTTTTCCAAAACATGTATTTATTTTCTGACTCAGCAGTATTCATTTAAGATTTATTTGTTTTATTTATTAATTTGTTTAGGTTAGACATATTATACCTTTCTTTCAAATAACTTCCACAGATGTTTAGCAAAGAGGGGGTGGGCACCATAAGCAAATTCTGCTTAGGGTACCAATTCGGATAAGGGCAACGCTGCCTGGCAGTCCACCTGGTCAATATTTTCAAACGCTTAACCACCATCTATGCGTATCACTGAGTAATAGATTTCAGAAAACTGCACGAACAACAATAGTGTGAACTGACTACCACTTCCAGATTGTCGTGGTTTGCTGTCAGCTATGCTGTTTTTGTGGGTCTCACCATCTGTAACAGCAACTCCATATGGAAAAAGTCTGGATTCCAGTGGAACTGCTGTTATCTGTGGAGGGACACCTCTTGTCATTATGAAGCTCAATGGACACTCTGGAGCCAACAGTTGAAAAACTCACTTTGAGAAATGTAATGGTTCCAGATGGTCATGATTTCTATGTGTTGGGTTGTTTTTCTGGACACAGGTGTCCCTGCTCAATAAAATTAAGCCAATCCCTTTAATGTTGCCTAAAAGTTGTCTTTTTGTCATTTTACAGGACTTTTTGTGCTTAGAAGACAAATAGAGACAGGCTTTAGCACTTTTAGATTTGATCCAAATGTAAAGTGCGTTATAAATTAAATGTATTATTATTATTATTATTATTATTATTAATAATAAAAAGAACACACTGAGGGACACTTCCCTTCATCATGACAAATAGTGTGTGTGAGACGGTGAGAAATAGAGTGAAGAAAATATAATAATATATTATATGATAATAATAATTAAAATATATAAATGCAACATATTAAATATGAAATATCTTCATTACAGCATTACAACAGCCAAAAGAGTAAACAATTCTTACAATTTCCAATGGTGACAATACAATGAAAAACTGTATTCAACTGTCATCCAAGAGGCAAGACACAACTGACTCAAAAGAAGTCAAAAGAAGAGCGAACAAAACATTTACAGTGTTTATTTGTGTACTATAGGAATACATATGAATATCACAAGGATAAAAATGCACCATCGAGGGCTTTCATATTAAGATAATGGCTCCTCAATAGACAGTCCTTGAGAAATAATTAATTTTACGTGTTAAGAATGAAAAATGTTTTAAGTTTTTGTAATAATATCAATAATATATGTGTATATCTATATCAATCTATACACAGATATTTTTCAAAGTTGAATTACGAATACAGTTTTTGGGGGATTTTAAACAATATTTATATTTCAGGCTCAATGTAAATACTCAACATTTGTGGGACAAAGTGAGCCCACACAGAAACATGGGGAACATGCAGACAGGCTTTAAGTCAGATTCAAACCCAGAACTATCTTATTATGAGGCCAAAGCGCTAACGCTGGCTATCCTCACCAGCAAGTGTCTAAATATATGCAGCCAGTACAGTCTGTGGAGATTAAATTGCACATAATTTCTTTTAATTAATTCTACTTGAGTGAAATCAACTTGTTTTAATCAAGTGTAAGAAGAAGAAGAAGCCTTTATTGGTCACATACAATCATACAAATAGTACAACGTGCCAAAATTAGTTCTCTGCATTTAACTTAGTTAGAACTTACAAAGCCTCTTGAATGGGAGGGGAAATATCTGACCACCATGAGTGACAATCAACACAGACATCCACATAATGTTAAAAAAAAAAAGTTTGCACTGTCCTCCAATGATTGTAATCTTGTGGCCTATCTACCTGGTCTTCTGTACAGAACATGTCAGAACAAGTCAGAGTAATACTGTGAAACCACTGGCATTGCAAGACCCATTTTATATTATGCCCCTGTATTGATTTTTTTTTGTATTTTCCAGCTGCCTCAGCATGCGGATACAGATTTTAATCTACAGAGGAAGAGTCTGTCATGCTTGTCCAGTTGTGTAAGCTGCATTTCCTTTAATATTATATTATTATTATTATCGTTATATATATTATTTGTTGAAGCGACCAGACCAGAAAGGAGGTTTGAAGAGATGGGATAAAGAAAGTAAGAAGAAAGGGAGAAATAAACACACGAGACAGCCACATCAACCGCAGAACAACCAACATCAAAAACAACAACAATTAAATCAACATTACGTCAATAACTGTACTATATGTTCATCTTAATGTGCGCGTGTTCAGTGTGTATGTGAGCGGGAAAGATTGTCACTTGATGTGGTTTCAAATTGGGCGTCATTACAACTCTGCACTGACCCCAAGCAGTAGGCAGAGAGGAACCAAGCCACACATGCCCCTGTCAAGAGTTGGCCCACAGAGAGACAGGAGATAGCAGACCCTCGGCCCGACCAGAGGCCAGCATCCCCCAAAGCACGAGCGGAGCGACAGTTCCAAGACCTTGCCGCTGGGGGGGCCGCCCAGAGCGGAGGCGCGGTGCCTGTCACCTGTCACGCAACGGAGAAGACAGGGCCCCCTCTGATACCTATTTGAGTGAGCCAACAGTTGATAAACTCACTTTCAAAATTGTAAAGGATGGTCAGATGGTCATGATTTGTATGTGTTGGGTTGTTCTTTTAACACAGGTTGATGTTCAGGCCGAGGCCCCCATGGGGGGTCACATGGTACGCTCCCGAGATCGAGAAGGGCCCCTGTCCCGATAACCCACGCACCTAAAACCGTCTCGACTGGCAGCCACACTCTTCCCTGCCATTGCCTCCCCTAGTCAGTGAGGAGCCAGGCCCATCTGACCCGGAAGGCCATGCCAGATCCACCCCACAAAAGCTAGGCCTAGAGAAGCCCAGTCCCCCTTGGCACAAGATTGAGTTCCACAGTATTGATTTGTTACGAACCAGTAAATCAATTCCTGATTGGCTCAGAAAAGCCTTTGAAATTGAAGGAATTAATCTATGATGAAGAGTTTGCCACGTATGTACATGGCCGGGTCCAACAGCTTCCACTGTGACCTCTACTCGTTTTGGAAGAAAATCATAAACGCGTTTTTTGTTGCATGACAAAGATTTTTGTAAGGGTGTCCCTAGTTTTTCACTTTTATCTCACTTTCTTTCATAAGGGTAATTGGTGATACATGCAACACATTACACCAATAAGCAGAATACAGAGGGCAAAAGAAACCCTCAAATTGTGATGTAATTTATTGTTTGCACATTGTCTGAAAAGGAAGCACCTATTAGATAAACATTTTCACACTCACTATGGGTATATATGGGTACATGTTTATGCAAATCTGTCCTGTAGTTTTTCCTATATCTTGCGCACAACAAACAAACAGACAAACATCTGAGGTGAAAACTTAACTTCCTCCCTTGGTTGAGGTAATTATCTGCTTGGAGTAGTGAAGTCATAATGTGGCTGAAGAGGTGCTCTCTTCAAACTGTGTCCATTATTGATGGCTTTCTTCCTTTGACTGTCATTTGGGGCTGGATCTGGGGGCCTGAACAGATATGCTGAAGAGGAAGGTGCAAGAGTCAACTGACTACAGAGTAATTGAGAGATACTCAGGGAGTTTGAGTTAGATTTATTGGCTGGTAATATCTCAACTCAATCTGCATGAATTTCTCCTAAGCCTTGGGTACTGTTGTGTCTTGGTAAGGGATTTCCCTTCGAGTCCTTTATGTTGTTTATTTTGAAATAGTTTATAACTACATATGGACCACTTCAGGTGTTTCAGAAAAAAAATTAAATAATAAAACCATTTCAATAAATATGTTGCTATGGCACAGCATAGACAACGGTCAGCTTGTTGCTAATAAAGACTATTTCTTGATATATTGTTTGGAATTGTACAATATGGACGAGCTGGCAGCGTTTTGGCTCTTACTTTGAAGGACTAATTATTTCCGGTCTCCGCATATCTGTCTTCTTCGTTGGTGTTTGCTCATCAACCGGCAGCCAGATCCTTAGCGAGCTAGCTAGCCGGGATTGCAACAGTTTATAGTCAGTGTTGTGTAGTATTAGACGACACTCAGCCACATACTTGAGGTACATTGTAATTGGCTATCTTAGTCAACGTCAGCTGGACTGAAGTCCTCCCTGAATGACTGACTCAAGTGTGTGGACACATAGCGAAAAGGAGGGTGGGGACAAAAACTTTGAAGACCTCGCCCTACAGTTGCTACACTTTAGTAGGCAGCAACTCTCCGCGTTGTGAGAGATCCACACCAAAAATCCAGCTAGAAATTCAAGGGAGGCAGACACAGTCGTGTCAGTTAGGTAAAAATCAGAAGTCATGTTCAGGAAAACTTTGAAGAAAGACCCCGAGCTGTTTCAGAATGTTTCGGATGGGTTGCGGCGGCTTTACCGGACCAAACTGTTCCCCCTGGAGGACGCGTATCGTTTCCACGACTTCCACTCCCCTGCACTCGAAGATGCCGACTTTGACAACAAGCCCATGGTCCTCTTGGTGGGCCAGTACTCCACCGGGAAAACTACTTTCATCCGGCACCTCATGGAACAGGACTTTCCTGGTATGCGCATTGGCCCTGAGCCGACCACGGATTCCTTTATCGCTGTGATGCACGGTGAACAAGAGGGGGTGATACCGGGTAACGCTCTGGTAGTCGACCCCAAGAAGCCCTTCCGCAAACTCAACGCCTTCGGCAACGCGTTCCTCAACAGGTAATGCCAGAGCAAAGTCCCCCGACTAAATTACAGCGCTTACACTGGGTAGAACGAGAGGGTTAATATGAATCAAGCCCTACAGCTAGTCTTTATGTGTGAATTAAGTTAATTTCTGTCTTTCTTTTCTTCAAATCACATTAGTAAATCTAACTCAATGTGTTGTTGCACAATGATCCCAACAGTCTCAAGGCCAAGTGTGCATGTGAGAGAGTGTCTTCTGTCTTCATCATCTTGAGAGAATGTGGATGGTTAGTGTCAATAGCTAGGTGGATCTGCTAGTGTGTGTATGGCGAAGGAAAGGTGCATCCTCTACTCGTCTACTCTCCTATTTATAAGATCCTTTCACTGTTGACCTTATTTAAAAAAGATCCCTTCCCCTTCATTTGGCACTACTTCAGAAACGTACCTGACAAAGTCTCTGGATTGTTTTGTTTCAATGTCATAGTACGGCTCCTTGAAGACAGGCAACAAGCTGACCTTTTGCTGTCATTGGACGTTGTTACTTCGTCGTGGTCATGTAGGTGTTTTTATATCAGCAGAAGCCATTGTGCCAACTCAATGTGATTAGGTCTTGTAAAATCTTATCACAGTGAGTTAAAGGGTTTTTCATGACTTACAGTCTTCTACCAGAAATGTTGCACTGAGTCAGCAGGTCTTACACTAATGGTATAGTCAGGATGTCAAGACATCCATCTCGTTGGAGTTTGCTGTACATGCCTGATAACCCAGTTATTCTGAGGGTACTCCCAGAGCACCTCTGTGCATATAGAAAATGTACATATGGCAAAAACTAGTCAAAACATTGGCATTGCAGCAAATCTTAGAAAATGACGAAAGGGAATGAGAGATGATTTGTGCTTTCAAACCAAGAGAGAGCTACAAATGACAGTGGAAAGGGGATCAGTGTTTTATTGAAATTTTTAAATGAGTTTCACTCAAAAGCTCAGAGTTGATTTGTCACTACAACGTCCGAGTCAGAACCAACATGACCTTTTTAATGAAAATAAGACACCACCTGTGTGTGAGTTTTGAAGACATCAGATGAATAACATCCAGTTTCTGATGGTCACTTCCTGAAGAGATTGTTGGTGTATGCTCAGGAGCAGGAGGCCTAGTTTGATGTGATCGGTGATTGACCGAATAGCTTCACTGAGGCCGATTTTGTGCCGGTTACACGCATGTCACTTACACCCACACCATACGTAAGCTACCATGGTTACAAACATCTCACCAGCTTTGAAATGTTTCACGGTGAATGAAAAGAACACAAAGCTTGTAATTTGTAAGACCATTAAGAACAAAATAAGCTCTGGATGACCAAACCTTGAAAACGTTAAGCAAAATAAACTTAAGAAGATGCATTGCAATCAGTGCCTGTCTAGTATCCTCTCTTAACACTTTACACTGCGAAGGAATAGCCAGACAGATAAAGTCACTCAAAGGACTAGCTTGTGAAAAGTCGTGATCTTGATTTGTTATTAGCTTCCGATTCTAAATTATGAATTTTGACCATTTACAGTATTATTGCAATTATCAAATTGATACTTCCCTATTTTGCCTATTTTCAAAACAGGGAAAATATCAGGTCAGAGTCTTTTGTCGGGAAATATATGCTCAAAGTCTTGTATCTTGTATCTTGAATGAGTGTCTTTCAAATTGTGTCTGTCCAACTAAGAAAAAAAACTAATACCTGAAGTTATATAGTTCAGGTAGTACTTAAAATCAGTGAGGGTTGAGTTACACTTCATAAACCACAATTCCCCCCTTAGAAGTTTTGATAGTTACTTGAAGGGAATCCAGATAGGACTGTGTCTAAACTAAGGCTATTGTAGCTAAATTTTTCAAGTACTGTATGTTGGACATGATACTGTGATGTAATGATAATTGTGACATAATGTTAAAATAGGTCTTATGGTTGTGTTTCAGTAGTAGCTTGAAGGGTCTAATGCTGGATTGACCGCGCTGAAGAAACGTGCAAGTCAATAGCATGTGCATGGCCTGACTGGATTATACTGGTGTATACTGTATATAATCAGTCGGGATAGCATACAGCCCATATCGGGTCAATGGTTACTAAAACTTCAGTCCAGGCTTGCCTCCAAATTAACATTTGGAACTGGGCTCTTTTGATTCAGACTAGGTCAGTTTTCCACTCTCCTTTCAGGAGTCAAAAGTATTTGGATTTGTGATTCTGCTCATAAAACTAGGTATCAAATATCCAACAGCAAATTGTTAACTCTCTTATTTTTATGGGTGGAGGAGATAACACTTGGAGTACACAGCGACTTGTTCACTGTGATGTCAGTTGCACGGTGTAACTCTTTAACCATAGTTATTCAACCTGAAGATTAGTCTTTAACTACCAGCCACAGATAGGAGTCACCCTCAGTATAATCAGTTATTTATGAGAAAAGAAAACATAAATCATATGATCCAAATGCTTCAGTTTGCTTTTGGTTATGGCAAATTCAATAGGAAATAACTGCCTCACTTTTCTAGCTCACCCATTTTTAAAATAATTTTTCTCAACATTTCTATTTTGTTAAGAATTAAGGGAACACTTAATCGTCTTAATATAATACCTAGTCAGTTGAATCTCTGGGATATGGATATGTCCAGTTAGTAAGGGGATGTGAATCAGTTCCACTTAGTTTGGTGCAAATTAAAATCACAAAAGGTGGACAGGAGAAGCAACAGTAAGGCAACCCCGAAAAAGTTTTTGGTTTTGCAGGTTGTTGCCGCTGATCACTTATCTCGTCATCCTTCCTGGCTCATTTTTTTTCTAGTTTTGTGTTTTGCTAGAGTCCCTGGTAGCAAGATGTGGTACCTGCAACCAATTCACGTTGCACAGCTAGTCCTGCTCCTCCAGAATGGAACATCCATACATGTCACATTAAAGTTACTGTGTCTCTCAGCACAGTCTTAAGTGTGCGTAAAAAAACTGGATAGGACTGTAGAAGGACAACAACCCAGCATCAGGACTGATGTTTTCTCCTTTTAGGAGGAACAGGAGGAGCAATGCCAGAACCCTACAAAATGACCTCCACTGGCTACTCCCCTGTAGTGTTTGTTTCTGACAGTTTTGGTTTGCCATTGGTTCACAGTTCTCTTCTCAGACACCTCGGTGAACGTTATGCTGCTGGCAACATTATCCAGCGGGACTGGTATGGCGGTGGGTCAGTGATTGTCTGGGTAGGCATATCCTTGGAGGGTCTCTCAGACCTCCATAAGCAACCCAACAGTACACTGACTGCTGTTAGGTACCAGGATGAAATCCTCAGATCCATTGTCAGACCTTATGCCAGTGGAGTGAACCCTGGGTTCCTCTTGGGAACATAACAACATAACAGGACCAGTGTCCTTTTATGTTTTCTTCTACCACAGTAGGCACCTACTATGGCTTTTTGTGACCACTGTCGGTGGGTTTACATGGGACAGTTTTCTCCTTGTCGGATTGAACCTTTCCGAATTGCAATGTCGGTCGCTTGTTTACATGAATTGTGATCTTTTCCGACCCCGTGTTTACATGCATCAACTCACCTAATCGGAAACGCTTTCGCACATGCGCAGACGATCCACATTCCCGTACATGAGGTGACGATAATATTTTGGTGATTTCGGTGCCAACCACCATCAGGCGCCCAGAAGAATAATATGACAAAGAGGATGTGCGCAGAAGTGACTTTTTGCCCATCTAACTGTCCAAATACGTTAAAGTCTTTCAAATTTGCAATGAATAAATCACTCTCCAATGCAGACCAGTACTGGGGCGACGGTGGCTCAGTTGGTCGAGCGGTTGTCCACTTATCTGAAAATCAGTGGTTCGATCCCTGGCCACTGCGGCCCACATGTCAAGGTGTCCTTGAGCAAGATACCGATTGCGTGAATGGTTACTGCTCATGATGAGCATGTGGTGCCTTACATGACAGCTTCTGTGTGAATGGGTGAAAACTGACTCACGTTGTGAAAGCGCTTTGAGTAGTCAAGTAGACTGGAAAAGCGATATACAAGTACAGTCCATCTATCATTTACTGTTTTGAAGTCTGCTTATTTAAAATGCGTTGCAGTGCTGAAAAGAAATTAGCGGAACATGACGTCACGATGCTGAGCATTCGCAAATAAAACTACCTCCTTGCAAAGGAATGAAATCTAAGTCGGGTGCTCATCTAAGTGCTCATTGATGCCCTGATCCAGATCTGGGAGGGAAAGCCCTCAGGACACATCCAGCTGTGCAATAAGGAGCATGCCCAGACGTTGTCATATAGGGGTCAAACACACTACTGAGCCAAACTATGAGTTGTTGTGATGAAATTCACACCAGTTTGATTAACCTGTGATTTCATTTTTTGGGGGGATTTAGAATCCAGCCCTCAGTGGCTTCATAATTTTGGTTTCCATTGACCGGTCGTCATCAGTTTTTCTCATCAAATTAAACAATGTATATCGATATTTTAAAATTGAATATTTCGTTCACTGAGATATAGTATGTGATTTAACTGTTCCCCTGATTTTTTGACTCACAGTCAGAGGAAATCTGTGTGTTTGTGCTCTCTGTTACCCATTTGTCAGTAAAACCATTAGTCAGCAATGATTTAGCTCTGAACAGACCCGCCCTGGCCTGCTCTGTCCTGCTCATGGCCTGTTAATCCAGGACACTGACTCTCCATTTTACGGAGATAGGTGTTTCACATCTAGCGTCCTACTGCTAAAATATGCATGAAAATGCTTCTGTCGGTATAGATATATTAAGTTCAGATTCATATTAATATGTGTACACCTTACGATTTTAGAATTAGAAAAATGGAGGATACAGCTGTGAACTTTCCATACACATTCCCACCACTGACTTTGTTTCATATTCTCGACAGGAAACTAAGTTTGCAATGTCAGGGAAGTTCAAGGGTCATTAGAAGAAGCAAGAGACAAGCTTGAGCCATATACCAATCACATGAATGCCTGGGATAATATTAGTGCCAAGACTATGGACCTTGTTGTTAGGATTGTTTTATCCCTTTGTCGATGCATCTTCAGACAGTGTGCCATCAGTGTAGTTCAAGGTCCCATTTTTGGAGTGGTCCAATATTTTTACTGATTCCAATCAAATCCCTTGAATATGTGAAATTTTGGGGTGGATGGTGAAAAGAGAAAACCTTTTCCAAAATTCCAGTGGGACATCATCATCATCTTGAGCGGGAGAGGAAAGAAATCTACATGATTGATATTTCTGACTGTCATTGTAATTATTGTAATGTAATTCTATGAAAAGGATTTCACATCTCTCACTTGTTGTTTGGCCTTGGATTTTTATTTTCCCTTTTACTGTCTTAGTGAGTTATTGACTCTCAACCAGGGTTTCTGCTTTGTGTGCCATCAGTGTGGTGACAGCAAGAATGTAAAATCATGGTTGCTCCAGTCTTATGACCTGGTGCCTCTGAGCTAGTTCTCAATGACTGAAAGAGCAGCAGAGTGAGAAGCTGTACTGTGTTGTGTAGAGTATCTTAACAATTGCCTTCCTTGTCAAGAGCAAGAAGCCATTGGTCTCTGCAAACCACTGATCTTTTCTTGCTTTATAATGTGTATATTTGTCTGTCTGTGTTTGTGTGTGTGTCTTGGCGTGTCTTGTCTTGCTATTGGTGAGAGACTTTTGGTTTTTGATATTTAAATCTCAGTGTCCCAGCTGAAATGATAGCAATGATCCTGTCTTGGTATGTTCCCATCATTTGTATGGCCCATAGCTGTTTGTTTGTAAAAGCAGACTAAATCAACATGTAATTCTACTGTTTTTGTAGAAGAAATAATTTATGAACTAGAGCTGAAACAATCCGTTGACTAAAAAAAAGAACCCTTCTTAATCATGCTTTATGGTGGCCCTTGACTCCATATGTCACTGGGTACGTTAAGTCCTCAGTAGCTAAAATGTGGTTGATGCAGGTGTGTTACTTGCCTCACTGAAGGGACAAGTTACATGAAAGAAGTGCCTAGATGGAACGGTTGATTGAAGTATTATTTTTTGTAATTTTTTTCCCTGTGGAATTATTTTCATATCGTCAAAGTAGTTCAAGCCTGAAGTATCATATCAACATAAAGCACTTTTTGCAGTGAGCTAAAGAAGTAAAACCCTGGTACAGTTCGTGATGCTTATTGTTAGCAACATCATCGAGCAAAATTTGAAGAGGAATTTAGAAATAAATTTGTCAAATGTGGTTCAGATTAACCAAATCAATTGTTGATTAAATTGCAATGGAATTAACATGAATGTTTTGAAATTTATGACAAATAAAAGAGATATTGATCTTTTAAGTCAGTACTTTCCAATAGAGTTCATTGTAGCTAATCAGAGAGACATCCTGGAGCAGTTGATGGTGCTGCCAAGTATGTACGGAATAAGGACGTTTAATTCGTATTAAAGAATTGTTCTCTCTCGCTTTTATAAAGGTTAACTAAAATTTAAAACCCTTTAAACATATCATGCATTACTAAATATATCTTATAGGTATCAGCCTGTGAACTTAGCTTTGGATTGTTTTAGGCACATGCCAACTAACAACTTATATATAAGTTATTTATATATGTATGTATGTTACATATATACACACATATCTATATATATATATATATATATATATATATATATATATATATGTATATATATATACACACATATATATATGTGTGTGTATATATATTATAAATGTTCCATATATATATGGAGATAAAGACCTTTTTCTAAACAGACATTGTCATTTCTTTTAAATTTGCAAGTTTTGAATATTCATATTCATATATTCATATTCATAACTGTATTATAGTTATTACATTCCATTTACTCAACATGACACTACTGATTCCCCCCTAAATCTTACAAACGGAACCTTTAAGATGTTAAATGAATGAGTAGTGTTACACAGTGTACTTGTATTATAACAAATAATCCCCATATACAAAACAAACTGAAGTAGAGTATAACATCTGAACCTTTAAGGAATGTTTGACAGGCATTATTCAGTATTTTTGGAAAAGTAAGAGACCTTTTAATCAAGAATCAATGTGTAGATCTGAAAAGTAAAATTGATGAACCATTATTAAGTAATTATATTATATGTATGGGGAACTACAATGATTTAGGGTGCTGTTGTTGGCAGGAGCTTGAACGCAAGTCTTTCCTTTTAATCGCTGTTACTGTGTGGTTTAGCCATATTTATTTTCTAGTGAGGTTATTCCACTAATGTTTTTGCTAGAGAACATGGATGTTGACACATACAACCTCCTGAAAGATGTCTGTTTAATGCCAAGCCTTGGTATAGTATAAACAATATCACATTACATTTCTTTTTTCCATCTCTCCCACCTCTTCGCCCCTATACTACTATTTCTCTTTCTTCTTTACTGTATTTTACTCTCTGTAACATTTTTTTTTTTTCATCCAGGTTTATGTGTGCCCAGATGCCCAATCCTGTCCTGGAGAGCATCAGCATCATCGATACTCCTGGAATTCTGTCAGGGGAGAAACAAAGGATAAGCAGAGGTCTGTCTTACAAAGATACCACACTTAAAGCATTCTTTCACTCTTCTCCACAACACCCCTACTGCTGTTTAACAGAGACAGATCATCTGAGCTCTGAAAGTGATATTCTGAACAACAGTGCCTCGTACATGTGCAAAACAAACATATAGAACCCAGAAGTTCAAAGGGCCTCATTCACCAACCGTTCTTAGGAAGAAATGTCTTCTTACGAACCAATGTTTTCTTAGTTGAAGTAAGGTGCTGGCTGCAAAGTCCCTGCCTCAGATTGTGGTTTCGTCAGCGGGAGTTCATCTGTAAGTAAATAATTCGGTCCACGATGTGCTGATTAATCTCTGATAATTGTGGGGAAGCCTATCCCCTGCCAGTGGTCAGCATTTCTCTTCTGTGTTTAGCAAGATGTTTATTAACCTCAATGCTCGCAGAACGTGTATTAGCATCTCATGCATCGTTTTCTGTGTTTTTTTAATCTGTTACTGTCATAAATAGGATGGCCCGTTGGCTGGCCACTTCCTGCGGCAATATCTCCACTTCAAAACTGCTGAAATATTTTTACCTTTGGAGTCCAGTGCTCCACTGTCTTTACATTTTCTCCATGGTATTTTCCTCACTTTTCTTCTTTACAATTTCTGTGTTTGTCGTGTGTCTGTGCTGAAGTTTGATGCCCTTTTATGGGAATTGGCATGGCGTTTACCTATGATAATTAGGATAACAGGTATGAGCTTACACCTATGCGTGCTGAATGGGATTCACCAAGTTAAGAACAAAGGTGCGAAAAATGTATCGGTTAAAGAAGTCTTCATAAATCTGACGGACTTTCTCTTAGAAGTCTTTCAAGAACAAAATTGAAGAAAGTACTACCAAAGAGAGTTGGGAATATTCTTAATTATTCTATATATTCTTCCTTATTATCAGTATTCCTTGTTTGGCATTTTCTCTACAAAATAAACATTATTGGACTAACTTAAAGGGCTGTCAAACCTGTATTTAACTCTTAAAGGCCTCAGGTCAAACCTTAGCTAAATTGTTAATTTGAATTCGATGGAGGCTTTCATAGCGTGACAGTAGCAAGGAAAAAGTGCTACACAATATTACGTGAATTTCCTGTCCCTCTAACTTTGGTTTTCTATTGCACCATCATCTTTCACATCCTTCCCTTTTTATGTTTTCCTTTCTTTTTGTTTTAAGTTTGGTCTGTTGCTACGTTTATCTTGAAATGATTAATAATATCAGTTTTAAATATTTCCACTGGCTGGGTGCCCTCTCCTTTAGTCCAAGGCTGTATCAGTCATTGTTTTATAAAAGGTAATATCACCATGAATAAATAAATCAATTCATGTTTTTATGAAGTTTCATGGTCAAAAATTTCCATATGCGCACTTCTATTTATGATGATTTCATAGAAGAGTGGATGAATTTTACAGTGCAACTGAATCAGCTTCTTCTTTTTCAACCTTACTAGAGCCCCTTAAGGAGGAAGCCCTCATATAAGCAGAAGACCTTTTGTGTACTCTAGTATCTAGGAAGGATGTGGAGTAAAATGGCAGACACAGCAGAGTTCCCCAAGAGTGCCCTCCCACTTTCACCACTGCTGCTTGTGTTTCAATGACACCTGATACAAAGTCAATCTTCTCTCTACTCTGCAGTCTGACATGACACAGCAAATGTAAAAACGTATGAAAAACAAACTAAGACTTAAAGAATAGTGTTTGAGTGTTGTGTTGTGGAATTAATTGGCAATTAATCAGAAAGTAACAATTTTGATAAGTTGCTTTTTATTTTGGACATAATCTTTGTTTATTTCTGTTCCATATACAAGTTTATTTAATATCTTGAGGTATTGAAAATATTTGTTAGTTAGAGTCCTAATAAGAAACAGTTGCACAGACGAAAGTAATGCATATTCCTTAAAGGCCAAAAAGAGACTAAACATTCGAGCATAAAAAGAAAAGATGTGTATGAATGAAATAAGGGCTCATGTCTAAGTTACCCTATTTAGTGGAACAGGTGAAAGCTGTTGTCTTATAATGTAATGATTCTATATATACAGACTTTCTTTCAGGCCCTTTCTTTCTATTTTGCTCAAACACATGTGCACCAACTTATTATTGTTCCGACTGTGTCATATACAAACAGGACTGACAGGATTTTGCATATTGAATGAGAGGTTGGTGTGTGTGTGTCTACCATTAATCACCAAACTGTTTTTATCGCTCAGTACAAGTATAAATGAGCTACACAGTCAGAAACCGTGAAATAGTTTTGACGAGGAAATGGATGCCAAGTCTTTTCAGTGAATAATACTTTGTATTTCCCTTTGAGTTCAGCGAATATTGCTCAGAACTTCTTCGTTTGGGAGCCAAGGCATGATTAAAATCTATTTAATAATTCTTTGGCAGAATCATATCTTTTTCATAAGATTTTTTAATTGATATTTTGCACACAAATTGCCATTGTTGGATCACTCGAGAGTAACAGCCATTGAAAAGTGGTACAAGAGAAAGAAAAATAGATTAAGAAAAAAGAAAATTTTATATATCTCACATTTTACATCAGATTAGATGATAGCGGATTATGATAGCACATTTGATTATTGAATTTCAAATAGAAACTCTAGGACTGTTTAAATCTGAGCCCTCTATTCCCCTTGTTTATGGTACAAAACTGGGAAAAAAAGTCAAAAGAAATTAACTTGGTCCCGTATAGTTTTGGGAAGAAATGCAAATAAATATAAGCAACTTGTTTTGTAACTTAGAGGCTCATAATACTATTAGGTGTTTGACGATATGGAAAGGATCTTACGGAGATTCATGTCTGTCTGTTAACTTCAACAAAAGTAAAGAAACCGTAGAAAATGACTTTCTCTGTAATCAAAGTTTTGGTAAAAAATCAACTGACCATTTTCCATAATTTTATTCCTTGAATTGTATGAATGTTCATAGTTCAATCACAAATTTCCTTCCAAATAATTGAAATCATGAACAAGAAACGTACATTGATCTGCAGAGAAGAATGATGTTCATTAATCTATCTATCTATTATCTATCCTCAAGGACATATCATTGCAAAATGTTTTGGCTATCCAAAAGTAGTCTAACAGTAATGATTTTATTTAGTTGAGTTGGTTAAGCAGTTGTCCACTTATATGAAGGTCGGTGGTGCAATCTCATGTCCCTGCTGTCCAAATGTAGAAGTATCCTTGAGCAAGATACTAAACCCCAAGTTGCTTCCAATGGCTTTTCCATTGCTGTGTGAATGATGACCTGAATGGTTATCGCTCCTGATGAGCAGGTGGCGCCTTGCACGCCGTCCTTGGTCATCGCTGTATGAATGTAAATGTGAATGGGTTAATGTTGCCTCGCATTCTAAAGCGCTTTTAGTGCCTGAGCAGCCTAGATAAAAACTATATACAGGAAGTACAGGCCATTTAAATTTTACTTCTCTCTTCCATTTCTCCCTTACATGTGTGTGGGTGGTTCAAGCTGTGAACTCTGATGGGAAGTATGAGAACATAAAATGTTCTACAACGTCACACTGTGAAACCAGTAAAGGCCGCAACCCAAGTCACAATTGATGACTCGACATGAATCTGAAATGTCTAATGTCATTTATTGAAACTTCACACATAGCTGAATTGACATTCTGGCCATAAGAGACCCAGAGATGGATGAGAAACTTGAGCTCAGGTAATGGTGGTCATTGTTGATATTTTTGTGTTTTTTCTAGACTGAATTATTAAGAGAGAAAATAATCAGCAAATTAATCATAAATAATTGTAACAGCCCCCTGTCCATTTTCTTTTAACGTATACATTGATGTACAAAAGAGATATCTGTTATTCTTTTAAATTTTGAAACTAGTGTTAAGTCACACAGATTTCTGTCTTTTCTGAAGCACAGATATGTATATAAATCAGTCATGACATTAACATCAGCATAGATTCCAATTTTCCCCAACTCCCCCTTTCTTCTTTATCGTTCAGCTGTTCCCTTTTGGGGTTGCCATAGCTGGAGCGAGATCATCTGCTTCCATAGTTATGTAGTTATTTTTTCCGCAACTGCCAAACTTCCTAATTCCAAGAGATTTAAATTAAGACTAACTTCTAATTGGATCTGATGACTAAAAAAAAGTAGTAGTATTATATAGTAATACTACTACTTTAGTATTCAGTAGTATTATGACTTTTCTGTCAAAAGCAGGTGATTATGAGATCTGTCCCAATTTGTGGGTGACGTATCACTGCATTTCTAGTAGTGCCAGGACTTATCCTGTTTAGGGTCATGGGGGCTGGAGCTTATCCCAGCTAACATTGGGTGAGAAGTGGGGTACAACCTAAATGAGTCTCCATTTCATCACAGGGCTGACACATAGAGATAAACACTGCAGTCAAAAAGATTAATCATTCCTTGAATCGTCCAGCCACTTGACTGAAAATATATAGAAGCTGACATTTGGAACATCTCACTAATCTTACTCTTGTAGTTTAATTTGCTTAGTACCTTCACCAATGTGTGTTCATGATCTGTCGTCAAAATACACTCTTAGTCAAAACAAAGCAGCATGGATGAAAGGAGCAAACACGGAGCTGGCAAAGAAGTCTCAGAAGAGTTTTTACCAAAAAGGAAAGAGTCTCTGTGACAGAGACCCAAACAAAAATATTTGCTTCACCATTGCACCTGTTGTCACTTTCATTTACACCAAAAATAGGTGACACTGATTCACAATCCCTCGTGCTTCCTAAATGGACAGATTGATATCCCTGAGGTTTAACTGGCTTTGTGTCATACTGCGATGACTAAGTGTTCCCTTAATTTTTTTGAGTAGTGTATATGAAATAATTTTAATTATTAATTTTAAGTTATGATATTGTTAAGTCATACCACCCAACCGTAGCCCTGACATTTATAGTCCAGCCAGCCCATCACAACACTATCCACCAGTATTCCACCCTTGTTGTTCCTATAAACATAGAAACTGTCACTAGTTAATGTCAGCAAAAGGTGCAAGAGAGTGAAATAAATATACAACTGACAGAGCTACTACCAGTAATAGGTGAAGGTTACTCATCATTAGTCATCTTCATCATGGCAGGCCACAAATTCGACCTGTCTTCCCAACAAGTCCCCTTTTCCCTCAATGCCTATAACTGCTTACTGATTCAACTACACAATCCACATTGAGAGTTGTTGTGATGAAATTCACACAAGTTTAATCAACTTGTGATTTCCTTTTTTCCTGTTGATTTTGGCTGTGACTTAGAATACAGACACTCACTGGGTTCATGATTTTTGTTTCCACTCACTGTTCTTACGTGATTTTGTTCTTATTCTCTCGTTTTTTTAGCTTGTGCCGTCTCTGTACTACTTTTATTTTTTTTCCTATCCATTTTGACAGTTGACAAAGCCTAGCCTTAATCTTCATCATCAAAAAGTATGTTTGGCTGCCATTGCTTTATGGGTTAGTTGTTGTTATAAGAAAATTATAGATTTGTTTGTATTTTAAATTGAAATTACAACATGTGTTGCCAATCAGGATTGTGCTTTATGTGTCATATGACAATTTAAATCCTGTATATGGATCACAGTAAATTGTTGATGTTATATGCAACAATTGAGTCTAAGTATGACCAGCTGTTTGTGTTAAAAACAGACGTAAGAGAGAATGAACAAATGTCCCACACTGCATCCCACTGGGACTTTAGTCTTTAAATATCCCCCTTTTATCTCCTTCTATTTTCACATGCCGTCCTGCTGGACTAAGGTATCCAGGATCCAGGGCATCCAGGAGGCCACAGAATGGAGGCTACAGATTTTTTTTTTATCTATACGTCCTCTTATGTACATATAATACCACTTTTGTGTTGTCCTTCTCTCACTTGATGTTTTTCCCCTCTTCTCTTTATCCATCAAAATCACAAATTCAATTTATATCACTTTCCAGCCACCGTCTTTGTGTCTCATTTGTATACATGTGCTCAGACAGACGGAGTCGGCAAGGCTGGAATGCATGTACATGAGACCTGGCACTGATTTTGCATGACAGCTGAAATGAGAATTGAAAACAACTATATTCCCCTCTGAACAGACACTAATCAAAACCAGAATTCTTGCTTCTCCTTTTCTTCTCCTGTTCCAAGTGGCAAATGAGAATGGATATAGTAAAAAGGCCACTTTTATGTTATAACTGTTACCCTCCTTGTTCCCAAAAAAAATAAGAGTAGAGTACAATAAGTTTATATACCCAAGCAGCAACAGTAATGTATTTGTAACCCAAACCCAAATTAGGTTAAATCTTTCTTGTGTTACCACCATAACAGACACCTGGTAGCATACTTTTAGCATTTACATATTTATGCAGTGAAAGTAAATCAAGCCAATCCTTTACATGAATTAAATTAAATGGTTTTTATCAAAACAGCTTTTAAAATTAGACAAACTATCACCTCATATTTTAACCTGTAATCAATTACCTATTAACCTTTATAATATGTATTTATCCTTCAATGAAATATCAACAGTCTATGAACCACGTAGCCAATGTAATGCTAATGCAGATCCTAATATCATCGAACTTAACAAAATAGTTATCTTCAGATCTTAGATAACCATAAAACAATTTGTACATGCCCACAATGCTATGAAAGGCATTATATGTATGCAGATGTCAATGGGTTTGATCCGAGATAACAGCCGTAAGAGCTACTTACGCGAAGTGCGTGCAATGCTGACTTATTTTCTGACTCTCAGTCACATGACACAAGACTAAACGTAACTCTTACAGACTTGGTGAGGCTCTCAAAATGACCATTACAGAAACAGAAACTGTAATTCATTTGCTTAACTGCAACATAACTCATCACTGCTGTGATTGTTGTTAATTCTGAAAAAAGGATCTGGGATAGGTTATTTCATGCTCGAGCAAAGTACTATAGATTGACGTGTCTTTTTTTTTTTTGTACAATTTGTACAAAGGACTTTGTACAAATTGTTCTACCTACACTGCCTACCTTGTTAAGTAATATGTAACCAGGGGAGAAAGCGCTACCTCTTGAGTGTTACTTTATAAACACTATTGAATCAACATGACTTGCTATATATATATATATATATATATATATATATATATATATATATATATATATATATATATATACTTACAATTAAACATGGTCTAGTCCAACACACGTTTTTCTGACTGACTGGAGCTTTTAAGCTTTGTCTGGTTGAAAGCTTGTATTTCTCTACACCAGTCTGCCTGGTTTGCTTTTTGTATGCAGAGCAATTGTCCAGATTTTATGATTTGGACTTAAGTCGGACATAGTTTCTCAAAATTATGTCAAAACCTTTGACTGGAATTCTATATGAATGGGAAGACTTCCTGGATTTTTATTTCACTTGCAGGTGTCATCTCATTACTGTAGGAATTAATCATTCTCCATATGCATATCTGGACTACTTCAAAAGAGCTTCTTATCACGAGTGAGCTTGACAGCAACCAAATCTAATCTTGGAAGATAAAAGATTCAGATTTCCTTTATTTGTCATTTCCCATCCATATCCCTACACGAAAAAGAAATATAATTGAAAATAAGAATAAATTCAAAACGTAACAATAAATAAATTTAAATCAATAAATGAAACCAAAATTTGTTTTAAATGTTTGTTTTATATTATTTTTCAAAATCAGAAACAAGAAAAGAAAAAAAGAATAAAATGTGTACCAACCATGGTAATCTAATGAACTATTACAAATACTGTACCTATATTTGGTCAAATATGTTATTTTAGACATATCTGTGTCAATAGATCCGAAATACATCAAGAAATGATGGTACAGAATTAACCAACCATGTTTAAAGTAATCTAGGTATTTTCACTGTTAAACAAACTATGGTTTTTTCTGCAAGATAGAACTTACGAGTTTAATTTCTTATCTTTAAAAAGGCCAGCTTTGAATGTGTCGTGATCAAACTTTTTATTCACATCTAAAGGATTCTTATCAAGATTATTGGTTTATCTTAAAATTAGTCAGCTTCAAATTGTTATGAGATTTTGAACTGCCGAATATCAATATCAGTTTAAGTTCAGAAGTCCTTAAAACAGATCCCCAATACTAAGAAACAAAGAAATGGAGTATTTATGATCATATGGTATGCTAAATCTCAATGTTCTTGTCGACTCTAATGTGTGATGGTAAATGCGACATACCTTTGAAAAAATGAATTCAGATTTTAACATTTTAAAAGTGGGGGAAAAATCCAGTTAAATGGCTGTTAACCAACTAGAAGTGCAATGGTGTAAGTCATTAACTGGCACAACTATGTCTGGATATATTCCATCGCTAATCTTTGTCTCCTTTTCCGTCTCCAGGATATGATTTTGCTGCGGTGCTGGAGTGGTTTGCTGAGCGTGTGGACCGCATCATCCTCCTGTTTGATGCCCATAAGCTAGACATCTCGGATGAGTTCTCAGAGGTGATCCGAGCTCTCAAGAACCACGAAGACAAAATGCGCGTAGTGCTGAACAAAGCAGACCAAATCAGCACTCAGCAGCTTATGAGGGTCTATGGAGCACTGATGTGGTCTTTGGGAAAAATTATCAACACTCCAGAGGTAAGAATTTGTGTTCACCGTGTAACCCTCATGTGTATTGAAATGAACATTTTGATGTCATGTAATCTTCGGGAGATCTTGACAGAGATCAGGTGACTTAGCCGAGGATACAGTCAAAAGTGACACAGATTAGCCAGTGTTCTGAATTTGTCAAAGACACATTTTTATAATTTTAATGTATGAACATAGTGAACGTGAGCAATTTTCACTCTGTCTCAAACCCTACCCCATGTTATGTGACCCAGCCTCCCTTGTGATTTATTTTCCAGCTCTGTAGTTACTGTTTGATCTGGTGTCACATTCATCAACCGTTTCCAGAGAAACCCATGATTCATATCAGGAATTATTAATTGAAATTGAAAGGGCATTGTATGGTAACAACTCTACCAACAACTCTACCACAGATGACGGACACATTTAAAAAAGGACTTAAAACTTTCCTTTTTAGCAGAACCTATAACTTTAATTAACATTGCTGCTTTTTGGTCAGGCTTTTATATAGTTATTATTTTATTTTTTATTGATGCTTTTATCTGCTTTTGCTTTGTAGCACTTTGAGATTTGATCCAAATGTAAAGTGCATTATAAATTAAATGTATTATTATATTGTTAAATCTGATGCGTAGAATGTACACATTTAAAATAAATTTTCAATATCATAATCCTGAATAGCATTGTCCCATATCCAGTATTTATATTTTGAAATGTGTTTTTTTTGTCTGCTGACACATTCTCACCTGATCTTGTTGTCATTCATCTGACCTATGAAATAATGTCTCTTATTTAACTTATATAACTTGTAAAAACTATTCCAGGTGGTTCGCGTATACATCGGGTCTTTCTGGGCCCAGCCCCTGTTGGTCCCAGACAACCGGAGGTTGTTTGAAGCTGAGGAGCAGGACCTTTTCTTGGACATTCAGTCTTTGCCACGTAACGCAGCACTACGCAAACTCAACGACCTCATCAAACGAGCACGCCTTGCTAAGGTCAGTATTAACAAGGCAAAGAGTCTACAGCAGGGGGTGGGCAAAGATTTTCTTTCAGGGGCCACATTTCAATTTCAATTTCAAAGTGTTAATTATCATATGCACATTAAGAAACGTGTTTCCATGTACAATGAAGTGCTTAATTTGTCCACAGAATGCCAAACTATTTTAGTATAAATAAGTATAAAAATAGATAAATAATACAAAAACAAGGCAATACAACAATAAAACAATCCAAATGTAGATGTCAATCTGAACCCCAGATTGTAAATAAGGGCCAAATTTTTGTCTCAAATTTTTGTCCCACGGAACCTCTATTTTGTCACCAATATTGAATATAGTAAACATACTCTGCAGTTACTCTTACTCTTCAGCATTTAATGAAATGAAAAGTCCTTCCAAACATTGTGAGACCTGACTATTCAATCCAAACGGAATTATCCAAAACACAATATAAAATAGACCCAATCAAATTATCATGATAAATGAGATATTATCTGATGTCATGCAATATTGGAAGCATTATGGATACAGGTCTATTTACCACACATAGCGTAGTTTGTTGTTTGTGCAGGCCTCCCAGCGCCATCATTCAATACCGGATGAGATCTGTGACATGTTGATGAAAATAGTTAAATATTTATATTGGATGTTTTAAAAGTAGACTGGCTTTCACGGGATACGCTTAACTATATGTCCATATATAGTTGACATATAGCTTAAACATATGTCCATTGCATGTGGTGTAAAACAAATTGTGACTCAGCCAACCAGAGTTGCTTCAATTATAACAATATCGACCCGTATCAACCATATTTTCTCAAATGTTTCAGAACACTGCTCAAAGACTGTTTAATTTACAACCGGCTGTAGTGACTACAATATATTGGGAGTTACAGGCAAAACTAAACTACCTAAAGTAGTAGTAAGATAGTGTGTCGCAGATCTTATAAACCTTCCAATGAGGAGCTTTTTGTGAGTGAAATTCAAGCTGAAGATTGGTCTGAGTTTTATAATATTTATAAAAAAGATTCTGCACTTCATGGAAATTTTCATGAAAATTGTGAACAAGCATACACCATTGAGAAAAATTACAGTTACAATGAGATATGCACAAATCTAAATGAACTAATGCAGAAAATATATAAAGCTAAGAAAAAGCTAATAGTTAAGGTGAATTAATAGAATTCTACAAGACTTTGAGAAATAAGGCTAATAAGAAGAACAATGAGGGAGAACTGCTAAAACTTGTTCTTCCTCATTTACAGAAATATGTAAATGAGATTTCAATTTGTTCTTTACATTTGGATCAAATCTCAAAGTGCTCATTTAAGCTCTTTACGCACACATTGTCGTGCGTTGCACCAAAGCAATTGTCTGTTCCTATTTCTCATTTATTTAATATAAGCTTTTTAAACTGTTCATTCCCTGAAAAATGTAAGGACTCCTAAGTTATACCATTGCCTAAATAAACAAAACCTTTTACAGGAGCAAACAGTCACCATATATAAGTCTACTCTCAATACTTAGTAAGGTACTGGAGAAAATAGTTTTTTGTATTTTTAAAACGGTTGCGGAAATATTTTTTCTCTAATGGGTTGATAAATAAATTTCAGCACTAGAGGAAATGACGAGAGGAAATGACTAGAGGAAATGCATACCCGCAGACTAGGTGGTGCAGTGATATTGAATTTTAGTTTTGTTTTGGATCTGGTAGTTGTGTAATATCAATGAGAGAATTAGAGTTACCTATACTCAAAGAGACTTTTTTTTCTCAAACAGAGCAATCACACCAAGGAAAAAAATATATATATATTTTAACTCACAGTACATTGATAAATACCCAAAACCTAAGTAATTGAAATGTATGAAAAAACAGGATCAATAATTGTTTCATAAATAATTTTTTTTTAATTAATATTAAACAACAGTCATTAAAGAAAGTGAAATAAATACATATAAAACCTCTATTTCATTGAAGATAACAAAATAAATTAAATAAAGAATGCTTCGGATCTTATGACACTATTCCTCTAGGTGGGAAATATTCCATTGCAACATTTATTGGGCCTCTCGGAAGTATTTCCATTCTTGTCAGATGTATTTGTACTATTGAAATAATCGATGAAAGGCAGCCATATTTTCTAGAGGTTGTCTTGTTTCTTCAAGGAGGGCGTGATCTTTTCCAGTTTTGAATGTTTCGTAAAGTAACTCGTTAAATTTAAGTGTTTTTGGTGACTTCTTTTTCCAGTTAAGTAAAATCAGTCTTCATGCTAGCAAGCTGACAAAAGATTTCATATTATTATCTGTGTTGTTTTTGATTTGGCCTTTGCTTACAATTCTAAGAACTGCTATAAGAGGGTCAAAATTCTTGACGGTGTTCCTGAGATATTTCGAAAGATGTCGCCATTGCTCATCTGTAATTTCTTCTCCAAGTTCATCCCGCCATACTCTTTTCAAGTGTTCCATATTTGTTGTATGTGTCCGTTCTGATTGTTTACCATATATATTTGATAGTGCATTATAAATTAAATGTATTATTATTATTATTATTATTATTATATTCCTCATCTTTTATAAGGGGTCTTGTAGAAAACTAATTCCATTGGTCTGGGGGCATAGGGTATAATGGATTATTCTACTGAATAAAATCCCTTACCTGTGGATATTTAAAGAAGTGTGACAAGGTGTGTTGTATTTTTCTTTTATCAGCTCAAAGGAAGGGAATATCTGTTCAATAAAAATTAACCATGAATTAATTTACACCCTTCCCTGACCAGTCATCACATATTTTGTTGTTGTAAGACAGCATATATTAATGGTTTTCAATGAGAGGACTTTGAATGGAAACCGCTCTGCACAACAAACTTAATCACATACTTCAAATTTAATCATCTCAAGGAACATAGGAAATTTCAAGAAGCTAAAGTTGGCAGAGCGGCTAAAGGTAGCGACAGACCAGAGCCAGCCACGAGCCCTGAAGTCACTACACAAAGCCAACATATAACATATGATCGACTGAAAGAGGCTTACAAAATTAAATTTTCGGGGTCAGAACACATACACAATACGGACCAGCCTTACTTCCACTGTAGTCCTTCAAATAAGAGCACTTACATTACACTGCTCTTGGTTTTAAAACTCTAAGAAAAACAAAACAATTCAGGCCGGCCCGATTCGTTGAATGAAAAAAATCGGTTATGATCGATGAAGAAAATTACAATCTATATGATACAGGATCCAAGGATATTAACCTTTTTTGTACAGTAAGCAGATCGATATCTGATAAAATGTTGTCGGGAATAAGCCTCTTTCTAGAGATTCATTACAAAACGCTAAGGAGTAGAGGGGCAATTTATTTTGGGAACATTTCACACAATTCGGCTATATACCCGAAAGGACCTGGAGCCTTTGAATTTTGTAAACTGTGTTTTGCTTTGGTTCCCTCCTCTAGAGTGACTGATTGTTCTCAGGAATCTTTAACACTTTAACACAAAGTATCAAAAAAGTTTCCCAAATGCCCGACTCCACGATATTCTTATCTGGTGTGCTAGATATTTTCCCATCATTCTCCCACTATTCATAGTATTCATCTCTAGACTGATTTATCAAATTAAAGGGTTCCGCTGACGAGAAGAGATCTTTCTTTAGAGCTCTAGGGTAGGGAATGTTGCATATTGGCTATTCTGATTTTAAATTTGTTTGATTAATTTCAGCCTTTCCTTTTTTTGTGGTTTGAATAGTTGTGCACTTTGGTTTTATTTGACCACAAATATAAGCCTTTTGTCTTTCCCATAAAGTATGGTTAGTGATTTCCGGCGTTGTATTTGTTAGTAGATATAAACTGATTTGGGCTTTTTTAAATTCAACATATCATTTATTAGATAATTTTATGTGGGCGTGATCAGATAGAACAATGGCTTCATTATAAATTAAATGTATTATTATTATTATTATAATCCATATTTTTTACCGCCCAATAATAATTTGCTATCTATAAAAACATAATTAATTCTTGAGAGGAGTTATGGGGTTACGAGATAAAATGAATCTTTCCATTGAGTCGGATCAGTACATGTCGAAATGTCTTTCAACCCTAACCCTTTCCAGTTTAAGAAATTCTGGATCTGTTTTGCCCATTTTGTCAAAGCCTGCTGTATTTTTGATAATCCGTCCAATGTTTTATCCATAATGGAAATAAAGTCTGCTACCAGAATCCGCATGTGGGTGTGCAAATAACTGAACTGATCATTTTCGCATCCTCGTGGTTGCGGCCATATATATTTGGCAGTATGCTATCTATGTAGGGAAATAGATGTGAGATCCTCCGCAACCAAAAAAAAAAAAAAAGTAAAAACAAACAGAAAATACATATTCATCAACATTCAAAATGCCGCCGCTCAGCTTTTAACAGGCTCGCGCAAGCAAGAGCACATCTCCCCCATTCTGGCCTCCCTTCACTGGCTACCGGTACATCTTAGGATTCATATTAAGGTTTTATTGTTTATTTTATATATATATATATATATATATATATATATATATATATGTGTGTATATATAGATATCTATAACAGCGCCGATACAAGCTTTATCTCTGATGTAATATTCTCAACAGTTTGGACAAAGCCTTTCTCTACATGATGACAGAGTTCAAAGTTCTAAGATATTTGCCTCTTTTCTGTGTTGGGACATGAATAATCTCCTTGGTATCATTCCCTATGGTGGTGTACCTGCAGTAATGTGCATAACTGCCTACCACTAGCTTAAAAAGTAATAAAAGTTACATTAAAAAAAATATGATTTATCTGCTTATATATAAACATAACATAACAACATAATAATATAACATAACATTATTTACTTTTGTATAACTAAAGTTTAAGCTATGGTTGAACAAAAGGGCAACCTTTGCAGGGCTGTGTCCAGACAACAGATGTCGGTGGACAAATGAAAATCTCTAGCTTACATCCCAAACTTCTTTAGAGGCTAGAAATTCCCCCTCCACAAGTGGAAGGTAATCTTCATCAGAGCTGTCATCCTGCTCTCCATCATCATTTTGATAAAATTTAGAGAAATCTTCACCATCCCAATCAATTCCGTAAAGAAGAACATATTCAGAAAATATTAAACTCTAAAACGTTCAGATGATTAAAAAAATAAATTGCCATTAAGTGCGGCTTAAAAACTGTTCAAGGGCTTATTGAAAAATTTATTTTTCTATTTCTTGCTCAACGATGCTCATGTCATGTAATATATGAAAATAAAAACATTGATATATAAATTGTGAATATATGCGAAACACAAGACATGTATTGAGTTTATTATGTTGCACTGTTATGAAAGTTTAACCGTTACCTTTCTTCAAGGCCCTCCATTTCTAAGGATTATGCAATGACTTTCTCTGACATGACATGCTCTTAAATGTTCTTCGTTTAACTTTACATCCGCAATACATAGAATACATGAACAGCATCATTACTCACTTGTTAAACTTGCGGCAGCAGGTTAATGATTAGGTTCTAACATTACATGTTTATTAGAAATAATCACCAGCAGCTGTACACTATCATTAACAGTTTGAGATCTCCCAGCCTCTAAAGTGTTTCCCAGAAATCTCACAGCAGGAGGCTGAGGTTATCATCAGGACCATGAAACCCTCCACCTGTGCCCTCGACCCCTTTCCTACAGCCCTAGTGAAAACTAACATCTCTTCCATCAGTCCCCTCATCACCGCTGTAATAAATCAATCCCTCCAGGCCGGCTTTGTTCCATCTGCCCTAAAAGCCGCCAAAATCAGACCACTCCTCAAAAAACCTACTCTCGATCCAGAAGTTTTTACTAATTACCAATTCACCAATTTCCAGAGTCCCATTCCTCTCCAAAGTTCTGGAAAAGTAGTTGCTGCCCACCTCCAGGACCACCTCAAATACAACAACCTCTTTGAAACCTTTCAGTCTGGTTTCCGCTCCGCCCACAGCACAGAAACAGCTCTGCTTAGAGTCACAAATGACCTACGGATGGCAGCAGATGCTGGTTCACCTTCCCTCCTGATTCTCCTTGATTTGTCTGCTGCCTTCGACACAGTTGACCATGGAATACTCCTACACCGCCTACATCACACCACTGGACTCACTGCCACCACCCTAAATTGGTTTCAATCCTACCTCACTGACAGAACAGAATACGTTTCCCTTGGAAGTTCAAGGTCCCGGACACACACGGTCACCTGTGGAGTCCCCCAGGGATCAGTCCTTGGACCCATTCTCTTCATACTATACATGCTCCACCTTGGCCGTGTCATCAGTCGATATGGACTCTCATTCCATTGTTACGCTGATGACACGCAAATCTACATAAAAACTGACAGATGTTCCTCCGCAGCCTCTCCATCCTCATCATCATCATCTCCCCTGTCAACTCTCCGCGCTTGTCTGGAGGAGATAAAGGTGTGGATGAAAAACAACTTTCTCCAGTTGAACAGCTCCAAAACCGAAGCTATTTTAATTGGCACCCCACATCAGACCCAGTCTTCCTCCATAACCAGTATTACCTTCTCTGGTCACGACATTCCCCTCTCTTCATCAGTCACAAATCTCGGTGTAAGATTTGACCCTCAACTCACTTTTGAATCCCACATCAAACACATCTGCAAGATCTCCTTTCACCATCTCAGAAATATTTTGAAACTCCGTTCTTCACTCACCTTGAGTGATGCTGAAAAGCTGGTCCACGCGTTCGTCTCGTCCCGACTGGATTACTGTAACTCACTTCTCATCGGGATCCCTGATAAAAGTCTTCAAAGACTTCAGTATGTTCAAAACAGTGCTGCAAGGATCCTGATGAGAGTTCGTAAACACGAACACATCACCCCCGTTCTTCATTCCCTTCATTGGCTTCCCATATCCACCAGGATTGATTATAAGATCTCTCTCCTCATTCACCAGTGCATCCATGGTAACGCACCCCCCTACCTGAAAGAATTACTCACCCCACTGACCTCGACACGATCCCTCCGTTCTACCCAGTCATACTGCCTCCTCCTTCCCCGGACTAAGCTCAGCACCATGGGTGATCGGTCCTTCTGTTCTGCTGCCCCTCGTCTGTGGAATGCCCTCCGTGACCATCTCAGGGCTCCACAGATGACCGACACATTTAAAAAAGGACTTAAAACTTTCCTTTTTAGCAGAACCTATAACTTTAATTAACATTGCTGCTTTTTGGTCAGGCTTTTATATAGTTATTATTTTATTTTTTATTTTTATTGATGCTTTTATCCGCTTTTGCTTTGTAGCACTTTGAGATTTGATCCAAATGTAAAGTGCATTATAAATTAAATGTATGATTATTATTATTATTATTATTATTATTATTATTAACAATATAGTTACTTCGTGTTTTATCCTACATCAGCTTTTGAGCAGGTTTAACGATATGTGTTTATTGGTAACTATCTTTATTAGCTGTGGACTGTCCTTTGTAATGATTCAGTTTTTCATAATGAACACAGGCAAATGTGAAAACGGACCTATGCACAGATTGTACAAGGAAACTATTTTGGAACCACGATCAATCGTGGTTCCAAAGTTGTGTGTTCAGTTGTGTTTTCAAATTTTGACTGGTACTCTGCACTTTTTCTGCACAGTGAAGCATAAACACTAGGACCCTTTTTTATTCGGTAGCATCAGAAATCCTCAAATTTAGATATTCTGATATGATGTGTTAAAATTTTGTGGGGATTCCAGTCTCCCTTTAATTTAGTAATAATAACTTCATATTATCAATAATCAAACTCCCCCTTTACCACAAAAGCATATTACGCTACGAACTTAAAATATGGCCATCCATATTTTTGTTTTGTCCAGGTGCAGGCCTACATTATCAGCTCCCTAAAAAGGGAAATGCCAAGTATGTTTGGAAAGGACAACAAGAAGAAGGAGCTGATTGCCAACCTAGGGGAGATCTACCATAAGATCGAGAAAGAGCACCAGATCTCTCCTGGAGACTTCCCCAGCCTCGCGAAGATGCAGGTGAGGTTATAATAGGATAAATGTGACATTTTTGGCCTATTATATAAGTTGTTACAAACAAAGGCTAAAAATCGTATGGCATTCCGACATATGCTCTTCACCTTATTTCCTGCCCCTGCTCTACAGGATGGACTAAGACATGGATGAGATTTATTTTTCCTGGTTTGTCAGGACATCCTGTTTCTTGAAGGCCCAATCGCATTGGTAGCTCTTAAGGACTGATCTATTTCTATCTCTATTTCCTGTTTTCTCTCCATTCCCATTCCTTCAGGAGCTGCTGAATAGCCAGGACTTCACAAAATTTGCAGCTTTGAAGCCTAAGCTGTTGGAGGCAGTGGAGGACATGCTCGCCAATGATATTGCCCGTCTCATGTCCATGGTGCGACAGGAAGAGGCTGCAATGCCCAGCCAGTCCGTCAAGGGTGGAGCATTTGAGGGAACCATGAGTGGTCCCTTTGGTCATGGCTATGGAGAGGGTGCCAGTGAGGGCATTGATGAGCTGGAGTGGGTTGTGGGTCGCGACAAGCCTACATATGATGAGATCTTCTATACCCTCTCTCCCATCAATGGCAAGGTAACTGGCGCTGCAGCTAAGAAGGAGATGGTGAAATCCAAGCTGCCCAACACAGTCCTGGGAAAGATCTGGAAGCTAGCAGATGTGGATAAGGATGGCCTCCTTGATGAAGAGGAATTCGCCCTGGCCAACCATCTGATCAAGGTAAAGCTAGAAGGCCATGAGCTGCCTACTGAGCTTCCAAAACACCTGGTGCCACCATCCAAACGTGCAACAAGCCTGGAGGAATAAATGGGGGGAGCCTATGGAAACAACATTTTGCACTCTCCAGACAAAAGTCCAATCCACAAGAATTGACATCTTCATACATCAAGCTGATAGTCTCCAGGCTTCCTGAAACAATGAGGAAACACCACTGTGATCTTTCATCAGAGAGAGACTGGAAGGCCTAAGGGGGAGGTGGGAGGGAACGGCGGTCTGTCTTTGTGCATTAAAGGATAATGTTTATATATCTATTAGAATTAAATGGGGCCGGGGCTTGATTTGAGAAATGATGAAAAGACATTACTTGTTCTTGAACTGATTTGTAGTTGGAAACTCCATGATGAGGTTGATCATGGATTTATGCATCCTGTGTTAAAGATGTCTTATAAGTAGATAGTCCATATTATTATTTGTTCACCCAAAGACAAAGTTTTTCCCATACAGAAAAAGAACAAGACAGTAGATCAAAACAGCTGTTAGAATTGTTTTATCTATATTTTTGTATTTCCTGACTATTAACCATGACTCTCTCCAAATGCTTTCCTTTTTTTTATTTTGCCAGATAAATAAAAAGGAATACTGCACCATCTAATTGTGGTTATGTGAATTTCTGTTCAGTAGGAAACTACATGAGACAAGATCACGAATGTTTAATAAGCCATAAGTCCATGCATCAACATATTCTCTGCTCTCTGATTCTCTTTAAAAAGGGGTTTCATTTAAAATGTGCACCCGTCACTAAAATGTCATCTGATATTTGGACATCATGTTGTGTTGTGTGTGTCTGTGTTTACATTTTATGCACTTAATGATGTAAACGTTTGTGTGTTTTTGACTGACAGTCCTGTCACGAACCAAATGAACAGCTGATGGCAGTATGCTGTTTAATCCTTTTGGTTAATAGAAATTAAAATGTTTCTTATGATACAGATTTTGATCCAAACTTCTTTTCAGCTTCTAACATTTCCTTATCTTGTGAATACTACAATAAATTCCTATTCAAACACTTCATAGAATCATTTGCTGTTGATTGTTAATTGTTATGTACTTAAACATTTGCAGCCTTCCTAAAAATTATGAACAGCTGGTTCATTTTCTATAGGCCTTAAATCATGAGTTTTCTGTGAAATGGACAAAGTTTGAATCTTTGTCAATCAGAACCTTTGGACTTCTGTTATTCGATATGGCCTTGTACTAAATTCGGATGAACTGGATGTAGAATTGGTTTTCAATTTAATTTTCTCTCAAACAAATGTGGTTAAAGATAGTAGTTATCTTCCAACAGATAGAGATATATCTTGCTTTAATAATAGTCTTTTATAAGCACTTTGGAACTCATTAATATGGAGGCAGAAGTCTGCCCAATTCTTGGGGATTTTAATATTAAACTTTTCAAAAGTAACTCAATCTCAAACAAAAGACTTCCTGATGCAATTCCATGCTGGTTATTTTATTCTCACTATTAGCAAACCCACGAGGCTCACAGACAAATCTGCTACATTGATAGACAATATATTATTTTATACACTTTATTTTGAAACAAAAAATATATTCACATATACTGTATATCAGATAATTTCATCATTTTCAGATTGTCACACTTGATGAAAATCTGGTGAAAAAAACAAAAAAGAACTCCACTAGTCAGAAATTTTAATGGTAAATGGAATGTACTTATATAGCGCTTTTCTAGTCTGCTCGACAACTCAAAGCGCTTTACATTAGGAGTCAACTTTCACACAAACATTCATACAGTGATGATAGACGCTGCCATGCAAGACGCCAGAATCTCATCAGGAGGGGTACCATTCACACCATCATTCACACTGGTGTGTGTAGATAGATAAAACAGCCATTGGGAGCAACTTGGGGTTCAGTATCTTGCTCAAGGACACTTTGTCATGTGGTATAAAGTGGCCGGAGGATTGTACCACCGACCTTAAGAAAAGTCGGCAACCGCTTTACCAACTGAGCCAGGTTAATCATCATAATAAAAGAAAATTTGAAGAAAAGTAGAGGAAGGTTTTTTTTAAAGGTTTATATTCAAAGTGACCGGTAACTATGCTTATCAAGCTTTAAGGAAAGTTTTTAATTCAACTTTTAACAAATGTTTTCCTCTTGTGACTTGTTCTGGTGATACTAGGAAAATGTTTAATAAACCCCTGTTTTTCTGCTGGATTGAAAAACTCCTCCATATATAAAACAAACTCTATAGAAAAGTATATTTCGTCACCAAATCCATTACATTTAGCAATTTATAAATGGTATATAATGGTAGCTCTACTTTCTCCGATCCTTTTGATATCACCTTTAAGTTCAATGATTAATTTCAAACATTGGGGCATCTCTTGCCAAAAAGATAGTGGAAACAAATGTAAATCCTTTGTTAAATATATTTTGGGTTCTTTTCCATCACTCAGTAACGTTGACCTTCCTGACTCTAGGGGGTAAAGCTTTGATGGAATGTGCTTTGCAGGCCGTCCACCCTGAGTCTTGGATCTCCTCAAGGTTTCTGCCCGTTAAAGGGCAGTTTTTTTCTCGCCATTGTCGCCAAGTGCTTGCTCAAGGAGGAATTTGTTGGGTCCTGTAAATAGTTATATAAAGAGTTTGGTCTAGACCTGCTCTTTCTGGAAAGCACCTTGAGACAGCTGTTGTTGTGAATTGGCTCTATATAAATAAAGATTGATTGATTACTGAGATTTTAACATTCACATTTAACATGGCTGTGAAGAGTCCTTTCACAAATCTAAAGGGATCCTTGTAAGATGTTGTTCTAACCTTTTCTCTCCCCTTGCAGCAAATTCCCTGATTTTCTGCTTGCCTCTTTTTTTCTTTTCTTTTTTTTTTTACCAGCAGAAGGTTGTTATATGAAAGAATCCTTTATTTGTCACATACAGTACAACATAGTGAAATTATTTCTCTGCATTTGACCCATTCCTGAGGGAGCAGTGTGCAGCCCCTTGTGGAGCGCCCGGGGAGCTAAGGTTTCAGGGTCTTGCTCAAGGACCCTGCGACAAGTATGCCCTGGTGGGATTCAAACCGGCTACCTTCCGATCTTCTGATTGGGAGACGGCCTCTCTACCCACTGAGCCACAGCCGCCCCTTATATGCTCTGTCATTGAGATATGCTTTCCTCTACTGTTTCCTCAGGACCGTCCTCTCCTTGACAAGGTGTTCAATTTCATCTTGCTTTCTGGACTTGGGAAAGACTGTTGTTAATTTCTTCCCTGGTTGATTTGCTCCGAACCTTTCTGTCCTGTAGTTGTACATCAGGTCGCCCATTTTCTACCGATCTTTTCTGCTGTTCCACAAAGTCTGTCCAGTGTCTTGCTCAGGTCTGAATCAACTTCTGCTGACTCTTTCTTGCTGCTGGACTTTGGCCATTTCATTTGTGATCTATGGTCTTGGATTTTCTTTTCTGGAGCAGGCTGCGATTGACTGGGTACCAGGCTCTCAGGGCCTTTGCTCTCATCGGTCTCCTCGGTCTTGACCTCCACTTCAAGAGATATTGGTCAATGCAAGGTCCCGGTCTCCTCGCTCTCATAAACTTCATCTGGCCTTGATGTATTTTTAGGCCTTTGATAGATGTTACCTTGGACCAAACGCAGTAGCTGTATAGTAGTAAAGAAATGTCAATATTTATAGCTTGTTTCCAGCTGGGCCTGTCTCAAGTACTAGACATTTAAAATTTTAGAATAAAAGAAGAAAAATAAATTGAGTTTGGACATTCTTTTTGGTAAATCGAGTGGTCACTTAATTTCTCTGGGGCCTCTTGAATCTTCCTGATCCAGGAGGGATCCACAAACTAAGAATAGGTACAAAGTATTTAAGAGAGACTTCTATGAAAAATATTATTTTGAATTCAAAAAAGTTTGAGCCTTTTTTTACATGACCAGAATATGATAGCCCTTTCAATCTAAACTTTATGAAATATTCTGAACAAAAGAAAAGGTTCTCTTCAATTGATATGTCTAACTGAGGCGTCTTAGGTAAACCATACTAAACTTAAAAGAGATAAACATTGTTTTTTGTTTGTGGGCAAGGTATTACGTCTTCTGATTGTAATTTGTTGATGCATTGAAATTCAACATCAGATATTTTCCTTGCAAAAATGTTTGATACATTGTCAGGTAACATACAGTATGAGGACGCAGAAATAGAGAGCATAAAGTACAGCTTGCAGTAGTATGTGGGCTCATCTTGTTCTGGTGTGATAATACATTGACACAGAGCTCCCAGAATGCCCACAGTGGTGTGAAGTGAGAGGAGGTATGACTGTATTTCCCTTTGTTTCTGTATGGCTTGTGTTTGGATAGCTGGACTTTTTCCTGTTGTATATACCCAAAACACTGCTTCCTTTTTCCTGTCCTTCATGTTCAGGGTGTCATATATTCCTCCCGTACCTTTTTCTGCTTTTCCATATTTTTCTGCTTCAGTTTTTCTGCTTCTTGTCACTCCCCTGACTCTAACCTCCTGTGTAAGTTTATAGGACTGTATTCTTAAATAACCTAAATAACCTAGACCATTGCAGGCAGTTGACTAGGTTGGTTGATGGAACACAACCATATGGAGGGAGTGCCACTATTTAGAGGCAGGTGAGGAATGAGTCACCTGTTGGGTTCAAGTACATGAGGAACCAGATTTCCATTGTGGTTGTGGTAGATCACTAACCAATCCGGAAGCTACTTAATAACTATGAAAAAGAGTCTGTATTCAATACTTTTAATGTTTTGATCAAGGATTAAAGTTTTTCTCTATGGTTTGACAGAATTCATAACCCATTCAAGCTAAATCCTATTTAGAAATAGTCTGGCTTTCAAACTCTAATCAAACTTTTTTTTCAAACAGTTGGTATAAAGGAATAAGTGCATCAAGACCAATAATTCATTGTGTTTTATATAATCCATATATCACACAACGTCAATAAATTATGAGAACAAAATTTTTAATTTCTTGGTATAGTGACAAGATTCACAACAAATCATTGCAGCACTAAAAGGAAATTTGTGTTTTCATCATTTTGAAATGGTAAAATGATGGCATGAGTTGTAATTACCAGCAGATGTTGGTGCAGTGTTGAGAAGGCGGTGTTGATATGATCCTGAATGTCAAAAAAGCTTTGTTTGCGTTTAACATCAAAATTTTAAAGGAACAATATAATTTCTTTATATATTTCCTCAGCGCACCCAGAATCTGTTGCATCTTCTCAGACTCCATCAATTAAAAAAAAAACTAAAAAAAATCTAATGAAAAGAAAATTATCCTTATTGACATGTATTTGCTTGTATTTCTTACCAGTGATGAATCCACCAATTATCCAGTTAAGTAGTAATTACACTCTAGCAATAAAATTATTGTGATAAGTCATGTCCAGCTAGATGAGATGTGCATGGAAATGAGGGAATCAATTGATCTGCTTTGTTTGAAAGTTTAGAAATGTTCATGAGGTAGCATGACAAACCAGTACATATGTACTAAAACAGTCTGGGCTCGGCTTAGGTTGCCTTTTTTTTTGCAGTTCCTTGGTGTGGTGTCGCCACCAGTAGTCAGGCTTCAGTTCATTGTTTCTGGTTTTGGCTTAGTGGGAAGAACTGGCTGCTGACTGAAGGGATCCAAACATATCTTGTGAGGCATAGGTGATGTAAAGGAACCCATCGGCATCACTGTAGCGGGAATAAACCTCTCCCATGCTGGAGGACATGCAGGACATGCTTTTCTCGGCAACAAGGAGGAACAGGGCCTGGGTGGAGTCCAAAGCAATCTTATTTCTGACAGAAGATGAAGGCAAGGAGAAGATATTTAGTGACGTTGACAAAGCAATGATAAATCTGACAAAGGGTGGACTGGGGCGAATAGAAGATTAAAGTGAGATATAAAAAGATTGAACAATGAAAAAGGAATTTGCTATTTGGGAAAATCTGAAAAGTAGTGTTCCCCCATTTAGTGTCATTCATCATTTACCTGAGCAAGCACAGAAACTGACCCAAGGTGAGCTCAAAGGGAACCAGGAATTTTGTTTTGTCCAACAATGGGAGAGTCTTTTCACGGATGTATCGTTCAACGATAACCTGAACATATAGACGCACCTGGGATCAGCAATTAAACCATTCATTCTTTCAAAAATAAAAATTGGCCATTAAATTCAAAATATTTGAAAAAAAAATAACAAGAGTCTAAAAGCAACTCACGGGTAACTTGTTAGGGAATTTAGACCGAATGCTGCATACTTCATCTTTTCTTGTTTCTAAAAAATAAGGATATATTTACACATTTTTAAGACCAGGATCCACATATTTGAAGTCAAATTGCGAATGCAAGTGTATTAGACCAATCAAAGCAATCAAAAAATCTACTAAAGTGTGACCTACCCAGGCATTTTCTCTGCTTGAAGGGCATCATCTCCATGGATTTCTCAAAAGGAGCCATGCTTGTGAGTTGCCTGGGGGGGATCGTTGGAGATGAGCTGGGGTGGAGGAGGTGCGGCTGATAGTGCCGGCGTGGCGGTCTTGCCTGGGCTGACGGTGAGGTCCCCTCAGGTGAAAGACAGCAAACCCCAACAAGCTCCTCTGACCACAGCTTTTTTATAGGAGACAGAGGCGGGAGGAGTCGAAATATGAGACGCAACAAAAGCAACTTGTGCGTGTCTGTGTGTGTGTGTGTCAGTGTGATTCAAACCAGATTCACACATACTGGTTATCTAACTGAGCATTCTCACTTCTACTTGTGATATTGATGCTGCTGTCACGTACACATTTAAATAGTGAGGGTAAAAACATGGACATAGGAGTGTAAAGAGGACAGCCCCCAATGTGGAGAACATAAACAACACATGACAGTAATGCAGTAATGGTCCCGATCATCAGGGAACCTTAGAGGAGGGCAGTAGTAGTTGTGTGCCTATCTTAATACTCAATATTATTCAATATTATTATCAATATTATTAGTAGTACCTGCAAATTTACTATGACAATTTAAACCCTCATTATAGAGCCCTTCATTCCATGTAAAACTGGCTTGGTAGTCTTCAATCACATGCCAAGGCTTTCTCGTGGCCCTTGTTGCCTGCCCTCCTGGGCTGGGGTGAGAGTTTGCGGCTGGGAGGGAAGGGACGTCCATCCTGTCCTGGGGTATTACCCTCCTCAGGTTGGTCTGGGGTCCTGGGATTGCTGTCTTAGGGCAGTGGCTCCGTTCGCACTTGGTTGTGGATGGCTGGCTTCTGGCCGGGCCAGCAGTCCACCTTCTCCTTTCCTTATGTGGGTCGGTCATTGGCCGAGACGCTTTTTCCATCGCCCATGGCTGGCTTTCCCTTGGGTTTGGTGTGTGGTTCTCCCCGGGGAACAACACCTTTATGAAGTTGTGGGGCACGCAGGTGGTTTGAGCGCCTCCTTTCCAACGCTGGGGGTCGGTGTGTTGTTGTAATGATGGCCCACTTAAACCACTACTTACAATCTTTCACACACAAATATACACATCTGACACATTCACTCACACATATATACACACGTGCGTGCAAAACAAAGTTAACAAGGTTCCTCTTTTATGATTATAATCATGATTTCATAGTATATACACCACTACTATTAATTGTATTGTTGTGATTATTGTTGATTGCTATGTTGTTATTTAATGTATTATCTAATTTGTGACCATTCTCTCCCTTTTATTGTATTGTATTGTATTATATTTATTGTTGATGTATTCTTTGCCCCAAACTCCTAGACCTAAAGTGGGGCAGTATCTTAAACAGACATTGTTGCGTAATTTCCTGTTCCTTCACAGCTTTTGACGTTTTTTCTTGGGCGTTTTTTTAGAGTTCATTATTTCTTACTTTACTTTATTTTTTTGGAGCGTTTGTATCAAAAACAAAACTTCCTGCTGTGGTCCAGATCAGGGTTCTCTAACTTGGGTACGAGTACCACTAGTGGTAAGCAGGCTTCCTCTAGTGGTATGCGGAGGAATATCTGAAATTGCTTACTTTTACTACATTAATTGAGATTAGTTTAAACACGTACGTTGCAAGAGTGCATGGCCCCTTTAAGGGAGCCTGTGTGTGTGTGTGTGTATGAGGGAGTGGTAGAGCGAGAGCGAGCGAGAGAGTGGTGCTGAAGCCTGAGTGAGTGTGCCGCTGGAAAAAGCCAGCGTTAGCAAAGAGTTTGGAGAAACTAAGTGATTCTGTATGTATACAACAGGGCACAGTGGTGTGAAATAAAGGCTGCAGCTTCCAAGAGCATGTGGAGTCTCCGATGTTGTGTTTTACTGTCGCTGGTCAAGAGGAAAGGGGTTGGTCCAGAAGGAGAAACTTCAGCCCTGGAGTAAATCAACAAACATATCCCCTGTTCCCCGACCAAGGTCTGGAATCCGAACAGGAAAAGGCTAACACGTATAATACTGTCAAAACACTAAGATGAATGAAATTATAATATTGTAACCATGAGATTAATTAAATGTGCTTTAAAATAGGTTTAATCTTTCTTGTAGTTTTTTTGTTCAGACGTCCTTAAGCCCGTTACAAGCTAAACTGTGAGGACAAGAAGACAGTAAGCGGAGGAAGCTAAAATTACGAGTGATTTAATAACAATGCAATCATGTCTTCAAAATGGAACTTTTAGGAAGAGAAGTGTGGATCAGGAGAAGAATATTATCAGAAGTGTTGTTGAAACTGTAGTGGAAGACAGGGAAACAGCAGCATCCCTGAATCAACAGCAGTAAATGGCAAAAAACAGTAAGAAGATATGACTCGGGTTACATCACACTTGAAATGGGCATTTACAGGGACTAACAGTTGTTATTGTTAATGGTTTCACCTGCTCTGTGTGCGTACTGTATATGTTTGAGGCGCTGACAGTTGCATTATAATCATATGAGTTTAAGTGCCATTTTAGTGGCTGACTAGTGAACAATTAATAATATTCTTATTGGGAATATATTTTCTTCCTGTTAGAACTATGTTTCGTTGAATAGGGTTACCTTCTTCTAATGTAATATATTTTTACATGGGTCATAATTGTGTTTCTTGGAGAGTCTGATATATTCTGAGTTGGTACATGGTTTAAAAAGTTTGAGAACCACTGGTCTAGATCATTTAATGCTAGCGTCATGCACCTTGGTGGCGCCACCGGGTATGCAGAAACACAGTTTACATGCAACAGTTGAGATCCCGAAAATCATTCCGAAAGGACTTTTATTACCCCTTAATAAGTAAAAGTAATGAAATCTCTATTGGACTGGGCCATCTAATTCGGAAAGAGGTGTTTACATGGTAAATTTTATTTCTAATTAGGCTTTTCTTCCAATTTTATTTGGATTGAAGAGGTCCATGTAAACAAACAACATAAATATTATTTTGAAATGATTTCAATCAGAAAGGAGAATAGTATCCATGTAAACCCAGCTCATGACTCCTGATGAAAAAAGGCAGACTGTCAGACTCGCTGGTAAACTGTACATAAAATGTAAAGGTCTAGCGGTTGCTGCTTTGTTTGTTTTTTGTTTTCCATAACAACTTACCTGTAGTTAATAAAGAGTACTAGCCATGGGTTTTAAAGCTCAGAGAAAAAAAAATTGCCCTCAAACTAAATAGACTTGAACTCAACCCTAGTCAAGAGGCAAAACATTTTTATAATTTACTTTGGATAGCAAATTATGAGTTGGATTTTGATTTCAGAACCTGTACACAATGTCTCAAAAAGAAATTGCCAAAGCGAGGCCATTTTATGATGCCCTTTGCCTAGTGCAGTGGTTCTCAACCTTTTTGAGTTGCGGCCCCAAAGATAACTTTCGTTGGTGTTCTAGACCCACCATCAAAACCGTGCGCGCACCCGCGCTCTCCTTTCCCTCCACCATCCCAGTGTGGATGGACACAGTGCTGGGTGCTGAAAGTAAAAGCGGAGCAGATAGACTGAAAGACCAACTGAAAAATTCACTTTGATTTCTTATTTTTCTCCCTTTAATGGTTATAAATAAAACTCTGGCTCTAATTTCACACTCTTCTGATTGCAGAAATGGAAAGATAGTGGAAAACACCAACTAAGTGAAGCGATAGTCAACAAGTGTGAGAGAGAAAAAGTTTTGGATACGAGAGAACCGCAGCAGCTTTGCCTCTGTGGACGAGCTTCCACATAAGATTTCTAGCAATATTTCTGAATGATATGATGAATAAATGTACATACATCTCAATAGTTATTTCTTTTTCATGAGATTTTGTTTAATTTCGTAATTTTTAGTAGGAATCAGATTGAAGATCTGCCGGTACCCGCCTCGACGCCTTGCGTTCTCGGGTGGTGGTGCTGCTGTCAGGCTTTCAGGTGACTCACCTAGAGACAGTTCCTGCTAACCCAAGTCTTGAGCTGGAACACTTTTTCTATGAAGCCATCGCTTTTATACAAACGACAGCTAGCAAAATCATCTCGCGACCCCGGTGGGTGTCGGGACCCCACCCCCGTTCGGTCCTCTCCACTTTCAATTGACTTGTAAAAGTGTGTTACTGCGTAACTCATTGAGATTTTGTGTACTGACTTTATTTGTATGTGGATATGTGTGTAACTATATGTTGCTATGTGTATTGACCGTTAAAACAAATATCTCTCTTGGACAATAAATCTAAATCTAAAATCTAAAATCTAAACTCAGATATGGAAAAGTTAAGGGAGGTTCCCCATCATTTTTCAGTTTAATAGCAACTTCTCAGTTGGAGACTCTGTTGTGCATGAAGATTACCCTCTGTTGGTTAAAAGATGGTACTATAATGTGCGTCACTCATATTAAACATAAACAATCCAGATAACTACTGCAGTTCTTTTTTTTTTTATGAATAAGTCTAGTTGATCATTTTTATGCAAATCCCCTTTTTTTAAATTGAAGATTTTAGTTTTTGTTTAGTTTTTAAAGTAGTGTACTTTTGACATCCATATACAATTTTATGAAGCAGCCTTGGACTTCACAGAGATTCTAATTACAAAAGCAATTACGTGTGAAAAAATAACAGAATTTCCTTCCGTAAATAATAATGATAATAATAATAATAATTATAAAATTAGAATCCACTTATATGACAGAAGGATGGCCAGAGTCAATTGTTTGAGGGTATGAAGCTAGAATAAGGTTTTGTATTGTCATTGAGCCACTGCCCATGCACCTTTTCCATCTTCAATTTTTTTTTGCCTCCAAACTGCTATTAAGAGATATATTGGACTGCAGTTGTCCAGGAAAAATACACACTTTACAGTATGTCAATGTCAGTGGTAACTGAAATAAAAGCTATATCTTTATTTGGAAACATGCACCATGATAACAAATGTGATACAGAAAGTAAAAACTAGATTTTGATCACTGAGCTATTGCGGATCTGCACCCGGTCAACTTTTGCAAATCTGCACATCTTTAACTGGAATATTTTCATTTATACTATATATGCCATTAGAGATCGGACTCTTTCCTTCTTCTTTATATTTCTTGCATACACGTTGTTGCATTTTAACTTACGTGTGTATTTTTTATTTAGCATATTTGTATGTTGTAGCTGCTGCAACTACTAAATTTCCCCTGCAACTACTAAATTTCCCCTTCTGGGGATTAATAAAGTTTATAATTCTATTCTATTCTATTCTACTGTAGACACAAAGCCACGTAATAAAGGAAATAATTATGTGCTCTTGAGAATTTCAAAACCCGCAATTTAATTTAAAGATTTGACATAATGTGACTCACTCTTAAAAATGTATTCAGCTAATAGGCTTTGAATTAAGAAACAAACCTGTTTTCTATTTATTACTTATTTGTAATAATTATCTTAATTTAATCAGTAACCAAAACAAGAGTCAAAACAAAAAAACAACAACCAAAAATGTAAGTAACTTAATTTTCTCGGGGGACACAACCAAAAAGTTTTATTTTATTTACCAATGAAATCTGTGAAGTTTCAGAAATATTTCAGTTATTTTTGTAGGTGTCTCCGGGCCTCCGCTACCTTCTCTGACATGTAACGTTATCTCGCCCTGTTTCTGTACCATTGTAACTTTGAGGCACCTCTGTACGGATCACGGCACTATGGTAACTCATCCACTTCAGAAGCGAGCTTTGGAGTGACATAAAAAAGGACATTATCAACAGGAATGAACTCGAGGCTAATTAAGGTGTTGCTCTTTGATGTTACTCAATCGTGTAACTATTCATTCATCTCCAAGTCAGCGGTGGACTGTATGGCATCTTTGAGATGGTAAGGGGATACCTTGTCATGGATGCACTGGTGATTGAGGAGAGAGATCTTATAATCAATCCTGGTGGAGATGGGAAGCCAATGAAGAGAATGAAGAACGGGGGTGATGAGTTTGTGTCTCTCATCAGGATCCTTGCAGCACTGTTTTGAACATACTGAAGTCTTTGAAGACTTTTATCAGGGATCCCGATGAGAAGTGCTTTACAGTAATCCAGTCTGGAGGAGACAAACGCGTGGACCAGCTTTTCAGCATCAATCAAGGTGAGTGAAGAACGGAGTTCGGAAATATTTCTGAGATTATGAAAGGAGATCTTGCAGATGTGCTGATGTGTGATTCAAAAGTGAGTTGAGGGTTGAATCTTACGCTGAAGTTGGTGACTGACGAAGAGAGGGGAATGTCGTGACCAGAGAAAGTAATGCTGATTATGGAGGGAGACTGAGTCTGATGTGTGGTACCAATTAAAATTGCTTCCGTTTTGGAGCTGTTTAACTGGAGAAAGTTGTTTTTCATCCAAACCTTTATCTCCTCCAGACATGGAGGGATTTGACAGGGGAGATGATGATGACGATGAAGATGGAGAAGCTGCGGAGGAACATGTATCAGTTTTTATGTAGATTTGTGTGTCATTAGCGTATCAATGGAATGAGAGTCAATAACGACTGATGGCATGGCCAAGGGGGAGCCATTTACAATATGAATAGAATGGGGCCAAGGACTGATCCCTGGGGGACCCAACCCGTGATGTTGTTTGTCCAGGACCTTGAACTTCCAAGGGAGATGTATTATGTTTTGTCGGTGAAGTAGGATTTAAACCAGTTTACGGCGGTGGCAGTGAGTCCAAATGTGTGATGTAGTTGGTGTAGGAGTATTCCATGGTTGACAGTGTCGAAGGCAGCAGACAAATCAAGGAGAATCCAGGAGGGAAGGTGAACCAGCATCTGCTGCCATCCCTAGGTCGTTGTGATTCTAAGCAGAGCTGTTTCGGTTCTGTGGGCGAAGCGGAAACCAGACTGAAAGGTTTCAAAGAGGTTGTCGTATCTGAGGTGGTCCTGGAGGTGGGCAGCAATGTCTTTTTCTACTAATTTGGAGAGGAATAGCAGTTTGGAAATGGGCCTGTAATTTGAAAAAACTTCTGGATCGAGAGTGCGTTTTTTGAGGAGTTGTCTGATTATGGCGGATTTTGGGTAGAAGGAACAAAGCCATGCTGGAGGGTTTGGTTTATAACAGCGTTGATCGGGGGACTGATGGAAGAGATGTTGGTTTTCACCAGGGCTGTAGGAAAGGGGTTGAGGGCACAGGTGGAGGGTTTCATTGTCCTGCTTATATTCTCAACTTATTGCTGTGAGATTTCTGGGAAGCACTTTAGAGGCTGGGAAATCTCAAACTTTGAGTAAGCAGACTGGATAGGCAGAGTGGAGGAACTAGAAAGGATAGAACGGATTGAGTCAATATTCAATTTGAAGAAAGCCATGAAATTATTACAGTGCTCTTCTGTAATTTCTGTAAGTGGGGAGTTTGTTCCCTGTTGTACTCATTACTCATTGTATTCAAGTATGTGTCTTCCTCTCTCTCTTTTTTAGACTTCTGCATTACCTGCCTGTGGATTCTCCCATTTAAATTCCTGTGTAACCTTTTCTATCCCGTTTGACTCCATCCTGCTACCTTATGCTCCCTGTATCAAGTCTTGTAATTCTTGTTTTTTTTCATGGAATATTTTTTGGTACCTTGTAATTTCTGATCATGATTTACTATTCAGTAATCTTTGGATAATTATGTAATACTTGGTTATTTTCATGTTTTTCCTTAGTTTTGTTCGATATAATTCTCACCTCTGTTTTATATTAGTTTGCCTGTTTTGTAATTCAAACCTTTTGTCATTAAACCTTAATTTTGGTCATATGAACTTTTGACCCAATTTTTGCATTTGGGTCCTGTCTTTTAAGTGAAATATAAAAGTATTTACTCTTGTGAGTGGCCGTCTAATAATAAGTGTACGGAACTGTTAAAGAGTAATGGACCCACTCGTATTTTCTTTTACTGTTATTGCAGTCTCTGATATAACTGTTGTCGAAATATAGCCCACCTGGGAATCGTTTTGGTGCTGCATCACTGGATGCTCCTATAAAAAAACATCTCAATGATGTTCATGTACAGCCATTAGTTCACTCCAACAACTTTAATTTTACTCCTTTTGAGCCATTAAGAAGTAGACTTATTCATCTGCTAGAGATAATTGTCTTGCTGTATAACCCATCATAATTGAGGTGGCAGATGGCAACTGTTCCTTGCATCTTTTCTTAGGGACTTTTGTGACTTGCTGAATGAGCCTTCGCTGTGATCTTGGAACAATGTTGTTCAGCCACTTCTCGGAGTGTTCTTGGTCTTTATATGTAGATAACGTGTCTCACTGTGGATTTGTGACTTCCCAGAGCCTTGGAAATATTTGTTACCCTTCCCAGGCTGACACATTTCCGTGACCTCGTTCTTCATCTTTTACAGAATTTCTTTTGAATTTGGATTATATGTCTCTGAGACCTTGAAGAGCTTCATGCTTTGGAAATTAGATGATAATTTTCTTTAACGGAGCTGATAGTACTCAGACTCTGTCTAGTCCATTTACAACCAGCTATAAATGTGGTTTGGTTGAATTTTGGATTTCATTTTTAAATTAAGAGAGTTTTGCTTTCCCATACAGGCCCAGTAAGTATCAGATGACAATTTTAGTTCAATAAGATCTGAAACAGTTTAGTTTGGGCAAATATCACAAAGAAAACACCTGAACGAAGAAAGGAGATTTAAAAATGATGGGAGATGTAATAGACGTTTTTTGACTTCTTCCTGTTCCTTTGCGTTCAAGTGTTTATTTTCTTTTAATAATTTATTATTATTATTATTATTATTAATTTATTTATATATTTTGTAAACTCGGTTTTGGAAATCGTACAATGAATTATCTTAATTGACGACAGGATATTGACAATTAAATCTCTACAGAGCATCATTTTATTATAAATTCTGCAGCCTGTGTGGGAACACTATATGTCCTCTGCCTTCATGTATAGTCGTTATCACCTCCACGCGGCCGTTCGAAAAACTCCCCGGACCAATCAGGATGTAGTTTCGGCACAGAGGCTCCTCCTCTCCACTGCCTGCTTCCACATCTAACGTTATCTCGCTCCGCTTCTCTAGCATTGTGCCTTTAAGGAACCAGTTTACAAGATCACGGCACTATGGTAGCTCCTCCACTTCAAAAGCGAGCTTAGAAGTGACATAAAAAGGACTTTAGCAACAGGATTGAAGTCGAGGCTTAGTTTAAGGTGTTGCTCGTTGATGTTACTCAACCAGTAACTATCCATTCATCTCAGAGTCAGCGGCAGACTGTATGGCATCTTCGAGATGGCGAAGGGGATTACATTCATACGTTAATTGAAGCGGACGGCATGTTGGTATCGCTCTCTCGGACATATTTTGTTTACCTAGAGCAGGACCTTTGCCGTTACATCCCTTCCAATTGCAGCTGATCGGTGGTCAGCAGTGCGTGCCGGCTCTGAGACTAGGATGGCCACCTGCCGCGGCTACGTGAACTCGCACTCGTCGGGAAACGATCGCGCCCGCACCGGAGAGCGCCTCAAAGCTGTGCTGGCTGGGCTGCTGGAGCTGGAGGTACTACGACAAAAACACCTGGAGATGGTGGACGCTGTGCTGGAAGACGGAGCCGATGCTATTATCAACACCGAAGAGTCGGGGGCGGAGGAGGAGTATGAGAATGGAAATCCGGGAAGCGTCGAGTATGATTCTGCGACATCCCGCAAGCAACAGGTCAGTCAACCAAAATCTCGGTATGACTTGGTCGTTAAATATTAATACAGGTGGTTTGTTCACCAGCAAGCCAATAACCACGCAATTCAGTATACATATACCTACTGCTGCATCAGGCGCTTTGCCGAACACTTAACTATTTGATTCAGATGATGCCAGCGGCGACCATGCAGTATGCATCCGGATCATTTAACGCATCGTTATGGTGAGAGTGTGACCATTACTTGGGGCAAATTTCATAGATGTCATAGTTCCATGGTCGCACATAGTATATGATGGCTTCAGGCACTGTCAGGTGGAGGCATATTGACAAGACAGACACTTTAGCTCTGGCCAGTAAGCTCGTCAGGAGGTGGAGAGGTCAGTTTGGAAACCAGTTTGTATTCTTATAACCCTGTTCACGCTTTAACACGAATCTATCATTTAAATTGCAGCTTCTATGTGTTATTGTGAAACCATAATGTTTCAATGTGACAGAAATGTGCGATCTCAAACACCCACATATAATGTAACCTTGTCAACCCTTCCACTTAAATGAATATTGTTTTTTGGCCTGAGACTGTGAGGAATGTGGGTTGAAATGTAATACAGAAGGACTGGATGTGAAAATGGTGTGTGGTGGAGGAGTTGGCCCTGATGCCGTTTTGGGTTCCAGTTAGAAGCCTTTGCTTCTGTGTGAGCGAAAGTTGCAAGTGAGCTGTGTCCTAATATAGGTCTGTGATGAACTGGCGACTTGTACTAGATGTACCCTGCTTCTCGGCCAATGTTAGCTGGCTTGGACTCCGCCCCCCCAAAACCTTCTTATGATAAGAGGTCCCACAAAATCAAAGAAGAATGTGAACAGGTCCCATTTCGAAATGAGCCATTCCTTTCTGACCAAACTGTAAGAAACAGGCCGCATGAGGATGGCATGAGAGCCCAATGTGCTCTAGTGGGATCCATCCTTTCAGCTCAGCTCTTGAAGCTGGATTGGTGTTCACCAGAAAGCACCAGAATCGGCATTTTCCCCAATGGTGCACCTTTCACTTCACAGATGAGAACAGGTTCACACTGAGCTCATATGACAGACATAAAGAGTCTGGATGCACCATTTTGAACCTTATCCTGCCTGTTATCCCAAACTACAATAACATTTATGCTGATCATAAAAGGTTTTATCCCCTGTGTTTTATCCCCTGTATTATACTTTATATAACTTATATAAAGTTTATATACTTCATATTATTTCTTGTTTAAGGTCTGTGAGAACAAACAGGTCTTAACTGTTTTTCAATTCAGGATTGCATGACTCAGACTATAATGTTCTCACCTTCGACACCACGGTGGTTTTTTTGGACCAACTCTTCAAATGTGATAGCTTAAATTTAATTAATCGTGATAATCATGATACACAATACAATTTTAAATGACTCTTTTAAAGAATGATTAAAGAAAGAAAGAAGCCTTAATTGTCACAACCACAACTTTGCATTTGAGCATTTATTTGGAGAAGTGTCCAGCCATGTACGGTGCTCGGGGGGCATATTGTTGTTCAGTATCTTGGTCATACACTGACATTTACAGGGACTTGGGATCGAATTGGTATTCTTTGCGACCCCTTCTTGGCTGTGTTTATCACCACCTGTCTACTAGTCTTTAACGATTTGATCATGCACTTCACTGTATCTGGTTATGTGGAATAGATTATGATATAATAATATGGATGAATGGAGAAATCTGTAACTTTCAGTAAACATGAATGTATTGTGCACAGTTGATTCTAACAATTAAACCAATTATAGAAGGTAATCAAAAAAAACAAAGTAAAGGTCTTGTATTAATATACAAGTGCTTTGAATGAGTGGGATTTAGCAGCAAATAACAGAATTTACATGTGAGCAGCATTATGACTAAATGATGTATGTTTAAACTGAGTTATATATTTTTAGTGCCTGTTGTGCTGCGAACGTTCTGTATTTGAGGGGAATCAAAGGAGAGGGAGCTGTGGTGTAGACAAGGCAACAGGCTGGAAGGATATTATCGAAGAGTGGGAGGGAAGGGAGTAGAGAGGAGATGCCCTTCTCTCTCACCGGGCAACCGCTCACCCCCTCCTTTCACTGCCTCACTAACTCAGTGACACACTCACTTGTCAGTCTGTCTTTCCTTTTGTCCCTAACACTTATTGTTTTTTGGTCATCCACTAGTCAGTTTAGTTTAACTGGAAGAGAAAAAACAGGAGAAGATTGAGACTAACATTCTGAGCTTTGAATCTATCAAAAGAAGAGGGCAAACCAGTTCATGAGACATAACTTAGTATGTAATTCTTGCAGTTCTTTAATTTCCAACCATTCTCTCTTCTCATCCCCCCACCCATCATCCCTTCTGCCAATCTGGCTGCTCTTTGTTACGTCATCTGTCTTCTCCCATTATACTCTGTAACCCCATCCGCTCACATTCGTCCCCAGTAATGAATCACTACGTGTATTGTTTCCTCAGTAACAAGAGGATTGATCAGTGCCACTCGCAGGGCTTCTGTTGTCTGGCCTCGATCCAGCTAATGCAGGGGCTCCACTTGGATGGGTCCCAAGAGATTTTGAGGATAAGGAGCGGAGTTATTCACACAAGCACTTACTAATCAAGAAAGATGAGACACTTTACTAACCTGATGGGATTATTTTGGGTGTTCTGTTTGAAATCACATTCCTGATAAGTGGTGAGAAGTTAGTGGAATGTGTTTCTGGTATGTGATATCACTGACCTTAAAGTATAGAAGTATCTTCACACTGGGCTGTTCTTACAAAGACCTTCATTACCAGTGACTTGTGTGTTGAAATCAGTTTGGTCACTGCCAATGATAGAAAGTAACCCTAAAGAGTTAAGATGGCGCTGTGGCCGTCGTACCTACTCCGGTCTTTAGTTTGTAAATTTTTTTGTAAGTTGTTATATTTAACTTATTAGCACAGCCTTCACTTTGTTTGGTTGCATTTGACAAACACACACCTATAGACATTGGAATCAAGTATGCAAGCTGCTTATCCGTTAGTGAAAACAGTACCACCTTGCTCAGTCAACCCAATAACACACTGTTTTCCTTGTTGCCATCAGGGAGACACTTCTGCACTCTGAGGGCCAACACAGAGAGGATGAGGAAGAGTTTGTTATCACAGGCCATCAGAGTGCTTAATGTGACACCCCCAACCGCCCCACCCCCAAGCGAAAACACACACATTTTATCATTTACACCTGCACTCGTGTTTGACTTATCATTGCACTATTGTTTATCATTGATTTATTGTTTGTGAGATATTGTTGTGTTTGACCGGAACAGGCACATAATGCCTTTCACTGCAAATCATACCTGTATTACTGTGTACACTACTATTTGACAAATAAACTTGAACTATATTATTTTACTCCTGTATTGTTCTTATGTACAATTTGGAGGCCGTTATGGCTAACGCGGTTTTAGGACAAAAGAGCAGAGACAGAGCCCAGAAGGCAAGTTTGAAGGACGTTAGTCTCTGCTGCGATGAGGGGGCAAGGCTGATGGCTGGTTGAAAGGCTTGAGTAGATGGATTGGTAACGCTGTGCCTATTGAGTGTCTGGCTGCAGGAGGAGTGAAACTCAGGCTGTGAGCTGGCTGAGGTATCCTAAACATGAAAGTCAGGAGGTGTAACCATGAGCAGATACTTCATAATCAAGATTTTCTTAGTATAAGTTTGAGATCATAAACTTAGGCATGATGCTACCATGCGGGAAGTCCAATAATCTGGTGATGAATGGTTTGGAGTCTTTAAGCGGGAGAAGATTGAACAATGGAGGTCAGGTGTGGAACCGAAAACTGGAAACAGATGTTTGGAGTCCATACATACATGCACCTAGAAGGTTGGAGAGACAGACAGAGCAAGAAGCAAAACAGCGGAGTGAGCCAGAGTCAGGACGGGAGACACTTATATTTACAGCTTTTTTTTAATGCTACTTGGTGCCATTTTCTATTAAAATATGATCAATTCATAAAATGTGATCAGTTAACATTCTTTCTTTTTTTTTTTAATCGAATGATTTAATTTAAATAGATGCTGATTCATATAGTGATTATGTGTATAATATAGTCCAAAGAGGACATTTTTGCCAGTAATTTATTTTGACGCTTAAACTTCATGTAGCTGATAATAGTTCTATTTTACTTAGGGTTTCTAAATGCAGGACTTAAATTCATAATAGATTTTTTGATGCACTGTTATGGCACACAATACATGGCATGCTCAGCAATAAATATTCATATTCTAAACTGACATATTCTTTTTGTGAGGAGTTTGGTCTCAGGATTCATTTATAATAGTGGAAATATTTCCTACATTATCTTGGAAATTATCATTGAGTTTGAAAATAGTAGTTTTACGGGGATGGTTTAGTTTGCCATCTTAACAGTAATATGTAATTTTGGTGACATGGGTCGTAGCTAAGCTCTATATGGGGAAGAAGGTAATTATTGCCAATCTTCAATTGATCTCTGTAATCTTACTTTGGCGGTCCTCTGACTTGTTGACTTTGGAAACATGATATTGGACTTTTATTTTTCAAATATCCAGAGACCTATCCATGTAAGAAAATAACATCAATGGCGATTATTTAATATTGTCTTGTCCTTTATCCGTTTTTTGGTGGCACAAACACAATATTGGTTTCTTTGATATTTTTCTCTGAATGTTGGACTGGTCGATTCCGGCTTAGATGAGAATTGCCATTTTTGCTTAGAATTGAAATCACGATTCTCTCGAGGAACTTACCATTCAGTTTCATCATATTACTCTTGATTATGTAGATGAGAAATAAAAAATTGCCACGCGCTGTCTCCATCTACCCTGGATTAACTCTGTATTTGTATTTTACTTTTAGCTGCTTTCCCTTGCACTCATTGCCCATGAATAAAAATAATCTTTTTTAAAGGTCAATATCATTCCACCACCTTTTCACACACAATATTCAGGGGAAATGGATGAAAACCTCTTCACTCAGGTAACAACTTTCTGCCGCATCAGTTTGCTCTCATTTGAGCAAACAAATTCTATTTTTTCAATAAATATACTCCAGTGACCGCTTTAAATCTTTCAGCTCAAATGGCGTGAAGCAGGGGTACTATAGCGTCTCACTGGCTGCCATTTTGAATCACAGAATGGGAGCTCCTTTGATGATATATATATATTTTGTAAATATATATATATGTATGTATATTTCTTTTTACAATTTTGATTGCTCTTCTTCACTATTGTAGACATCATCCCCTCCCCCAAATGCTTTTAGATTCTGAACTCATCCGTTAAATTGGATTAACCTTGTTCTGATGAAGATTTTTTGAGATGAGTGAGATAAATATTAACAGACCAAAATAAGCCATGATCATACTTGCATACAGCTGTGTCCCAAGTTAATCTGTCTGTCGGAATGTAGGATGTGATTGTTGTGTCTCACTATAACCTGGACTCACCACATTGGAACACTATAACCTGAATGTACCTGGACTAATAATTAATACATTAGAGCCTTCATTGGCTGTAAGTAGGTACCAAAAACTTTGCAACAAGGTTTGCACAAATATGAGACCATCATCATGAGTATATGATGAATTATTGACGTTTGCAGTCAACAGGCATTGACACAGTCATATTCGTTTTCACCTCCACAACCACAGCTGCTCTATGACTTTGTTCATTATAAATGTAGTCGTTTTTTTCCCAATTCTCTCTTGCTAGGTCTTCTCAAAAGTTTCATTGCAAACAAAAGTTTCCAGAGCCTTGACTTCACAGGTTCTTGTTTTTTTTTTAAAGCAACCGTTTTTAGAGGCCAGTTCATCTGCTATGCAATAGCTAAGTACTGGTTCCAAGTAAGTCACTGGCCCGTATCTGGCCCAGTAAATGCCTCAGTGGGAGCGGGATCCAAAGCTACGAACACAACACCCTCACCAAGGTTTTTGGATGATGTGAATAATGCCCAACTGGTGCCTGATAGAGTTCTTTCCAGTATTCTTCCTATGGATTTATTTTATGGTATAGATTGAGTCAACAATAACCTTACAAGTAGTGACCATATCCAAAGACTGAGAGGGTTGAATTGCGTCTGCTGGTTTGAAGACACCCAACACCCACACTAGGAGTTTGCCAATCTCAAAGAGTATGTCTCCTAATTTGAATAAACAGTGAGAAAATGTTCTTCGTTATCAACAATTTACTATTCACATCATGGTAGCTCGTACAGCAAATTTAAAGCGGTCTTTTGGGCAAGGAGCATCATACTTTTCGGACACACAGTGGTTACTGAAGGAACATGGAGATATTGAAACACTTTTTTACCACATGGCTCACCTGCTTGGAATGCACAACCACTAGTGAAACTGCTATCGCTGGACAGATTTTTCGAGACATGAGCCCCTGCAGTGCTGACAGCAGCATTGCTGGATGTGGAGGGAATACTAATCTTGTTTACTGGCTTACAGAATGTATTCACAGCACAGCAAGTGTTATAAGACACTTTGGATTAACTAAATTAATACAAGCAAAGCTATGAGGGAAATCGTCAAAAAAGGATGTTTGCAGCAGAGAGGTCTGTTCTAGAGGACCCTCTGAGTATCTGACAATGTCGGAGGAGTGTGTGGGGGATTTTGGAGATGCGTTGTCAGCTACCTACCAAATCAGAAGCTACAACTGGTACTGGTATTTTTACATTAGCTGAATGAATTAAAAACATACTACTTCACATTTTTGGGTGAAGTAGTATGTTTTGTAGTCATACCTGTCATTCCATACCTGTGGAATGACAGGTATGTCATTCCACAGCTAATGCTGGCTTCGATTGAAAGAGGGGGATGAAATGATCATGTATAGAAGTTATTGAAACTAAACTGTGATGAGAAAATAAAATTAACTAGAAATAGAAATCAGAGAGCGCAAACCTCCACCAAGAGCAAAAACCTACCTCTGAAGCCTAGTTTCTGCCTCTCATTCTTTATTTAAATTTAAATCTTAAACAGACATTGCTGCCCCATTTGCTTTCCCCCTTCAGTATAAAACATGAAAGGAACAGGACACAACAGTGCCAAGAGTTAAGGAAAAGTCACGCATATTTCTCCATTAATGTATATGTTATTACCAGCCTCTAAATCTACTGACAACTCAAACAAAGCCTATGATTATCTCTCAAATGCTGTAAAGCCGGTTGTATTACACTTCAGCGTCTCTTTTCATCTCACTGAGCACCCCGCCCATCCCCCAAAGGAGCATCAAAAGCATCAATGGTTAACTCAGCAGTCCTCTGTTGAGCTGGGTCACAAACTACCTTACTGCTCAACCACAGTCGTTTAACCTAGCGAGCAGTGTGTCATACCAGATGGTAAGCAACATTGGATCCTTCAATGTGTCCACAACCATACTGAACATTTCCACCAGTCAGTGCAGGCCAGTGCTCTATTTTACCCTGTGGTGTGCCGGGGAAACAGTGTTAATGCTGCTAATGCCCAAAGGATGGAAAAACTGTTGAAGAAGGCTGGATCTCTTGGCCTGGTCCCCCTGAAAGCTTTAGCTGCTAGGAGGATACTATCCAACTTCTGGACATCATGGGCTACCCCTCTTATCCACTGATTCAGATTGTAAACAGCTAGAGAAGCAAATTCAGTGATGTCCCGCTGTTCTTCAACCTTTTTTATCCACTGCCATCAAACTCTACAACAAGTCGCTGTCACAGTCATAACAGGGGTACTAATAAAAACTCACTGTATATAGTTTCACAGTCTCACTCTGTCCCTACTTATGACAACACTTTTTACCCACAACAAGATACTATAGGGGTAGTGTTAGCCTGGAACGCTAGTTTTACCCATTTATGTATATATCTTGTGTCTCTTTATTCCCTTTATTTCAGTTGTCTCTCATGTCATTTGATGCAGCTGTAACAATGGCATTTTCCTGTTTGGGATGAATAACGTATCTCCTTATCTTAAATCCAGGTGAAAACGTAGCCCTCTCCCTTGGCGGAGGAAAGGATTTACAGGTTAAGGAGTTAGCAAACAGTGGAACATAGTTTTATGGAGTTAACATTAATGTAAATAATATATATACATATATTGTCATATATATTGATTTGAAATTATATTTAAATTAAGATAAGATAAGATATACCTTTATTAGTCCCACTGTGGGGAAATTTACAGCGTTAAAGTAGCATGGTAAGAAAAAGCAGAAACGGTAGTGGGAAAACTATATAAATGTATCATGCAACAAAACCCAGCAAATATATAAATACAACTCACTACACCAGAGCTACCCGCGGGTGCTTATGCTGTGGCCCCGACATGCCTGGTTATGAATGTATGATTATTGTTGCGGAAGCTATCGGACAGAGAAAAAAAAAGGGAGATGCGCAACACACAATAACACTGTCCAACACTGATAACAATGAAAACCTAATCATTGTTATACAGATTCCGGGGCACCTTCGTCTCATTACTATGAAAGGTCACCTGTCAAGGCGGCTAAAAATTTTGCACCTTAATTAATGATGGCGACAAAGAAAAGGAAAGTGGAGGATGAAAAAAGGATTTTCAACCTTGCATGGGAAATTAAATTTTCTTTAGATGGATACATGGGAGACAACGCCAGCACGAACAGCTTCAACTGGAGTTCAAAGATGGCTATCCACCTGACAGCGATCTCAGGAGAAATAAAATCCAAACGTTGCTATGTGGGTTTGAAGGCCAACAATCCATGTTCCGCAGCTTTGTTAAAAGCAGTGACAACGTCGCAGAGGCCTTGTTCAAAATCACCTGGAATATTGCTTTCTCAAAGGGGATAACTTTGCCGAGGAAATGCTGGCTTTGCTACCACTAACAGGGCAAACACATGGAGAGGACATTTACTCTGCACTGATGAGTATTTTTCACGGACCAGGCAAAAGCATCAACTTAAAAAAGCTAGTTTCTCTGACGACTGACGGGGCACCGTCCATGGTAGGGAAGGAGAAAGGATTAATTGCTTTGCTCAGAAATGATCCTGAAATTCCGGACTTCTTCTCATATCACTGCATTTTGAGTCAAGAGCAATTGTGCAGCAAGCTGAGAGTCGGAGAGTTCAAAGTGACAATAAGCTCTGTGACACGAACAGTCAATTTTATTCTTGCAAACGCATTGAATCACAGACAGTTCCGTTCATTGGTGGAAGAGTTTCAAAGTGCATACACCGACTTGGCGATGAATGCGAAAGGTCCGGTGACTAAGTCGCAGAAAGGTAGTTGATCGCTTCATGGAACTGCTACCAGCTGTACGCATATTTTTGGAAGAGAAGGGCCAACGTGATTTACTGACACCCCTGGAAGATGACACATTCATCCACAACACAGCTTTTCTGACTGATATAGCGCATCAGTTGAATTCACTCAATCTTAAGCTTCAAGGGAAGAACGTTCGGCCGATGATAATGAATGATGTGGCTCCATTTGAATCCAAACTGAGCCTGTTTGAGCTGCAGTTTGAGGTAGGAAATTTCACACCCTTTTCAAACTGTTGAGAGTTTTTGGTGGGTGTGGTCTACTGGGAGCATTGCTGGTTTTGCAGCCTGACAGCTGCAGGAAGAAGGACCTGCAATAGCGCTCCTTCAGACGCTGGAGGTGAAGCAGCCTTGGTGTGAAGGAGCTCCCCAGAGTTGTCAGGGCGTCTTTCTTGGGGTGGGACTCATTTTTCTAGCATGGATGACAGTTTTGCCATCATGTTACTTTCTCCAAACACCTCCACGGCATTGAGGGAGAGCCGGTATGCTCTGTTCTATTGGTATGGTAACAATGATTACAATCATGGTATTAATTTATCCATGTCATCTTGTCCACAACAAGGTGGACTATATGATGGTAGTTTAGAAATGATGGGTATGTTATTATTTTGCATATTCATATAGCCTTAGTAAAAGCCGATATTTGGCATTATATTGCAATTATGATTTTGTTACTATTGCTCAGGTCTAACTTAGTCCTTATTATTTGGGCAGGCTCCATCTCTCTCACATAGGGCGGTTGTGCCCTATCGGAATGGCTCAGAGGACTGTGGCAATTACCCAGGGGAAGGGACCGCTCACTCCTCATCTGGTGGAGGAACTAATTCACGCTGGTCCACTCTGTCCTGGGATGTGCCAACTGAACTGCTCTCTTCCCAAACACCAGAACCCAGTGGTGGTTTGGAGGGTGACTCGAGACCGAGCTCAGGTAAACAACTACACTTAAATGCATTCGTTTTTAGTCATAGCTCAGACCTAATCAATGACCAAAAGAGTGAATAACCTTTGCAACTCACTTTGTGTAAGAGAAGTCTCGTTAAATATTTAACTGAAATCTTTTTACTTTCGTTTTACTTAAACTTTGTGAATCCGTGATTTCTGTCTCACTCACTCTCTACTTTTCAGCCTCTGTTGACAAACTTTTAAACCTACATAACTATGGTTTGTCTCTCTATATATGGTTTTGCGCATTGGAATACAACAGTTACGGTTTACTGAACCCCCTGTTTTGACTCCACTCCTCCATGACAAATTGATCAAACAGAGAAGGGGACAGGCCAAGCAAGCCCTTAAAGATACATTTTATGTTACAATAGCTGATAAAGATTTCAAAACTAAACATATTATGTTTCTCACGGCAATGGTGCAATCTCATTAGTTGTCAATGATTTTTTATTGTCTGGTTCTAAAGAGATATGACAGGTTTTAGAGTTGATTGTGAGGCATGAGACCAGGAAGTGATGCAGTGGGACAGATGTTAGAAGATCACAGTGTTCATATGGAGCTCAGCTGGGCTTAATGAGAGATATTTTCTGATGATTTTGAAACATTTGAGATTTGATTTAATGTTTTTTGTCAAAATTCAAGTGTGAATCTAATATGATGTCCAAGTACTTGACCATAACAACAAGAAGGATGGCATTGTTGTTTATTTTGAAAAAGAATGATACTATCATACTGTTTACGCATAGAAAAAAATATTGACACAGTTTTTTTTTTTTTTTACATTTGATGACAGGACTTAAGCAATTGTGATTGTGTAAGCAGTCCGTCAGCTGGTCAGCAGGTTTTCTTGGTCATCAACTGTGTCATCAGAATATATTTGGTAGCCAACTGCAGGACAACTCTCAGGCAGGTCATTAATATACCTGCTAAATAGCAAAGGCCCAAGTCCTGACCACTGTGGTATCTCCATGCTGTTACCACAGAAGGTGAATTTTTCAACATTAACCCTGAAAACATTGAACTTTTCCCCTACGGTACGAGTAAAAAAACTGTGAACCCTAATCAGAGAATTGATATTTTGGTAGTTTGGACAGCAGCACATCATGGTTAACATTCTCAAAGGCTTTTTTTCAAATCAAGGAAAGCTGCTCCTAGAACATTACCTTTATCCAAAGAACTATTTATTTTTTCAATAAGATAGCAGTTTGGTGGTGTCTTTGAATCCAAACTGTTGTTGATGTAGTAACTGATTTGTCAATAGATGTCAAACGAAGTTTTCCAATATCTTGGAAAAAACTGGGAGAATGACGATGGGTTGGTAGTTGCATGTCATTTCTGACTCATCAGGTTCATAGATTGGGCTGATATAGGCTGTTTTTACAGCTAACAGCGATATTTTCTTGTTTTTTATTGACAAATTCACCAGATGTATGTGGCTTGAGGAGTTGAGTTCTGGGTTTCTTCATCAGTTCACAGTAAAGATCAAGATCATGAATATACCTAGCCTTTTGGTTGCTAAAGTTAATCATGATCTTACTAACTTTTTCGGATTTAACTCCTTTAATATGAAATACATTTAGAGAGTTCTAGTTAGGAATGATTGGTGTCGGATCTAATGGATTGAAATTGTTTGCAAGTTTCTGAACTGAATCGATAAAGAAAGCGTTGAAGTCCATTGCAATTGTTGCTGTAACAGATAAATATTTGTCATTTATTATTTGACCCTTTATTGTCCGACAATTATGGGTATTGGAGTTGGTTAGACAGTTACCCCATCATACACCCAAACTACCCTATTTCTCAGGAAAATAATTTCCTTCATCAAGACTACACTAATCAGTGAAATTGAAAATAAGGCTTTTATTGCAGAAGACTCAATATGTCAGACTAATGAAACCAGAGAAAATGTGGACTTTAGGTGATCATATTTCCTGATCTATACCATTAATGGCTAATAAAATGTTGGATATTGTCACATAAGTATTAGAATGCTTAATTTTGTGCCTTCTCTTTTAAAGGTTTCTATTCAGTAAGTGGCTGCTCTCTCTCGGACTCTTGCTACTCTGTATCCACTGATGCTGCGCTGGTAAGATCAGCCTCACCGGCCAGACCCCTAAGACTGTGGGAGCAGGTTCTGCTCTCTGCTGATAGCGATGACATTCTGTGGTCAGAGGAAACAGTGCTGCAACAGCAGCCTGCCCTGCAGAAACAGAACCAGGATGATGGTGAACCTGCAATAGGGAAACCGGTGTCAGGTGAGCTTGTGTGGGCAAATGATCTGTCATATAATTACATCTATTTAAAAAAGAATTTGCAGCAGTAGGTTTCTGACTTCTTCAACTAAAGATTGGTTTAAATTGGTCTGACTATTCAGGGGATAATTATACCTTGTTTTGTCTGAACTTTTTCTCATATTTTCTGATAATTTTGAAACAGTTGAGATTTGATTTTTTGCAGAGAGAACTCACTTGTTTGTCAATTTTCCAGTGTGAGTCTAAGGCTATGTTCACACTGCATGTCTTAATGCACAGTTCTGTTTTTTTTGCTGAAATCCAATTTTTTTTTTTTTGCGTGGTTCATTCATTATCAACCGCTTATCCTGTTCAGGGCAGGATTGAATTCTCCAGGAACTTCTCTCTGAGGAGTTCCCAGAGAGAACCCACCCAGAGACAGTGAGAACAAGCAAACTCTAAATAGAAAGCCTGGCAGAGGTGGATTCGAACCCGGTACCTTTTTACTGTGAGGCAGCAGCGCTAACCACTGCGTCCTGGTTGTTCACATCATAATTTAAGTGCAACCACCATCAGAACAGTCTACGGTCCTAAAATGACCCACATGGGCAGAAGACGTGACGTCACGCGCAGAAAGCTGTGTTTACGGAAGTGAATATGGATGCTACACGTCAGGGTGTTTGTATCAATTTTGAAATTGTTTACATTTGATCTTGCCTCCTCCGGCGTAGAATTGTGACGCCTGTCTCACTTCAATGACGTAAAAGTCGGATAAAATGCGACATGACCGCCCAGACTGAGGTCGCTTTGATAAACATCAGATATGTATCCGATTTACACACTTGTTAAAGTGGCCTGGGCCTGATTTGGAAAAAATCGGATTTGGGTCACTTTTGCCTGTAATGTGAGCAGGCAAAAGTGCTGCTCACACTGTAGTATGATCTTATAGTAGATCATACTACATGGTCTACTAGTAGATCATGTAGTATGATCCCCAAGCTCTTGACTCCATCAACAAAAGATGTGGCCTTGTTTATACTTACCAAGAATTACTCCTTATCATGCTGTTTACACATAGAAAAAAAAAATTCACCAGTTCATAGTGAAACCGGTGTCAGGTGAGCTGGCGTGGGCAATCAATCTGCCATGTAATTACATCTATGTAAATATGAATTTGAAGCAGTTTAGCTGAAGGTTTCTAAAAAAAGGTAGACTGAAGATGGTTTGAAGTGGGGTTTAGGATAGAACCATCTTTGGACTTGACTATTCAGGGAATAATTATCTATAATGAGACCATTTTTTGTCTGAACATTTTCTCTCTTCTTTTGCAGTCCAAACTGAACTTGAAGCCTCTGGTGTGAGCTTTCTTTCTGATCTCTGCTTGGGACATAGTAATTCCTTGATTTGTTCCCTCCTCCTGCTTCTTCAGCCAACCTCCTCCCTTCATCGAAAACCAAAGCTCGACCCTCGCTACTGCACAGATCTGGTATCTCGTTGGACCAAAGAAGTGTATCCTTACCCTAGCCCACTGCATGCAGTTGCCCTACAGAGCCCCCTCTTCACATCCCAGAGCCAAGAGCAATTGGTCTTCTTGAATTCAGAAGGACCACAACTAGATGAACTGCAAGAGTCCAGTATTTCTCAAACGCTGCCTCCCCAGTTTCAACATCCCCTTCTCATTGCTTCTGTCACCTTGCTGGAGCAGTACATTTCTCGACTGGCTAGGCAGTACCAAAGCCGTGCCTCCTCTGACACCTTTAATCCTGCTTCCGGTGCCACAGCTCGTCCAGCTACACACAAAGGCATTTGTACCCCAGTCAAAATTCACGGTTCCAACCAGTCCCTTTCTGCCTTTGAGATTCATAAAACACTCAGTATCACTTCCTCCAAGTCATTAATCGGAAAATCTGCAAGAGTCAGCAACAGCGCTTCTGGCAAAAAACCCACAAGGAATTCTATAAACCTAGGTAACTTACCTTCAGCAACTGGAGAGGATTTTAACGTAAACCCGACACCTGGACTACATTCTAGCCAGGGACTGGTGGACAATTCTAAAAATGGCGTTTGTGGAGCTCTGGGGCTTGAATCTGCTGCGCCGGCTTACATGGCTTCAGGAACGTTACTCTCCTCTGCTACACCCACCCCAGCGCTTAGAACTCGCCCACGAATTTCAACATGTCCAAGTAACCTGAGTCACCGCAGTTCCATGGACGTAACTTCAGGGTCTGGAGCCACGTCTGTTTTTGAATCATCTGCCCTCTGTCACAAATTCGACTGGAGCAGCTATGCTCCATCTGAGATTGGAAAATCATCATTTGGTACGGATGCTGGATCAGCTCCTAGTTCACAGCACGATAGTTTGATCAAAGAGTCCAACTCCTGTTCTAAACAATGCAAAGACTCTCCCATGGTGGGGGAGAACTCACGCATTTCTGGCCTCACTAGGTCTGTTGTAGTTGGGCTTATGGACCAAGGCGTGGAGCTGGATATTGACTGCTTCCAAACTAATACTGCAGGTGAGATGAGACTTCACAGTGAAACTGTCCCAACAGCCCAGACTGATCAGTCACATGACTACACTAGACTGACTGACCTTAATCTCCAGAGACCAATACACTCTCCTCAGTCCACCCATGTTCCCTCTCCACACTTCGCCTTGCATTGTCATAACCAGCTGATCAATTCCCCATCCAACCTTCCTTCTTCCACTGCCTCCTCCCCTGCCTCTTGTCCCACACTCAGGGGCCACTCCCCTCCCCGTCCTCTTCAGTCAACTCCTCAGGGTGCCACCCCACTCTCTGTTTTCCGACGAGATGCACCCTTCCAGTGCTCCATGCCTTGTACCAATCGAAGAAGTTCTCCTCTGGACCATGTAGGTATTCAACCAAGGGGTGGATCACTTCGGATGAGTGAGGCAGGAAGGGGGGGTAGTTGTGATTGGAAAAGGGAAGAGAGGGGTGGACTTTACAGAGGGAGGCATGCCTCTCATAAATTGATCAGGGCAGCTACAGTTAGTAGCCATACTAAGCAAGAAAACTATAGCTCAATATGGGAGAAGGAGCAGGAACAGACAGAAGAGTCTGAGAGGGAAAGAAAGGAGGTGGATAGAGCTGAATATGGCCATAGTTGGAGGAGAAACCACATTGGTAACTGGAGGTGGGAGCATCAAATGATGAAGGCTTCATTCAGCAGCAATGACAAGAGGCCAAAAGAAGAAATATCCCCCATGTTCTCAAAGAAGTGGGTCAAGGGAGAAGGGGAGAGACACAGTTCCGGCCTTAGGCTTTCAAACAGGGCGTTGTTCAGGAGTGAGTCTCAAGGCTTGCTGGTGCATTGCAACCGCAGCAAGGAGCACGTAAACCCATGGGCCTCCTCATTAGATGTGGGGCAAGCTGGCATGTATGTCAGCAAGGGAGAAGGGATCAGACCGCTGAATACAGAGGAGGACAAACACCTATCCTCCACCACTAGCCTCTTTAACCTTTCGTGTTCCCGGAACTTGGAAGGTAGCTCCCATTCCCTCGCCCTTCTCTCCTCCTCTTCTTTTCCTCCATCTCCGCCACTACAGATGCCCCTTCAGCGGTCTCTATCACTGAGGAATTTGGGAAGGAGAGTCTTTGGCTCCATGAGGTCCCTGAGTCTAAAACGGAAGCCATCAAAGAAGATACAATAGACAACAACAAATGAACGTCACAGTAAATACATTTTCCATGTCTTATGTGACAAACGCCAGTAATGATGAGCATTCCAGTCGAAGAAAGTGTTAAAAATTTATTTTTCAAGCTTTACAGATATATGATTGATTGAACAGATATATGTATTATATGACTGGCCAAATGATATGTACCAGACCTTTCATCAGCTGCCAATTCAAGTTACATTCAGGCCTGTTAATCCTTATCAATTTTGTTTTGGCTTACATTTTTCATTCTAGAAATGTTTTCTTTAGTTCTACAAAATGTATGTTACATTTACTCTGTTTATGCTGCATAATCCGTGCATCCTTCAGTGGAAAGAAATAGGACTCTTCCGTGGACAGCTGAGAAGTGTCGAAAGCAAACAATTTTATGCAGGTACAATACTCATTGAAGAGCTGCAAATCTGTAGTTTGGGTGCCGAGCGTTTCACAGATTGAATGTCCTTTTAAGGGATTGTACATTTAAAAAATTAAAAACACTACTGGGATAATTTTGTGGCTGGAAAGTTGCCCAAACAATGTGATGGAGCTTGTAGGATATACACCGCTTATTACATGATGGTTGAATCATCCTGTAACCATGAGTATGAATGCATGTGTGTACACAGCAATTCTGCGTGTTGCTCTGTGACTTCAGTGATTTCAGCTTGTGTGAGATTGTGAAATACATCTTTTGCGGGCATATCCAAATAATGACCAAAACCAAGCAAATGCTCTTTAAAATGATATTGTACTCAGGATTTTCAAATAACTATTGATGATTGAAAAAATTATTAAAATATTGGTTTATATGGTGAGTTATTTGATACAAAGTCTTGCTCTGCTTTCGTAGCTTAAGACAATAAAAAAAAACTTGTACTGTGCTTGAAATGCGTAGATATGCAATAGATTTGAGGACTTTTAATTTTAAATATTATTCCTAAAAATGTTTCTAATAAAATAATTACCATTCAAAAAACTGACCTGAAGAATGTATTTATCAAGACAATCATAACTTTGCATAGTTGTCGAAGAGTCTAACTTTAGCTTTCAGGACAATTTTGTGAAATCACCAAACTCTCTTCCAGTGTTGCTAGGAAACTGTTCCCTGTCCTTTCTATTTCAGTAGCCACAAACTTACTTTCCTATTGATTGAGTACATCTATATACCTTTCCAAGCCCACCACACATCAGTAGACTCAATAGATTAGATTGAAGACGTGAACATTCAGAAGGTGTTTTGGGAACACTTAAGACTGAACTGTCTGTCAGTTGAGCCATTATTTTGTTTGTAGAGCAGGTGACGTTGCTTCACTACCTCCACTGGTTTGATTAATTCTTTCTCTGGTGCTGCTTTTCAGGCTGGAGGAAAACATGCCTCTGTACATGGCCCTCTCTTTTTGCAGATCCTGATGTAGTTTCTCTTCCGTCCTCTGCAGGTACTTTCTCACATTGGCATCTGTGGCAGAAAAATCAAGTTCCGTTTTTAAATGGCATGCTTTCCTTTGAGCAGATGGACAAAAAGATATGGTTTGCAAGAGAGAATCTACGAAATTTTGCTTGAAGCATTATCCAGCGATTATGTGACAGTTCCAAATGACCGTTAGTGAAAATCATTTATATATTTACATGTCAAACAGATCGTATTACGACATCTTCAGTAAATCTGTATAATATATATATATAAGTATATATAACTTGTCACTTGTTGAGTTTAGAGGTCAGTGGAGATGGATTTCTACCTTTGGACTGAGCCTAGTAGAAACATGTGAGAAAGGAATTGATCTTCCCATTCAGTTCTTGTCAATAACATGCAGGAATAAAAATGCATTTGTAAAATTGTATAACCACACCAAAACTATTTCCCAAGTATCTTGAAACGTAATCTAAAAGGTTATCTGACATTAAACATAATGAGGATAATTATCAATGGACTCTATACTTACAGTAACTATACCAAATATAATTCTCACTAATAAAATTAGGGACTAAGTACTCAATTGTGACAAACATTCAACAAAAACTATAACAAGGAGTTTGTAAGTAATTAACACTTTTGTTTTCTGTCTCATGAATATCTGCTGTAAAAGGTATGCTTCCAATTTAATTAATGCATCCGTTTATACAGCCTTGTTGGCGTTCACACTGTGCTTGCATGTTACATGCCTTGATGTAACCTAGAGTAGTTCTTTCTCGGTGAAACATATGACTTCTTTGAGTTTGCATTGGCTGATCGCATCGTCATGAAAGAGGACTGAAGCTATATGGTCAGTTTAAACAAGATGTAAGCCTGTATTTAGACACCTAAATAAATGATAACTCATATGGATTATGGATGAGTTCATGTTTCATGATAATCATGTACCATCTATTTTCTTACCATTAGGCTGCTCATTGCAGGCCTGTGTAAGATACTGTTTGGCAGTCTGTGCATCCCCCATTTCCAGAGAGGCTACTCCTGCCCTATACAGTGCTTTTACATCTTTTGGTCGCCACTCCAGCACCCGCAGGCAGTATTCTTGAACACGAGAATAGTCAACACCTGACCTCTGCAGCAAACAGGCTGAAAGAGATTTTAAAATTTTTTGTCACTTCCACAAAATATTGTTAATGCTGATATGCAAGCATCAGTCACAAAACTAACAAGGCACATTAAATGAATACAACCGAATTCCTGGATTGGGCATATTCACAATGAAATGCAAAGGACTCCATTTCAATCTACAGACTATATGAATCCACGCAACTCATGAATAGTTATCTAAATAGCTACCTGTAATGCAGATTAAACAGAACCACAGAGTAGTTTTCATTGAGAACTTTGCATGGTTGAGATGTTATATCTACCAGATAAGTTATTGTAGCAGTCAACTTGTATGTTTCTTAGTGCAGCCTCCTGTTCAGGTGTGAGGGCAGGTGTATCAGGCTGAAATACTTTGATTGAGGTAAGCACATCTGAGTCAAGACCTCTGAGGACCAAAAGAGCTCGATGATAACGTGAAATGGCTGAGCGAATGTTCTTCTCTTTGAAGAAAGCATTCCCTTCTGTTTTCATTTGGGCTGCTTCCTCCAACAAAGCCCAAACTGGCTTCATGGAAGTCAGTCTGTGTCCAGAAAATCTTGGTTCTTCTGCTGCAGCTGCCCCCTGCACATCCACACTCTCTTCTCCAGCTTCCATTTCTGTGGAGCTGTTCAACTGTTGGATTTCGATAAGTTTATGGTTAGTAACATAAAAAGACATTAGATTGCAAAGAGACTACTATTGGACAGTACCTATACCTTCAAAACACTTCACTTCATGCTGTTAATCATATTTCTGCTCTCACTTAGTTTATTGAAGTTGCATAACATATTAACATTGCAGGAAAAATCCTGGCTGAAGCTGACCATCTGATCTTATGGAAGTCAAAAAGTTTTACAGGACAGAGGGAACACTACAACCACATGCATTCTTGGCCGCATGGGTATTTTCAAATGTGGTCTTAAATCAGATGCGTATTAATTTTCTGCCGACATGATGGCAGTGTTAATTCAAGCTGCTGTTCTCCTACTAAACCTTCTCCCAGCCAAGTTTTGTCAACAATTGTTGGCAAAGTCAACAATTTCACTTGCATTGGCAAATTTAATAAATAAATTGGAAAATCCTTAACTCAAATCTTGTTTTTCCTTCTTGCCCTAAGCAAAAAAGACTGATGGTCACAACAAAATCACAGCTATTTTATTAATTTGGGTAATGAACTGGCGTACCAATATATTTTTCCACTGTTCATCTTAGCAAGCTTGCTATTAACACGGTATCATGAGACACACAGTTCAGTCATATCAGATATGGATCACATATACAATGTGAACAGTCATTTTAAATTATGAAAAACATTAGGTATCATCAATAACCAACGGAAGGTTATTTAGGTAGTTACATTAATACAGTATTAATGTCTGACTATTACAATGTTGTCAAGTACAACACTAATATCTGTTTCGACTTGGTACCTTTATAGCCCTGCGTCCTTTGTTACAGAAGTCTGAATATTTACACTGATCAGCCATAACGTTAACAGGTTATCTCATTATAATGACACCTGTCAATAGTTGGGATGAAAAAGGCAGCGAGTGAACATTTTTTGCATTAGAAGCAGGTAAATGCTTTAAGCTACACTGACAAGGGCCAAATTATGATTGAACTGCAGATCTTGTTGATAATTGCTGGTCTGAAGTAGTAGTACCTACCTAACAAAGCATTATACGGAAGGACAACCAGAGAACAAGCAACAGGGTAATGGGCACCCACGGTACATTGATGCGTATGGGAGTGAAGGCTAGCCCATGCTTTCGTATACCTTAGAAGCAGAAGTAATGAAAAAGAAGGTGGCTCTCATCTTGCCGTGTATGCAGCTGGGAGTTGCAGATTGGTCATAATGACTCCGGTCCACTGTCAAAAGTGCCTACAATAGGCATGTCAGCATGAGAAGCTGACCATTGAGAATGGAAGATGGAGGGATAAAAACTTTATCAATCCCCACAGGGGAAATTTAGGCATTACAGCAGCTCAAGAACCCCTTAAGAAAGAGAATGGAAATGAAAATAATAAAAAATATAATAAAAGTAGTATAAATAGAAGTATATGCATACATAGATAAGTACAAGGGTTTATAAAAAAACAAATACCCACATAAATATTTAAATAACAGTAAAGATACATTTTAATTCTAAGTATAAATAATATAAATAAAATGAGTGAATTCCAATCTCCTTATATCAAAGATAGACATTGCTTCAAATAATGTAGAGATACACCATCTAACAGATAAAGCTGCACCAACAGGCAGATGTTCAGAAATTCCATTTAACAGATATACTTTCAGCCAAGCCAGGTAGGTGGCCTGGTCCGACGAATCAAATTTTTCTTTTACATTATGTGGATGTGAAGAAGGCAAGCCAGGGGATGCATTGAGATAATTAGAACAATGTCCTAATGGAACCCTTGGATCCTTCCCTTCATTTGTTTCATCGCCTCGCTTACATGGACATTGTAGCTCACCAAGTACACCCTTTAATGGAAGCACTATTCCTTAACTGCAGTTTTCCATTTCAGCAGAGTAAATGGAATTCTGCAGAAATGGTAAATGAATGATTTGAGGAATACAACGAAATCAAAATGTTACTTATATCCAAGATCGCAATCCAATCGAACATGTGTGGGGTGTGCTGGGAAAACGTGCCCTATCCATGGAGGCCCTGCGCCGCAACATAGAGGAATAAGTCTCCTGCTGCAAACGCGTCGGTGCCAAATATTCCAGCACGTCTTCAGAGGTCTGGTGGCATTTGTGCCATGACGTCTTAGGACCGTTTAGCTGCAAACAATGGAATCTACACACATTATGCGGCTGGTTATAATGTTATGGCAGAGCGGTGTACTTATGAGTGTGATTACCGTTTTTATACTGTGAATAACGTACCCCAACAACGACTAAACCAACACCGTTAAAGGCACTTGTGTTAACTCCTTAAGAGATTATTTTACATCAAAAAACTCTCCGTCCGGAGTCGCGTTTGACTCGTGGGCATGTTTACAAATTGTGGCTACAACTGACTGGCTAACTTACTGTGCTACCACTCCTCCTCAGACTACTAAACTCTTCCGTTCAGTATTTTCAGAAACCCTCTTGATTTCAATACATGATAAGTTGATTGCAACCCAACATCTCACCTTAAACGCCACAGAAGTTTTAGTTAAAGACCTGGTACTTCCTGAAATTGGCAACCATCATAGCTTTAGTTTAACTGCTGTCTTCTTCGTTGTGGATTTGGAGGATTGCATTTGCATCCTTCAGGCCCTGCTGCCACCCTCTGTACAGAATAAATCTTCTTCTTCTTCCTTGATATTAATGGCGGCTCGCAACCAGTTTATAAGTATATTACCGCCACCTACTGGATTGGAATGTTGGATGATCGATGATCGTTAATAAACAAACGGTTTGATGGGGAAACAGCAAGTCCAATAAAAAGGTGTGGGTTAAGCTTTTAATTAATATGGTAACAAGATGATGAGCTCAGTCCCTCTGGTAAAGGAGGAGTTATGAATTAAAAAAACCTAAAAAAACCCAAGAGAGACTGGCATATGCCTAATGTATTAATATAATAGAGTAGTCCTACAGAATGAGTCGACACTCTTTCACACATTCTGATATTCATTCACCGATCCAATCAGGCTGTTGATCTGCTAACCTGTCACAGTTAACAACCATCAAATTTTTTCTACCTACATTTAATATGCAGATATTATTTGAAATTTGAAAGAGTTTGAAATCTTATATTTGCTCAAATAAATGTGTGAGGCAACTGAACAACTGCTCGACAATCAATCTTGGTCCCATATAACAAAGTATTGTTGTGAGTTATTTGTAGACCTTCAGTCAAGTTAAATATTGATGGATCTTTGTAGGCCTATGTCTTATTATGTATAACCAAGTTGAATACTTTTAAAGAGGGTGTTCATCATTTCCTGATCCTCTCCAGTACAAAACATCGCAGGAATAAGTCACAACATTACCCATGGTTTAGAAAAAATTATGTAAAAGTATGACTTTTTGCCAGCCTCTAAATCTACAGACATCTTTAAAATAAAATAGAACAAAATAAGATAATAAGCTATTTGGAGCACTGAGGTCACAATGTAATGAGGCACTCTCTTGAATCTGTTGCCGTAGATGTTCCTTTGGGGGTGGGGGTCAGTGGGCCCTACAGAGAAGCGGAGTTGGAAGGCGCGGTGGAAAACTGGGTACAGAGTATTTGAGAGATATTCAGAGTTTGTTGGAGTTGCTGGTGGATTTATATGCTGGCAATAACTCAGAAATTAATGGAGAAGTTCATGCAGGAGAATCTGCATGAACTATTTCCAAACCTAGGGTCTGTTGTGCCTGGTTGTGTTTATGTTTGTTGATGTGCTCTGTACACGCGTCATCTATTGCACTTCTGTCCATCCTGAGGTTTGATCCCTCTTTTTCCCATGTTTGAAGACTTTTGGGCTGTAGCTGGTCCTTACCTGGACTGAGGGTCTAAGGACAAAATATGTTTGGGAGAGGTTGCAGAGCTGGATGCTGAGGAGGCGAGCACCAGGTTGGAGAACAACTGTAAAATCATTAAGTCATTGAGGAAACAGGGAGTGGGCATAGTGTTTATTGAATACTGGAGCAAGGTCATGATAGATCTCAGGAAGAGAAATAGATAAATTCAAATCCTGCAATTTGTTCATAGAAATTAAATGCAAGGATGGCCTATATATATCTTTATGAAATATTCCTTTTTACTGGAAATTGTAATTAATTATGTAATGTTTTTTGTCTTGCATTACAAGTAATTTGGACTGGTGAAAACTGTTATGAAATTGCTTCCTTTGCTGATGACATATTGTTCTATACCTACGTTGAAGCCATGCATTGCCATGCATGAATCACCCCATTTTATCTCCATTTAAATGTTCACCCAAGGGTTTAATCAACCTTAGAGATCTTAATCACCCTGTTATAAAACAATGACATGATGTAAAGCTTACATTGGATCGCCTTGGAAAGCATTTAATATGTGATGATAAGATGGTATATCTTTCATTGTCTACAATGGCAGGATTTTATTAAGATAAATATTCAACCAAAACTGCTTCACTATTTTCAAAAAGTCCCTAATCTGTTCTAATCTAATTTAATCCGAGTGATAATAGAAAAAAAATGGTACGTTCATACATTTAACTGTAAGAAGAAGAAGCAATAATTAAGAAATGATCACTTACAAATGTCAGACAAGCAGGAATGTTTAGTTGTGAATAATGTTATACTGAGTCTACAGTCTGGTAGCACAGCTTCTCAACATAGCTAACATGAACAGCATGGTTAGATACTGAATTATATATGGTTACATCTTGGATCATCTAATTTTGATAATGTAATAATAATAATAATAATAATATATATGTACTCAGATGTCTCTCATTTTTCCTATATCTGAGGAAAAATAAGGGTCTTTGAATAATAATGCAATACTGACAACAAGGCTGTACTGTATGCTCGGCAAGCAACTAGAACGGTTCAGTGTCTTTCAACGATATTCTCTTCTTGGGCTACTCTGTAGCGTACTATTGGCACAAGCCAGATCTGGTTGACGGTTCAAGATTTGGTAGCATGTTGGGTATTTTAACTCTAGGTTACCTATTAATAGGGTAATGCTTACATACAGTACAAACAAATCTGGCTGGAATATGTTCTGCCCAGAAACCGCTTTATTAAATACTATATTTACAAACTTTGATTTGATGAACTTTGATTTATGTTATACAAAATAGGGCAGTAATAAAAGAGCAATTAAATTAATAACTGGTAGACTTGCTTTTTATTTAACCTTTTAGGATCACAATCACCCAGATGAATGAGAATCTATTGAAGCTAGCATTGTGAGATCAGTTTATCATAATAAACTGAACTCGCAATGGAATAATGATTTCAGTCTCACTATGTTGTTTATGAAAAAAGATAGTTATGAATAAAGCAATTTGAAATGTATATCTTAATGTGCAACAGAAACAGGAAAAGGTTTTTGTTATAAATACTGCTCAAAGAATTAGGGGAATACTTTATCATCATAGTATAGAACAAAGACAATTACATCTCTGGGCTATGGATCTGTCCAGTCAGGAGGAGTGAAAGATAATGATTAAACTTTAATTGCTTTCATGCAAGTGAAAGCAACAACAGTTCGACTGGAGTCCAAGAAGACCCCCAAAAAGTCAATGGTTCAGTAGGTGTTGGCAAGAGACCATTTCTCTTCCTCTGCTCCTTTGTTGGAGGAACAAAAAAATTTCCAGTGTGCTACTTTTCTGCATGACTAAGCTGTCAGAAACATCTACATCAGTAGTGAAAGAATCCCATCACTGATGAAAAAAGGTTCACACTGAGCTTATATGACAGAGATGAAAGAGTCTCGAGATGCCATGGCAAACATTATTCATGATCCAGTATGGCCAGTTGGGCGGTTTGTCAGTGTTGGTGTATGTAGGAATATCCTATGACGGTAAGAAAAACACACACGTTCTAGCAAACAGTACCCTAACTTCTTTTAGGTACTAGGATGACCATATTACTGCTGCTGTCTGCCAAAGGCTCCTCCTTGTGGAGGAAAATGACCAGCCTCATGTGGTCAGAGTGTCATTTTAGGTGACAAAGGCACGTATTCATTAAGTGGTCCTCAAATTTCCCAGACCTGAATCCAATTGAGAACCTCTGGGATGTTACCTGTTGGAGCATCAGACTCTGCAAGTTACTCCACAGACTGTCCTGGAGCTCGCTGATCCCTTATACCATTACTGGGTTGAGATCCCCCAGGACACCATGCGCCATCTCATCAGGAGCCTGCTCAGAAGTCATCGAGAATGCATACAGGCACATGGGGGCCAAACGCACTGCTGAGCCTCATTTTGAGTTGTCATAGAAGAATGTGGATTAGCATAGCTGATATCATTACTTCTCTATCTCTCTCTCTCTCTCTCTCTCTCTCTCTCTCTCTCTCTCTGTCTCTCTCTCTCTCTCTCTTTTCAAACCCAACCGGTCATGGCAGAAGGCCGTCCAAACTGAGACTTGGATCTGCTTGAGGTTTCTGCCTGTTGAAAGTTTTTTCTGACCACGGTCACAAAGTGCTTGCTCACGGAGGAATTTGTTGGGTCCCTGTAAGATAATTTTATAAAGAGTTTGGTCTAAACCTGCTCTTTCTGTTAAGAACCTAGAGACCACTGTTGTTATGAATTGGCGCTATTTAAATAAAGATTGATTGGTTGATTGAAGATGAAAGGAAGTTGGATCAGCCACCTGTGATTTTTGATGTGATTTAGATTTCAGCCCTCGAAGAGTTCATCAGTTTAGACTCCATTGATATAATTTTTTCATCAAATTACAAGATGTATATCAGTTAAGATTTTCAACTGGAATATCTTTTTGGATCCGATGTATGATTTAAATGTTTTGTTCAGACCCAAATAGAATAATAGAACAGTTGTGTTTACACTAAAGCTCTGTGCTGGCCTACTTTTGTCACCACATAAGCCTGTCTAGGAATCAATTAGATAAACCTTGATTATAAATGATTATAACTAAAACCTGGTCCTGCTTTTTTTAACATGCCATCAGTGCATTAAGGGTCATTAAGTCAGTGCATGATGAGTTTCAACATCCTTGGTTTGGTGGTGATAGTGCTCTTCTACTTGACGGTGATGGTCACTGGCAACTGGACGTCCATGAAATCCAAAAAGGTACAGCTGTAGCTCAGTGGGTAGAGCAGCCATCTCCCAATTGGAAGATTAGAAGGTAGCTGGTTCTAGTCTCACCAGGGCCTACTAGTCATAGGGTACTTGAGCAAGACCCTGGAACCCTAGCTCCCTGTAATGATTGTCCCCATGTCATCATCATATCATATCATATGTCTCAAACAGCTGTCATTCGCAAATAAGAAACTCTCAACAACCAGTCAAATACTCGTACCAAGAAAGCAAAAATTAAATAAAAAGCAAGTAGCACTATCAGGACTCAACAGGGTTTCCTCGTAGACTCAAGCGAAGCTACTGGATGTGAACATACATGATATCATACATACTGGAACTGCCAGACTACTTATTCCGGCACAAAATGGTTATTTGATCCCACTTCATGGATTACATTTGGGCTTTTTTCCACAGTATCTATTGCTGCAAATGTCATTATCACTTTTAGAAATGAAAGATTCCTTTAATCTTTAGCCCAGTAGGTAGAGCAGTCATCACTCAACCGGGAGACCAGTGTTCAAGTCCAGCCCGTGATGCAACAAGCCTTGATTATGATCCCGAAATAAAGGATCCACGCCCACTGCTCCCTCAGGGACGGGTAAAATTTAGAGATAAATTTAACGAGGTTGTGCTGTATGTATATACTGTGTAGTAAGTGATAAATAAAGGAAAGATTCTTAGAATTATTATTATTAGTCCTTTATAAGCATTTTAATAGTATAACATAAGATTCAGGTGCACTTCCTAAAATGAAGCTTGATACTTAATCTTTTTTTTAAAACTTCTCAGACATACAAAGTCAACGTTCTCCCATGCATTATGAAAGCACAGGAAAACACTGCTAGCATGTGCATAGTACAGTGAAAACATTAAAGAAAGCATTGCAGGGATATGATGTAGTAATTCACATGAATGAATTGTTTATTACACAAGTAGATGGATGAATGGATGGATGGATATAGATATAAATAAATAAATAATGCTGCCACCACTAAAACTACTTCTAAGCTTGATAGAGTACAGGTTGCAGCACACCCAAAGCTGTAATGGCACGCCGTAAAGTTGCCGTTGGGCCTTCTTAACCAAAAGTATATGCTGACTGTCCATGTGAGGTCATTTGAAATGTTTGTCCCCATGAACATGAGACTGGAGACTCTCTCCACTATTTCTCTGTGGTGGTGGTCATCCTGCTTCTTCCTGAAACAGATGATAAATGTCTTTATTTCTTGATTATTGAGTACAGGTTATTTCAGCGCACTACTCTGTCCTCTCTGTGAGCAGCCGCCAATGTTTAAGCATAGTTTGACCAGGATCATGACTTGTGCCTTTTGGTATTCAAGATTTCTTTTTTTTATTTCAATTTAATTTCATGAGAATAATGTAATAATTTATAATATGAAAGAATAAAAGAAATGTGTCCTAAAATAAAATAATTGAGTCATAATTTTACTAGAAACAAAGTCGTAATGTTATCAGAACACAGTCTTAATTTTAAGACTCAAGAGTGGGCTGTTGGCAATCTGGTCTGTTGTTAGGTTTTGTGGTGTAACCAGACACACACAGCCTCTGATGTGCATAAATGTGTTAATGAAGTAGTCAGATTAATTAAGAATCACTGATTATGGTATTTAAGTCTCCATCTGCATTACGCCTATGTGATGACTAAATCCGTCAATGCAATATCTCCGGCATGCTCCACAAAAGAGATGATTTCCTCCAAGTCTGTCCAGTACTTTATTCTATCCAACCCCAGTTGTATACATGGCATTTTAGTTGTACTTTTCTAGTCATTACTATTTCGATCTTCCCATGAAAATGTTATTTAAGGTGACTCTGATGGCTTACCACTTTCCCCACAGCAAATATTCAAAACAATTAATATTATGGTCTCGCCAAAGACGGTGGGTTATATGCTGATGCCACTTTTGTTCAATGTTTTTGAAAATGTTGGTGTTATATGCTATATCCAGATGAATTATTCAATTTTAAGAGGGAGGGAGCCATTGGTATTGTGGTGCAGTTATACTTTAAACACTCTAACATGACTCCATTGAAGATTGGTGGAAAACAAAGAATCTGTAAGCCATGATGGATTAAAGTGTAAGTAACCCTATGCAGTCTGTTGTCGAACTGGACATTGGAATATCAAACATCTGAGGTGGTATCATGGCTGAATTAAGCTAAGGGTTCATGCTATCGTGATCTCAGATTCTAGAAGAAGAGTTATTTAATTCAATGGCACACTATGGTGCTGGTTGAGACATGTGTTCAACTAAAATTGCTTCTTTAAATTTTTTTATCTCTTTCTCTGTTTGTGTGTGTGCTTGTATGTGCTACCTACAGCTTCTTTTGTTGGAGGAGGCGTCATTGTTGGTCTGGCCGAGGCAGTGTATACGCCAGAGTTGGGATGGTCTTGTACTGTCATGCCTGTAACAGCAGCCCTGTCTTTATTGTTGGTTGATTGTTGGTTATTTTCTTGCTGTGTGACATGACAATTAGGGAGAACTGAGTCATCATATTGACCCTCAGTCTGTATTTACCAGAATCCAGTCATATATAATAACCATTATGATTAGATTTGATGGTTGTGTGATGCAGCCTGCTGCCTGCCATGTCTTGAAAAGCTTGAGGCAATAAACCATGAATTCAGAAATTTGAGCAGGGTCTTACATCAGTTGCACTGTTGGTGAACAGCAAGTAGGTTCTGGGTTAAAACCCACCATTTTCCCTGTTTTTGTTGCCTCTGGATACTCTGGGTTCCATGTACGTTCAGAAAACAGGCTATAGAGGTAGATTGTTGACTCGAAATTGCCCGTAAGTGTGGATGGTTGCTCTATGTGTTAGTCCTGTGATGAACTGCCGACTTGTCCAGCCCTGCTTCAACCCTACATGATAAGCAGTTACAAATAGTGGATAGATGGATGGATCTCTTGCGTGGAAGGTGCAAGAGAGGACTGGCTATAGAGTATTTGAGAGAGACTTAGAGCTTTTGAAGTTTGGAAGCATGAAATAAATTAAATCAAAAATGAAATTTTTTCTAAATAAAGCCAATTTAATTGATTCTGATTACGATAGTGTCTATCTGGGGTAATGTTGTGCCCTGGCAGAGGTTTGCGCTCTCGGTGTGCTTTTTCTAGTTTTTAACATTTAATCTTAATTTTATACGGACAATAATCCAGGGAGCATACATTAACGAAACTCTGTATTTCTTTTGGGTGGTGCTCCTCTTTGCCAAGCCAATGAGAGATAGAAATTATGTGACGATGATGGACCCATTCCAGATCGAGTATGGAAATTTAGTAAGTGGAGTTCTGTCTGTGGCACTGTTGATATCTGACATCATCTGTTTAAAGGAACTCTACTTGGTTTAGGAAATTGACACTGAAGTAATTTTTCCTATGAAACTCGAGTTTGGCAAGAATATTTGTCGATTTTAAGAGAGTATTCTTTTGATTTGAAAAGTATGATGAAACCTGCCTTCATCTTGCTATCCTCCGGGAAATAACCAAGTGAGTGCATCTTTTACTATCTTTATGATTTCACAGAATAAAATTGGATATATGGATATGCCCCCCTATTGATTCCAACCGCACAGTGGGTTCAAACAGCATGTTCTCCCTTTGCGCTGATCTCCTTGCACAATCTAAAAACATGCAGTATAGGTTTATTGGTGACTCCAATTTGTCTGCAGGTTTGAATGTGAGTGTGATGAACTGGACCTGTCCACGGTATACTCTACATATTACAACTGCATGTATGGATGGATGAAAGGATGAATGAACGGATTCATTCAGAATGAGAAGTTATTGCAGAATGGGGTTAAATGTATGAAAAGTATGGTTCTTTGTACTTTACAGGTGCTGTAATGATTCTGATCTTAGATTAATCTTACATTATATGCATCTGGATATCTGCTGCTGTAGCCATCTTCTAAAAACTGCTCGGAGGCTTCTTTGTGGCCTACACAGACATTAAACAGCTAACTCTCATCTTCTCTAGAGTTTGGTGAGTTGTCACATGGAGAATCATTTCTTCCATATGATGACATAACTCTAACTGAGTTGTTTTTTTGAAATAGTATTAAATAGTTGGAAACTGTCACTTTACTTTTTCCATTGACTATGCATGTTTATGTTCATGTCAGTGGTTAATTGTCTTTTTTGCAGTTGTTATTTGTCCCCTTTATCCTGATGAGCTCCCATTCATCACCAAGACTGTTTTCAACTTCACCCAGCAGGCCCCATGGATCGGTTCGACCGTGCTCTCTACCTAGCAGCTTGGTCAAAGTCAAACAAATGGCAGAGTGGCCATGAAAAGAGAATTCACAAAGTACATTTTTTACAAATTTTTTTTTTTTTTTTTTTTTTTTAAGGCTCTTGATAAACCGGGATATTAGGACTTTCATTAGAGGACTCCATCAGCGTCTTCGTCTGCAAACGCCAGGATCACATACTTTATTGTAGCTCACTCCAGTGGGTGAGCCGTGTCACTGTGGTGTTGGTGGGCTTGGCTTGCATTTCTCTTACCGTCATGCATTTCTATCATACATAGCATACACCCATCATAATTCACTAGAATCGTCTGCGTCCGATTGTTTGATGTCTTAATCAGTCATTGGTTTGCTATTTTGAGCATTGCTGAGACTCTTGAGCGGTGAGTCGGCAATAGAGTTGCCTATCGTTGTCCACTTCCCAGGTTGCACCCTGGAGAATGGTGTAAATGTCCGGCACTCTCCTGTTAGGACTACATATTGCCCAACATATTTGTCACATTTTAAATTTCCTACTGGATCTCACTTCTCTTCAGTGAAGGAACAATTCTTGGGAGGTGGAACAGTTTTAAGGGGAAATCCCCAAACCACCAATGAACGTAAGAAAACTTTTACCAACCATCACACATATTGATTTCTGGTAAATTGTATTATAAAGCGATTTTCTAGTCTGCTCGGCCAATCAAGCGCTTATCAAAGAGCCAGAATTCACACATCCACCCTAACATTCGTTAAGTGGTGAACGAGGCTGCCATGCAGGGCGCGTAGGACCAGGAGCGGTAACCATTCACGCCTTCTTGCTAACATTTTGTAGGGCTCTGGCAGTGCCCCTCCTGTTTGTCCTTGCACAAAGGAGCAGATAGCGGTCCTGCTGCTGGAGAGTTGCCCTCCTACGGCCCCCTCCACTTCTCCTGGTGTACTGGCCTGTCTCCTTTTATCTCCTCCATGCACTTGACACTGTGCTTGGAGACACAGCAAACCGGCAGGTCACTGCGTGTATTGATGTGCCATCCTGGAGTTGCTGCACTGTAGATACCGCCTCATGCTACCACTAGCAGCGAGGGCACTGGAAAAATGCAAAACTAGCCAAGAAAAAGCCAAAAAAGATGAAGAGAGGGAAATAGTCTCTGGCCACCATCTGCAAAACCATTCCTTAATAGGGGTTACCTCGCTAATTGCCTCTCTTTTCTAACTGTTGTCCGTCCCATTTTTACACCAGCAGGTGAAATTGATTCACAATCATTATTGCTTCCTGACTGAACTGTTGATATCCTGGAGGTGTGATTGACTCAATGTTACACTGTGATGATAATGTGTTCCTTCATTGTTTTTACCGGTGTAGATGTATGGATTGATGAATATGGATGAATAGATACATGAATAGATACATGAATAGATGGATAGTTGGGTGAATAGATAGATGAATAGATAAAGGAATAGATGAAAATAGATGAATAAATAAATGAATCGGTGGATAGGTAGATTCATAGAAAGATAAATAGATGGATAGATAGATGAGTATAGATGAATAGAAAGATGAATATATGATCGATGAATAGATGGATAGATTGATGAAAAGATGGAAAGAAACATGAATATAGATGAATAGATAGATGAATAGATAAATAAATTGATTGGTAGATAGATAGATAAATATAGATGAATATATAGATGAATTGATGGATAGATAGATGAATAGATAGATGAATAAATAGATGAATATAGTTGAATTGATAGATGAATAGATGGATAGATAGATGAACAGATTCATTAAGTGCATGGATTACCACTTTAACAGCTGCTCATCTGTCCATCAGCAGCCCGTCCCTAATCTTTCTCTCTTAGGCGCACATGAAGCAGCTGCTACTCAGGCATCGCCGTGTTAGATGAGAGAAGGGCTGCCAGAGCTGAGAGGGATGGGTCCAAACTACTAAGCCTCATGCTCACACCGTGGGTCCTATCCCCGAAACAAGGGCACGATTGCAACCGCAAGAGCGTGCTGAACGTAGTGGTGTATAGTTTGTCTAAATCAGGTGAAGAAAAAATAACTTTCAAGCAAGTTAAAAAAAGCACATCATTTAAGTCTGCAGTATGACAATTTTTAAGATTTTTCAATGGGATTCAGTGAAGCCAGGCAATGGACCTCTTGGCAATCTCGGGATTCCTAATTCCAATCTATAAGGTTGTTTGGTTCCATTCTGGAATTAAACGAATCAGAACACATTTTCTAACCTTTTAATCCAAAAATTCTGGGTGTGGAGTCATATTTATGGGCGTTATGGCGATTTTTACCACCCCTTGCACGACGCCTCTTTTTTGTCCATATATCACCGTGCATAAGACAATTGAAGACAAACTATGAATGACACGGAACGGGTTGCATGGCCATGTGAGAGATGACAAACGTAACTACGTTTTAAAGGTTGAATGGTGTTTCTAAGTGAAAGTATGAAGGTTCTGTAAGGGGATAAATATAGGGGATTTTTTTGGAGATGTGTAAGGATTCCAATGGTTTTCCCATAAGAATGAATGGGACTGAAAATTGGTGAACAATAATGAATATTAGAGGAACTATGAAAGATAGGAAAATTCTGAATGAAAGCAATAATGTCCTGAATGAGCTGAACCTTTTGAACTTGGAATAAAGTTTCTGCGATGATGTTGAAGTAGTTGAATGCCAAAGAATCAACGGAAGAAAAATAATAAATATCAAGAATTTTGTGGCAGAGTCACTTCAGCCATACAGGCGGATGGATACAGAATGGCCTTCAACACTTGCAGAAAATGCATACTGATTAATAATAAGTTGATATTCTTTATGGCTCTCTATGAACTGTCACTCTGATATAGAACCTAGTCGCATACTGACAGTTGTGCAAGCAGTTAATGGGATCTGAAGTTATCACTGCTCTATTCCCTATATTTCCTGTAGATACTGATTAATTTTTGTACAGACTCTGAACACATGTGTGTGTGCCAGTTAAGCTTGCTTCCATTGTGGAGCATTTATAAGAGGTCACCCATCTAATGTAATTACTGTGTTTTATGACAATTTAAGCCTTGTCTCCTGATCCTGATCTGATTTTGGATAAAACACAATTTTTCCTTGTGAGAGTACTTGTGAGAAAACCAAGGATGGATGTGTTATTTGGGAATTTTAACAACATATTGATTTAGGTGTTAGCTGTCATTTGTATACAAGGTGAACAAGAAGGGAAGGGTGAGCTTGCAAATCCCTGCTACTGACCATTTAATCAGAGAGTGTTCAGTTAAATTTAACTTTAATGAAATCCAAATTTAAAGATTTATTTTATTTTTTGAATTAAATGCTTCCAGCTCCTCCTAAATGTTTGTTTGCAATTTACCTCAAATGTACCTTTAACTCTTTCTTTACGTTTCTAAACTTTATTCAAGAGAGAAATAAATAATTCCTCCACTTTTTTTTGGTGCCAGTTACTTTGTTGACTCAGAAATGTGACTTTAATATATAAATTAATAATAATAATAATAATACATTTAATTTATAATGCACTTTACATTTGGATCAAATCTCAAAGTACTACAAATCCAAATACAGGCAATCTATTATATATCCCCAAACAGGCTATTTGTGTTGCTTCATTAAAACATGAACTTTTCTCCTCTTTACAATCCTTGACATCTGCATCCTCACTAATGGTAAATAGTAATAATATAAATATAAAGTATCCATTATTTTAAAAAGGCATAATTGTTAGATAGCCACCTTTTCAACATCACTGTCACTAAGGAAATTAAACTTCTCATCAGCATTTACCTATGTGAGGACAAAGGAATACTTCTGATTGCATGTTTTTGTGGCTAGACAGTCCATTTAGCACTGTCGATAAGATAAAAGTGTGTATTCCTAGCCAACGGAAAGATCACATGAACGCTGAGCTAAAACTGGAGATTAAGTGCCCGAGGCTTGAGACTTGGCAAATGTTATTAACCTGTCTCAGCATTTGACTCCATAAGTAAGAAGAAAATGGGTTCAAAATTGACTCAATTTCAGCTACCAACCATTACAAATTGTATACACTTTACTGATATATGCATTTTTACAACTCACATTGCACAGTAGAGGAAGCTCATGTAATCTCAAGAGACACAACTTCCTTCTGTACATATAATAGAATACACAGTGTTGAACATCTCACAGTGACTTAATTTCCATATGATGTAGCATATGAGAGAACTGAAACATTTCTGAGAGAATATTTTGTTTGTCACAATCAACTAGAAGTTGTGTGGAATAATACATAAACTGATTGAATAGCCAAAGCCAGACAAATCCAATATAATATAGAATCAAAACAAATTCAAATTTCTTATGTGGATCTTTTGACATAATCCAAATACACATAAGGAAATAATCTCTGAAGGATGCTTCAGATACCTGAAGTGTAACATATACACAGTAGTAACATAAACCAATAAGGTGGACCAAATAGGATTATCAACAGAGATAATATATCCCACACATTACATAAAACTGCATTAGTGGAGACACCTTTATCAACACTGAAAAAATTTTTGTATGATTTGCATGAAATTTGTATATAACTATTACTATAGTCTATTACTAGAAACCCCATATCTCAACACTATAGAATAAAATTTGCTTAACTTTACTTTAAAACAAATAATATAGGTGAAGGAACACTAGGAAACTTTAACACCTACATTTTCTAGTCTATGTAAATTTTGCCATTAAAATATAATCATTGATAGGGGAAATGAATAACATTGATTATCTCATTACAATGGCCCGAGACTGTGGGTATGTAGATAAGGCAACAAGTGAACAATTTGTCGTTGATGTTTATGTGTTGGAAGCAGAAAAACTGGGCAAGCGTAAGCATCTGAGCGCCATTGACAAATGCCAAATTGTGATTGTGATGACTAGTCAATTGGGTCAGAGTATCTACAAAACAACAGTTATTGTTTGGTTTTCCCTTACTACAGTTCCTCCCAAAGTGGTTAGTAAGGACAAGTGGACCAGGGACAGGTGCATAGGTTCCCAAAACAAGCGATTGTTTCCGCTCTAAGAGAAGAGCTACTATCATACATATTACTCTCAAAAATATAATGCTTGCAATGCATTGAACCTCGCTGAGAATGACACAATCAATCACTGATCGGCCAGAATGACCTCTGTCTGCTGTCCGAAAGTTTCTCCAATGGGAACATCAGCATAAGAACTGGATCTCGTAATAATGGAAAAAGTTGGCCTGATTTCATGAATCACATTTTCTTTTACATCGTGTGGACGGCAAGGTGCATTTATATTGCCTGTCTGATGAAGATATGGCACAGATGCATTATGGAAAGATGGCTACCTGGGTGGGTAGTGTGATGCTTTGACAATGTTCTGCAAGTGAAACCGTTTGTATTACCATTCATGTAGTTGTTATGTTCATAGAATCGTATTCCCTGAATTCAGGAATGGAATGGGCAACATAACAACAAGTTCAAGGTTTTGAGTTGACCTCCAAAATTTGAAGATCTCACTCAAATGGAGCATCCGTTGGATGTGCTGGCCAATCAAGTGAGATCCAATCCAATACCAAAGCATGCCTCTAGAGGTCTTGTAAGGGGGAGCTAAACATTATTAGGCAGGAGGTTAGAATGCAATGGCCGATCAGTGTATGAAAAGAATACAAAAAAATTACATTAATTACAAGGCTCACTCGATTGCTCTTCATATTAGATGTAAGGTAGTGTTTTTATTGTCTACTGTGTTGGTGTACGAGGATTATTACATTTGCAATTCAATGCACAGTTGGGGTCTTAAAGAGGAAGAACTGAACATGACTTTGGGAGATCTGTTAGGGAAGGCTTTGCAGAGGAGTTTGGATGCTGTTGTTAAGTATTTGAGAGAGATGTGGATAGAAAATCGATTATAGGTGGATAAGTGCTTTCTCTCTCTTTTTTTATTTATTTTTTTCATTTTATGAAATTCTCTTATTTTCCCTCTGTCAATCTACTGCCACACACTCCTGTCCAGTAGGTGGCGGTAATGTACCTGAAGAGCGGGACAGTTCGGGTTGTTCCCCTTTGGGGGCAGTAAACATCACTAAACTAAGCGCGCAGTCGCATTTCGCTCATCCGCAATAAGCAAACATGGCAGCGGCCGTCGACACTGTAGTGAAAGTGTAAGTTTTCCATTACGTACTATAAGAGTAAAACGAGGTACCGCACGAAATGAGTATGTATAAACGAGTTGCTATCATGTAATTTTTGAGAGCCTAGAACTTTTAACATCGTATCGTCCGTGTTGAATACCATGATTTTCCCAAAAGAATATCGTTCTTGGCTAATGCTAGCTTTTTTGCGGTGCCCAACACCAGTGAGGCGAAGTGATATCTTCATTTGAACCACAGCCTAACCCAAAGTTAGCTTCTCTGGGCTGTTTAACATTGAGTTATAAGTTCAAATTGATACCAGTCAATTGTCTGCAAATAACGGACGTAATTTTGTAAAAATGTCCATCTTAGTGGGCGCTTTGTTTTGAGGAAAGGCATGGTTACAGTCGACCCTTTGTTCTGACATCCCTCCAGCCACACTGTTTATGTTGACATCATGATGAAGACGGGGCCGGGTTTCTGAGGCTGTTTTGTATTTCATTTCATTACATTTAGAAAACATATAGTCAGCATCAATCCAGCAGAACAACGCGACTTAAATGTTTAAGCAGTGATTCTGACAATATATATTGTGTTTGATAATGGTTTTGATGTTCGTTTGTTATATTTATTTATTATTTCATTTTCTATGAACGGATACTGTGGAGATATATTTTAGTGGTAAGAATCAAAAATCGTCTGAGAAAGAGAATGGTTTCGTTAACAAAGTGGCCATAATTTTTACAAAAAATATTAGGTGTATAATTTCACCAGGGAATTAATAAAGTGTTTCTACTTATGGTCTTGAAACCAGGCATCAAGGTTGTATCTTGCTGGGGCCCCTTCACCACATCCAGCCACTGAGTACATACGCCAGTTTACTCATAATAATAAAAAATTTCCAAATAACTTTGCATTGCACCATTCATACATATGCAATATTCATACAAAATTCAATAGCAAAGATATACATAAAAAACATGTTATTGAAACGCAAAAAGACCCAATTATCTGACCATGCATTTGTCCGCCCTCTACATTTCAGACTGGGAGAGCAGTATTACAGAGATGCCATGGAGCAGTGTCATAGTTACAATGCTCGTTTGTGTGCAGAGCGCAGCATTCTCATGCCTTTCCTGGACTCTCAAACTGGTGTAGCCCAGTCCAACTGTTACATATGGATGGAGAAGAGACACCGTAGTGCAGGTATATTATACACGCTGATTGATAATCCAATATCATATGAACAAGTTCTCTGAAACCTCAAAATTAAATATAAGAAAATGTGCTTTGTGGCATTACCTCTGTTCAGAAGACTCAAAAGGCCCATTTGTTTATTTTCAGATACATAACTGCCATAAATCAATCCAAAACTTTCTTCATCTGCTGGTTCCTCTGTTTATACTATTCTGTGTCTTAACAGGTGTCTCTCCGGGACAACTTTACACCTACCCAGCCCGTCGCTGGAGGAAGAAACGGCGTTCCCATCCCCCCGAGGACCCCCGCCTGGCCTTTCCCCCTCTCAAAGCAGGTATCACCTCTCGTGGAATGACTGATCTCCCATCCTAAATACAGTTAAGATGTTAGGTTCATTTATGCTGGACACATGTGATCAATAAATCTTCTTTAAATTCATGTTAATGCTTGAATCACTGTTTTGCTTTGTGTGTGTAGCAGATTTGGAGTTGGGCATCAAGCGAGATTCGTTGGGTGTTGTGGATGGCAGCAGTCTGGAAGCCCTGCTGAAGGGCGAGCCCGTGGACAGGAGGAGTGGTGTGGCTGATCTGCGTGGCCCTGAGGATGAGTCAGCATCAGTGGAGCCTCCCGCCAACACCGTGACCACTCACACATCCTCTGGGCGTGTCCGTAAGGTCTGGCTAAAAACTGAACGAAGGGTTTATTTTGTACCAACTGACAGCTAGAAAACGCAGTACACTCCATTACAATGTGCAATTCGTAAAAGGCACCAGTGTTTGACTTGGCTTACCCTCTGTCATTCATAGTATGTGGCCTTCAAGACAGGACAGATCTCCCGTGTCATTCTTTTCTGATCTTGTTCTTCTTTATGATGTTTCATTTATTGGTCAACACAGGAGATCCTCTGTTTCCATTCTACCCTGTCCTCTGCAACTTCCTCTGTCACGCAAACCAGCTGTATTTCCTCTTTACTGGTTAATAGTTAAATTAGATAATTACCAAAGCTGTTTATCATTCTGTGAAGCTGAAACCTGTCAAGTGATGTTACCAAATACAGCGAATTTGGCATCATTGTTATTTTTTAAGTATTGGACCCACTGCAGATTTCTTCTATTTTATTGGTTATCTCACAGGAAACCGCATAGGCTCCATGAACTAAAATCAAACTTAAAACAAAATTTATTGTTAAATAATGGAAGCCTGCGTGATGCAAAATCTTTACAAGACAATGTTATTAAATAATGGAAACAGTTATTCCAATGGAAGAAATGGAAACAACATAGAACCAGTTGTTATAGGTGAAGTACCAGCTGCCATGGAGATCAGACTGGCAGTGTTCTTTTCTTCACTCCCTGATGCTGATTTAATAGGTCAGACCGGGTACCACACCAATCAGGTGTCTGCAGAATTAAAAATTAAGGGATATGTCCTTACCACCAGTAGTGGGAGCCATTCACAAAGAAAGGACTGCACAAGCTGATTATCCTGCAAAATCTAACAAATTGTTGAAAAACATGAGAGGAGTGGTACCAGTTATGGCCGTAACACTTTACCAGAATACAATTTTAGAAACACACTTTACCAGAATAATAAGCCCCCTCCCAAACTAAATAGCTTGCTGACGTCACTGTTGTGAGGTTTTGGCCCACTCTTCTTGGCAGAACTGAGTGCGTGCAACTACAATAATGTGAACTTGTGTGCTTGAATGGATCTTTTCAAGTCCCACTTCAGCATGTCAATGGATTTAGGTACGGACCCTGACTAGGCCACATCAAACCTTAATTGTATTCCCTTTGAATCAATCAGAGGTGGATTTAATATTCTGCTTGCAAATCAGTAGCTGGGTTTAAATCGGCAATTTTTTATTCATTCATTCAATCAACGGCTTTGAACAGTGACAGATGTCTGAGGTGTTTTATCAGAAGATGGGCATCTATTATATGATCAGGGCAGCTTTTTTTTTTTTTTAAGGCTTTTAAAAATGTAACCACTTGATAATAATGTAAGCTTTCTTGAGGCAAAAGGGTGGTTGTTAGATTGCAAGCACAAAAAAGCCCAATCTTTACCTCAGAGTTGTATTAATTTGACTGACGTCAATCATTAAAAGATGACTTTAAGTTATCTCATGGACTCTATTATATCAGCTACTGATGATGAGGCCATGTGTGGTATTCTTACCAAAAATGTTGTGTTGCAATATCACCCGAAATAACTCAATGACAAAACTCCTCATCACTCAATTCATCCATAAATCCCAGATCAAACCACTATGATACATTCACCATAAATCTTCCTCTAATTGACTTCATTCATTGATTCATAAATAGGGAAATTGGTGGTTCTCATCCAATTTTTTTGTTGTGGGATTTATCCTTATAATCAGTGTCTTCAAAGTTTTCCAGCGGTTTTTGAGTTTGTTTATCTTTTTGGTCTATCAAGGCTCCTGGTAGCATTTCTTGGAGTTGTTTGTAGAGTTTATTTATTTGTACTGTCCCACCAGATGATGTAATCATTAGGGAATTTGTTTAAAGAACAAGCTATCTGCTGTGGTTTAGGTTTAGCATCGTGCACATGAGTTGATATGCCAGGCGCCTGCACACTGAAAGCACCATTTACGTATCCATGTAAACCCTGCACACGGTCATGCTGCATCTCCCTCCCAATATAAAATATTCTCTCAGAAAAGTGTTAAAGATGGATTTTGACTCGCCGGACTGCCATTGAGGTTAATTAATGCTTTAAGTCTTCTCCATTTATAGATTGTGCCTCATTGTGGGTCTGTGGAGTCCAAACAGGATGAAAAAGTACAAAGACTCTAGGGAAGCCTCAAGTTAGTAAAATACATTAATGAGAGATTGATGTGTACAGAAGGAGATAGACAGAGGCATAAATAAGATAAGTGCATCCTTGGACATCCCCTAGCAGTCTAAATATAAAGCAGCATAGCTAAGAGCAAACATTATCAGCTTTATCAAAAAGGAAGCATTTTAAGCCTATTTTTAAAGGTAGAAAGGTTCTCTGCCCCCCCAGACTGAGACTGAGAGAGGGTTCCACAGGAGGAGAGCCTGATAACTGAAAGCTATGGCCATTTTACTTTTGGAGACTCTTGAGACTACAGGTAACCCTGCATAGTGGAAGCATAGTGTTTTAGTCGGATAATAGGGTATTATGAGTTATTTAAGATTTGTTAGTGTCTGACCATAAAGATGTACGTGAGATGGACTTAAATTCTATTATAGATTTTTATAAGGAACCAGTGCATGGAAGCTTATATGGGAGAGATTTGTATTCTTATACCTTTTCTCATCAGCACAAAACGGGCAGCATTCTGGATCAGCTGGAGTGACTTCAGAAACTTATCGAGGGAACCCTAATAGTTGGGAAGTTGCCATGGTGGAAGTAAGAAACGCATGGACAAATTGTCCTGCGTCTTTTTGAAATGGAATTTTTTTTTTCATTATTTCTCAGATGTCCTTAGAAAATCTGTTTTATTTTGAAGCAAAAGGGCATATCCTAACTGAAGATAACTCCCAGATTCCTCCTCAGTGGTGCCGGAGAGCACGGTAATCCAGAGTAGTTTATATATAAGCAGATAGTGTATTTCTGAGGTATTCGGATCCTAACCGGTAATTTCAGTGTTATCTGAATTATGTAACAGAAAATTACAGGTCGTCCAGGTTTTGTTATCCTTAAAACAAGCTTAAAGTTTAGATAAACATTACTTTCACCTGACCTCATTGATGAGTATAATTTTGTATCATGTAGCAATGGAAGTTTATAATAACAAATGAATGAAAAATATAATAATTTTTCTCTATTATTATGTAGTCATACACAATATATACATGTAGGGGAACATTGTGAAATTAATTTTACTTAATTTGACCTATCCCTTTTAAGGGCCCACGTAGCAGATTGGGGTTTGTGGTGTTATTGCCTTATTTTAGTAATATTTGTTTGAGCTACACTTGTAAGACTACAGAGTTGAATGCTGAAGATGTCATCAAGGGATGACTCAAATACTGCTGTAGTAGTACCCAAAACTGTGTAGCCTTTATCAAGGTCTAGCTCAAGGACCTTACGACTGCCATGCAAACTGCCGTGACTGGAGATCGAACCACCCACCTCCTGCTCTTTGGCACATTTCCTGATAATGTCACCAAAGGGGAGCATATATAGTGAGACTGAGCCGTTTGGATTAGCGTCATTATTTGCAATTAGGCTTTCTTGCATCTGTTGCAGCTGCAGTCTTGAATTAGTAGTTCGGTAGTTGTAGCATTTAGTTTCTAAAGTGGCAAATACTTTTTCACATTCCAGTTGTTAGTAGGTAATCTTTTTGTTCAATTAATACAATTATCCTTTAAATTTTTTGTCAGGTCTGGTTGCCTTTGTTCTATATTAGATTTAGTCTGAAGATATGACAACATTTTATATGAGGTCCATACAATAATATGAGAAAACAGCATGGCTTTAAATACTTGCTATACAGAATGTTTTGATTACATGGATTTGAGAGTCATTTGAACTAGTTGGACCTAACAAGGTTCATACAGCCATTAAAATCTTAATCTTGACTGAAAAGTAAGCGACAAGGCTCCTTCACGCAGGAGAGTGAGACCTAATCAAAACTGTTGTACTGCAGAGAGTCCTGGATCACGATGACTACTTGGATGACCTGGATGACGAAGATTTTGAGGACGAGACACCCAAGAGACGAGGCAAGAGCAAGTCCAAGGTGAGCATAGGGCGTTTACATTTCCCTGCTTTTTTTTTTTGTCATTTCCAGAAATATGTTAAATATTTGATGAATAATACTCACACATTTGTCATCCTGAGATTTCTTTGTTAAAGTTGCAGCTTTATTTGTAACTGAATTGAATTTATGATGTTCTCAAGATAGAAAGATGCTGTTTCAATCTGGTGTTTAATTCCTAATTTAATATTTATTTTTATTTCTTTCTGTTAGCATTTTGTAACTTGGTCTTTGTTGAACTCAAGTCCTTTAAAAAATGATTCAACGTGTTTCATTATCATCAGTCTCAATTGTTGAATGGGCTTTGCAGGGTCGTAGTGACAAGAATGGCAAGAAGAAACAGGAGGCTGCAGCTGCAGCACTGGAGGAAAGGGACAAACCTTATGCCTGTGACAGTGAGTACAAGTTTTCTTCCAGCTTCAATGTGTCATGCATGTAAGCAAGAAAGACTTTTACTTGACCTGAAAGACAACAACAAATTTATCCATCCTCAGTGCTGAGTATGATCTGGAAGGCCCCATATGGAACTCGACAGCGTAGAAAAACATAACTCTAACCTCTTTGAATGCTTTTTTACTTTTCTTGAGTTTTTTTCCCCTTAGATTCCGCTCCTTATATGCTCTATAACTTCCTGTTGCCATTCTTCGCTGTATAAATGCTCACTATATGAGTTTGCTACTTGAGTATCGAATAAGAAAATCAAAAATAAGCTATAAGAGATTAAATTGTTTATTTGGTTATAAACAGCACAGTTTTGTTTTTCTACCATGGGCCTTTTTGGACGGTATTTAAAATTTTCCGCCATTACTGTAACACTTTTGTGTGAACATTTGTGTGTGTCAGTCTGTGGGAAGCGCTACAAGAACCGTCCTGGCCTGAGCTACCACTATACACATTCTCACCTGGCCGAGGAGGAGGGCGAGGACCGCGAGGAGATCGAGGCACCACCCACTCCTCGCCAGCCTGAGGAGCAGAAGAGTGAGTGACTCTCTAAGCGCTGAGAGAGAGAGAGACGGAGAGAGGGGAAGGAGGTTTGGTTGCATGCAATTTAGCCTGTTAATACAAGGGATGTCTCTCTCTCATTCTTTTTTCCGTCCTCTTCATTTTTTATTTTTTCATGAAAATTTTGAGCATCCGTGTATAGGGAACGTTGACTCCCCAATAAGACTTGAGTTTCCAGACTGCAGCATTATAGAACCGTTTCTGGTATTTTGTTTCAGCATATCACCATACTATTTATTTTCTCTCATCAACTTTTCCATCGCTGTTGTTTTGTGCATGTGACATTGTGCTAGCAAATACATTTAAAAAGGTTGTTTTGTGAGGTATCAGTCATTAATTGGTTTGCATCATGATTTAGTACATTATTATTATTATTATTAGACAAAACCGTATTGTTGGCATGAATTTGTTTTTACAATAGTGCTACAAAGTTCAAGATATTTGATTTTAAAGCTATATTATACCACAGTTTAACATGGCAATTTTAACAATGAAGTAGCAGGTTTTATTCATCTTAACTTCCTGATAATTCATTAAGTGTCTGTTCTAACATGCACTGAATAATATCTGCATTAATTTTCTTGCTCAGCAACAAAGAAGGGACCCAATGGGCTGGCACTGCCCAATGATTACTGTGATTTCTGTCTGGGTGACTCCACTTTAAACCAGAAAACTGGCCAATCAGAAGAGCTGGTGTCCTGTTCAGACTGTGGACGCTCAGGTATATCATTTTTCTTTCATTACTGATTGAAAATCCAATAAGCCCTCCTCCTTCAACTTCCGGTACCATGGCTTTCAAGCTGCCTGTTCTCAGTATGCACGTTTAAGACTTCAAATTAATTTTGATTTATGAAACTGTTTTTCCTTGATTTTTTCACTTAGAAGTATACATATGTTTACATCTGTGACTAGACATGAATTTGCATGGTCAATACATATGTCACTAGCAGATTCGACAGGTAGTTAGGTAGCAGATTAAGCTAATAATAACACAATATTTCTTACTGACTTTTAATCATTTGTTTAAAACCAAACCGTCAGGTAAAGATTACATATGCACTTCAGGCCGGCCCACATTTTGTGGAAAATAAGAGTGAGTTTAATACTCCATGCACAGAATCAACTTCTTTAGTTGATGATACAGGGGGAGGAACACTACTATCTGGTGTAACATTGAAAGGAATCGTGTAAACATACCCTAATACAGTTAAGAGCAGTACCAAACTTCTGATGTTGCCATAGATTTTTATTGCATCCACTGCCAATGCACAAACAATGGGGATAAACTCAGTGGAAGTTCTGGTTGTGACTTTTAAAATGTATATTCATTCTCTTTCCACACTAAAATTAATCAGTGCTAAGAATTTAAGCATATGAAATATTATTAATGGACAGATTTTTTCTTGTGCAATGGCACCACAAAAACAGAAAAAATTATTGTGAAAATGTAGTACGGCATTGGAGCCAGTGCTCAATGAAATGTTGCAATTTCTTCAAATACAGCTACGGTTCAACATCAGTGTTGTATTAACTGAAATGTCAGTCAGTAAAGGTTGCATTGAAGTGTTCCCGCTCTCTGTCTAATCTGTATTTATGCAAATGGTAAGGGTCCATCCACATCTACTCAAACACTGAACAGAATTCAATAAAATGACACACGAGGAAGCCTCTAAATAATAAGCTGGAAAACAATGATGTAATGCACACCACATTTCCATCTTATTTTCCAGTTCAAATACATTTGAATTTTGGTCATTTTCATGCAATTTTGCTTGCATTGACATTGCTTACATTGACTGAACTCGAGCTCTATGGCTGTAGGAAGATCAAACTGTAGGTCAATAGTTCGACCACCTTGTGTAACTTAAATTAATTCACTTAGGCATTCCTCTGGAAGTTATAAAATCAGGCAATTAAATTAATTGTTACATTATTTAATTTGAAAATTTGTCTGAGTTTTACATGATAAATTGTTGTTGTAAGTTAAACATACATCTCAAAAACATACATAATAAAGGTATATTATTTTATTTCTCTTTATTGTCGTGTCCGTGCTGCAGGCCACCCAACTTGTCTGCAGTTCACTCCAGTGATGATGGCTGCAGTGAAAACCTACCGTTGGCAGTGCATTGAATGCAAGTGCTGCAATGTTTGCGGCACCTCAGAGAATGATGTGAGCCACTTTATATTTCCAACATATATATCCTCCTTATTTTAATTGAATTTGATGGCAGCCTTATGCTCAAACAATTGTGCTTTAGACAATATAAGGCAGGTAGTTATAATGGTATGACTTAATAGTCAAGTTGATATATACTTTGTATGTTACACTGTTTTGTGTTTAAAAAAATTCAGTCTTGGTGTGACTAGAATTAGAGACATGACATTTTGCCTGCTTAACGTGAATGTATCCTTATGTTGGGCTGGGCGATAGAGAAATAAAGTGGTAGAAAGAGAAGAGACATATGTAACGTAGACTGAATGTTCTGTTTAGTAGAGATTAGAAAATACAACTCCTGTTTCTTCCTGTGCTATGTGATGTTAGCTGTCCGTCATTCAGCCCACAAAGGAGCCAAAGTCTGGACCAACTTTATAGCTGGGATTGGGCACTTTTTTTTTTATCAGAATAAATACAAAGCCTTACTTTAACCCTCACTGGGCTTGATGTTTTGGGACAGACTATCAGGTGGATAAGTGTTCCAAGATACAATCCTAAATCTTGCAAATCTGCTTGTAGACAATTTGGGCAGCCCCAATAACTTCAAAACATTTTTCAGGAGTGAACATCTGGAACATTGTCAGTTATTTCCAAATGCATAATGATAACCAACGAGAGAGACATCTCACAGCGTTTTATGGTTCTGTCAAGCTGAAGAAAACATTTTAGCTTACACATAACCTTAGCTAGCATACTACAGTTGATGATGTCACCACTAATTCTCCCTAAAGAATAAAGGGCCATGTTGTTTCCTCAACCATGTTCTCATTTGCACACAGTTCCTCTGTTTTCTTCTGTCAGTCATTTTGTTAAACATTTTATAGCTGATTCCGCGAGATCACATGATGGTGACACATTCAAAACGCTCGTGTTTAAATTCTGTGGTGTTTGTAGCTTCTCTACATTTGAGTTGTGTGTTGTGTTTGCATGTTTAAAAATCTGGGTCCTGACAGCTTTCTTCAGATTTTGACCTTACAAAACAATATTTTTGTTGTTGTTCTTTCTTTAGGACCAACTGCTGTTCTGTGATGATTGTGACAGAGGCTACCACATGTACTGTCTTAGTCCTCCAATGACTGAACCACCAGAGGGTACGCTGACACTGAACACTTGCCTCCCTAAAACTATGTGCTAGTTGGTGTACATCCTGTTTATCATTACTGTGAAATGGGTTAAAGGCTGAGTAACCCGGATTTCATGTTTTGGCTGTACCATTTCGTGGTCATCACAACGGATCGTCAGTTTTCCATCCATTGGTACTGGCTAACAGTACCAGTGCTGGATTCTTGTTAAATCAGGCCTCAACCGCCTGGAAATCAGTTTTGTGTTCCGCATATTGGTTTGGCATGAGTTTTTACTCAGAATACCCTTCCTGACTCAACCCTCCCAATTTTCCATAACCTTTAATATTAAACAAAGTTAACCTGGGTCAACAGAAAAATACAGTTTTTTCCACCACCCTCATATTCATAATTTAGTTTTGCCATCTTTAGTGGAACAATTGTGACCAAATACTTCAGATAACTTGAAATAAGTGTCTGACTTTGCTTTGATGGAATTTATGTCCACTCTCCCATCTTCTCTTCATTTTTTTGGTGTCGTCCTACCGTATTTTTCAGATATATTTGTTCTTTTGCAGTATGAACAACAATTCATTCACTGAAATACTCCAACCCATCTGTCATCGTTATCAGTTAGATCTGCATTTGATTTCAGCAATAATATGATACATCTTTTTTTGAAAATGTATTTTGATGTCCAAAGAGCCCACGGGTGGTGTCTTCAAATATTTTGTTTGCTATCCCAAAAAACAAATACTTCTGAAATTACTCAATTTAAAAAAGGATTCATGTCTCTGCAACCATGGTTCTTAAGCCTTACTTCACTGTGACACTGTTTTTTACAGGGAGCTGGAGCTGTCACCTGTGCCTAGCTCTACTTAAGGATAAAGCCTCCATATACCAGCAGAACCAGAGCTCCACCCCTGAGTGACATCATTAAACCAAGCCCAAACCTTCAGTATGGAACCTTCGACTTTCATGGATTTGTCAGACCTCCTGTCAGTCCACAAGTCCAGGCTCTAAGCTAAGCCAGATTGCTACCCTTAAGTCTTAATAGTCTTGGATCAAACAAATCACTACCAACCTGCCTGAAAAGTCCCTTCTGGCTTGCCGCCAAAACACATACATATTGTGTTGGTATAGAGTATAGAAACAAACACTCTGTCCTGGACTTTTGTCTCAAGGCAACTCCCAGGAGCAAATGGACTAACATCACAGCTAATCTGTATATCGGTATCTGCACCCTTTCACAGTCTAATGACATATTGTGGATTGTCAAGATAACAGTTACTTTTCTGCCAAATTATCTATTTTTACTCCCAGAATGTGGGACAAAGAAATCATCACCATATATATGGTTGAGTATTATTATTATTATTAATATTGTTATTGTTCTGGTAACTAGTAGACTTTGTAGTGGCTGTAGTCTGTGTACATTTGTCTGATTGAAGTGTATCTTTTAAAGAGTATTCCCTGGTTGTAATGTCAGTGCCAAGGTCCACAATTATATGAAATATGGTTTTGCATCATTAAACTAATGCAAAACCAAATTGTTGGCCTTGCTACTTTATACACCAAAAGTTGTTGTTTTCTTCCATTCTGATTCTGTTACTCTAATCTAATGCAAGTAGGCTGCACAAATACAGTTATATCGTGTACGGTGGGCTCGGGAGGAAAAAAATGGGTTTAGCGTTGTGGCAGTCACCAAAATTGTTTATCAATCAGACAAAGCTAGCATACTCTTATTTTGAAAAGACTGACTTTAATAATCAGATACTGCTTTTCTCACTGGGAAACTGCCAAAGTCCAGTACATGAAAATAGTAATCATACAGATGCACCATTCTTCAAATAAGTATTTTAACAGCTTCTGTCCAACTGATGACCCACAAAATGATTTACATACTATATCTGCTTTTATTGTTTGTCACACTGAGGTGGAATTGCATGCAGAATGCACCGGTATGAATGTGCACACACTCTTGCATGTGATTTTTTTTGTATTGTTTATATTTTTTATTTGCGTGATATTCCATTGGTACAAGGAGTTTTTTTCTAATTGAATTTTGTAAAATCTATCGTACCTGGTACATAACACTTCCAAGTATATAGCTCCTAATGCATTCTATGTACGGTATTGACTTTTTCTATTGTTGTTATGACTGCGACCTGTTTGAATTCATTTCATTAATCTGATATGTCAGTCCACCATAATAAGTATTTGTAAAATTATGTACTTTGTTGTGCTATATTTTTTTTAACTTTTCGTTAGTATCAAAGCTGAATTAGCCTGACTGAAATAAATATTAATTTGAATCACGTGTCTAACGAGCCCCCCTGGTGACATTGAAGAGAAAAAATAATTATAGTAGGTAATAAGGCGTGGGAACAAGTTATGTTATTGTGGATATGCATACTGTTTTGTTGAGCTGTTTCATCTGCACTAACATTGACAACTTTGACTTGATTGTGTTGTATTTTAATCTAGGGATGATTTACGACATACTTATGTCACCCGCCATTAGACATGGAGTTATTCTTAGCATGAGACACTTAATTCGGCCACTTAAAAAGCATGGACTCAGTGCGGGACTTTTCAGCACTGTAGCCAGGCTGACAGAGTCACAGCTGTACAGAACCAAATATTCATTTAACCCTTAATATTGATGATTTTTATCACCTTTTTCACAAATGAGATTGTAACAGTTAGAGATGAAATTCATCCCCTTACATATGATGCACCGTCTGGTCCAGCAGCCTTAGAACCAACCAACACCTGACATACACCTGGATTCTTTCTCCACTATAGATCTCGCTGAGCTAACTTCATCAGTTTCAGCATCCAAATCATCCACTTATCTCCTATATCCACTGACAACAGCTTTCTAATAAAATAGCTTCTTTAGTGTGCGTCGCCTCAGCCCCCAGCTCTACTGTAAAGAACCTAAGAGTAATGTTTGACCCGGTCATGATCTTCTCAACTCATATAAAGCAAGTCTCTTAAGCCACTTTCTTTCACCTGTGTAATATAGCAAAAAATAGGAACATCCTGTTTCAGAAGGAGGAAATTAGTCCATGCATTTGTTACCTCCAGACTAGATTACTATAATTCCCTATTATCAGGATGCCCCCAATAATTCTGAAAAAAGTCTGCAGAAAATCCAAAATGCTGCAGCATGAGTACTGACAGGAACTAGAAGAAGAGATCACATCTCCTCCGCACTAGCTTCTCTACATTGGTTCCCTGTAAAATCCAGACTAGAATTCAAAATCCTCCTTACCTATAACGCTCTCAGCAGCCTAGCCCCTCATATCGCAAAGACCTCATAGTCCCATATCATCTTAACAAAGCTCTTAGCAATGCTGCCACAAACACTACCTCTATTTCTATATGATTTATTGTTAAATTCATGCCCCATAAATAGAACTGACTATTTGCTCCGTGAAGTCCCTGTGCCCAGGTGTCTTTTAGTTCTAACTCAGAGTAAAATTGCTGCTCCATAACACCATAAGGCGCCAAATTAGTTATTTTACGCATCTGATTAGAATACGTACAGAATGCCTCACTTTGGACATTTTTCATTTTTCAAGTTCGGCCAAGTAAAAGGATGCCCTAATGTACACCCAAAAATCTCTAGGGGGATCATATATCATATATATATATGTATCGCATCTGTTCTGGGAACACCTAGGGTTCGCCCAGGATAAGGTAGGAATTCCTTTTCCTAACAATACTCAGGATAAGAGTATTGTTAGGAAAAGGAATCTCTAGCAATACCATTCTTAGACTGCCACTGCGACCCAACCGCGGATGTGCAGAAAGAATGGACGGTTGGATAGGTGGACTGTTGGGTTGTGTGGATTCGGAGACATTAAATGTATTATTATTATTATTATCAAAGCGAAGCTATTGAATTTTTTCAAAATACAAATACCCCATAATTCAACAAAAGTATAATATTCAAATAAGTTGCTATAGTATGATCATTAGAAAACCCCTAGTGGCTTTTGTGAATCTGGTGACACATTTCAATAGAAGAGTGAAGTTATTGAATTGTCAAATGAATCATAATTAACCATAATTATACAAAACTACATTTTATTTAAAACATAGCAGTAGTATGATCAACATTAGCCCACTGACGTGTTTGACGGTTTTGGTGAGGGTACTCTGCATCATGCGTGGCACCCAGTAACTACTGGTAGTGCCTACTAAGTAGTGCCTTATTATTGACTAATGAGTATTGACTCATTAGTCAATAATAAGGCACTACTTAGTAGTGCTAAGTAGTACCACTTCCACTAGGAGTAGTGGAAGTGGAGATAAGATAAGTGGACAACCACTCTACAAACGGTGCACCATACCTGGGATCCAGCCACTGCAGCTTTGACCAGCAAGTGACGAGCGAATCGTGTTAATATCCAGTAGGTTATAGATGGTGAACTTACCCAGTTTCTCGCCACAGCCGACGTACAGTTTGGGATCCTGTATACACATAGCCCACACTTAATACCTTATTTTATTCCACATTAATCATCTTGTTCCCACGCGTTAAGTAAGTCTTGGCCACAACTTTTTAAGTCGTTCCCATGCTTTATTAAGACTTGGCTGCCTGATCTTTTTTTCTGCTTCAACATCACCAGAGGGGCTTACATGTGTCCACAGTAATTGCCTGAAAGGGGTTCTACATAATTTCTGTCATGTTCTCCCTGTGGATGAGGATGTTCTCCATTAGAACAACCAATGAAAAATAGTTAAAATTAGACTTGTGGTTTGATATCTCACATTTTCTACCCTTTTCTGCAAGTATTTAATGATAATTTTAAAATTTTCTCATTTAAATAGATCTAAATTTGGATTTGACCGAGCATTAGACAGAATATCAGTTGTGAGATGCACAAGAAAATCTCAAAAAATGTTTTAATTGTACACAACGACATACACTCAGGACTCTCCAAACACCTACATTAAGACGTTCCAGAAAAAAACACAGCATTTGGTGTTGAGTAGCTTTTGGTAAAGAGTAGGGTGTTACCTCCTGTACAATGCCAAGCCAACACTGGTTTAGTGCAACCACCTGAAGTATTATGATCAGCAATGTTTTGTTTTTCACAACTAAAACCTTGATGAACATAAAATAACTACATACTGAGAAGCAACTATACACACTTACATGTCCATCAGGTCATTGAGGTTCCTTGTGGCAGTCAGTCTTAAGGGGTAAACTAACACACGTTTGGGTATCTAAGATAATATTTTCGGTTTCACATTATAAATACAATTCTTCATAAATTTGACGTGAGACACGGTACATTGTAACTTTGCTTTGATTTCACAAAAAATATGTAAAGTATTTGTTTATGGAAGCTTAAAAATGCAGTTTTCAGGAAATTGATGTCATAGTACTGTTGCTCTACCAGCCAGACAATGAAAAATACAAATCTTACTGTCCATGCATTTGATTAATGATGGCAGCAGTGAAGGTGAAGAATGAGATGGAGAACTTAATTGTGTGTACTTTAATACAACTCCTATAGCCTCACAAAGCCGATGGAACAGAGGAGGAAGACTACATACAGAAAAATAAGACAAAGTCCCAGTTTGCGGTCCAACCTCCAGCAGTTCAGACGGACACACAGGACCTGAAGAGCGATGGGTAGAAAGAGAGTGCACTTGATTGACTGCTGCACAGCCAGACATATTATCTTAATCTTATATTTCCCAAGGCAGCAATGGTCAAAGATGGTTAACAAATACTCACAGTAAGGATGACGGAAGCCAAGAGCAGAATGACTGAGTACACCAGACCTTTGCTGTTTATTGTCACCTATGAGCCAGCGATAAAAAACAAAAACATATCAACATGTTTTTAAAACCCTTAATACCAAAAGCATTTCATTACTGAGGTCAGTCAGTTCAATTAAGATCTTATTAAAGAGATGAATACATTACAGACTACATTAACGTACTTCACATCTCTAATATAGAAACATGAGTCTTCCTTATATGAAATGCTGAACCATATTCAGACTTAACATTAGTTTAAGGCATTTATGGTGCAGTTGTTCTCTCTTTATTCATCTGTGAGTATCAAGAAGTGACAAGAAAACAAAGGGAGAGAGAAGAGAGATAGCCTGCGATTCAGGATCAATGCTGTAACTAAACCAAGGAGCCCTAGAGCTTTAGGGCTGTCTTAAGCTAGCTCTTTGCTATGTTGTTATAAGTTTAGACTGCTAGAACATCCCATCATGCAATGAGCCTCCCTCTCCTTCTGTACACATCCATGTCTTATTAATGCATAATAGTAACTTGACTTCTTCCCTGAAGTGTTTGTAATTTATTATCATTTTTATTTTTTGTTTTTGATATAATTATTATCATTAATTGCAATATTTCTATTATTATAGCTGGTAATAATATTGTTGGTGTGCATGTCTGTGTGTGTATTTATGCTTCGGAAACAAAATGATTCCATGTGAAAGGACGGACAGAAAGATGGATGGACAGGCAAACATGTTGATTGTTATATCTTTCTTTTTTTTTATCAATGGCGATACCATTGGCGGGAGGATAAAAATCTGCTTCAATATATAGCATTTCTTTTTCTACCTTGTAAATAGCAGTTAACAGAACAATCTCCGTAAACATTCTACCTTAAGTGTTCCATCAAGAACATTATAAAGGTTATACCATTTGTCTTAAAGGATGCAAGTTATTCACCTTGAGTATATGTTTGGATAACAACAATAGGGTGTCAGGATCACGGGCCAAAATATTATGAGGAGAAAATAAATGCTGGTTTTACCACTGATCCATAGCTGACTATGAGAGTCTTTAACGCCCAAGGGCAGCCCAGACCCAGCAGCACATCAAAGATATTGCTGCCGATGGAGTTGGATACAGCCATGTCTCCCATTCCTGCAGTAAAATCCATGTGAAAATATGTGTTACTAAGATAATGAAATCGTTTTAAACGTCCATTCACACAACATTGTTTTTTTTTTTTTCATCAAATATACGAACAAACACAGTAATACTATCACATTTGGACACAGCCATTATCCTTATTATAACACAATTAAATTTTTTATTTGTTATCTTAAGCATAAGACCTGAAGACAAAGTTACCTTATGGGCTCGGATGTATTACATAAATACATTTTTTGCTAAACTTAAGATACATGTAATATATAAGGATATATATGGATAATGCAATGGAAAAACAGCCCAAATATGAAATGTTTTTATTCTATTTATCTATTAAGATGTGACAAAAAGTGGGCTGATTGATTGAGAATCTTTAGTACTAAAGTTTAAATTTCAGCATTACTGACAAGAAACATTTATTTTAATTGTCTATCATTTATTTGTTTGCTCACATGATGATGCCGTCCTCTGAAGAGAAGCTGTTCAAAGCTCTAGTGAAAGCCGGTTCGTGGACCTCAAGCTAAGATTCAGAGGATCAACAATGACCTTCTCACTCACTATTCTGATTGATTCAACTAACGAGAGTTGTAGGAGGTTATGTGATCGTCCACATTTGTACGTCTGCCTTTTCATTTGTCTGCGAGATATCTCAAAAAGTTGTAAAGAATGTTGCTGAATCTACAGCTGGAAATTGGCCAAGGAAATGGAGATCTGGATTTGGATGCAGAATCTGGATCCTTTTGTCAGTTTCTACAACACTGCAAAGTATGGCCCTTTTTCAGAATTGACCAATATCATAATAACTTATAATAGGCCAATCGAAGTAAGAAATACCCAGCCACAGTCAAATAACAATCTTGCACTACTCCATCTTGATTAAAATGTTAGAATACATATATTGGGTCAAAATATGGTAATGGAGAGAGATAGAGACATTAAATTTCATGTATTGTGGACACTTGCAACCCTGTCCACCATTCTTTAGGAAACCCCCTGAAAAAAAATGGTTACAGTTTGATTTTGATAGCCTGGAAGATATTTTTCAATCATACACTATATGTATCTGATTTAGTTTGGCAACATTATGTTATGTGAACAATTGTTATTTCAGTTATATTATGGAAATTAAAATGTGTGTGAATAGGTTAAACACAGATGTGCCACCTCACACCTTGTCGAGCTACAATGAGGCTGGCAATACAGTCAGGGACACTTGTGCCAGCTGCCAGGAAAGTGATGCCCATGATGACGTCAGGGATTCCAAGTGTATAGCTGAAAATGGTTACCTGGAGAGGGACACAATAGGAAATAAGCTGTATGTATTTGCTGATTTACGTTTAATTGTACTGGTACACTAGTGTTCTTCATACCATCCAGACCATGAGGTAGGAGAAGAGGGCTATCCATAGAGTGGAGGACACAAAGGTGAGAAGATACCAGCGCTCCCACTGTGGCAGGCTACAGTTGGGGATGGTATAGTGAAGCAAAACACTTACGGGCCAAGAGAGCAGCCACTTAAGATGCACACACCAACAATCTTAGGATATGATGACAAACACAACATAAAAACAAACACAGTTTTTCGCTTAGAATTATAACAGTTTTATCTAAATTCAAAAAATATTATTATTAGTTATTACTTTATTATAATTATTATTAGTAATTTTTTAATTAGCTCCATAGCAAAAAAAATCCATTTATAAAAATGGAATAAGTAGGTAGGTGGTGAAAAATGTCGAAAGCATGATGGTAATTGGACTGTACTTATATAGCACTTATCTAGTCTGCTCGACCACTAAAAGCCCCCATTCACACAAAACATTCACAGAGTGATTGAAAGAGGCTGCCATGCGAGGCACTGCATGCTGTCAGGAACAGTAACCATTCACACCATCATTCACACACCTACAGAACACCCATGGGAGCAACTTGGGGTCAGTATCTTGCTCAAAGACACGTCGACATGTGGACCAAAGATTGAACTATCGATCTTCAGATAAGTGGACAACTGCTCTACCAACTGAGCCACCGACGATGTTCATGTTCATGTTAGAGAAAAAGTTACTATTTTGGTACTTTATCTAGTTTGTATTAATCTTTCCCTTCTTAAATTTAAATCAGATAATTTCTTGTGCTACTACAACCTTATACTGCCAGCGTGAGATTTTGCTATCAGTTTATACTCACCTAGCAGGATGAGGGGCTCCAAATGATCATTATCTTCCTCTCTTTCCCCATGCTCCTCTATGTCCTCTTCTTCTTTATGCTGTGTTACCTCATCTGTCTCTACCACCATCACTTTACCAATGTCCCTGCCTTCGTCCAGTGGCTGCAAGTCTCCTTCGGTCATTGATACGTTCTCCCTCCCCCTTGACCCTTTCGCACCCAAACTCTCCACACCTGAGGATCCTTCATCCTCTCCACCAAATCGTGCCTGAATCAGCCTCTGTCTCTGTGGGGATGTGTGGGGGGAGAGTCAGAGAAAAAAAGGAAGAAATGAAAAAAAGAAGAAAAAAAGAAAACACAATTTCATCTGATTAATAATTAAAGACCTGCAGGAATAGTGATCAGGCAGCAAGGCACATTCATCAGAGGGTGTTTTCTAGGCATATATTAGGGGAACAGCATAAACACAGGGCAGTACTAGCAGTCACACTTTAACTTGGAAATTTTAATTTTGAACTGGAAAGGGCTAGCATACAAGCAGGAGAGCAGACAGAGTGACAAAGCAAAATGGGGAGATCATCTTGGCTTTTGTCGTGATCTTGGTTGAGTTCTTTCATGTCTGGGATCTTATGATGCACTTGGCTTGTCTGTGTGTGTCTGTGTTGTGGATTGTCAGATTCCATAATTGTTAACAACAGCAAATTGTTAGTAGGATATATAAATAACATAAATCTCCCTATTGTTTTGGGTCTCTGCAAATGTTCTGGCAAAGAATATGCTTTGAAAAATATCCTGTGGTGTTGAAGAAAATCTTCATCTTAATTTTAACTAACTGACTGAAAATGCCATTGATGCAAAACATAGGTCACTTGTTCACATCATGGTCTCATTTTTTTACAGTCAGTAATAAAGAGAACAAGACCTCTGAGATAAAAATCCCTCTCTTGACACAGCAACTCCCCACAACTCTCTTTCTCTCCCTCCCTCCCCAAGGCTCAGCACTTCCCGGTCTGGTTTTTGTTTGCCTGTGTTTCACATGTACCCCTTTTCCCACCAAAAAGAACCTTGTGCTAGTTCGGTGCTGGTGCTAGTGCTATTGCTGGTCCTTTCATTGGTTAAACTAGCGCACCTCCTTAGAACCTGTTTGCTTTTCCATTGGCAAGGAGCCAAGTCAGAGCCACACCATTACCTTACCGTATAATGTAATCGGTTCTCAGCTCTAGACCAGCAAAAAGTTGGTGCTTGTCTGGCACCAGTTCAGAGAGCCATGAGCTGATGCTTAGGCTGTTGAAAAGCAAAGAACTGGTGCCAAGTCAGGCTCCGGCTCCGAACTAGCCCTGGAAAACATTCACACACACATATGCTAATAGCTCACACTTTCATGTGTTTGCATTTGATGTTTGCAGTTATGTTTGTATTAATAATAAAGTTGTCTTTTCGCCATACCAAATTCTGCCGCAAATCATTCCTGTGCATGTTGAAGATCACTGAGAGATGCAATTTTTTGTGGTCCAAACTGGACCCTCTCCTCACCCCTAATCCAGTGTTTGATTTACCAGTCAATCCAAATTCCAATCATCCCCTGCGGTGGTTAGTGCTGAGAAATGACCAAGGAATGAGTTCACAGATAGAAGCAACTGAAAAAAAAGTCAGTGGCTGGATAACCAGATATCTGAGTTCTTCCGATAAAGTGAAGAAATTGGATATTTGGAGGGAGCACGAGATTATAGCCTGTGCTGCTTTGTTATGTATACTGTTTTATATATTTAAGTAAAGCTAAATATGATATAAATATGAGGAAAGAGTCCAATCCCAAAGAACAAATCTTAATTAAAATAGTCCAGTGCAGTTGTGCAATTGGTGGACGTGTAGTTACTGTGAGGTAGACGGATGGTCAACGTATTCAGATTTTCTGACACAACACTGTTTCACAATGAGTTGTTATATAGATTGGCAACAGTCGGGACAAAGGACTTTAAGCAGTGCTCTGTCTTACAGTGGGTTTGGCAGTCGAAGTAGCTTCCCAGAGCTCCTACAGTCTCCGGTTGGGGGTGCAAGGTGTTGTCCAGGATGGACGGCAGATTGGTTAACATCCTCCTCTAACACAACTACTCCAAAGAATCCAGGGTACAGTCCATGGCAGAGCTGGTCCTTCTGACCAGCCTGTTAAGTCTTTTCCTGTCTCTCTTTGTGCTTCATCCAACCCAGCATACCACATCAAAGATTGCAGATGCTACGAACCACCGACCTTCAGATAAGTAGACAATCGCTCTCTACAAACTGATCCAACGTTGCCTCTAAAGAGGTGGAAATAGGGAGGGCGGTGTGGAACACGGCAGGTAATTGAAAAATCAGGGCGTATAAAGACGGTCACTGTCATAGTATGTGAGGACTCGGGACTGTGTGTCAGACGTGGTTGTCTGCAGTACGGGGGCCCCGCAGGGAACGGTCCTGGCACCGTTCCTCTTCACCCTCTACACTGCAGACTTCTCATACAACACACCCACGTGTCACCTGCAGAAGTTGTCTGATGACTCTGCAATTTTCGGTCTCATCACAGACGGGGACGACAAGGAGTACAGAGGACTGACGCAGGACTTCATGCACTGGTGCCAGCCAGTTCGGTCCTGGTTTGTCCTCTGGACTCGGTGAAGGAGGTGGGAGACAGGAGAATGATGGCCAAGCTGTCATCTCTCCGGGACAACGTCTCCCACCCCATGCAGGAAACCATCTCTGCACTGGAGAGCTCCTTCAGCGATAGGCTCCTTCACCCCAAGTGTGTGAAGGAGCGATATCGCCGATCTTTCCTTCCTGCAGCAGTCAGACTCCACAACCAGCACTGTTAGCAACACACACACACCTACACAACTACACACACACTCACACACACACCTACCTCACTTGCACTGTGCACTAGCACATTTAATTTAAAATGTACATTTAATTTAATTTAATTGCACATAATGCTCTGTTATTATTCCGTAATCTGTAACATGCTCTGCTGCTGTAACCTTGCAATTTCCCCATTGTGGGACTAATAAAGGCTATCTTTATCTTTTTATCTTTATCTTTATTATGTCTGAAAGATGGGATGTGTACATATCCTGGGCCGAAATATGATGAATGTTTATATGCTCTGAAACTACAGATGTGCTTGTATTTGTAGTTATGGATTAATAAAAAAACATTCTAAGACCTGAATCAAGAGGTAGGTTGGTTACTTTGAATAATTGTTTCCTGTTGTGCAGCTGCTGGGGATCTGCTGGTGTTAATTCGCAGATGACAGATTTCACACCAGTCCACAAAGTCCATTATTGTGTTACTGTACTGGAGATAGTTTGCCTCTGATATGTGTCAACAATTGCTGAGTCATTGGAGAACTTCTGGAGATGGCAGTGACCTGTGTTGTGTCTGAAGTCTGAGGTATAAAGTGTGAATAGAAAATTTTCTCCCCTTATATATATATATATATATATATATTTATATATATATATATATATATATCGATAACATAGACATACACTTACTGATGAATATAGGGTTAGTAAGGACTTTCGGCAGACTTTAATGTTACTTAATGTATATATTTATACGTAATCAATTGTCTGTTTAGTTTACTGTGATATATACCTTTTAAATCTATCTGTATGTGTAGATACACACCATCTCAGGCGAAAAAACAGGGGAACATGAAGGGTGCGAGCACATGCAGTGTACCTCATTGAAGAGCATGCATTCTGCCATGCGGGTGAAGGGAGGGAAATGTAATGTAATGAGAAGGCGTAGGCTTGCCTCTGATAAGGACAGTTGGTGGTGGTTTAACATCTCATCCACCATCACTACCCCTGAATCTTGACCAGCCACCAGACATGAGTCTGGAGAAAAAATGTTCTTCATCAAAGTAGTCAAGTTCTTTATCAGCACATTGGAACACAACCAGTGAATAGAAACCGGGTTACTAAGTCTACTGAATGCTAGTCAGAGATTAAGGAAACTTTGGAGATTTGGTTGTACAAAATCATAAAAAACAAAGCTCCTACACCTGGCTTCAGAGGTACCATGTCGTTGTCACACTCTCGAATGCTTCCAACTGCAGTCGTCCATCGCAGACTGCTGAGACATGGCAGAACTTCTCCACTGAAGTGTCTCTCAACCAGGCTACACAGAAATTTGTTGAATCTACACAAGAGACAACCTACACATCAAGATGGGTATACAGCTTGTGATGGCTTTATACCAACAGGATGAAAACATGAGAGGATAAAGAACGAGACTTACTTCATAATTATTATGTATATTCCGTACATAGAGATAAGTATGATAGATTCCCACCTGAACAAGACAGATTCATAGATACCACCTTCATCACTATGTCAATCAACTGCCTCGCAAATTAATAATGGAGGCGATTGAATTTCGATTAGTCTTACCACATGACTTTTTCATCATATATCACCTGCAAATAAAATGAAAATATACTTTCATTACAATCAGGAAAAAAATCATGTTTGACATATTAAATAAAACTGAAATTATTCATTATTTAATACAAGTCAATGTACTATAGCATTATTTAAAGTATTATTTTTGAGATTCATTGTATTTCAAATAATTTTTCTCTTTGTAAATTACATCTAAGTTGATAATTCAATATACTTTATATAGTACAAATCAACCCATGTTTCGGTAATAATAATAATACATTTAATTTATAACGCAAATCTCAAAGTGCTAAAAGGTAGTGAACACAGTATTTCATTTGCCAAAACTGGATCAGATAGTCAATATTTTATGTTACTTAAAAGATCTAAATAAGATGCTTTCAGCACATAAGGCAGACAAAGATATGGGAAAGAACATATAACATTAAGTGTTTGAGAGATACTCAGAGTTTGGCTGGCAATAACTCAGACATTAATGGAAAAATCTGCAGGAATTTTTCTAAACATTGGGTACTGTTGTGCCTTGGCAGAGGTTTGCACCCTTTCAGTGCTTTTTATAGTTCAAGGATATTTTATTCTCTTGTTTCTCAGGAGTCTGTTCAACACTCACTTTTCACATACCGCTTCGAACACTGCTGGGTTGATTACGAAAATGTTGACTCGGGATCTATTCAGGTGGACAGATTAAAGTGATGACCTTATCTCCCTTGTACCAGATCCAAATTTTACTTAATTACTACATTTAATCATTATCATCAATATGCTAATTTGTTAGCATATTGATGATGACAATTTTTTATTGTCATCATAGATATAAAGGAATAAATTATCCCTTTTGTCATTACCGAAACAATTCTGTCACGTCGTAAACTTCCCCATATGTTTTGGTTGTGACTGCCCTGGTACTGACATTTTTAGATCAGTTTGAACTTTTCTCAAAGATGATAGTTAGCACAAGGTTAACTACCACTAATTCCATCAGGGTACACACATAATAACTACATTTAAGGAATAACCCCCTAAAAAGTGGGTTGGTGCTGAGCTTAGTCCAAAGAGAGAGATATTTAAACCTTTCAGGCGTTCTTCATTACTACATATTCAAATTCAACCTGCATTATGATGTATTCATATTTATCTTGCATGAGTAGTGTGTACTCAAATAAATACATATACTATTTAACCAATGCAATCATCCTTTCGGTTCCTTGATGAAGATAAATTGGAGATTAGATCATGACTTTCAGATATTCGACTGACTATTTTGATCAATTAAAGAATTGGATTGATCTAAATTAATATTTCCAAAATTCTTGTTGGTGCCAAGGTTCAATGCTGCCTTTCTTGCTATAATTCCAACAAAGTTGAATGCTGAATGGTGTATTTACTATGATGAACTCACCACAGATATATTTTTATATCTGCATTTAAATGTAATTAATACTAAGAATTCTTTACAGAAATGCAATGTATAATTTTATTTATAGAGAGAGATGAAAGGTTTCGTTTGGACTCTAAAGTGAAATATTCTGCTCTGGAAAAGTTTTGATTAAAATTCTGAAAAATAAACACACAACATCCTAATAAGGTCATCTGTCAACAAGAGTTGGTTTATGTTATATGAACTTTAAAATTATTGAAAAGATTTTAATTAAATTTATGGAAATGCAGTTCCCCACAAAAGTTTGAATGGTCAGTCCACTCAGTCCACTCCAAAATTAACGATGCACTCAGGGAGTTTTACTCAAAACTCTACACTGAGCTTTTACAAATTAGTTTGTCCTTTGCTTTCATCCTAACTTTGTTCTCTATTATCTGACTCAAAAACAATTTGGTAAAATTCCAACATTATTTAATGAATTAACTATCACTCTTATTGTGAAGAATGGAAAAATCCAGTTGATTGCTCTTCCTATAGGCCTATCATCTTACATCATATTGACGCCAAGATTTTGGCTAAGGTCTTGGCTTGTAGATCAAAGAACGTTTTACCTTCAATAATATCCACAAATGTGAGAACAACAAATACATTTAAAATGATCCTAACATACACACGACTAAAAGCTATAATAAAATAGGTTTTGTAAGTTACCATCTGACTGTTGTAGATATGTTTTGCAGGGCTACAACTGCAGTTGGTAATTGCGATAGAGGTTTCCTATGCAACGATAATACACCTTGTTTACTGTAGCTTTGGATATAGTGCATGTGAGGGTCATTATTAAGTTTAGTTGTTGTTTTCCCAATGTTGTTTAACCTTTTATTCTGAGTCCCATGAGCGCATGAACCGGAAGTTAAGCGACGCTAGCAAGTATTAAAAAAGCACACAGATTGTTTTTCTTGATGTGTTTTGTTTTGGCTTTTGCTGCGCTCCTATTGTGTCAAATGTATGCTTTTTTCTCTATTTCTTTGTGCTTGATCTTTTTGAATGTGTTTTCTTAATTTGTACTACGTTTGGCCCTACCGGCCACGGTAATATAGGTATGGAATTTTATTTTTCCTGAATATGAACGTGCATAAGTTCTTCACTCATTGTACATTGTTTACTCTTTTATGTTGGATGCTGTTTGTAATGTCAAAGCACTGAAAATCAGATCTTCCTGCTGTGCATTCTACAAACTTAAGGTTTAATAAACTTTTTGGGAAAAAGATTTTTTTAAACATGGGAATTGAGCCCTGGGGAGGGGGAGAGGCAAATAGATTTTGAAGCTTATCGTGGATGTGGTTTGGATCAAGGTTTTGTTTTAGTTTTTTAATGCATTCTACCATAGATCCGTCTAACTCAGTGTGTCATTGGCTTGGCATGACAATATAATTTTTCATGAAGTTGAAGACATTTCTGTGAGAGCCAAAGTGAGGAATGTCATTGTCATTTCAAGCCAAGCAGACGCAGAATAGGACGGAACATTGTGTCGACATAGTAGGAATTATTAATTCTGTTGGCAGACAAATGCACTCTAGAGTGCAAAATAGAAAATAAGAAGATTAATCTTGCTCTCAGTATTAGCAATAATACAATTCTGAAGTGAGTCGTTCGTTCCAAGGGGACACTGTGTAGTTTGTTGTTCTGGAAATATGTACTTCACATAAAGCCCTAAATTTACTCTTGTCTTTCAGATGCGACTATCATAAAGTAAAAGGATTTCTCTACATCAATGATTCAGCAAAAGAGAATTGAATACCTGAAAAATGGAAGAGCATTGTATGATCTTTCTTTTTTTATGACGGCTTTCTCACCAGGATAAGCAGAATTACAGACAGGATGTAGAAGACAGCATCACGGAACAAAGGCCACCAGCTTAGATAGATGGGCTGGAGAAAGAAGACTCATGTAGAAAAAATAAATATCAAGGCAATACTATAAGGCCAGCAGCTTTACTCTAGCAGTAAAAAATAATTGCTTTTCAGTCACTTCACCAGTCTTAAAAATGCTTATTTTGTCCTTCATTTAGCTTCAGGTGTATGTACCTGTCCAGCGAAGATGCCACAGATGCCAATGATGACCAGGATGTTAAAGACAGCTGATCCCACAATAGTTCCAAAACCCACGTCTCCCTTTGTGATAAACACTCCTTAAGACACAGAGCAGTAAAAACTTGACAAGGAATGACTGTCAAATTTATAAAACGTGATACATATGTGTATGAAGTGATGGATTGCACAATAATTTCTTCATGATCAAAAAAAAAATGTGGGAAAAATTTGGATGAATTTTACAAGTTAGCTGGCAAACAGATAACGAAAGAGAAATGTGGCGTAAGTAGACACACCTACTTAATCTAAATGTGAAATTAGTTAATCAGTGCTAGTGCTTATGTAGACTTGACTTAGTCTTGATTGTGCAATGATGTGTAGAGTTGCAGGTAATTGTAGTGGTAATTGGCTGGCCCATAAGAGAATGCATTCGATTAGGATGAGCGCCATACTAACCAATTAAAGAGGTAAAGAGCTCGGGGGCCGAGCTCCCAGCTGCCATGAAGGTTGCACCCGCTACATCCTGACTTAGGTGAAGGTTCTAGGGGAAAGTTAGAGGTTTGAATAAAAGGTAATGAAATGTTTGTTTTTACAATTGACAAAAATCTAAATAAATTGAGTTGATCCCATTGGTCAGTATTAGTATGAGACAGATTTTTGAGCCCTTTATAAATACCCACAACAAAGAGAGTAATTACTAACTTTTTGGTTTCAGTTGAAAGTGACAAGATCTAAAGATGTAAAGACCAGGAACACCCACCATGACCTGCAGTTCTGAAGGTTCTCTGAATCATTAATCTTTGCATCTTCATTTGGCCTTTGTTAAAGTCACTCAGATCCTTATGCTTGCCCATTTTTCATACATATAAAAAATGGTCACTTGCTGCATTTGTCAGATGATACATCAAATCAACTGACAAATGCCATTGTAATGAGGTATTCAATATTATACTGACTACACTGGTCAGGGGTTATAATGTTATGTGTATACTTTGTCTTACAATATTTTCCCATCCACATTAGATGTGTCTTTAGTCCATACCTCTGATATTTTTTGGAGGGATGGGACAAAGTAAACCTCACACACAATGGCCAGTGCATGAAACATGTAGATTGCCTGCAATACAGAGGACACACCATTGGTCAGAGGACTGAAAAATTTAGCTGTGAGTTAAATGCATGAAATTGAAACAATACTCACACAGAGAATGTGAAGAAGTACTGCTCCATGTCTCTTTTGCTCCAGAGTGAAAATGTCTTTGGGAAAATCACTGACAGCTGGAAAACAAATGAATTATTATTCATCTGTTTTCCAGCTGAACGATGTGTAAATGAGGAAAATCCATTAAAGAGAGGGAAAACTGCTGGATTGACTGATTTAGTTGATCCACATAAAAGTCAACCAAATCATATACAATGCAATAGCATTTGTATAAATGGGTTTTCAAGCATTATAACCAAATACCTCTGGTTGACACATTTGTAGCTATTGTACCTCTCGATGGACCTTATGTACATATTTTGAAATTCCTTTCTAGCGCAATGAAGTCACCTTTCTGAGGCATCAAATCAGGCATAATCAATTTGAGTTATACAATCTGATTTAATCAAACACCGCCTTTCCCATCGTAAGGGAGTGTTTTGCGAGACTGGGCCATCATTCAGGCAAAATCTAACAAATGTGAAACCTCTTTGTTTCATAGCATTGAGTTGCGCACAAGAGTTCCTAATTTACAGTTGTTGTGAGCCAGTATTTGACAATACCTCAACTGAAGATGAAGGTAACAAAAATTGATAAAATCCTGCACTGAGGCATCATTGAGCAGTTAACACATCATGTAAGGCATGAAACATACATGGGATTTAAAGATGCACCGTTGTCTTAATTGTTTGTTGTTTGGGTAGTTTGTGTGTGTAATATTCATCTCACGATTTTTTATACTTAATTCTTAAACTAATAGTATGTCCCTTATCAGCCTTGATTGTAGTAGTAATCCTCCCTAAGGACAGGCAGATCCTTAAGATTTTCATCCTGTGGGATGGCAGCCCACTCCTCAGAGTTGCTGGAGATTCCAAAGAGGATGTTCACATATTCACTCACTCCTCAACCAACCAAACAGGTTTTCCATGAGGAATGGAGGTGGTTCTATGCTGGTCATTCCAAAACTCCAAAACTAACTATAGCACGCCTGATCTGATCTGAGATTTTGTCGTCTGTTACAGAAATCGAGCTACATAATTTTAGTTTGACAAATAACATTGCACATCACCTCAAGGTCTTACAGATAGACTATTCCAGATAACCAGATCTTTTCCATTACCAGATCTTTACACTTTGATTAGTTGTACAAACAAAATTATGTAACATTGTTGTCATGATAACACACCATCTACTCAAGTAATTTAAAAAGCACTGCTCTTTTTTCCCCAATTAAAATAAAAATGCATCTCTCCTTTTAAATGTATTGTGAAGTGTGAATGGCAGGTTTTGTGATAATAGCATACATACTACATTTAGTCATGCTTGACTAATCATTATTCTTCAGCTTGAAAAAAAATCATTTGTAGAGAAATAACATTGCTACCATTATGATATTAATAGCAGAGTACGACTCCCTTTTTAATCTAATCCACACCTATAAAATAAGATTGAGAGAATTTCCTGCACATCTGTGTGCAGGAAATTCAAACAACTATAGCATGCTATAGCAACTATAGCATGCAAACAACATGGTTGTTTAACCATGTTGTGACTGATGTGACAAAAATATGCAGTTAGCATATCTCTCAGTCTTCGTGAAAGCCTATGACATTTGAGCACACACATGCAACAAGAGGCTAGAAATCAGCAGGTCATTAAACACGGGCAGCCACTTTGAATAGCCAGAGATGAAAAAGCCATCAAAGAAATTTAGCATTCCGTTTCCTATCAACAGTGTCTTTTCACAGACTTAGGTGTGTTCACGCATCTTTTATTTCTAAGTATGTAGAAATGAAAGATGTGAGGTAGAAGACTGATGTATGTTGAAAGGTCCAAATAATTATTTTCATAAGAGATGTTGGCTAAAAATAAATAATCTCTCCTGACATATACACGTAAACGGATGTGGAATGTCTCACCAGATACAGAGACACTGTTGGTGTGGTTGTTTTCGTTATGCAGAATGATCGCTCCAATAGACAAGGAAATGTCATGATCCACTGTAGGCCCATGGTTGCCTAAAAATGAATTGACAAATAGGAACATAGACAAGCATAATAACCAAATATATTGTTCTGAGTATTAAATGATTTTACAGTAAGCATAATCTTAAACCAACTAATTTTAACTTCTGTAGGCTCACAAACAAAACACTCAAAAATTGAAGTAAATTTGAAAAGTGTTATGACTGAGAGTTATTTTATTTTTTTAATCTTCACAGTTTTAGATAATTAGTTGCAAAAGGGTAAGTAGTGATTGCATTTTCTTTTCTCCTGAGAAGTACCTGTAACATTGAAATGAAAGATGCAGATGGCTGCAAGCAGACTTATTCCAAAGGCGTAGAACCGCGGGAATCGTCGCGTCTTCCTCGGTCTCCTATACGCCTTCATTCCGTCAGCTGAATCTGCCTTCCATTTAGAACATGTCGCTACCGCTTTCGCCCCTCCTCAACCCATCATGCCCTTCCCGGCTGTAGCAATCTGTGCTTTTGCAATCATTTCTTTCCAATTTTAGTAATTTTCAGCTTTGGGCTCCGTATACGACACACATCTAGATGTTTGCCTTTCATCAACATCTCAGCATCCAGCATCAGTCCGTCAGCATCATCAACACCCACAAGCCCAATTCCAGCAGACACGCAAAACAGCGAATCTTTTGCGTGTCATCAGCGAATTCTGCCTATAGTTCAATCTTGAAATTTCTTATTTTCCCCTTGCAATAAAAGTAATCCCTTCGTATTTATGATCCTGTGTTGAGGCCTAGGACGAGGAGGGTGGTGTGACGGTCTCAGACTAAACCACTAGGGAGCGTCTTCATAACGAAGGGGCAACTGGAGACTTGCAAAGCGGCAAAACAAATGTAGGTTTACCAAATCCCAAACTATAAAAATTAAGTGACCAGTTTTGATTATGTGGTAATGCTGGGAGATCAGCCACCTGGTGAAAATGTGCAGAACCGGTTCAGTTGTAAAGCCTAATAATGGTTTCCCTGGAAACTGGATTATTCCGTGCTAATTCTGGAATAAATGTCAATTTGGTTGTTCATTTAAGATTACTACGTGTTTGATTCTGTCGTCACTAAAAAAGTTGGAATTGGGTTATGTATTTGCAAACAAGGTTTAGCAACCTTATAAATTCACGTTTTCACATCAGGGAGTGGGTGCCATTACTTCAAATAACTATGTCACCATGTCTCTCTAAAAGAACAGGTTCACAAGTTTATCTTTACACAATAACTTGGCTGTATGAGTACTTTGTGGGAATTTTCTGGGGTTGTTGTAAAGATTCACTTAAAAAAAAAGGTTATGATTCAGCTCAAGCACATAAGGCATTTAATCTATTTTGATATAGTTTACAAACAATGGTCATTGCTATCAAAGTGACTTAACTATGCATTAATTTTGTAACGGAATAACATTTAAAGCAAAATGAAAATTTCAGCCTCTGATCTGTTGATTAGTAAATAATATAGCAAATCCTGAAGAAAGATACAATCAGCCAGATGAATTAACATGTTTAAAGTTTAGTATTTAGGTCAGATGGGAGGTAACGCATCATAGTGCACACTGCAGTAGGGATAAAACATCAGGTGCAGACTGTTCCACAAGGTGTTGATGGAAAAAACATTTCCTGCACAGCTTCCTGAGCCCACGAACGCCAAAAGGGTGAGAACAAAGAGAAACAGCAGAAAGAGTCCTGCTCTCTGGACCGCTGTTATCAACAAACCTAGACACCTTAGATAACAGAAACCAGAAATGTTATGATGCAAAACAAAAGTTAAGATAATACATAGATTATGCAAAGTAGAATTATGTTATAGTTTGACATTCTATACATGCTTTATTAAATCCTATTAGAGCTTTTATATAATTTCAACATCAAGTACCTTAGAGTCCGCATTTCTATAGTGAGAGTTAGATGTTCTAGCAGCTCCTCCGGACCAATTTCCTCCTGTAGACAGAATTTAAATAAATTACTTTTCTCATTTCTACGTCTCCAGTCAGTTGTGAGTACAGGATGTACCACCACTTGAAAGCAATGCTGCTCAACATTTTTTGCAAAAGGAACAAGTTTAATGTAAATATATTGATATTGAATCTTGCAGATGAGCAAATTGGGACAGGGTGTTAATCATGAATAGAATGCATGCAGAGATATGACCTAGCATTAATAACATCTGTCTAATACTCCCACAGCTCTGCGACACACTCCGTTTTGAAACCGTTCAGTCATAACCAGCATTAAGTCTTTCAGCTGTTAGTCCTACAGCACCTCTTCTGTGGGATCAGATAACATGGGATAGCTTTTACTTCATATGCGCATGTGCCTTCAACACCCATGACTCTGTCGCAAATTCACCAAATTTTGTAATTTCTCAAAGTCGTTCAGATTCTTACACTGTCCATTTTTCTATCGTGTAAAATCCGTGCCTCAATCTTCTAGACAGTGAGGAATGAGAGTACGTCAATGTCAGTACAAAATGTTCACTTGTTATGACATGTCAGTTTATATAAACACATACACAAACACAATACCCACACAAACCAACAAATCTCAGGCAATTTGAAACAACATGCACATTTTCATCTCATGGCATACAGTCATTTTAATCCACCAAAGGCATCAGTGGGAGCCCTGGACTTGTTTCCTTGCCATTAGATTGTCCTATTTATGGGCAATAAAAGATTGTGACCGGATGATGAGCCTCTCTTTAGTTTTTAAATTAATTTTTGCTTCTTTATGTATTTCATCCAAATTTTTCTGACTGTGTTAATTAGTGAGATAGTAATCATCTTAAATTGTTTATGATAGTGTTTTTTTTTTTTTCCTGAATCATTGTGGCCGGTACCAGTCTGTGTCCTAGTAGCAAATTATTTATGGCCCGGTCAAAGCCATGGCCAGGCGGCTGGAAACTGCTGGTACGGTATAGATGTAGGTTGTAGAGCCAATAGACTGAGGTGTTATTTAGCCTACAAATATGTATAGCGATTTTAAATTAAATGTATTATTATTATTATTATTATTATTATAGAAATTGAGTAGACAAAAAAATAAAAATAAAAACATCTGTCATGTAAAAAAGTTAAAACATTGCATTGATAAGTCGTACATGTTTAGGATCTGTAGATTCAGACATGGTTGTTTGTGTTTCAACTGAGGAAGAAAGCTGTTTAATTTCCTCAGCAAAGGACAGAGGGGGGCTGGGCGAGACATCCTTTTCTCTTTTCACATCATTCAGAATAGAGCTGGAAACCACAAATACACACCCATAGACATTATGCAAATGGAATCACATTATTCAGTGAATTTCATGATATTAATTTTAGACCAGGAAGATTTTATATGTGTGTTACAATGATGCCTCATCCTGTCTCTCTTCCAGCTGTTTTCTCAGCTCCTGATTTGTCAGCCTGAGATCCTGAAGTAGAAAAACATGACAAGACAACAAAACAGACATTAATCACTAATAATATAAAGGCATTATCTTAGATAGCGGTCAAGAGCTCAGTATAAAATAGAGAATACTGTTCATCTAACAATGGATCTCATTTAAAATATCTGCTTGCCTGCAGCAATTAGGTGACATACCCGCAAATGTATTTAATTTCTGGCCAATTATTGATCTAAAGTAAAAATGCAGTTTATAGTAGAAGTAAAATGAATTCATATTTTAAAAATGTATACAATCATGTCAAATTAATATGGAAATAAGAAAAGATGTTTTAACTGATGTGTAAAGTGAATGTTTTTGATGTTCCTCCTTTACTGAACTGTAATTTTCACCTTTATGAAGTTGGAACACTCCTCTACTGTCTCCTCAGAATGCTTCAACAGCATGTTTTTCTTTAATGAACAAATGAAAAATATGATATTCAGAATATGAAAGGCACAGAACTTTCATTATATTCACGCTGCTCACCAGAAAGAAAGAACAACATTTATTATGAGATCTTGAGTTTTTGGTCAGTCACTGCTTAGTTATACCTGATGAATAACCTCTTCCCTCTGCTGCAAACCTAACTGAGCTTCTTCAATGCCCAACTGAAGATAAATGACAAAACAAATCAGGAGCTGGTCAATATAAATGCTGATATAATAAACATAAACATCACAGGGCCGATTCTATGATCTCACCACAAGGGTTTGAATTGCAACCTTGAACCTATTCAAGCTGTTCTTATCCTGGTCTCTCTCTTCTTGGAGCCACTGGATCTGATAAAAATTGTCACATTTAAATATAATAATAATAATAATAATACATTTAAATATGACAGGCATACTTACATAAATTTAAACAGGTATATAAAACAAAGAAAGAAATTCATTACTTTGTGAAAAATACCAAAAATAATCATACCTCTGCCATTAGTTTCTTATTTTGTTCGTTCATCATAGCAGATTCACCCTCCTGCATAAAAACAACACCACAAAGGGCCACCTGAAGATTCAATATGACTGGTTGATGTCTGCCTAAATACACCAATGAGCCAACATTACATCTGTCTTCCTAATAAATCCCAAGCACTGACAGGTTCAATTGTAATGAGAAAGTCATTACTACTCTTACTTCACTCTTCAGTAGTTATAAGGTTAGTTATTATGTCCACATAAAGACACTTTGTTAAGTCTAAATATGTTATTAAAACATAAGTAATAGCACTGCAATATATTAACATTTCCAGCCACCCACCAATTTCATAATCTTTTCACTGCATCTTTTCACATAGAGGTCATCAGCCTGGTCAGACACAAAAGGCTCTGTTTCGGTGTGCTTTAAGTCACTGACCATTTTCTCCAGGCTGTAGACAAACAAAGACATCCAGAACTAATGGGTCTCGAGAATGTGTTCATAAAGTTCTCAGCAACAATCAAAAGCCTTGTTGGTGTCTGTCTTACAGTCAATACTAGAATTTAGCTTTCAAAAACCTGTTAAACACAAACGGAACCAGCATAATTCACCAGGTTTTAAGGGAATGTAAAGCCAAGTATCTTCACATGCTTAAATGTTTACTTAAAACATAGCCTTATAAAAAAATTAGAAATTGAAATGTATTGCATTGCTAGTTTTAGCAGTAATAGTTTTTTCAGGAATGACTATAGAAAAATTGTAACAACTCTAAATTCTATGAAAAGCTATGTTGGATGTATACTAATAAAATATTTGAAGAGAAAGATATAGGAACTATTAAATAAGCAAGTTGTTAAAATAAGTGATACAATCATGTGTGACTAGTTACGTTTTGACTTGTTTTCTGAGGGAGGCATTCTCTGTGCGCAGCACTACCACTTCATCATCAGTAATATCCAGCCATTTCTTTATCTCATCATTTAGGTCCCTCAGCTGGCTGTGATTATGATCCAACTCCACCATTTTCTCAAGCATTTTCTTTGGTGTCCTACATGACAAGAAGCTTGATATATTGCTGATATGTAACTCAACAATACACATTTGTGTAGGGTTTTTTCAGTTATGGATCACTCACATGGGTTCCTCAGCGGCATCCATCCTGTTGGCATTCTCTTCCCTGCTGTTTCTGATAAACAAACGTTAAAACGTCTTTGGAAAACTTAATTTCAATGTTTCCTGTCATCATAATTCATTTCAAAAAGTCGAAAATTATGCCTCCGAGAATTATAAGTTTTTATGGTGGGAATTTGTGAATGTCTGATATCAATTTTAAGGTTAAAATACACCCTTTTTTTGTATAAAGCAGAAACACACGTGATGAGATGTGTAAAAATATTTAAGACATATTGAACCCATCACATATTTAAAAAGAATGTGACATAATGGGGTTGCAATGACTGAATTCCAGTTTTTCCAGACAAAAAAAGACTCTGTAATAGCAGCATTTATTAAGGCCTCAAATGAGGCATGACAAATGCTAATGTCACATTATCCAATAGCTTTAAGGAAAATGCTGATCTTAAAAGTTTTTAACACAATGCTATATTCATAATGTAGGAAAGATGTGTCCCAAATCAACTTTTTTACTCATAAGACTTGTATCAGATTTTTTCAAGACGGTGTGATTAGAATTAACTAAATGGAGTATAATATTTTAAAACCAGAATTGGAACTATTTCAAATATTGTAGTACATCAGATACTGTACATAAGCAACTCCTGTTGATGTGACAGCAGTGATGATTAAAAAAAGAAAGAAAGATAGACAACTAGTACACTATTGACACTAAAGCAAACAATGCAAGAAATGAATGCCTACTTTACGATTTTATTCATTTTCATAATGAAATGGCATACCAATCATATATTCTCAATACTCATTAGCATGCCCTTTATGAAGATGGGGTCATGCATAGATCTGTTCAAACTGATATCATATACAGGTCACATGCAAGGACCAATGTGATCACACAGAGCAAAACTATTAGATTTGAGAGAAAAAAAATCTGAATTCAGTCACTACGAGTGTTAAATGAATGTAGCCATATTTTATTGTCGATTTGTACGGCTAGGTTATTTAACTTAGATTACAGGCAGACTAAAGGAAATATCACAAAACGGAATTTAAATAATATAGCGTAAAGGGAATATTTTGAACACAATTTCTTAATATTGACGCTGAGTTAGCAAAATGCTTCCAAGCACAAACATTTCACAGTTGGCTAGCATAGTTAAAAAAACACTATACTTAAAAAAAACTTTAAATGGGCAGCAAAAATAACTCACCTTCCCATTAATTCAAGCTCTTAAAATGCATGGCAGCTACATTCTTCATGTTGACATAACAAGCACAGGCAGCTTTAATTTCGAAAAAAATGTTTTTTAACGTTTTTGCCATCTTACCTTAAAATCTTAAAATAGCGACGACCCGTTATGATGACGTCACACGAGAATGCACTGTAGTGGTCTCATGTTTGAAAATAAATCAAATTGTTTCGGCTAGGTTATAAATAATAATCTAAACAGAATTGTATTAGTAAACGGCGAATATTATTACGTCGTGCACACAAGTTTATTTATGTGTTGTAGGAAGTCGCAGCAAGATATTTGATATTCGTCTGATATTCGAAAAACAAGACGCTGAAACTATCATCCGATTCCCGGCTTCAGATAATTCGCAGCTTCTGATGGAAATTCTCCCATCCACCTTAAAAGTTGCGTAACACTTGCAGATAGCAAAGATGTGTAAAAAGATAGTTTAGTCATTATCAAGCTTATTCCTACCTGACCAGTTTTAAAAACGTCTCAGGAAACCAACCCTCCAATATGACTGGGGACATCACAGAATATCATAATCCTGAGCTTTATTCATTTTTACTGTAGCATTTATCTCTTATTCATCTGACAAACTGTATATCATATATTATATAATATATATAAATATATATAATATATAATATATATATATTTATATATAATATATATATATATAATATATATGATATATAAATATATATCATATATATATATATTTATATATATATATCATATATATATATAGACTGCATTGTCAAAGACAATCCATCCCCCACCCCCCTAAAACACTGTTTCAGATTTGACAAACCTTTACTCTATTTTAGAAAAGGCAAAAAAGGGAAATTTCACTGCTTTATATGTAGACAACATTAAACCAGGTCTAAATCAAAACTACTATACTCAAGAATTGTTTTAATGAGTCTCTGGAGGGACAAATGACAGTTCTGTATATGTGTATAGTGTTTTTTGATCGGGACTTTTTTGCATTCTCTCTAACAGAACTAGAAAAAGCACTCAGAGAGCGCAAACCTCTGCCAAGGGCAAAAACCAACCTCTGAGTCTACTGTTAAACAGACATTGTTTAACAGTAAACTTATTGTCCTGTTCCTCTCCAGTATAAAAGATTAGAGGAACAAGGCACAGGAGTGACCAAGGCTTAGAAAAGATTCATGCAGATTTTTCTGTTAATGTTAGCGTTGTTGCCGGCCTCTGAATCTAGCGACAACTCCAACAAACTCTGAGTATAAATCTGCATAGAATCATAAAGATGTTTATTCCTTATGGTGTGTGTTTTGTAATTTCCTACTCCTCTCCAGTAAACAGATATCATCTCCCAGCCCACCACAAAAGTAACATCAAAGGAATCAAAGGAAAAAAGACATGAACATAGAGGACACCACTACGAAAACAATAGTGTTTTATTATTTGTAAATGCTGCGAACCACACACACACACACACACACACACACACACACACACACACAGCCTCCTTTCTTCGCAGAGATAATAAAGGTTTCACAAATCTGAATGTTTAAATAAGGGTCTGGTGTTTCTTTGGTAATCTAGTTCAGATTTGACAGTTTTAAATTAGTTAACTCCACAAAGGAGTTTTTTTCACTTGTTTTGTTTATTTTTTTGTGAGCAGGGAAATAAAATTACAGGGCTGATATGCATGAAATTTTACCCAGAGGTAAATTTGAGCAAATCCAGAATCTTGACACTCAGATACAGCAGGACCATTCTAAGATTACAAGGTCAATGCAGTCAACTGTTTGGCACCCATCACCACTTGACAGACATAAGATCAGGAAAGACTTCAGAAATATAGTCGGGCATTCCTTATCCCTATTTTTTTTAATTGAAGCACTTTCAAATGATTTGAAACAGCAAATGGTGTGACCCACACAGAATAGAACCAAACACAAATAATGAAAACATAGTTTTAGTTAAAAAAAAAAAAATCATAATTGCAAACAATATTTATGACACAACTGTCAAAACAAATACTTGTACTTTTCCCACAACATTTTAAGGCCAGGAAAATGAGAATTACAAAAGCAAATTATACAACACATATTGAATAAAAGGAGGTTCAAAATTCAAAGCAGAATATAGTTTGTTAACATCAGCAAAGTACCAAAATAAATCATTGAAAAGGTCAGATGAATAAATTCCAAGAAATACCTCAGAATACTAAGAAAAAACTAGTATGCCCTCGCTAATTCGGGCACAGCTTGTTGTAACACCAGATCTACCTCCGCCACAGTTTATTTTTCTTTTAGTCATTGATTACTGACTGAAACCTGGACAGCATGATGTGAAAAATAAGGAATGCATTCTCATTTGATGTCCATTGGTAGATACTGTAAATCACAACACTATATTTTGGACTATGTATATTTTAAGTTGTTATCTAACAAAAAGTATGTTGTCCTTTGGACGTCCCAAGATTATTGTGGCCATCTTGTCGGTGTTTGCAGTCCCCCAACAACATCGGGTAAAAAGTGTGATGCACAAGAGAGGAAATAAATAAGTGCAAAGGACAAGCACACAATGATCCTGGCAGCTAGCACAAAACAGCTGATAGAAAGCCGATGATGATGTATATTCTTATATGGTGTATCATCCAGCAGTTAATTCACTGACAGTGCAGCCAAATATTTTTGACATTCTAAGTGTAGCAAAAATAAACAGTTTGAGACAGACTGTTTACTTATCACTAATTCAAAGAGAATTGCTATATATGTGTAATAGCAAGCAGTTGCAAGGATCTAAAATAATGCAATTATCACACTAAAATATTTGTTCTATCCAGTGCAATTTAAATACATTTTCAGTGCTTAGTATTTTGTAAGAATATCCTTTTTTTTCTTCGTGAATATTCTGAGGCCAGCCTCACAGGGTGAAGAGATCACCATTACTTGAAGGTTAATGAGCTTTCCAAGTAAACCTATAATTTTTTGTTTCCTTTACTGGAAGATATACTTGACATTTATAACCAGTAGTATCTTAAACATTGCACACTGTGAATGCATCTTCCCACCCCCAGTAGTCTTCCTCATCGATGATCTCCGATCTCCTGTACTGCCAATCCAAATAAAATTAATAATCATTATGTTTAGTACAGAAATACAGCCTATTGACATTCAGCCTTGCAGCTGTTACCGGATGGGCTCCAGTGGTCCTGTAACCTGGAAATTGATCCCATCTCCAGGGAGTGGTGATGGGATGAGTGGGCACAGCCAGCAGAGGTACCAATGAAGTCCCAGAGTATGACGCAGGTTGCCCAAGACTCCAAGGTTGTAGGGTCGCCGTGTCGAGAACCATTCCCTTGTGGTCTGTCCCCGAAACATCAGGAAGAGATGGAAGAAGAAGAAAGCAGAGACTAGCAGAAAGCCCACCACACAAGTATCTGCGATGAAGGCAAAGGCAAAGGCACGTGTTGAGACCTGACCTGGGGAAAGAAGGAAGAGCAGCAATGATCAAATTCTAGTAAAACAAATAAAAATTTAAAGTTTAATTTAAAGATAGCTCTAAGATAAAGTAACCTTTAATGTTGACAAGATTTTTAAAAAAGTGTTCTGATTGTGTAAAACTAATCCAGGATTGCTATTTTTTACATTTACTTTTTTTAATTTATGAAACAACATTGTGTTAAAGACAAATAAACTAAACTCATAATTTAATATCTGTAATATTGCTCATATTTACCCAATCATGATTCTAACAACCAGCAAAGTTTCATTTTTGTTAGCAGCAAAAACTGTTCTAAACCACTTCCAACAACAGGAGATTAAATATCTGACACTACTGTGGTATTCAGATCCACAAAGTCTTTAAGGTCTTTGAAAGGAATCAGAGGTAGACTAATTCTTATGCTGGGAATTTATGTGTTGCTGCAAGACTTGGTTGTGTTTGAGCTGCTGCTCTCCAAAGGATAATCTTAACATGTCCTTCAGAATGTACTGCTAGAGAGCAGAATTCATGTTTCCCCAATTATGGCAGGTTATCCCCACATTACACTGCCAACTGCCTGCTTGACTATCGGTATATTGTTCTCATTGTGGAATGCTTTGTTGGATTTATGCAAGATGTAACTGGACCTCTGTATTCTGTAGTCTTTCATTCCTCCATACAGTCAAAAGCCAGGTCATAGCCTGTGACGAAGAGGAGAACGGAGACTGAAGACTAAAGTTAAATATAAACATGCAAATTTGAATTTGAGGTATTAGCATATCAGTGGTGTCTGAGAAGAAAGAAAATGATTAGTGTCAAGAATTTGAACCTTTAAAATGAGTGAGTTGGGTCCTGAAGCATTCCCAGACCATGCTTGGAATGGTCCGGGATTCCCAGAGGAGAGCAAACTCTAGATCTACCTCAGGTCCTCCAAGATGACCTCCAAAGGTAGGAGATCTAGATCACTCCCGATCAGATACCTGAACCACTTCAACTGGCTCCTTGCGATGCAAAAGGTGTAGTGGTTCTTCTCCAACTTCTCTATCTGGTTGTCTGAGTTCTTCACCCTATTTCTAAGGCTGAGCCCAGCCACCCAACAGAGGAAGCTTATTTCAGCTGCTTCTATTCACACCCTCATTCTTTCAGTCTCTGCTAAGAGCTCACGAGAGAGACCATAGGTGAGGGTTGGAAAGCAGATCAACTAGGGAAAGCTCTAAATTTACCAATCTCATAGTTCTATCTTGACCATGATGGAGGGACTTTAATCCAAAATCATTATATTAATGTCAAATTGTATGCAGTAGTTCCATATGAAGTATATGTACATATGAAAATTCAGACCAATGGTTAAATGCAGCTGTTTGAGAGCGCTATCACAGTGGATGCACGACTGGACGGGGTGGACCTGTCCACGCTGTTTATGGCATTAGTTTTGATTAAATTATTTTTGAAGTCTTCACTACAAAACCACTAAAATAATCCCGATAATATAGTAATAGAATATGAATATGAATATTAATTATACTATTTAAAAATAATATATTAATATATCAAACGCAATATCTATATAACACGCAACACTTGGGTTTCAAATTATGACAGGGAAATTTACATTTCACTTTTTTTTGTTGTTGAAAGTTTTACACATTCATTCATCCATCCATTAACTGCAACTGCTTAATCTGTTCAGGATCCTGTGTCGGGGATAGAGCCTATTCCAGTAAATAGAAAAAGATTTAAGTTCAGCAACTATATTAAATGGGACACCAAGTGTTACAGAAAATAGATCATACCTGAAACTAGCATGATCCATGGTATGAGTAGAAGCAGGACACTGTGTATGGTCACACCCTCCTTCAATATGACAATGAAGACCTCTGCATTCATCAGAGTGGCGTACAGGAGACCACACCACATAAACAACAGGCAGCTCAGGAAGTAGCGGTAGTTAGAGAAGCCCACACACCGGCCAAAAAAGACACAATGGTGATCTCGTCGCAGTACACACACGTTGCAGTCATAGCAGTGGGAGCACCGAGGTGGAGTGTGAGCTTCACAGGAATAACAGTACCTGTGTGAAAATAGATACCATTTATTTTCAGGGAATTACAAAACAACATTTTATATATTAAAGTGGCTGTTAATAATTATATGGCATTGAGATAAGATAGAACTTTATTGATCCTGAATGAACTTCTTCTTCCAGAGAATGCTTAAAATTAACAAAAAATACAGCGAGTAAAAGAGAAAAAGAATATAAACAGAGGTTGAAATGTAAAAATAAATGGTATCCGAGTTAAATTCAAAATACAAATAACAGCTATTAGCATGTTGGTGTTGTTCAGGAGTTTCGGAATCGCCAGCAATGAGCCCCATTCTAACCCACATGGACTCAGCAGCATTTTCAGGCAGCTTTGACTCAAGAGTAGTCTTGCATTTCACATGATGATATTTGGAAGACTTGCCTATCCCCGATGGTGATTATGCCTATTTGGAAGACTTGCCTATCCCCGATGGTGATTATGCTTGTATACATATATATATACATATATATATATATACGTATATATATATACGTATATATATATATATACATATATATACATATATATATACACGTATATATATATATATACATATATATACATATATATATACATATATATATATATACGTATATATATATACGTATATATATATATATATATATATACGTATATATATATATATATATATATATGTATATATATATATATATATATATATATATATATATACACATATACATATATATATATATATATATATATATACGTATATATATATATACATATATATATATATATATATATACATACATATATATATATATATATATATATATATACGTATATATATATATATATATATATATATATACGTATATACGTATATATATATATATATATATATATACGTATATACGTATATATATATATATTGTGTATATTTGTGTTTTCTATAGTTAATAGTAATAGTTATATGTTACTTCCTTACAGTAAGCTTACCTCCACCCTTGACCCATGGTCTCTCCTCCCAAGAACACCCCCCTGATGCTGGGACTGGTTCTGAGGAAAAGCAGGGCGTTCCAACAGATGTTCGCCAGCAGGAAGTACTGAGTCAGCAGGTGGAGCGCTTTCCAACGGCTTGACCAAGCCGTTTGCTTCTGGTTAGCTTCTAACGGGGCCTCGACCATCACAAGGTAGCTCACCTCTCCGGTAATGGAGAAGACCAGGAAAGTGTTAAGAAGAACTGGGAGGTGGTGACACAGCCTCGCGACAGTGCAAAAAATTTTACCAGCCAAACTGGTCATGTTTCCTTTTCCCTGAAACCCCAACCGACCGCGGAGCTCTGTGGGGGGATTGATATGACAGACGCACTGAATACACCCTTGATTAGCTTAGATAACCAGAAAGCTGCGCGGTTACTTTTCTGTGCGGCTTTGAACTAACAGTATAAAACAACTAATCCATAATACGTAACACAGTTACTCCCTTCACACATCTTTCCTTTCGACGGTCTCTGCCACTTGACGGAACCTTCCTTTGCTAGCGGGTGTTACATGAAAATATACACAAACACAAGGGCATCAACGTACTGTGGTTCCGCTTGTAACATTTTTCTTATTTTCGACAGTTGGAAACAAGCATTTATATATATAAAAAAAAAAACAGCGTTATGTAAAAAATACATACATTTATAGAAAACGCAACATTCTTTCCTTCAGCTCAGAATTTCTTTCATATAATGAGAATATTTCCTATCCTGATGTCAAAAATATTTTTAGACTGTTGTCTAAGGAGCCTCCACACAGCCTCCTCAGGGCTTGATGAAATAAAGAGATATAATTTCACTATGATGTACTGTGTATGACTGTACACAGTAAAATATCTCTTCTTTATGTGATTAATAAATGATAAATTATTATTAACAACATTTAGGAAAAACTACAGGAAGGAGTTGCATGAAAATCTCTGTTTTTTGGCATATCCAAAAGAAGATTGTATTTTGGCAATTCTACGTGGGTTGCTGCATATAAAATGAAAAAAGCTGTACACGTTTTATCTTGATTTTGACAGCGGCCCACCATTGCGCATGCATAGAAATTAAAACACTCTTTTCTCTTTTTTTTCAGGACAAATAAATAGGTTTATTTCCAAAAAGCTCCAATTCAATCTGAGACATAACATACAATCATTGATTTTTAACAAGATGGTTTTGCAGCACAAATTCCCTTTACTGAACATTTGAGAGATATTAAATTATTAAACCACACCACACTATCATACAGCATCGATGAGTTATTCCAAACGGAGGAAGTGTTTCGATATGATGATAAAACAGAGACTCTCGTTTTATGGATAATTTAAACAAAGTGCTTTAGAACCTTCTTTAGAATTAAGGCAACTGAATCTAGAAGCTGAAACACGTGAACATAACCATTATTCAAACACATGTACCACATCCCAGGAAAATAACAAGTAACTGAAAGAAAACAAATATATCTCATCATTCAGTTAAGTTTACTGCCGGTACAGAAATTTAAACACACAGTGGACAATGAATTCCTCTGAAGCAACAGAGAACTTTATATATTATTGAATATGCTTGGCAGTTAGGATGAGCATTGAGATCTTAATCTCCAAGTTTTTAGTAAACAAGCTACAAAACTTGTAAAAAATTTCTGTATATTGTTTGACTGCATATTGTTAACTCGGTAGCTAAGACTGCTGACAACTGTGAATCTTTTTTATTAGTATTTGCTGTTCAGTTGCTACTCGCCACAAACAGCACTTTTTACTTTATGAGTACTTATTTTTCACTATCCACACAATGCGTTATGATGCCATGGTAACTCTGAGACTCAGGAAATTCTCACATGCGTAGAGAGACCCTGCCAAACTTTCCGACTCGTCATCAAATCATCTGATTGTCCGATGGTTGTCCGGGAGCTGCTAATTGGCCCTCGTGACCCTCATGCACTGCACTAAAAAACGACAAAGGAAGGACACCGGCAGATTTTCATGGCAGTCCTGAGGCTCATTAGTAAGTGTGAATCGGGCACAAATCATATAGACTACCCCCAGCTTTAAAGTAATATTACTACAATCTGCACATTGAATGCACTGTGCTCATGTGAAGAACTGACGTCATTTCATTCATTAAGTCTGAATTTATCAATGTCGTAAAAAAATAGCTTTGATCGATACCAATTCCGACGGTTATGAACCCTGCATGCTTTGTCTTTACTCTTTATGAGTGATAACACTGGATGGTTTTCTTGGAGACGAATAAAAAGGATAGAGGAAAATGCAGAAAGTCCAGAGTTTGGAGAGTGACATTTAGGCTGCGTTCAGTGAATGGCTGAAAAATGTTGAAAATATCAAGAAGTGAATGAAGACTGAATCGATGAATGTTGGAATAGTGGTAATTGTTAAATCAAAAAATCAAAACTTAACTGTTATTTCAAAAAGGCCTATAGGAAATTGAATGAAGTCAATGATTCTGTAAAAGCTTTATTGTCTGAATAAGTTAAAAAGGATCAAAACGAATGGTAAAAAAAAAAAAAAAAAAAAGGATGGATGATTTTTGCAAAACTGGTAGCAAAAATTGCCCAATTTGTTGCTCAAAATCAAGAATTGACTGAATGCAACAATGGGTGAAGATGATATTGCACCAAAGGACAGTGTCTCTAACTACCAGTTTCACTCTCGTCAGGGTCATAAATCTTCAATAGCATCTCAAAAAATGCAACGTGAAAGACAACAGGCTGAATTAGCAGCCAAGGCGGCAAGGCTCAAAAGGTAACAACCACTTGAGAAAAGAGAAGCTGAAATTAGAACCGAGACAAAGGAACTTGAACTGGAAACTGAGTTGGCTGCAAATACAGCATTTTAACACATTTCGAGATGTCACAGATCATACCTGGAAAATGTATCAAATGAATGAATACATGGAAATTTGATTCGCTCAACAAGTATTTCAAAAAGCGGTCAACAGACATGTTGATGAGGAGATGAAACACGTATACACACAAGCTGCAGATCTTTTGGACAATACGACCGTGGATGCTGCTCCTCAAATATCCAAAATTCAAAAGAAAACTTGAAAACAGCTGCAAAAGATAGAGAATCTAAAGCAACAACTTCATCCCTCCTAAAAAATACATTACAAAACCATCAGATACAGAACAAATCACAATCAAATCAATGAGGTGGCGCTGTCCCTGTGGCCGAATATTGTCTCACGGGCGCCTTTGGGTCTGGTCTCTGATACATTGTGCGAAGTTTGGGCCGGATTGGACAACGGAAAGTATCGTTTGACCTCACGTCTTTAATGGGGAGTTTCAGTCATCCACGGCCACGCCTTCGAAATCACGGATAAACCTTCGTTGACAATTCACCCTCCGTGCCTTGCAATTGTTTTCCCCAAATGTTATGCAGATTGGGATAATTTTCAATTGAGTCTCCCTTCCTGGTTGCCAAACAGGTAATATGTACATTTATACATAAAATAATGTACAATTACAGCGCTGTCACTGTAATTGAATAAAGTCACATGGGGATATTGAGGGCAGGACTTTGATCCAACATACGAAGATTGGGACCGATAGTGCAATGGAAAGTGTTGCTTTTTAGCACACGGGATAAATGCAGAGTTTCAAGGCGCCTAATCACGCCGTTATGTTAAGAAAATACCTTTTTCTTTTTACTTTTTACCCTCTTTGCTTGGGATTGTTGTCACTAACTTTGATCTTGATTAGTATTATTAATTGCCAATTAATTTGCACTTCCTGGTTGCCAACAGGTGCCGCTGTCATTGTAATTGAATATAGTCACATAGGAACTTTAGGGCGGGAATCTGATACAATATGTGAAGTTTGGGACATATAGGATAATATAAACTGCTGCTTTTTTGCATAAGGGTTAAATGGCGAGTTTTATGGGGCCATGGCCATGCCTTTCAAGTTATGGGTGAACCTCTGATTTTGTTTGTATGTAGTAACTGTTTCAAATTAATTTCTAAATGGCCAGCAGTTATGATGTCCTAGCTGAGGCTATATTGTCAGTGGTTATAATAATTTGGCTAATTGGTCAGAAGATGTGATGTCCTAGCTGTGGCTATTTTGTCAGCGGTCATGTTTTGGCAGATTCTCCAATCGTCAAAATGTCGAAGCCGAGGCAATGTAGTAAGTGTTGTAATCATTTGGCAGCGTGGCCATTGTGTGTGGGGTGTTCAGAATTACATAGCATTAAAATCTAGTCGGTGGTCATGGATGGATGAATGGATGGATAGATGGATGGATCAATGGATGGATGGATGGATGGATGGATGGGAGGACGGATCAATGGATGGATGGATGAGTGGATGGATAGATGTTTGGATGGATGGATGTATGGATGAGTGGATGGATGGATGGATAGATCAATGGATATCCACTGATCTATCCATCCATATATGGATAGATCATGGATGGATGGATGAATGGATGGATTCATGTATTCCATGGATTATACATGTATAGCAGGATCACTCACCTCCTGTTCATCAAGGGGGTGAGTGATCAGCCCCTCCCTTCCCTTTCTCAAGCCTCATGTTACATGTAGGTGTTACAGAGCTGTCTCTCTGATGTGAAGATAAACTATTAATTGTACAGAGTGGTTGTTTATTCATGTTAAAGACAACTAATATAGCTATGTTTTAAATTTAAGATGTTTTTTCTAGGAAAAAAGTATGAGGTAGTAATTAATCAACGTCTGAAACGATATGTGTTTATTTACATTACCTAACGTCAATGGCACTATCCAAAATACCTCTTCAGGACGGGATCATTAACCACCATGAAAGATTGGTTGAGACTGGCCTACGTACAGTAGAGTTATGATGACCTACATTTTTGTGGCGAGTCATCAAACTTTGCCACTCGGCCCCATCCACAAAATTATTCAAACATGCACATCCTTCACAACAATGGAGGCCAAACTTGTTGTGGCTATCCTGATCCTTTGAACTTTTTGGGATTTATAATCTTGGAGTGACCGGTTAAATTGTAAAAGATGGTATTTCTTGGTACCGCTAGGTGGCGCTATGTTAAAAGCAGAATTTTTTCAGGTAGGCCTCTTCAAGGCCAGACTCTAATCCTCCCTGTGAATTTTTGGGCAGATCAGACGATAGATGGCCGAATTAGGGCTGAGTAATTGCAAGTTTGTTGACTTCGGTGGGGTCTCCATAAGGACTTCCCTTTTTCATCAATAACCGTTTAATATCGTTTAGTCGTTGGCCGACTTCCTGTTAGGTTGGCGCCAAAACACTAAGACACTTTTTTGGTAGATTTGGATCTGATAAATTTTCGTACTACGTTTCAAGACCCTGAAACTCTTGGGCGCTTCCCTCAGGGATGGATCAAATGCAGAGAAATAATTTCACTATGTTTTACTGTGTACGGCTGTATGTGATCAATAAAGGAATTGTTCTTCTTCTAAAACAGCTAGGACAGTTCATATTGCCCCTTCTCACATTTCCCATCTTTACCCCCTGTAAAGATGGGAAATGTGAGAAGGGGCAATATGAACTGTACCCTCAGGAGTACAAGTTCTTTATAGGGGCTTTTGGACATGGCATTGAAAGAAATACAAAGAACTGCCCAGATAGCTGAACATTCTTGAACAATTTACAACAGAAGAGAGAGACCTAGAGACCTAGAGAACTAGAGCACAGTTGTCAATACATGCATCCTGACACAGCCTATATGTAGGCAAAAAGGTTCCTAAAGAAACATTTTTGAGATGACCATAGATGAGAGGAGACCATTTGCTGTCCTCTCTTTAGCTTGACAGCTATACAGGCTAAGGATGCAGAGAACCTACAAGCATATGTACTTCTCAATAGATGTCTTAACATCATGAACTCTGAGGAGTGTTTGGAGGACTTGAATTTTCCTACCGACATGAATGCCGTTCTCAGTAAACTACCATAAAAAAAATGCAATAAAGACAGACAGTTATAGTTTGTGAGTTACACGATAAAAATGGCACAAGAGCAAGATTTGCAGATTTGGTTGAATTTGAGAACAACTAATCTAGAATTTTAACCCATCCATTATTTGGAAACTTAAACCATATGCATTCAAGAAAGGCCAGCCCAGTACAACCAAGCAGGCCCATACTCTCCAGAGATAGACGGCTAGAGGGTGGATTACGTGGATTTGCCACCTGCGTTGTACCATTATCAAATAACACCCTTGTCACTGAGTATTCCCATAAAAAGGCACAAGTTTAAGGAGTCTCTCTTTTGCAAAGGAAAACATGATTTTGATTTTATGCTAACTCAAAAAGAAAATCCTTGAAATAGGTCATGAGTTATGGATGCAAAAAAGAGAATTGCTTGTCAAATGTGTTCACTCAAACACCCTACAATCCTGCATATCACCAAAAAACAGGATTACCAACTGCAGTGAATGCTGGAATATGGAGTGATACAGAATGCAAACTTAAAAATTTCAAATATAGAGAGGTTGAAAGATGATTTATAATTGTGCCTTCATGGATCCAAATAGTTCTCAACATTCTGCAGAGTTTCTGCCCAAACAATTGCAAGCATCAGGAAGCAGAGCAAATAATCTGTTAAGAACCATGAACCAAGAGCAAATTGTTGAAACATTTGAATCAGAAATAAGTGGTCTTGAGATCAACGAGTAGCTGGAAATCCCTGAAGTTTTCACCCAAACTGGGATTCCAGTGAAATTGGAAAATACTCCCACTCAAGATGACTGTTAATGGACCCCTCAGAAAAACATGTGCTGAAAAGGCCAAAATATCGATACGATACGATATAGTGCTTTAGGAGTTTTTGCAGAAGCAGATGAAATATGACCATGAAGAGCGCCAAGAGATGTGACAAGAGGATCACATGTGCATGGAAAGAGTCTCGAAGGCAGTCAAATTAGAAAAGGGTCACCTAAGCAGGTTACTACTGCAAAGGTGGGTCACGAATTGCAACAAGTCGGTCACCAATTGCAGGTCACTACTCCCCTCAATTCCAGAGCAAAATTTAGCTTCAGACTTGAAAGACCTGGATTTGGATCAGGAAACTCTACACATTGAGATAACTCTTGTAGTTCAGTGATGTACTGTGACTGACTCATATGTCTGTGAGATAAAGTTTCAGGACAAACCACTGTCTAGACGAGGTATCCTATCCATAGTGTGCTCTATTTATTACCCTTTGGGTACGAGGAAAATTCTTGTCCTCACTTCAAAGCATATATTGCAGGAGCTCTGTGACTTAAAGCTGTTTTAGGATGAAATATCCCATCTCCGCTCAACTTCTCTGCTGCAAGTGAATGCAGGTATGGCATTATTTCCGACTTGAGACTATTGAATGAATAGGGCAAAGTTCATTGTGCTTTTGTTAGCAAGGATCTTACCCACCACTAACCTAAAACCATCACTATCCCAAGACTTGAACTCACAGCATCAACATTGGCTCTGCAATTAACGACATTCTACAAACAGAGCTCAAACTTCCCTTAAAGTCATCAGTCTTTTGGAGAGATAGAATAACTGTCTAGGCCTCACAAGGCATCAGATGTTACATAGTGGAGGTATGTTAACAGCTCCCTAAACCCTGCAGATTTTGCATCAAGACAGCATCAACAGTTTTTGAGGTCTGTGTGGATCCAAGGACCTGAAATCCTACAGCTTCCAGAATAAGAGTGGCTTGGATCTCCGGAATTCCAGGACGATCCTGAAATCAAGGTTTTTGCAGTGAGCAGCACTGCAATTATGGATGAGTCGGTGAATACTGTCATCGTCTCCAATAGGCTGTATCTTTGATATTAAGAATTAGGAAGGAAAGAAGGGTTTCTCCGGGATAAAAACAACTACCAAAGCCTCCTTTTACGGTCCTTTACGAAGTTTCCGCTGCTCATGAAGGCACAGAATGTGTGATTATGATCTTTCTCTCTCTTTATCCCACAATTCTTGTATTTGGATTTGAATTCCATTTGGATTTGTATGCCCTGAGGTATACAGCTGATGATTTATCATGAAATTTAGGACACTTTAGCCACTTAATTGGAGTGTCAAACGGGATGAGGTGACTTCAAACCAGATGTAAACCCAAATAGGGTCAAAACCAAACCAAACCAATTACCAAATACATTATATCACAATTAAACCTACTTTAGGGTAGGGAGGTGTTGTGTGGTATGTCAAATCAGATGCTTGATAAACTCTGATGCTGCGAGGGTGGCTCAGTTGATAGAGCAGTTGTCCACTTATCTGAAGGTCGGTGGTTTGATCCCCACCCACTGTGGTCCACAAGTGGAAGTGTGCTTGAGCAAGATACTGACTCCAAGTTTCTCCCAATTGCTGTTCCATTGGTGTTTGAATGATGGCATGAATGGTAACTGCTCCTGATGAGCATGTGGTGCCTTAGATGGCAGCCTCTATCATCACTATATGAATGGGTGAATGCTGACTCGTGCTGACTCTAGGCTACTTTGAGTAGTCAAGCAGCCTTGAAAAGCACTCTATAAGTATAGTTCATTTACCATTTTAATGCCGGGATTAATAAATTTGATATAATTGAACATCAGTGGTTGAAACTAAATGCTCTGTCACAAAGTCTTTGTAAAAGTCCAGGAAAAGGAAGAAACTTTCATTGTTACATAATTCTAGGTAATCTAGTATGTTAAATGCAAAGACATTATTGTTAGACCTTTTCCTTATTAATCCAGACTGGACAATTATACCATTCGATGACAGTTTTTATACGCTCTGAAAAAATAATAGCTAGTATAATATAATAATAAAAATAATATAGTTATATTTGCCCTTGTTCCTTTTAGAAGAGAACTGGGCTGGGCCAGCCTTGTGGACTGAGAGTCAGGCTAGGGAATTTAAAAACAGGCATCCTTAGTAAGATTGAAGAACAGAAAGCTATGTAAATATCATCCTATTTGCAACGCCTGTATAGATAATTCAAGTGAATTAAGTTAATTATTTTATACAGGTGCTTTCATTTCACACATTTATACAATTATATTACTATGTGATATGTTAGTTATAAATAGTTGCCACATAATTAGAGTTATGAGAGTTCATAAATACTTTGGAGTAGATTTTGGCCTTTTTTAGCAGGTCTTAATGCAAACACAGATACCAAAAAGGACAACTTATATGATTATATTAATTAGTAACAGTTTTGAAAGATAAGTGACCATACTGATTTTAAGTTTGTAGTTGTGCTTTTGAACATAAATACCACTTTTTTTTTCATCTTCACTGTTAACTTTATATTTTTTTGTTGATTGTTTGTTACAGTACTGCAGGAATGTTCATGGATTATGTTGTTATAAAACTGAAACACCTATTCATCAGTTTTCCATTAATTTACACTCGGAAGCGACCATTGCAAATACCAGATATTAAACATGTGCTCCAGGGACTGTATTCAGAGCACATCTACGGTTAAAGGTAGCAACTCACTGACTGAGTGAGGCTGTTAATGTCTTATCTATACTAACAAACACTTCAACAAACTCTCCTAGCGTCACCTCACTGCTCCAAATGGCCATAAATGCATCGCCATAAAATTACATCACCTCTTTAAACTGCTTTTCTTACATTTTAAATGCTCGATGTAAACACTTGATTTTGCGGAGAATCTTGATTAACAATGGTATATTTATTTTGGACTTCTGTATATTTGTAACAACTCTGAAGTAAAGTATCCCATTTCATCAATGTTTACATCTTCTCTTCAGATTATGATGGAAAGATGTATTGTTTTGATTAATTACCCAACATTGTATTTATTTGTTTTTTGACAGTTTAACACCCTATTCGTGATTACAATTGAACATAAAAGCTCTATCTAAAATAAAAATAGAGAAAACTTAAAATGAAAAAATGGAATTAATAAATACCAAATAAGATATATTCACCTACCAAACCGCCTAATCCTCCGTACATATACACAAACACAAATACATGCCGTGTCAAAAAACAGTCCAAATTCTAAACATATTTGTTGTGGTGTTTCTTAAATTATTGTTAATTGGATGTAGGCCTAACAAAAATAACTTTGGATCTAAAGGAATCTGTATAGCGTATATATCCTGGATGCACTTTGGCACTTCTTCCCAGAACTTAATTATTTGAGTACATTTCCAGACACAGTGAAAAAGAATGCCTTTTTCCTCTTTGCATTTAATACAAAGATCTGGTATGGCACTGTTGTTCCATAAAAATCTGATAAAGAGTCTCTTTGGTCGAGAAAAATAAATTGCTTGGAGTTGGAAGTGGCAAATTTGAAACAAATACAACAGCTAATGAAGCACATTTATTTTGAGAGTGTTTATTTTCCCTATAAGTAACATCGGTAGAGCTGCCCACCTATCAAACGACTTTGAAACTTGTTGCATCACCAGTCCATCATTTATTTCAACAATATTATCCAACGAAGGCACAATCTGAGTATGTCCATTTACAAAAGTCTCTGAGGCCAAATTGTGCAAGAAACTCAAACAAATAGGTCCATTCAACACTGTCAAGGTCCTTTTCGGCATCCAATGTCAGTAGGGCAGTGTCTGGTACTCCCTTTTAGATATATAGAACTTTCAAGAGCCTCCTTAATTATGTAATCCTTGTCTGCCCTGAATAAAACCATTTGATCCTTGCCAATTATACTTGGTATTCATTTTTTAACCCTTCTCCCTAAAGTTTTACAGATTATTTTTAAATCAGCATTTTGAGGGCTAGTTGTTCTTGAGTTTTTCGCACTTAATATTTGATTCACCTGTTTTCAGAAGTACGGTGATCGGGGATACTCTCAACGTAGGCGGCAGGATTCTCTTAAAATTTTCAATTGGCTGGCATTGTCAGGCCCTGGTGTTTTCCCAGCGTTAATACTACCAATAGCAGTCGATATTTCCTACAGAGTAATGTATTTTCCCAAATTCTCCACAAGAGCTTCTGCTACGTTGGGTATAATTATTCTGTCTAGTTTCATGGCTCCACCTACTCCTGCGTTTTTCATAATTTTCTCCTGAAAGTTTCATTCATTTCTGTTGGGTCTATTATAGTTTCTCCAATTTTGTTCTGTAAAAAAAGGATGCCTCTTTCGCTCTGAAACTGAATCATGTGCCATGCCAGCTCCCTGATCATAATTGGCTAGTTTAAACTGTGCCAGGATGGCTATCGCAGCAGATAATTCGTTATATTATAATCTAAGCGTCAGCAGACTTTGAGAAACATCTGAAGAACCTGATTGGCGGTGTTCATTCTCTAGTAGTTTAATCCTTCTTTCCAGTGATTGGCCTTTCGATACGTCTCTCTCGCCTTAGAGCTAGTGATACTGATTATTTGACCCCTAATTAATGCCTTGAAGGCTTCCCATCTCATACTTGCTGAAGTTTCTGTTGTATTAGTTTCAAAGTAGAATTGTATTTGCTCATTAATGTTGTTTGGATTAATTGACTTTGATAAGCATTTCTGCTATCAGTATTATATGATTCATTCATTTTAACCAAGTTCGAGATTCACAGATGTAACCTGGGCGTAAGATTCGACCCTCAACTCACTTTTGAATCCCACATCATACACATCTGCAAGATCTCACACGGCTGTATCTGTTTGTTTCATCGTTTATGTCCATTTCTGTTTGTTCATCGTTGATGTCAGTTTGTTTATCCGTCTTGTTCATCACTGCCCCCGTGACACTTTCACCAAAAGCCGCTGTTGATCACTTTCTGTGTTTGATAGCTTTTTTTCTCGGCATCATTTCCATGAAAACGTCCTATGTGCGTCTCATCCAAAGCTAACGGCTAATAACGGGCTAGTCTCCACGACTGGCATGATGATGAATTATTCCGTCACCCAACTGATGAAATACAACAACTACAACACTCCGTTGTGCATATCGGTTATTAAACAACTTGGACTCCTTCGCCGGCCCCGTTACATTCACAGAAGTTGCCGTTCTAAGTTTGTTTACTCCCGCTCCCGCTCAGATAACTCCATTCCGTCCTTTTGCTCTGACGTGTGCACTATCGCGTCTCAGACGCGTCATCAGAATGCTGCAGCTTTTCCCATTAGTGTCAATGGACTTTCCTCGATAAAATCATCCACTGTGCGGGTTAGAAAACATGGAGTGGATTTCAGTCTTCTTCGGCCAATACAGAGACTCCCTGCTCCATCTAGTATTAAAATCGAACTCTTTAATTCACATCTCTCACAAACAAATAATGCCTCATACATGACCACATCCTGGAGAAATGTCTGGACGTTATGTGCCTTACAGAAACTTGGCAACAACCAGATGATTTTTCTGTCCTGAATGAGACCTGTCCCGCCGGTTACTGTTACCTCCAGAAAGCCCGCAGCACTGGTCGTGGTGGTGGTCTGTCTGTCTGTCATCTACCGCAGTGATTTGGACTTGTCTCCACTGCCGTGCCGTTGCCAGAGATCTCTTCTTTTGAATGCCTGGCATTTAATTGTAAACCCCCTTTCTCCATGACCATACTTCTAATCTACTGGCCACCCAAACAAAACCCAGCCTTCATCTCTGAGATGTACAACCTTTTGTCGTCATTTTACACAACCTCTGCCAATATTTTATTACTTGGAGATATGAACATTCATGTCGACTCCCCTGCATGTCGTTTTGCTTCCGAATTTCTCCAACTACTGGATTGTTTTAATCTCAGGCAACTTGTAGATGTCCCCACCCACACCATGGGGCACACTCTGGATCTAGTCATCACTGACTCTGCTCCTCTCAGCAATCTTCTTGTGTACGATCTGGGTGTGTCCGACCACAAGGCCGTCTCCATGGAATTGTCGCTTGTGTCTTCCCTCACTAAGCCCAAACGTCAAATCTACTTCAGGAATTTGAAAAACATCAACCCAGAAACCATGAGAGTCGACCTCCAGCATCTTCTTTCTGCCAACTTTGTATCAGCAAATGACTCACTAGATTTCTACAATAAATCCCTGAGTAGCGTCCTGGATCGTCACGCCCCTGTAAAAATTAGAACAGTCACCTTCTCCCGCTCAGCCCCCTGGTTCACCAGCGAGCAACGGAAAATGAAAGCAGCTGGGCGTGTCCTTGAGCGGCGTTACAAGGCTTCAGGTCTCACTGTCCACAAGCTAGCCGTTCGGGAACACCAAAAGGTCTACTCAAAGTCGCTTAGAGAGACTCGGTCTCTGTTCTACTCCAACATCATCAAATCCAGTCCTGGAAATTCTAAGCAGCTGTTTTCCACTATCAATCATCTCCTTAAACCACAAACTCCCCCACTTACAGAAATTACAGAAGAGCACTGTAATAATTTCATGGCTTTCTTCATATCAAAAATTGACTCAATCCGTTCTGTGCTTTCTAGTTCCTCCTCTCTACCTATCCAGTCTGCTTACTCACAGTTTGAGATCTCCCAGCCTCTAAAGTGTTTCCCAGAAATCTCACAACAGGAGGTTGAGGTTATCATCAGGACAATGAAGCCCTCCACCTGTGCCCTCGACCCCTTTCCTACAGCCCTAGTGAAAACTAACATTTCTTCCATCAGTCCCCTGATCACCGCTGTAATAAATCAATCCCTCAAGGCCGGCTTTGTTCCATCTGCCCTAAAAGCCGCCATAATCAGACCGCTCCTCAAAAAACCTATTCTCGATCCAGAAGTTTTTGCTAATTACAGGCCCATTTCCAAACTCCCATTCCTCTCCAAAGTTCTGGAAAAAGTAGTTGCTGCCCACCTCCAGGACCACCTCAAATAACAACCTCTTTGAAACCTTTCAGTCTGGTTTCAGCTCCGCCCAGAGCACAAAAACAGCTCTGCTTAGAGTCACAAATGACCTCCGGATGGCAGCAGATGCTGGTTCACCTTCCCTCCTGAATCTCCTTGATTTGTCTGCTGCCTCCGACACAGTTGACCATGAAATACTCCTACACCGCCTACATCACACCACTGGACTCACTGCCACCGCCCTAAATTGGTTTCAATCCTACCTCAATGACAGAACAGAATACGTTTCCCTTGGAAGTTCAAGGTCCCGGACTCACACCATCACTTGTGGGGTCCCCCACGGATCAGTCCTTGGCCCCATTCTCTTCATACTATACATGCTCCCCCTTGGCCGTGTCATCAGTCGATATGGACTCTCATTCCATTGTTACGCGGATGACACGCAAATCTACATAAAAACTGACAGATGTTCCTCCGCAGCCTCTCCATCCTCATCGTCATCATCATCATCTCCCCTGTCAACTCTCCGCGCTTGTCTGGAGGAGATAAAGGTGTGGATGAAAAACAACTTTCTCCAGTTGAACAGCTCCAAAACCGAACTTATTTTAATTGGCACCCCTCATCAGACCCAGTCTTCCTCCATAACCAGTATTACCTTCTCTGGTCACGACATTCCCCTCTCTTCATCAGTCACCAACCTCGGTGTAAGATTTGACCCTCAACTCACTTTTGAATCCCACATCAAACACATCTGCGAGATCTCCTTTCACCATCTCAGAAATATTTCGAAACTCTGTTCTTCACTCACCTTGAATGATGCTGAAAAGCTGGTCCACGCGTTTGTCTCCTCCCGACTGGATTACTGTAACTCACTTCTCATCGGGATTCCTGATAAAAGTCTTCAAACACTTCAGTATGTTCAAAACAGTGCTGCAAGGATCCTGATGAGAGTTCGTAAACACAAACACATCACCCCTGTTCTTCATTCCCTTCCCATCTCCACCAGGATTGATTATAAGATCTCTCTCCTCACTCACCAGTGCATCCATGGTAACGCACCCCCCTACCTGAAAGAGCTACTCACCCCACTGACCTCGACACGATCCCTCCGTTCTACCCAGTCATACCGCCTCCTCCTTACCCGGACTAAGCTCTGCACCATGGGTGATCAGGCTTTCTTTTCTGCTGCCCCTCGTCTGTGGAATGCCCTCCTTAACATTGCTGCTTTTTGGTCAGGTTTTTATATAATTATTTTATTTGCTTTTATCTGCTTTTGCTTTGTAGCACTTTGAGATTTGATCCAAATGTAAAGTGCATTATCAATTAAACGTATTATTATTTATTAGATTTACATAACATATATCCACAAACCTATTAACTTTTCAGCTGGTGTTAAATAAAGTTAAAATTCGTTTATATGGGAATAATCCACTGGAGATCCATTTTCAGTCGGGTACTCACCCACTTTGATTGATTGATTTGATCCAAATGTAAAGTGCATTGTAAATTAAATGTATTATTATTATCTCCTTTCGTCATGTCAGAAATATTTTCAAACTCCGTTCTTCACTCACCTTGAGTGATGCTGAAAAGTTGGTTCACGCGTTTGTCTCCTCCAGACTAGATAACTGTAACGCACATCTCAGCGGGGTCCCTGATAAAAGTCTTCATTTAAAAAAGGACATAAAACTTTCTTTTTTAGCAGAACCTATAACTTTAATTAACATTGCTGCTTTTCGGTCATGTATTTATATAGTTATTTTATTTTTTATTGATGCTTTTATCTGCTTTTACTTTGTAGCACTTTGAGATTTGATACAAGTGTAAAGTGCATTATAAATTAAATGTATTATTATTCTTATTAGATGTAGAAAAAAAAAGCCAATATTTCTGGAGTTGACTGCCCACAAAAAACAATATATCTCTTTTATTTCAGAATGAACAAACATTAAAAGCTGTGAAAACGTACAATTACTTCAAGCTTTATGTTAACTAAGTGTTAATTCCTCCTGGTGCAATTTTGATTATAATCCTGCGTTTAAATTGTATACATAACTGTTTGTTGTGCTATGCATGTTTGTTCTAAACTGTATTTTGTTAATTGCTCTAATAAATAAAACCTAACAGAAATATCCTAAGGTTTTAACGTTAATATCCCTACAAATCCTTCCTGTTGTTTTCCCTAAATCTTGCTCAGAAACAGATTAATGCACAGAGGTGAAAAAACATAACCTCTTCCCTTGGCAGAGGTAAATATTGCGACGATTATTTGGAAGTAAGATTTTGTTCATTGACAGGTGCCACTTCTCTTACATGTAAAATATAAACTGTGCAACATCCCTCCCTTTTGCTGTTTTAGATAAAAAACTAGAAAAATTGATGTGCAATGACAGATGTCCTTTTTGCTTGAAAAACCCACCTTGTGCCTACGTTGATTGAACATAAACTGCAGATAAGGAATGTGAGCGAATGGATGCAAAAGTAATCAGTTCAAATGTGTCTGCATAAATAAAAAATTTAAAGACATTAATCATAAGATACACCCTTTGAGGCGCAGAGCAATATTTTCCTCATACTGGTCAATTTAAAAAAATTACAAGGTGTTGATTTAATTTCCTCAAATTCACAATGATTAGAAAAGACAATTGGAAAATCCTGTCTTCTGATCAGAACCACAGACAGAAATTTCTCTGACAAACATGAAAATGTATCATACAATAGGAAACAGAAGAATATTGGAACTTATCCAACCAAACCAAATTGTTGATGAATGACTGATTAATATTCCAGCATGTTTTTCAAAAAATAAACCAATGGGTTTCAACAGTACAGTAGATTGTTTTAAACTATTTGACAACAGCTTTTATGAAGAGTGCAATGTCCAAAGCAGCTTTTAGGTTTGACCTTATCATGTCAATGTATTTCTAGTTATCACAACTTTTGCATTTGAAAGTCTTTCCTTTTAGATTTTGACCACTTGAGCTGCCAAACAGGGGCTCACTCTCTTCCCATCTTGTGATGCACTGCTACGTTCAATCAGCAGCCTGCCGTAGGTCCCTCCCACCTGGCCTTTGGTCAGCCGTCCAGGATTGACACAGACACAGCCAATCACAGCCTGAGGACAGAATAGGGTTGGGGAAAGTAATGTATAAACCATTAGTAATCAAACACTTGGTAAGATTCCTCTGTACAGAAGTCAATATGTATTTTTGCCATTGCTAATAAAACTCCTAAAATGCTGAACAGCATAAATACAGCATAAAATACTCCAACCGTTTTGGCATTTACAAAAAAACAAAACAGTTTTCAATAACTGGACTAAATGCTTGTTTTGACAGTACCTTTACAAAGTAGCGCAGCTCAGAGGGAATGATAAGAATGTCAGGGGTGAGTGGCATCTGACCGAAGCTTTGGAACTTCTCATAATCCATGTTTACCTCCTCCACAGGTGGGTATAGCGGGTAATAACTTTAAAGTGAAAACATGAGCGTGTCAATATTTGCGCAATCAAATACGGCAAAATTCTTCAGGACTCCTACCTCCTCTGGGTCAGCATATGCTTCAGTATCCGTGAAAATCTGTCTGATCCAGTACCACTGCAACACAGTACAGTTTTCAGTTAGTGTTGAAAGATGATGAGATGCCATTCTAATGAATCCATGTATTATTTGAACATCATCCTTTGGCTGTCAAGTTCTTCCTAAATGGAAATAAGACTGTACATCGTTCACTAGACAGCTGTTAGTTGGTTACGATTATTTTCCTTTTTTTTTTTTGCTTTGGATTACAATTCTCTCCGATATTTAATTAAATTTTATTCCATTCAACTACACAATATAAAGTACTCTTAAACCAGTGTGTTAAATATCATTCAGCTCACATCATATTGCACTCGTGTCAAACACAGATAAAGAAGACGAAAGAACCATATGTAAATCCATGTATAAGCCCCAGATTTATGTGGGCACAAAAGGGTTAACAATTTTTCAATTAAGCATACCTACACAGACTACCTGTAGCAGGAGACTGCACTGAGACAAATATGTAGCTTTCATAAAAATCAGAGAAAGAAAGTTGTAGATGCTAACGTTAAGACATGGAGTGACAAGAAGATACCACTCCTCTTTGACAGTATGCCTGTGCTACACAAGTTCCAATACAAACTGAGCGGACAGCTTTTTAAACGGCTTGCACAGATTTACTTATTACATTTTTTAACACTAAACCACTAGGAGATTGAGGTTATTGTATAAATCTGTAGCATTGCCTAGTGGTGTGGCAACTGTGACGAAACATTGCTATAAATTAGAGGTGCACCAATCCATCAATCTTACATTGATGTGATCGGCCTATCAGTATCAGTATGGCAGATTAAGTGACAATTACATGCATGTGCTGCACACACACCAAGCTTTAGCTACCATGGAATCAAACATCTCATCAGCTTGGAAATCTTGAACAGTGAATGAAGAAAAGCTCAATGCTTGATATTTCTAACACCAGTAAGGCCCAAATAAGCTGTAGAGAAATAATCCTTTAAAACGTTTGGGACAACAAACTTATTTTTCTAATTCAACAAACGACAATTCAAAATTAATCACACAAGGAACCTGACAAATTTCAACAGAGCTAACATAGGCATAACGGTTAAAGCTAATTAGAGCACAGAGCCAGCCTTGAGCCTATGTACGCTGGGAATTATGGTTTCAAAACAAGAAAAAAAAATCTGAATGAGCCAAAAGCGGTACCAGCAATTGCAATTGTCGTGCCTCCTTTATTAATTCACATCTTTGTGATTTTCCTGGTCTTCTCTTAATCCCAGAAACTTCCACAACTCAGAGTGTGAATTTTTTTCGGTGGAAGCGGTAGTTGAATAATCCATTTCTCACCTGATCCAGTAGGGTTTTCTACCGGATTCAATCTTTTTAAGTTAGTTTCCCCTCACATTGGCAGACAGTCATCCCTCCAGTAAATTGGCATGTCTCTTCTTCTTGCTCTCGGTGTCAATTTCAGTTTGTGCTGCTCTGCATCACATGGCCTTACACTGAGTTTTCATGAGTTGGGGGAGAAATTATGAGTCTTGTTGCAGCTGCAGCAGCTATAGGTTCCTGAAGAAGCCTCTTGGAAAAGACGTGACCCATCTTCAAGCCAAAACACGAGTCCAGTTGCTTTGGATTTAACCACCATTCATTACTATGACTTGGATGAATGATAATCTACACAGAAATTATATTCTATTGTTGAACTTTTTATATAATATACCCAACTTTTTTTTTAATAAATTGGATTGTGTTTTTAATGTTTTTAAGTTATCATTAAATAAATATATTAGAAGTACAGCCATATTTGAATCTTTTGAAAAAGCTGTACAAAAAAGTAAAGAAAAAAAAGCCTGGCACTGAAAGGGTTAATTATTATTCATTATTATTCATTATAAATTTTTAACTGAACCCATTGCTCGATGAAAGGAAAACTATTAGAACATTTCTCCATGCAGTCTTCCTCACCTACTAATCTCCTCTGCACCCATGTGGAACAGAATATCAGTGGATGTTAAACCAAATGTCACACCGTCAATCAGCAGGGTGCAGGGGTCAGGGACCAGGGTGACACGCTGCAGAGGGTAAAGACAAACACTAGATAACTGCAACGAGACTTCCCAAGAAGTTCGGAAATTTATTTCATTCAAATCATACAATGCCTCAGTAGGGTCTTTGTGTGTCTAACCTGGGTTTGGTCCTTGCTGAGGTTTGGCAGTGTGAAGGGAGGCTGTGGGTAGATGAACAGATGATGGATATCTCTCTGGGAGGGCACAAACACCAGGCGACAGCCAACACTGTACAAAACGAAACATCTGGCTTTATTGTTGTTAAGATCTGATTTTTTCCTGATGTTAAAAACTCAAGTTTGAACCTAGGTTAGTCGTTACAAACTCAAGTTTGAACCTAGGTTAGTCAACTAAAAGTCAGTGTTTTTGCTTTTCGTGTTTAAAACTTAAAATATCATGTTTCTCATTTCCCATACTGATTAACAAAATTCTTATGGAGTCATCATCAGGACAGGGAATAATCTGTTTTATTTGTGTATTTCTTAGTCGCAACCCATATAGCTGATTAGTTTTGCTTGAATATATATAAATATTATTTAGTTTTTCAGTGCCAATGTAGGTGAAATATTTCAGTGCAATTAGTTAATTGCTCCATTATTTAGTTTGGTTTAGTAAAGCTTTACTCTTATTATTATCTATGTCAAATCAAGCAAAACGAAGAACCCAAAGAGACACACCCCTGAAGATCATGTGTGAAATTTCATTTAATTCTGTTCTGCAATTTTTGAGGGAATGTGGACAGACAATACCCCTATCAAACCTGTCCTGGAGGGACAAGGCTATTTTTATACTACGTTTGACAAAGAAAAAAAAAATTGCAATATTGTTTTCTTCCAGTATGGCCTGGAGTTGGAAAAAAAAAATGCTCCTGCTGGTGCTTCAATTATGGAGAGCACAAATGTGTTCCTTAGGGCAGAACTTTTAGAATCTTTTTTAATTTCAACGTATATCCAATAGTTTCTGATGAGATGTGGATTAGTTTTATCTCATTAAGTATGGACGGACATAGGAGCAGTAAAGACTAATCCTATTTGAAGCATTAGATAAAAACAGCCAAAATTGAGAACAATTTGATTTCAAAATTTTCAAAAAAAATTAATTTAACCATTAAATCAAATTTTTCAACAGTACGTACTACACAATTGATTTAACCAGTATTAACATTAGTGACGGATGGTAGTTATTTGTAAAGCAACATTTGACAAAGGAGATGTAGCAATACTTATGAACCTATAACTGTAATTAACATTAATGCTTTTGGTCATGTTTTTATAGTTATTATTTTATTTTTTAATTGATGCTTTTATCTGCTTTTGCTTTGTAGCACTTTGAGATTTGATCCAAATGTAAAGTGCGTTATAAATTAAATGTATTATTATTATTATTATTATTATTATTAATACAGTGAGTATTATGATAGTATTTAATTTGAGTGTGTACTGCATCTGTATGTGATAACCTTAAAGCCACTGAGGGGAAAAAATAACTATTGACATGTTTACCATTGCACCACTAGTCTAGTGCGTGGGTCGGCAACCCGTGGGTCGGCAACCCGCGGCTCTAGAGCCACAGCTTTTTCAAAAATATGAAAATGGAAAAAGATGGTGTGAATATATTTTTTGTTTTAATATAATTTATTATCCAATGCTGTAAAAATGTGTATTATAAATATTTCATTTCAACATTTCTGCCAACAAAGATTTACGTCATAGCCTGCGACACACGTTTCTTTCTGCTTGGCGTAGTGCCAGACAGGTGGCTGTTGCAAACAAACCGGCGGGTGTAACATGGGCCATGGATCCCAAAGGGAAAAAGAGAAAGATAGCTGAGGAGAACAGAGGATTCCACAGTTCTTGGACCGAATCATTTGCTTTCATTGCCAATGCGGAAGGATTGCCTGCATGTTCGCTTTGTAATGAGAAGTTGTCAAATAACAAAGAGTAACGTGGAAAGACATTTCCAGGGGAAGCATTCTACATTTGCAGCAGAGTACCCAGTTGGGAGTGAGAGAAAAAGTGCGATTGCATTACTTCTGGAGAAATTAGAGGAGCGCAAAAATAGATTTAAGAAGTGGATTGCATCTCCCAACTCCACTACTGCTGCTGGTTTTGTTGCAACCCGGGAGATAATAAAGCGTAACTGGAAGATACCGAGTGGCTGGAAAAACTGCACTTTATGTTGGATATGACAAGTCACCTAAACATGCTGAATAAAAGTCTCCAGGGGCGGGGAAACACTGCACTGCAAATACTGGAAGCTGTTTTGTCATTCGAGCGCAAGCTGACTGTATTCGCCAGAGATGTACAGCGAGGCACGCTCTCTCACTTCCCCTCCCTGAGAGTTCAACGAAGCCCATCACGATCACACACTCAACGGAGATTATTTACAAGTTGCGATCGTTGATATGCAAACTGTATTTGGGAGCAGATTTAGCGAGTTCCAAGAGGAAAAAATGACACTATCCTTCCCTGTCACACCCCTGGAGATTGACCCGTCCTTGTTGAACACATTCCCAGGAGTACATCAAGCTGATCTTGAAATGGAAATGGCTAATATAGCTGACAAAGATTTATTGATGTCCAAATTCAAAAGTCTGACAGCCGAGCTTGAAGACGTCACTTGCCAGAAAGCCCAGCTTGCCCAAAGCCACAAATGGAGCGAAATTGAAAGCCTCCCAACACCCGAGAAACTGGTGTTTGAAACATGGAATGCTCTTCCTGAAAGTTATAGGAACATGAAGAAATATGCATTTGGAGTATTATCCATCTTTGGATCAACGCACCTGTGCGAGCAGATATTCTGAAACATGAACTACATAAAATCCAAATATCGCACCCCCCTCACAGATGAGAGCTTGCAGTCCTGCGTGAAGATTAAAGTTACATCTTACATGCCCGATGTTGAGAAGCTGTCCAGTGATGTCCGAAAACAGAAGTAACATTAAACGGGTAAGAACAGAATCCTGCCATAGGCACATATTTAGTAACAAAGTGGCTGTTTTTATAAAGTGACTTCTGTTTTTTGTCAGTATATATTTCGAATGACACATAAGGATATTATTGTGTTTTGTTGCTCAGGTCCGAGGATGGCTGCATTGTATTGTGCGTGTCAAACAAGAAGAGGGTGCTGCTGCATTTTACCCTTGCACATTTGCAGAAAACTAAAGAGAAGAGGATAATGCACAGAAATCGAACTTAAACTGTATTATTTTAATTTTATATACTTAACCTTTTCAAAAGGCTGCTGTTTTATTGCACTCTGTCTGTTGGCCAGATAAGGGGGAAAAGAGAAGAGGATTGTATTGTATTATTGAGGATTGAAAAGGACTGCATTTTATTTCCATGGGGAGGTCTGAAATTACTGGAGGCCTATTATGCACGTTGCACATTTTGTTGTTTTTTCGAATCCTAAAATAAAACTTACATCAAAAATCTGATTTCTGTAATGTATTTCTATAATTTCATCAATGCGACGAAACATAATACATTAATATTATAATGGAAGTTAAACTTAAAGCACCGTCGTACAGCAGAGTAGTCACGTGGTGCGTCATTCTCTCCAGGATGCGCTGCAGGTAAAATAAACGTTTAATCATGAATGCTCATTATGTATTTGTAGCCTACTTATCATTTTGATAGTAGATTAATATAGCTAATATAGACACTTACAGTATGTGTTGCCTTCATTATAAGGCTTATATAAGGCTTTAAATTTTTTGCGGCTCCAGACAGATTTGTTTTTTGTCTTTTTGGTCCAATATGGCTCTTTCAACATTTTGGGTTTCCGACCCCTGGTCTAGTGGAATAACTGAGTCAGACATCACGTGGAATACTTACCGTTCGATAATAATGTCCTTCCACAAACAAAACATTGATTGTGGCCAAAAAACAATTTGGGATTCTACCTTCAGCAACAAATGTCCCTTGAATTCAGTCCCTAACTACACCAATCGGCCATAACATTAAAACCAAACGACTAATATTGCCTGGGGCCCCCGGTTTGTTTCAAAAACAGCTCTATACTGACCGCCACAAATTGGTAACACCAAACAAGTCCTGCAGTTCCGGAGACGCTTTGACCCACTCATCTAGCCAGCAGAACTCTGCCTTTGCAAGTGTCACCCAGATCTTTAAGCTTGTCCATTTTATCTAATCAGCCTTCGGGACACACTGTTCCCTTGCGGCCTAATATAGCTCACCCAATTACAGGTTCTATTGAAATGAGATGATTAATGTTATGCTGACATTGCCTATCAGTGGCTATAATGTTACGGGTGATTGGTGTTGATTGTAAGTTGATCCGAAGAACAAGAACTAAACCTACTAAATAAGTGATTTTAATAATGTTGAATGGACATGTGGATTAATGCTGACAAGCCACATGACAAGGTAGAATGGGGAAAATGCTAAAATAGTGGTATTGTAGTTAGGGAAGAGAGGAGACTCACCTTTTGGTGCCATCCACAATGCTTTCTATACATCTTGAAAAAATGGCATCGAACGTCTCAGTCAACTGAGCTTTCTTTAAGGGAAACAGGTGGAGAATCAGATGATCACACATAGTACAACATTACATTTGTGTTCAATGACTGTGTAAATCAGTGGTCCCCAAACTAAGGCCCGCGGGCCGGATACGGCCCGCCCCCACATTTTGCCCGGCCCCCTGAATGCATTTAGATTTTTTTTTTTTTTTCTTATCAAGATTGGCAGATGAACATCTGCATCAGTGTTTGAGACTGGCTGTGACTAGAATGGAACCTGACATTCAATGTTAATGTTCCATGGACTTTTTTTTCTGTGAAGAACCCCGGAAGGGTTATTTGGTCATGTGTGGCTTTCTGGAAAACAATACATTTTTACGATTAGGCACCCCTGCGACCGTCACACTTTTTCTGTTACAAACTGAACCCGGCCCCCCATCAGAGAAGGGAAAAGTTATGTGGCCCTCACAGGAAAAAGTTTGGGGACCCCTGGTGTAAATGAAGGCTTAAAGTCTAAAAAAATAAACACACCTCAATCTGTTTATGTTTGGAGTCCACATATGGGCCCATCTAGAGACAAAAGGAAAATATTAGAAAAAACAAATATAACAGGCAGTAAGGAGAAAACTGAAAGAACTATAGCATAAAATAACTATACCAGTATGCAAACATCGGGACGATCCCTGACAATGATATTGATTAGATCCAGAAGAGGATCAAAGGTCAGGCTATCAGAGGGTGTGTAGGGTCCACATGCCACCAGAATATTTAACGGCTCTGCAACTCAGAGTGAAATGGTTGTCTTAATTAGCTTGACAAAGAGCTACAACAAACTTTCCAAAAACAGCTTTATAAGGCTTTGTAGACATAGATTTACTGATTTAATCAATGATTTGAAAAAAATGTGACAAATATATAGGAAATACTATGCAATTAACAGAATACATAGCATATTTCCTCACCTTCATCTATCTCGGTTTTAACTTTAGAATTGTAGAAAGGAAGAGGAACTCCCTGAAAAAAAAAGAAGATATATTGAAACAATATTTCTTCTTAACCTCAACTCATCTAATTGTCAGCTAATGTCAAAATGTGCCAGACCTCATAGAGTTTGGAAGCCATTAATTTTCTCCCTGTGGTGTTCATCCCTTCCATCACTACCACCTGAGTCAAATAAAAGACAAGGGATGAATTTGCACTCTAAAACAGTAATTGCTTCCTGCAATTAGTTTTTTAAATCGAAGGTGGACTCGTAGGGATGCGTCAACAGCCCTTTTTGTTTGACCAAGTAAGAGCACTTACAGTTAATTTCGGAACTCGCCAATAATATATGAGGATTAAAAAATAACATAACAGTTAACTTTCAAAAAATGTTTTAGATTCATCAGATTTTACTTATTTTGATGTGAGAACAACTATTCAACATGCAGCTGGAGGTTTTTCAGTTGTGCAGCTTTTGTCGTATAGTGTTTAAGATGTAGTGACAGCGGGAATATTATATTTGGTCTATTAACACTGAGAAGGTGAAAAAATTCTGTATTATCTACAATAAATAATGGCTGTTCATAGTTTGTATTTACTATGGGTTGCCTTATTGATATATTCTACTGCTCGACGGACAAGATTCACCAGCGTGTGACACATTTCTAACATGAGCTTCTCAGTACCATAACTCCTTAACAGTTTTCTCAAAAAAATTCAACTGGTGTCTAAAAGTAGAGAACGAGAGCTTTCCGACGGTGTATGGCATGATACACTAGACATTACGGTAAGGATATGTTGCCCGAGAAAAGATCGAGCTGCAGCTTTGAGTAGAGTGAGTGGGAGCGAAGGAGAAACTGCTGCAGGGACTACCACACCAGATAAAAAAACCTCTGGGAATTTATCATAAAAACAGGCAGAAAAAAGAAACTAAAAGGCCATGACTGACAATATTTTTTTTATATATGTAAAATAGTTCGAAGTTCAAATTGTTCATGTGAAATTGTTTGTTCAGTTAATTTCAGAGTTCTTATCCTGTAATTAAATTGAACAATTGAAATCCGTTATTTGCACAAAAAACACGGTAATATTGAATAATTGTCAGATATTGAAAGTTAAAGTTATCTTGGAAAAAGGGGAAGAAGTATTCACTCATTGCACATTTTTAGATAATTCTACAGCCATCAAATCAAAATAAATCCAGGCGGCCTGAATATAATTATAGTCAGAAGAGTGTTAATGTTTGCTTATGGTATCAGACTTATTATATGAGTACATGTACACGAGTACTGTATTTGCACTGATCCCGATACAGGCATGCTATAGAGTTAGCCTACCAATACATATTTTTAATGCAGGAACTAAAAATAATAAGATTGTCAGAGTTCTCGGTCAGACATTTGGGCGAGTCTCCTGCCCACGCCCTTGGCATGCTCTGTTTACTCTTGGTGGCCTTGTAACCTGCTGCACACACTTCAGTGCACAGGAAAAGGGGAAGCCATCACTTGATACTCATTTAAACTGCAATCAAAATTCACCATAGTGTAGTTGATTGTGACCGAATATAGTAGAAATGACAGAAAAACACAAAGTTTAACACACTGGACAGTACACATTACTCATTATTTTTCAGCTATTCAACTGTGAGATCAAACATTAACGCTGCTAAATATATATATTGCCACTAAATGTGCATTTGTCTATAACATAGATCTTTTTTTATAATTCAAGCGCACACGTTTTATACCCATATTTACATACATATTTTTCTATTATGGTCTATTTATTAGTAATTCTCTTTTTTTTAATCTTTAGATTGTTAGATTGCTTTCTTTGCACTGAATGGGACTGCATACATTTCATTGTTTTTTTTTGTATAATGACGATAAAGATTCTGATTTTGATGATACAAAGTTTAAAGTATTTTTGAATGAAGCAGAGAAAAATTTAAGTCTGCCGACCTGACCAGGAAACAAAGAGAAGTCCTTAAGCTCTGACAAGTCAACAGGTACTTGCTGACCACCTTGCTCTGGTCCTGCCTCCAACAGCACTGACTGCGCATTCAGTTTGCCGTTACTGTCACAGCAAACCTGACCCAAAACTGTAATACTATCCTATAATGGAAGAAACAAAAACACACAAAAAAAAAAAGTAGGCATGAATCCATATATAGTGACTATGCTACCACCAGTCTAGGATTCCACTTCCAAAATTCATTCATTTTTAAAAATGGACCTACATTCAAGTTCAGCTGTATTCAAAAACTATATCAGATGTATTTAGCACTTATCAGCTCTTACTTTTTATAAGTATAAGTGTAGGCTGATGTGTTGATTAAGTATTCAAAAGTTTATAAAACTACCAGAAAAGGACACAACTCCTTTGTGAGTAAGGTACTGAACTGTGAGAGGTCTATAATTTTCTAAACTTTTGTGACCACCTCTGTACCTGGGCAGCCAGTGAAACAGGGGAGAACTCTTCGATGTTGAAGTGGGATCGGAGGCCCTCGCCAAGCTCCTCTATTTTTTCAGCCAACACTGGGGAAAACATTAATGACTTCATCTTCAGGTTTAGTTGATTGGTTGTCATTCTGTACATATGGTAAGGTTTCATCTGGTTTCAACAAGTTAAAAGTAACACATTTTATTTAAGACTATTATATATTAAAACTTCAAACGTGTTGATCAGGCCCTCGTACCCTCGTACACATTGGGGCTGGTGCTTCATTGTAGGACACTTGGAATAAAAGCCTCGGAAGTGAGTCTACATGTGTTATGCAAAGAGTTAGTTAAAATATAACCCCTCAATCACAAAAAACAAATACTAAAACTTCCTGTTTGGTTTAGGTCATGGGGTTATAGGAGACCTTGAAATACCTAAACATGTAAAACATTAACTTTTAGGTCAAACAGAAAATGCAGGATGCTTTTTTGAAATATTCTAGGGGGCACTGTAATATCTTAAGCCAAACCCCATAATTAAACCCATATCTAATCAAAATTTGAAGCTATCTGTCTAGCACTGCAAGTCAGCTGGACAGGACAGGCTAAAAATAATTAAAAATGAATTCATTTAAAAAGAAAATTGCAATCTCTGACAAATATAACAATTTTTATAAAATGTAACTATTTTATATAGTTACTGGGCTGTTTGTAACATTAAAGTATAAAATATAATTGCCTGCTGCCACTAGGTGGAGCAATATATAAAAAAAGAATTATTTTTTCCATTGTTATATCTTCAGGGCCAGCATTTGTCTTCCCACATGGGAAGTACCGGTCTTATGGGGAAAAAATGTCCCACCCTGCAAACCATTAATAAATGCTCATTATTCATCTCCAACATGTTATGGCGTACCTAACCAAATTTGAATTCAGTGGGATTATTGCATTATTAGTAGTCTGAAAAAGTATAAATATCTCATTCAATTACATGAGGGGAAAAAAATGATTCATGTCTAAATCTGTGCACTCCATTTACAAAAATTGGAGCATAGTTTGTGTCCCAACTCTCAGATGTGAGCCAGCCTTGGCCATTTAGGAAGATGGCTTTGTAGGAATTGTACACGTGAGACATGTGGGATTTTGGTAGTTTTAGTTTGTGGTTATACCTGTATCCTCAGCCGCATGGGGGCCTGCTGGATAACCTATGTACCGTTAAAAGTATACTTTTGTTGTCCCTTGGAGACATTCAGGACCAAGGCTGTGCATTTATTCTGCCTGTTAAAAATAAAGTGCCCGTTCTCTGATTCAGAGTTTGTCTGGACTCTGTTTTGTTACCTTCCACAATCCAGAACGAAACTAAGTGAGCTCATGTAATATACCAGAGGTGTCCTTAGCTGGAGAGCTAACATCATGTAACAAAGTTGAGGGCAACAAAATAAGATGAAAATTTAAAAAAATGGAAAGAATTGTGGCCAGAATATGCCAGTCCTACCTTGTATTTAATATCTTAAAAGTATTGTAAATTTCTGAAAGCATAAAAGTTAGATTAGAATGTTAGATTTTTATGACCCCATAGGAACCCTGTGTGAATGACATAAATTGCCATGAGCAAGTCTGTGTGACTTTATGACATAACACACTGTAATAGATAGATAAGTCGTTCTTTACTATTTGGTTTTATATATTCACAAACAGGTTTTATATAATATATATTTTTTACCATTTCGAACATCGCGCAGACGCTGGAACATATACTTGTAGCTACAGTGGAGGGATTCTTCAGGTCCACTCAGAAGTTCCAGTTGGACCCCTGCCCCTTGAGCCTTCTTGCCTACCCAGCGGGTACACTGCACAGCCCCAAATGTAACCACCACTTCACCTTTGGCTCCTCGCTGGCTGTACTTCTGTGATGGTGTTGAACTTTTTAAGAGAGATAGTAAGAACAGCAGAGTCTGTTACAGCAACAACACCAAGCACAGCCTAGTTTTTATATATTTTTTTCTTGTTGACACAACTGCAAAAATAAAGAAAGACTTGCCTTCAAATTGTTTAATATGTCAGACTTACATTTGAAAAATGTCAGCTGGAATGACAGACTTTATCTTACCTTTGGTCTAAGCTTCAACCTATGTGTGCATTTTAATTTGGCAGCAAACTGACCATTTGCCTCATATTGTGGGACTTTACCTGGGAGAAAAGCTGGCAGGAGACAGCAGCAGTCCCGGGCTGGCCAGAGGAGCTGCAGCTCTTTTTGAATGAGGGTTTTCAGGAGTGGTCAGTGGTCGCTTCTGGGACCCCTTCACACATCCACACAGTCAAGATATAGCACAGAAATAACAAGGAATCATTACAAGGCCTGCAAGTTAGTGATGCCTAGTTAAACTTACCTTAGCAGGGGTATAGTAAGAGTCAAGTAGATTCTCCTCCTCTTCCTCATCTTTTATTCTGAACAACTAATGTCAAAGACAATAACACAATGCTTTTAGAAAGAGAATATGCTCTGAAGAGTTCTCTCTGGAGGATACAGGTCCTGTATTGAGCGGATGTTCCTGGTTCTGTTATGCGTTTCTTCTTTTCTGAATATTTGTTTGGATTTACTCTTCTTGTTCAGCACCTGCAAAGAAATGGAAGAAAGTGAATATGAAGCCCATCTCATAGGTGGACAGTGAAATAATGCCCTTAGGGATTGATGAACAGATTCTAGGGCCAAAAAATGTCATGACTGATTTCAACAATCAGAACAGTCAGTGTGTTCAATTTGTGATGTTCTTGTTTCATGTTCTTGTGTCGTGGATACAGTGCTTAATGTTTCAAGATGATCATTTGGGGCTGGATCTGAAGTTGAAAGACTCAGGAAATAACTGGCTGCAGAGTATTTGAGAGATACTGAAAGAGTTTGTTGGATTTGTCAGTAGATTTAGAGGTTGGCAATAACTCAGACATTCGTGGGGAAATCTGCATGAATATTTCCCAAAGCTGGGTTACAGATGTGCCTTGGTGAAGTAGGCGTTTTTCCTCCTAAAACTGAGGTTCAACAATCGGTCCGAGCCTCCAGTCTAGAACACTCGAGTAAACTTTCCCAGGAAGGTTGAGAAACGTGATCACCCTATAATTGGAACACACCCTCCTGTCCCCCTTTTTAAAAAGTGGGACCACCACCCCAGTCCGCTACTGCACATGCACTGTCCATGTCTGCCAAGCAAGATTTAATGGGTGTGTCAACCATGAAAATCCATCAATGTGATAAGCCTTCAGAAACTCAGGGCAAATCTCATCCACCCCTGGCTCTTTGCCATTGGGTAGCCTCCGAACTACCTCATGAGCTCTGCCAGAGAAATGGATGGGCTTTCTCCTAAGGACGCTAACTCTGCCTCCACTATAGAGGGTGTGGCTTCCGGGTTCAGAAGTTCCTTGAAACTCTTCTTCCATCGCCCAATAATATCCTCAGCATGGTTCAGCAGTTCTCCCGCCCCTCTCCAGGATATTGGTTCTGGAACAAATGCTGTGGGTAGAGGAGAGCCCAACTTAATCCAGCTGGTACCGTTCCATCTCCTGCACAAGTATTCCTCTGGTATTTCCTAACCAGAGAGGTGACGTTCCACATTCCTAACACCACGCGGCAATGCCAGGGGATAGCATACCCCAGTTTTATCCATTGCCAGCTCATCTTAAAGCTTTGCACCTGACCCCAATGCCCATCCCTGCAGGTGGTGAACGTGCAGGATTTGTCTTATAGCATTTAAAATTAATAAAATAATAAGCTGTTTGGAGTATTTACATCACATTGTGGCTGTTGTTGCAATGTTCAGTTGATGTTTATTTTGGGGTGTTCAACTCAGTGTGCTGAACAGAAAAGCTGAAGTGTAAAAATTAGGAAATGCCCGGCTATTGAGTATTTGAGAGCTACTCAGAGAGTTTGTTGGAATTATTGGTATATTTAGAGGCTGGCAGTAACTCAGACATTAATGGAGACATCTGTATGAATTAAAACTTGGGTACTGTTGTTCCTTCACTGAGGTTTGCGCTCTCCGAGGGGCTTCTTCTGGTTAAGAATGTAACTGACTATCCCCATCTGAATAGTCAGTCACAACTGTTAACAACGCTTTTGTAGTCGAGGAAACAAGTGTCTTTGCACAAAGAATGCCTTAGTATAGGGGTATGCAGATGAGAGCCCTGTCATTTCTTTAATTAAATATATACACCCAGAATAATCACAATCATGTAATGCAACTCTGGAGTAAATCGAGCTGTTCGCTCATGTTTATCATATCGACAAGATTACTGGAAAGATTTTCTTTAGTTCTATTTGTGAATGATGTCGTCTGCAAAATTAAGTGAATGTCTAGCTTCGATTGAGCAATTGTTGACAGAATTTCAAACCTTGTTTCACATATCCCCTGTATGTCCATCCGCAGTTCCCACTTTTTACCTCATGTTCAAATTGCTCCAATGTGTCCATGGTGAGTTTCAGTCCATTCTTTGTGGTGCTGTAGGCCACCCACTCCGGCACCATCTCATCTGCCTGCATTCTGTTACAGATGCACTGTTCAACCACTGCAGGACACAAAAGATATGAGGGGATGTAGGAGGAGCTTCAATAGGAACACTGAGGGTGTTAATCATATTCTATTATTTACAAGTAACAGATGAAACAAAATCTTGGATCACGCTTATCAGTTGTGTCCCAAAGCTATGAAACACACTACCTACAGATATTACAGAAGGTAGCTCACAAGATAGTCTCAAAAAGAAAGTCTCAAAAAGAAAGTCTAAAAAAGAAAGTCTCAAAAAGAAAGCAAAAACATATTTGTACAGTCTTGAAAATTGTTTGCGCACATTGACGCCTTAAACACATTTATTTTTTGTATTCTCTTCTTAATTTCAGTTATAATTCTGTATTTGACATCCAATTATTATTTGGCTCATTTTCAACCCTATTATTAACTCTGTTTTTATACTTTACTTTATGCATCTCCATCTTTCCATCTTATTTTCATTCATATTTACACTGATTTAGCACTTTTAGCTCATAATTTCCTTGTTTGATCACTTTTTTGCCTGTATTATTGTAAAAAAAATCGGAACAGAGGTCATTATTATTACCTTACACTAAAACAACTGAAAATCGGCATGCTCTGCAATCATAAGTCTGACTCTAAAATAAAATGCATACATTTATGATAAATGATAGCAGGTAAAGCAACATAACAGGAGAGAGGTTAATCTATTATTAATCTCATAAGAATACAAACAAAACACAGACTGTACAGTTGAATTATATACAACAATGAGTAATTCCGTAATATGCACTCATGAAGGAAGTGAATAATATTACTTATCTCATTACAATTGTACTGTCATTGAAATCTGTGTTGAAATCAGAGAAAATGATCAAGATAAGGATTTGAGGACTTTTGACAACGGCCAAATTGCAATGGCAAAAAACTGGTTCAGAGAATCTGAAAAACTGCAGATCTTGCTAAATGTCCCTGGTCTACAGTGGTTAGTACCCACCAAAGTGGCCTAAGAAAGGACACCAAAGAACCAGTGAGAGTAATATGCACCCAAAGCTCATTGATCTGATTTGGTAACAATTTCTACCTGATCCCTACACAGCTACTACAGAACATTTTGTTCTAAAAGTAAAATTTTAAACTCAAAATAAATTAAATACTGGGTCTGATATAAAGGTTACAAGCATATAAACACAACAACTGGAACACAAAGCAATGGAGGAAGCAAATCTTGTCTCATGAAAAATGTTTTCTTTTACATAATCTGGATAGTCGGGCATGTGAGTTGCTAACATGGGAAAGAGGTGGTACCTGGGTTCATATTGGGAAGATGGAAAGCTGGGGGACGAAGTATGATGCTTTAGACCAGACGTGTCAAACTCAAGGCCCGCGGGTCACCTCCGACCCGCAAAAAAATTATATCCAACCCGCGAGACATTATTTAATTTATATATTAACTGGCCCGCTGGTATACAGCACAAATAGTACAAATCCCAGAATGCATTGCGGGAACTGGCACGCCAATCATTAGCACTAGCGGTTTTGCCTGCGCTTTCAGCGTTCACCCAGTCACTCTGATAAATATTTGCTTATGCTTTGAGCAGAGTATACGGATAACGGTAGGAGTTATGGACAAGAAATCTTTTTAAAAAGCGACAAATAATAAACTTGTTAATATTCCCTCGCGAGTATTAGTAAATAGAACGCACATTTTCATTAACTGGCAAGGTGCGTTCAAGTCATCCAGCCATTCAACATATGTCAGAGCTCCTGCGCGAAAAACAAGAAAACACATGAAGTTGCTCTCATTTAGAGTGAATTACTCATTTAGGCTGTTTATGACTGTTCTCTATTTTTACTGATTTATTGTTACAGAAGACTGAAATGGCTGATTTAGTCCAACAATTTACCAAGGTACATTTAAAGTTAATTTTCGTTGATGTTTGAAAACCGATTGATTTCAGAGGTCAGTTTTTAATATATAAATGTAAATTTGGTTTCCTGACCGTCATTGATGCCTGGGAAAAAAAATGGCAATTATTCTGTGAGACTATACTGATAGTGAGGGAGACCCGGAAATTAGTTATAGTGGTCTATTTTGAATGTAATCTGTAATTTGAGTATTTTCTATTCCGTTGGTCTGGTCAGAATTCTATAAAATTAATAAATAAAATAATAAATTGTCATAAAACCTCAGATTAAAAATTGCTAGTTTAAGTCCTGTTTGGCCCTCGAAGAGGACTCAATCTTTAATTTTGGCTCCCTCTGTGATTGAGTTTGACACCCTTGCTTTAGACAATGTTAGACTGGGAAATCTAGGTCCTATTTACAATTTTATATATTGGATGTTATTTTTGCACATACCGACCACATATATATTGATTCAGAACAAGTACACCACTTCATGGAAACGACAGTCCCTAGTGGTAATGGCCTGTTTCAGCGGGACAAGACGCCCTGCCACAATATAGATATGGTTCAGGAATAGTTTGAAGATCACAATTGGTTTATGATGATAAATCGACCACCAAATTTGGTAGATTTCATCATTGCGATGTGCTGGAAAAACAAGTCCGATCCATGGTGGCCCAACCAAACATAACACAGGGTTTAAATGATCTGCTGCAGAAATTTTGGAGCCAGATACAACAGCATGCATTCTGAGATCTCATGGAGATTGTGCCTCGACGGGTCTGATATGCCAAATAGGGAACCAACCTGTGACTGATCGGGGTATCATAACCTCAAAATGTTCCTTAAGACCACAAATTACTATTGAAACTCGTCAAATCACGTTACAACTGATTACTTCGGTGGACATTGCAGTTATGTATTAGATATATGCAAAAGTATTGTGTTATTAAAACTTTTCTTGAAAGAGTCTGTCAGTCAATAAATATAAGGGTTTCTACTTACTCTTGTCGAGGACGGAGTCATCTTCGCAGGGTATATCGAACGTTTCCAGCTCAGACTTGAGGCTCTCTCCAGTAACTATTTCCATTGTTTTAACTTGATAGTATACAGGCCTACTGTGCTAATGTATTGACACTGTCAATTTTCTGATTGTAGCTACTAACATTAAGTTATATACTCACTTCAGAACAAAACCGCCGGCCTACTTATTTTAGTGAAGCTACTTCTAACTGCCAAATTAAAAAAAAAGGTCTTTAATCTGAGGTTTGTGTATGCACATGCGAATAAAAAGATGTACTCCACATCGGAATATCAGTTTACCGCGAAAAAGTATTGTTGGTGTTGGCGGCCGGAAGTTCGTCATTTACAGCTATAATCGGAAGTGAGCGCCACCAATATAAATGCCTCCTTCTTCTTTCTTCTCTCAGAATGGATGCCTGCAGCACGTTGCTGCCTCTCGCAGGTCTTGCGAAGGTTGCAGTTTGTCACTGCCGGTGATGAAGTCAAGGTCTGCTTTCCTGGTATTTGTCTCTGTCGAATTAAAATGATCCTTGAGTAACTGAATATAATTCGACAGTATTCCTTAACGCGATAATATGGCAAGTAGCTGTGTTCTTTGTTCTTCATAAAGGCTGCATTCCAAAAGTAGATGCTTCACTGTCTGCTGTTTAATGCTGGCTGTATATAATCCATTTTTGTGGTTGCCCATCTTGGCCAGATCCCATGCCAGTACAGTGTCTTAACATAAATCTTGTTATTATAACGGCATTATAAAATAACATGTTTTTTTTTTTCTTCTGAGACCTTAAAACTTTTCAATCCAATTAATTATTCTGTGTAGGGCTCCCTGCATTCGCCCAGTTGTGTGTTTTATAACTTAATTAGGGTGTTCCATTATACATTTCTGTGCCCTTAGAACACGTATTTCCAACCCTAGCCTGAAATATCCTGTTCCTCAGAAAGTCCTGAACCCAAATCAGCATACACTCTTGTACTTCAACCATGCCCCCCCCATCCTCCACACTGCACAATTTCACACAGTATGTCACATGCTGCACCAGGGACAATAGGACACTGGACTTGTTTTATGCCAACACCAAGGAAGCATACAGCTCATCACCCCTCCCTCCCCTGGGAAGATCAGACCACAATCTGGTTCATCTCCAGCCAGTGTAAAAACCCATCGTACACAGGCAACCAGCCGTGACCCGCACAGTGCGGAAATGGTCCCAAGAGACTGAAGAGGCTCTGAAGGACAGTTTTGACACAATTGTGTGGGAGGAGTTCTGTGACTCTACGGGGGAGGATATCGACAACCTTACAACCTTACGGACTATATCAACTTCTTTGTGGAGAACACTGTACCCAACAGGACTGTGCAGTGTTTCTCCAACAACAAACCCTGGATTAGTCCAAACATAAAGGTCCTCCTGAAGGAGAAGAAGAGGACCTTTAGGTCAGGAAACAAGGAAGAACAGAAGGTGGTGTAGAAGGAACCGAGGAGGAAGATCAGAGAGGGGAAGAACTCCTACAGGAAGAAGTTGGATGATCAGCTGCAGCAGAACAACACCAGTGGTGTTTGGAGAGGCCTGAAGCCATCTCAGTCTTCAATGGGCCAAATTCCCAAGCTGTAGGGGACAAAGAGTGGGCAGATAACCTGAACCAGTTTTTTAACCGGTTCGGGGCCCCCACAGGGAACGGGTCCTGGCTCCGTTCCTCTTCACGCTCTACACTGCAGACTTCTCCTACAACTCACCCACGTGTCATCTGCAGAAGTTTTCTGATGACTCCGCAATCGTCAGTCTCATCGCAGACAGGGACGACAAGGAGTACAGAAGACTGACGCAGGACTACATGCACTGGTGCCAGTTGAAACACCTCCAGATCAACGCGGGTAAGACCAAGGAACTGGTGGTGGACTTCCGCAAGCACATCCTCCCCCCACCCACACCGGTGAACATCCAGGGAATGGACATTGTGATGGTCACATCGTACAAGTACCTTGGTGTTCACCTGAACAATAAACTGGACTGGACTCACAACTCCACGGCACTTTATAAAAGGGCTCAGAGCCGACTGTATCTGCCGAGGAGACTGAGGTCTTTTGGGGTGTAGGGGGCGCTCCTGAAGACCTTCTATGACTCTGCTGTGGTGTTGGCCATCTTTTATGGAGGGGTCTGCTGGGGCAGCAGCGTCTCAGCTGCTGACAGGAGGAAACTGGACAAACTAATCAGGAAGGCCAGTTTGGTCCTGGGATGTCCTCTGGACAGTGCAGGAGGTGGGAGACAGGAGAATGATTGCCAGGCTGTCATCTCTCCGGGACAAAATCTCCCACCCGATGCAGGACACCATCTCTGCACTGGAGAGCTCTTTCAGCGACAAGTTCCTTCACCCCAAGTGTGTGAAGGAGCGATATATGCCGATCTTTCCTTCCTGCAGCAGTCAGACTATTTAACCAGCACTGCTAGTAACACACGCACACACGCACGCACACACACGCCTCACTTGCACTTTGCACTATGGGACAACATACTACTCAACATGTCCACATTTCTACTGCACATTTAATTTAATTTAATTGTACATAACGTTATTCTTTTATACGGTCTTGCTGCTGTAATGCTGCAATTTCCCCGTTGTGGGACTAATAAAGGTTTATCTTATCTTATCTTATTCCTTGCTCATGTCATTTTATAATTGGTCCGTCCTTCCAATTGCTCTCTTTAGGATCTTGTAAAATAACCATAATTTCCAGGACCTGTTCTCCTCCCTTTTAAAAAAAAAAACAATTATTCCAATGAAAAATATATTGTATATTATAAATGTCAAAGTTATCTTCATTTTTATTATACGTGTTGTCTTAGTGTCTCATTCCTTAAAGTTATACCTTCTTTTTCCAGGCCACTTGTAGCAACCTTGCCGTCTTCCTCTAATACTGGCATTTATACTTAAAATTCCTGACATAAGGTGCACTGCCTGCCATATCTCACCAAATGATATGTCAACTCATAGTTTCCCCACAATTCCTTCTCAAATACTCTTTTTCTGCATACTATCACTAGCCTTGTTTCTTATACCTTTTATACACTATTGCTCTATTCTCTGTTTGGCTTTCCCTCAAAGCTCTATAAGTGTGTCTCCTATCTCGGATTGCTTCATCACTTGTCTTGTCCACCATGGAAAATAAAAGCCACTAATGCATCATGGGATTAATTAATGAATACATCAGGATTCAAATGGAATATCTACATGTATATCTACAAATATTCCATTTGGATCACTGCAACGACCCAGAATACCTTTCTTAAATACTCCATTCAATCAATAATTTGCAAGCTCATGGGAACACTAGTGCATAATTTTGTAATACAATGAATGTGAAAAGATTTAATTATTTAATTAATTTTCAATAAGTATGTTTGGTCACTGATTATTTTTTATGAATAATAGTGAGTATGAAAACGTTTTTTTCAGAGAAATGGTCACCTCTGACGCAGAATCAGGATCACCGAATGACCTGAAACCGATTGAGACTGCCATTGGTGCAGGTAACAGAATATGCCTAAGAAAAATCTCTTGGGACAAGATTATCTGGACATAAATTATAACCTGCACCCTACTTGCTGGTCATGGTGGTTCAGGTAGGTTTCACATTGACGGTCACATTGTCACCTGTGGTGAACATCCTCTAAAGACTCCAAAACAACATCAGGCGGGTCTTACTTAGGAGTGTGCCATCAGACACAGGATGACAACAGGAGGTTATGCACATCCATTAGGAAGATAATTGCCATAATCAGTGCAGAAGGTAGACACTAAAAACTGATTTTATGAAATGGATTTCACTGAGAAATTTATGATGCATGCATTTCATTTGGTTTTTGATACCATTAAATTAAGTTTATCAAAGAAGTTAAAAATGAACAAAGAATCTAGGTAATTTTCATAAGATATAGCCCACCGAAGCAAATTTGCTGGTAAATAAGTGGTGCTTTTGAGATCCATCTCATCTTTTGAGATGAGTACTCACTGATGCGTCTACAAACGAGAGTCGAAAACTTAAGGTGACAAAGAACTTAGTCCTCTTTCCACCATAAGGAACAAATGGGAATGTCATTTAACATATGATCATTAAAACAATTGTTGGCAATAGTAATGAAAAAGACGGTTTTACAGTGTCTCTACATCGGTTGTCCATCTACAGGACTGATAACAAAGATATTAAAAAGACAAAAACAACACCAAAGTTGGTGCTGAGTTGCATTCCGCCAACTTAAAGAGGAAGAAAAAAAAGGTCTGCTGAAATTGCTTAACATTAAACCGGTCTGCTTATCTAAATTTGAGTGAAAATAATTAAAACAACATAAGTATATCTATCAGTATCTCTTAGAATACAAACATGCAAAAAGTGCAATAGAATGTATCACAGGCTTTACATTATATTAATCAAAATACATGCAGAAAATACAAGCAGTTCTTAAATTAAACCCTAGTCTTTAGGGGAAACAAAAGTATTTTCTATTACAGATTTAGAAAATCCTCTATAATGAAAAAAATATTTTACTACTTCTTAATACTGATGGTAAAAGACCCTAACCCTAACCCTTTCCAGAGAAGTCATCCATAACAAAGTTCTATCAGCACAGAAGTGAACATTCTCATATTTCTGTTCTAGTAGACTTGTGCGTCTCAGGCTATTCTTCCACCTGTCGAAATAAAAATGTGTTTTCAAATTTCAGATTAAAGGTTAGATGTTTAATAGACAAAATAACTGATGTGGTGGCTGGCATCAAGGACAACAAACATTTGACTCACTTGAGCGGAGAAACACTTGCCCTTGGGAATGAATTTCCATGCCATTACATTCCTCAGTGATTCATGGAGGGACACTAATAGATCATGAGTGCTAAGCACCTGAAAAACAAATACAGTATGGAAGCACTGATTTTAATCACACCATTAATACATACATACAACATACATATGTTTTTTATGTTAATAATAATCTAATAATCTTCACTTTTTCTATCTCTTCCTTATTTATCACGTTACACATATGTACAGTACAATGTTGTGAGATTTGTCTCTGCATTTGTCCATCCCTGAAGGAGTAGTCAACCCCCTATGAAGCGCTTGGTGTTTTCAGGGTTTGCCCAAGGACCCAATGTCATACTGTGTGAGGGGCAGAGCTTAAACCCTGGTGTCCAAGTTGAGGAATGACTGCTCTACCCACTGAGCTAAACTCACCCCTGATAAATTGTTTATTTATGGAGTCTGGTTACACCACAAGACCACCCCTGGTAAATGGTTTATTTATGGAGTCTGGTTACACCACAGGACCCCATTGTTCTTCAGGAATGGGTGAAATGCAGAGAAAAAAGTTAATTATGTCATACTGTGTATAATTGTATGTGATTGATAAAGCTTTGATAAAGGTTATGTAAGCGGAAACATTTTTGGAAATAATTCCATTGTCAAGTTATGTGTGTTGTAAAATGAGTAACCATTATGTATTTGAATCAACATTTCATAAAAGTAATTCATCACACCTTCATGCTTTTCAGACAGGCATATCGGAAGTCCATGTTACTGCTGCAGCTCACAATAGTGATGGAAGAACTGAGGATCACCTCAACAGCCAAACGCAACTTCTCTTGTTCCTGACATGTCATACAGATAATTCATACAAGCATTCAAATATTCTCTTTTTAAAAATACATTAACAATATAGACTGATTTTCAAATATGTTTTAATTTATCTGTCAACTGATATGTCAAATAACTGTTAAAGCACTATACTCTATTATATAAAATTTTCCTAATTACAAAAAAACATGATTACATGCGATTTCTACTCTAACAGGAAGTATTGTATAAACAAATATACAAAACTTGCCTTTTTTCTGCGATTTCTGGCTTCCAGAGTCTTCTTAAGCTCTCCCTGCAAGGCTGTTGTAATGGCTTGCCTGTTGTTGTTCAGAATACCCTCTAGATGGTGCTCTATCAACAGTTCGGTGGCTGTGGGGGTTTACAGATTTAAAAAAAAGTTATGGGATCGCGACTAACCCAAACACTGTTTTTTCTGATGTTTACCCATGTAGCTGTGTCTCACCAATAACATCAGAGAGCTGGCAGGCAAATGGGTTGTTGTGCTGCAGGAGGAGAAAAAGCAGGAGACTCTGCTGCATTGAGGGGAGACTTGATTCTTGTTCTTGCTCTACTTTGTAAATAGCACAACCATAGTGGACAAGATCTGCAGAACATGTAAAAGACACTTGGTAGCAAATTAAAGAACCGGAAAAACGTATAAAAACAACAACTTAATTATTATGCGCAAACAGTAAGTACACTAAAAGTCTAAATTGGATGAAACAAGGATGACCGTGGAAAGTGGGCTCAAAATGTGCGTAGCACTTGGATAATTGGAAATAACTTTAGGTTTGACAAATAAAATAATACAATTATCTGTAACAATCAAAATTGTTCCAATCTCAGGCCTCTCCACCTTTTCCAGATACTAAGCTGAACGATGTAGTGAGAGGGACTTTTTCTTGGGCACAAAGTAACAATGTTGGAAACTTAGTAATCAGTGAAGAATGTCTTATGGGGCTTTTCTTTTAAAGTGTTTTGTAAACAAATCAGTTATTTGTGATGTTCTGTTACTGCTTGTTGTGTGGCTTTCAATGTTAAATCAATGAGGAACAGAAGTGTTTATTAAGCAAGAGTGGTTTCCGAGAAGTCTGAGCCAAAGTGTTGCTTTATATAAAACCAGATCAGCTCAAATCAGCTAACTCTCATGATTTAGAATGATCCTAGAGTTGAACTTTTAAAGAGGTTTATCATGATCATGAACTTTAGGTAGATGATTAATGCCATACAAATAATTTTGATTAAGGATTTGTCCTATTCTGTTAATTTTACCCATCCATTGTAGCACAGGGCTATACTGCTGTAGTAAAAAATTACAATCAGATTGTAATAATTGCAATATGCATAATTTCACTCCTACACTTTAAGTTGGTTATAGTAAGTGTATATTTCAGTAAAGCTTTTTCTTCTTAACAGATTGCCTGGAACGTAATACAGGAAATAATTAAGACCTAAAGATTCAAGAGCTCAGGGTTAAAAATATATAGTACTTGTAGGCGCATGGGATTAGCTGCAATCGATTTCAGGCGATATAACGTATTATTTTAACAAAATTAGTTGCATTTCACCTAAAGAAATAAAATTAATAATAATAATTTCAACAGTTTTTGACAATTGTATGCTGAAATGTAATAATAACAAAAAGAACTAAGACTTGTGTATTACCTGTAAAGTGACATATTTTTCATGTTTAGGTACAATTTTTTTTTTTATCAGTAATAATGTCAAAATAAAGGCGTATCCTAAAAAAGACGACTTATATCGGTATTTTGTCTTTCCATCGATTTGATTGGATCGTTGTTCAACAAACTGATTAACCTATAAGGATCGATGTCTCGTTATACGAGAACGAGGCGCATTCCAAAAAATATATATTTTTCAGTTGAAACACTAATGCATACAAAACGTTTCATTCTTAAAAAAGGAATACGCCTGTGCAAGCTATGGGAATGTTAATTATTGATTAGTTGTTGGACTGACTGTGATCAGTTATATACAACAAATGTGAACACTTTTCACATATCTAATGTGAAACAGGTTGGAAAAACATGTTAACTCTTTTGCTGCCACAATTTCCACATCCTGTTTATCGTGACCATTGTTTTGCATTGTTCACATAGAATGTAAAACACTTTTGAAGATAAGGTGTGTGAACCTTATCTAAAAATCACGTTGAAAATGCATGGCAATTATTTTACAATTTCATCAGAATTTCACCGTTGTAACTGTTTCTCTCAGAGTACTGTCACTTTAAGGTTTCAAACTTGTTCAGTTCTATTCCTCTGGTTCAAATTATGGGAATTGTGATCCAATTAAGTTTTATGGGGAGGTTTGGGCCATGGGCCATGGTACATTCTTTTACACATAATCACATGTTGCAATTTGTCTTATATAAGGCAAGATTTACTATTCTGAATTTTTGACAATACCATGTTCAATATATACCCTCCCCAAGAAAACTGATCCACATAGTTCTTTTTGTATAAAACTCAATCTGTCTTCCTGCCATCTTTAAGATCCGATAAGTGGCTGTTGTCTACCGTTGGAGGAAGAGCAGTGAAGGCCTTGCAGGCCCAGATCCTGGCAGTCCAGATGTGCAGGAAGAGTCTGGAAAAAGTTGGAGAGGCCTGAGACTGGAACATTACTTGGGTTGAATACCATAACATAGACAAGTGAAGTCAAGGAGGATTCATTCAAATCTTAATTGAAAAACCTGAACAAAAAGGGGTTCTACTTTCCAATAAAAGCCTTCAGGTAAGCTTTTGTCCTTAAAACAAACTCAATTGTGATCAAATCAACAAAGGATATTTGTATGTGAGTGAGTTTTGTTTCCAGATAGGGGTACTGCAGAACACAGGGACTGAGGAATGTGACAGGCTGGATGCTGAGGTCTCCAAATATACCCTGGTCCATGGCCTCAGGTGGGATACTGACAAGCAACCTGCCTCCAATGACTGGGTGTCCCCCATGACACCAACATCCTTTATTCACAGATTCTGGAGGTCTTTAAATCCAAGAAGACAATATCCAATATCTGTAAACAACATAGCTGCATATGCCCAGCTAATTTCAACATACTTATGATGCATTAACAGGTGAAGAGAAAAACATTGTGGATACAGAGCCTATTGTATTATTTTCTAAGCTTAACTATACAGAGTTGGCTCACTTAAAGTGCACATTTAAGAACATTGAAAGCAACATTACTAACTGTGTATTAGTAGTGACATCCAAGACCAGTGATGGCTGGTGTGGCCAAGCAATTTTACTCTTCATCTTCGCACTGTAAAAAAATTAATATAGATCCAGTACTGTATATGACTAGGTTTTCAATAGGTATCAGCTTCAGTAGCAATCCACTGTCTTACAATAAGGTGTAAAGAGAAGGAAAATTATAAGAAGTCATTATATGCATTGTATTCTGTGTGAGAGGTCAAGTTTTACTTTTATTTTGTTTTTAATTAGCTTTATAAAACAAAAATGATCAGAGTGATACAGTGTTAATGAATAATTACAGAAAACATTGAGCACATCAAAAAAAAAGAAGAAAAAGAAAAAGAAGTTACACACTTTCAACAGTTTTCAATTAAAAGTGTTCTATAGGCTGGTCATCTGACAGTTGGCAACATATTAGAACAGTTTTACTTTTAAGTCATACCTAAATACTCGCTGGATGGTCTCTTTGTTGTTTTTGAATTTCAGGTAAATGTTGATCTGTTCAAAAGAAGAGCAAAGACCATTTGTTTCCAATTACAAAGCATTAATGGAGATGTACAAATGTATGTCAGGGATAAAAAAAAAAAAGTCCTACCCCGGCATTAGCCAAACTGAATGTACGTAGGAATGCTTCTACACAGATACAACGGTCCAGACTGAAAAATCTTGAATCTTTCATCTGTACATGGTAAAAATAAGAAAATGTGTTATTTCCCTCGTTGTGAACATCAATCACAAATAGAACTCAAATTGACGGTAAAGCCGAAGTATACATCTCTCTGTTCAAACTCATATACACCTAATATATGTAGTCAGATGTTGGAGGAATATATATATATATACAGTATAACAGACCATCTATCATAAGTGAATGTGAGCAAAAAGACAAGATCACCTTTATATCTTATATGCCTAAAGATCTAAAAAATAAGCAAACTGATGGGTCTGTATTTCTTTTACTATTTGTATTTTTGTTTCAAAACCTGATGTTGAAAAGTAGTTTTTTGATATTTTGTTTAAGATACAAAATGAAAAACACAGCTTTTTTTCTTTTTCCCGAGCAAACAGGGATGAGAGAAGTTTTAAAAATGGTTTGATTTCCATTGATTAATTTGATTCTAAAAAAATAAAATCAATACAAGAAAGAAACTAATAAAGATTTTTTGTTTTTTCTGTCTGTGTAGATTCTCATTCATCCAGGTAATGGTAATCCATGTGGGTTGAAACCAAAGAAACTGGACTTCTGTTTTTGGTTAAAGACGTTGCATCTCTCATCCAAGAGGCGGAGTCGGGATTTTATACCTCCAGTAAGTCTTGGTACAAAGACAGTCTTTGGCAGTTGGTCCGGTTATGAGTCATCATGAGTCGTGAGGGACAGAGTGGACTTGATTGTGTTCCGGGGCATTATGGGAGTCGTTAGAATAATGTGAGTCCACGATTGGACGATGGCAAAACCGTCTTAGGAGGGATGTTAAAACTGTTTGCAGGTAGTTGCCTCTGTTTAGAGAGGGCTGTTCCAGTTGGACATAAATTGCTTTCTTAACCCCTCTTTCAAACACTCTACCCTCTCTGTCCAAAATGGGTGGTGGGTCAAACATCCCACCACCCATTGAAATACAAGCTAGAATTTATAAGAACCTTACACCACCATGTTGATGACATCCCAACGAAGGCAGAGGGGAAAGAGAGGAGCATATGCATATCAAGAAGGTACTGAAAACCTGTTGCTATCCCAACTGGGCTTTCATAAAGTCTGGGAAGAAACCCCAGAAGATCAGCTCCTCCTGAGGAAGAAAAGGTCAGGCGCCAAAACTCTGTCATACCTTATGTGGATGGGGTTTTTGAAAAGCTACGTAGGATTTTCCCCAAGCACAGGATCCTAGCTTATTTCAAACCCTGCACACCCTCAAACCAAAACTGGTTCACACCAATGACAAGACGCCCAGAAACAAACAGAGCAATGTAGTTTGTGCAGTTCAGTCGAACGAAAAGTGCACATATCTGTATAGTGGTGAGACCAAACAATCACTTCACAAGTGCATTTCCCATCACAGGAGCCCCAGCTCATCAGGATAGGACCAATCAGTTCCCTTGCATCTAAAGGACAATGGTCACTCGTTTTAGGACAACAGCATTCACATTTTGGACAGAGAAGATAAATGATGTAACATAATAGTTAAGAAAGCAATCTATGTCGAACTGGAGCACCCCTCTCTAAACAGGGGTAGGGGTCTAGGCCATCATACTATACCTGGACTCATATTATGCTAATGATTCACATGATCAGCAATCATTTCATTGGCAGCTAATGAATGGTCAAATGCATTTTATCATGAATGAGATGTTTCATATTTCAGAATTTAGTATATACAGTATTTCACATCCCTAAATAAAGCTTACTTTGAAAGAACACATACAACCCATAAATTGTAAAATGCAGATATGTCAGACACCCTTTTAATTAAATTATGAATTAAACTATAACTGGGAAATTATGTCACACTCATTTTGATGACTAACCAAAAATCTTCCAACTGAAATTTGGCCACCATTGTTGGGTTCATTTTTGGGTTATAGCGAAATCTCATTAGAGATATCAAATTAATTGAACTTTGACCACCAAATTCTAATCAGCTCAAGTGTCCTCCTGCTCTCAAGAGGACACTTGAGCCAAGATTAATTCTTTGTCCACATTTCAGGACGTCTGTGGTTTGATGCCCTGTAGTCTACATGTTGTTGTGTCCTTGAAGAAGACACTGAACCCCAATTTGCTCACTGGGCACCTATGCTGGCTACCAACCGCTCTTCGGGGATGGGTCTAAGGATGAACCATTGCAATTTTGCAAATAACCACGATCAATAACGTCACATTGTGAAAACCCTAAGAATTCTATAAAATACAGTATCTCATGAGGCAGTTTGTGTGTGAGGTTTGAGGAAATTTCCTTTCAAGTGTCTCGATTGAAAGAGTGTATGTATGCCTCTGTGTACTTAATAATAGTAAATTATCATTATTATTATTATGAGATACACATAATAAATTACCATGAATTGGGTGGTTGAACGTACAGCTGAAACAGCTGAAACATTATGCCTTTGGCCACTGTTATTACTTTCACTGTGAGACAGACAAACCTTAATCAAATCTTTATTTTAACATGCGTTTTGGTTAAGAGCATTATTTATGGACCCTTGGTAATTTTGGACCAATTTCTAAAAATAATCAGCAAAGTGGTGCCAACCGGAGGACTTCCTCCACATTCTTCCAACATTTACCATAGTGCAGTGCACCCGGAAAATATTCCCAGTTCTTCAGTTTTTCCACATTTTGTTATGCTAAAGTCTTATTCCAAAATGGATTAAATTAATTTTTTCCTAAACATTCTACAAAAAATACCCCATAATGACAAAGTGAAAAAAGTTGGTTGAAATGTTTGCTAAATTATTAAAAATAAAGAACGTAAATATAACATGTACATAAGTATTCACAGCCTTTACTCAATGAATTTGTTGCAGGCAAACTTATTTTTGAGCAATTTCTCCTATTCTTCTTTGCAGGATCTCTCCAGCTCCATCAGGTTGGATGGGGAGCGTCAGTGCACAGCCATTTTAAGATCTCTCCAGATACGCTCAATCGGTTCACGTCAGGGCTCTGGCTGGTTCACTCAAGGACATCACAGAGTTGTCCCGTAGCCACTCCTTTGTAATCTTGCCTGTGTGCTTAGGGTTGTTGTCCTGTTGGAAGATGAACCTTCGCCTAAGTTGGAGGTCCAGAGTGCTCTGGAGCAGGTTTTCATCAACGATATCCCTGTACATTGCTGCATTCATCTTTCACTCGATCCTGACTAGTTTCCCAGTTCCTGCCGCTGAAACACATCCTCACAGCATGATGCTGTCATCACCTTGCTTCACCGGAGGGAATGTATTGGCCAGGTGATGAGCGGTGCCTGGTTTCCTCTAGACATTATGCTTGGCATTCAGGCCAAGGAGTATAATATTTGTTTCATCAGACCAAAGAATTTTGTTTTTCATGGTCTGAAAGTCCTTCAGTGGCCTTTTGGCAAACTCCAGGCGGGCTATCACAAACTTTTTACTGAGGAGTGGCTTCCGTCTGGCCACTCTACAATACAGGCCTGATTGGTGGAGTGCTGCAGAGATGGTTGTCCTTCTGGAAGGTTCTCCTCTCTCCACTGAGAAACGCTGGAGCTCTGTCAGAGTGACCATCTGGTTCCTGGTCACCTCCCCGACTAAGACCCTTTTCCCTCAATCGCTCAGTTTGGCCAGGCAGCCAGCTCTAGGAAGAGTCCAAATGGTTCCAAACTTCTTCCATTTATGGATGATAGGTGCCACTGTTCTCATTGAGACCTTCGATTCTGCAGCTCAATTTTGGGTGTCATGGCAAAGGCTGTGAATACTTATGTAAACGCTATTTTTTCATTCTATATTTTTAATAAATTTGCAAAAAAATTTAAACAAACTTTTTTCTCTAGTCATACTGGGGATGGAGTGTAGAATTTTGAGGAAAAAATTAAGTTAATCCATTTTGGAATAATGCTGTAACATAACAAAATGTGGAAAAAGTGAGGCGCTGTGAATACTTTCCAGATGCACTGTACTTTACAGTTTAAGACAATGCTCAGACTCTAGTCACTTAATTTTTGGGCTGATAAATGATAGTAAAGTGTGACGTTTATTTTTACCTGAAAGGAAAGGAGTAATCTGAGCGAACCGTACAGTTTAGTGAAGGCACACAGTTCCTCAGGGTCAGGCTCAAGGTACGACAAGACACAAGGAAAGCTCTCCTTCAAATCTATCAGGACAAATATGGCAAAAAAACATGTTGTACAGATGTAACACAAAAAACCTGATGGTTTATGTAGAGTATGTCTTTGGTGTGTGTACATACCAGTTGTGAGAGCTTCCATTTTAATACCTATGCACCAGGGACCAGCAGCTGCTACTGTACCACAAATATCAGCACTTAAAACACCTTCGAACACTTTTTCAACATTTTGTTTACTACAGGTGTAGTAATATGTGTTTTATCTTATCTAGAGGGAATATCAAGAAAGTTACCTTTTAAGGCCACGGGGAAAATTTGCTGAGTTGTTTCTACAATTTGTCGCTTGGGTAACTACCCAAGCTACTATTACTGTTGGTAATTCAACTAATTTTGAAGTCAAGTTTCTCAAATTTTTAAATAAAGTCTGAACAGAGGTAAATTCATCCTCTGATTTTCTTATTCTTGACTCGAAAAATAAAATCTTTTTCCAGCCAACTTCTACTCTACACGTTTTCACAATATCTTGAGAAGCTGAAATCTCTTTTTCTCAGAGACCTTTTTAACTCAAAAACTCTCCTATATGTATTTATAAACCTTGGCCAACACATCAAATATATACCAGATTACTCTGTTTTGTATTTTGAACCATTTTTTTTTTTTTTTTTGGGGTGGGGGGGAAATTGTGAATATGGAGTTAAAGTCATAAGCATATCTTTTATGTCAAGCAATCTTTCAAGATTTCATGCACCAAAACTGTGCAAGTAGTGGCTTTTGCGATTAGATTTTTTTCGTTTGATATATTTTAATGTTTTCATTGAAATAGCATAAACCAATTGTTAAGAAAAGTGGGGTTTGTTTTTATCAATATAAACATAATACTTATATTTCTAGAGTCTCTTAATTATAGGTATTTCAATTGTCTCTTGCATGTAATTGGTTTCTGCTGTAACACTGGAATTTTCCAGTGTGGGATGAAAAAAGTATCTTCTTATCTTGTCTAATTACGTTTATACATTTTCTGAAACCGCCGACTTTGGACAAGCGGCAGATTCCACCGTAGACAAGTATGTCATCTCAGGGTTGACAAATAGGCTGCGTTCACGCTGCAGGTCTAAAGCTCAATTCCGTTCTTTTTTTTGCTGAGATACACTATTTTTTGCATTGTTGTTCAAATTATAATTTAAATGCGACCTCCCGTGTGAACAGCCTACGGATGAAATGACCCGCATGCGCAGAAGACTAAACGTCAAACGACGCACGCTCTGTTTACGGAAGTAAATAGGGATGCTACATATGTCACCGTTTGTGTATCCATTTTGAAGTTGTTGTGCAATTGGAGCCGATATAATTATGACCAGCTGATAAAGGTAAGAAGAAGATTAAGAAAAAAAATGTTTTGTCCTTGCATGTCACTACCCAACATGTCCACAACTGCACATTTAATTTAATTTAATTGTACATAATGCTCTGTTATTCTGTATTCTGTAACATGCTCTGCTGCCGTAACCCTTCAATTTCCCCATTGTGGGACTAATAAAGGTTTATCTTATCTTATCTTTACAATTGATCTAGCCTCTGCCTTTCCGGCGCATAATTGTGACGTCTGTCTCACTACAATGACGTAAAAGTCGTATGAAATGTGACATGACCGTTCAGACTGAGGTTTTTTGAAGAACATCAGATATATTTCCGATGTAGGACCACATATGAAAGTGGCCTGGGTCTGTTTTGAAAAATAAATAATATATATATATAATAATAAATAACATAAAATTGTGTATATTTGGAATGCTCATCACAGAAATAGAGTTCGAACTAAGCCTTGGTTATGATACTAAACTCATATAAAAACTGTTTTCTTCCTATTCTTTTGGGGTATCAATTCAAGACATTTATATAGTTTCAAATCACACGTTTACACTGTTCTGGATCTGTGTTTCCAGTTATTGGAAAAGTTAAAAATGAAAATCGCCACAGGAAGAAAAGAACCAAGAAGAGCTCTCAGAGGTTTTCTCTTTCACTTCAAAAGATTGTTCGTCTGGGGCATGGTGCAATAGACAGATCTGCCATAAAATTATAAACACTTTGAAGTCAAGTCATAATAAAGGCAATTAATTTAGTTAAATTGGCACCTGTCTATGGTTGAAATATATTAGGCAGGAACTGAACATTATGTCCACAAAACTGAGTTGTGTGTTGGAATCAGGAAAAATGGGAAGGCGAAAGGATCAGAGCAACTTTGAAAAAGCTAAATTAGGATGGGCAGACAACTGGGTCTGAGCATCTCCAGAACTGCGGGTCTATGTTGGGAGAACCTGCCCTGTAACCTACTTAGGTGTGACCAGTGAATTGGTGACAGAATAATGGATGCCCCAAGGCTTATTGATGCCCAAGGGGAAAGAAGGCTCGCCCATTTTGTCTGATCCCACGTTATATCTAATGCAGTACAAATTGCTCTAAACAAAATGCTAATTTATAGAAAAGTGTCAGAATACACTGTGCATCTCGGGGCTGTTTTGGTGGCAGAACAGGTTTTAATGTTATGGGTGATCAGTGTATAGCATAACAATAACATACGATCAAGAGGTAAATGTCTTGAAACTGTTATTGTCATGAATAGGATTGTAAAGGAGTCACTGCATTAGTTTATCAATGGATTCTTTAAAAATTATCGATCAAAACTATCTTTGTACAGTCAGAATATACTTAAACTGTTTACGTAAATTTGGCAATATAGAGTACCATGAAGGAATATCTTTTTAAAACTAGTCTGTAGAGTTAAAAATAAACGATTTTTGAACTATAAAGGCTTTTTTGGTGAAGCAAGTCAGATTGTAAAAATATTTGGGCTTACCTATGCAGTTAAGACTATGAAGAGAAGTTGCTGTTTCAGTCCACAGAAGTACCAAAAGCCCCCCAGCAGTCTTAAAGGCATGCTGATGTCGTTGTTTTGCCAAAAGCATGATTGACTGCAACACCTTTAGAAGTAAAAACTCCTTAGTTAGCAAGCTAAAGCTAAAATATGCTATGCTAACTCTGTAGAGGAGAAATTAGCAACGAGATCCACGGAAACCTGAACAATACTTTTACACGTACAAACGTTATAATGTGAACCATTACTAAGGAATGAAGCATTACTTGTTGTATTTCTCTGAGCATCTTCTAAAATGGTTTTCTTACTGCAGTCGTTACAGGCGCAAACATCGATCAAGAATGTTTCCCTGATGAATAAAACTAAAGACACTGCATTGCCTTTAAGCATTTAAAGAGGGTAAATAACAAGGCTTGAAGTAATACTTTATTTTTATTTTCACACTATCTCTTCAAGCATCATTCACATTAGAAAATATAATCCCCTGTTATAAAAATAAAATATTTAAGACATATACCATTAATTCTACGTAGCCTCCAGGTATGCTGTTCAGGGTCAGCTGGTATTGATGTTTGATGGCTAATATTTGGATAGATTTAACCAAAGAGGGATCGTTATATTGACATATAGACTCATAAAGTGAGATCAAAATATACGTTTTTAGTAAGCAGTTCATAACTTTGAAGCTACTTAAGAGTATTTGACCTATTTCTATTATGACTTACAGCAGTAATAGTTTCTATCATTTGGAGCAGGTCAAGTGTGGTAATCCACAAGATATCTCAAAATGTTAAGACTGAATTTTGATATGAAATATTGGAATGGATCACCTTTTCACTTTCTTCAAAATGATGTGGTATAACATTATAAAAAAATCCTTCATGATTAGGCAGGCAAGAGATATTCAGGATCTGAATTTCACTCAAGAAATTAAAAGACAGGTTATTTAAGTTCTCCCTGTTAATTGCAATTCATGGTTAATGTATTTCTGTGGAAAGGTTTAATTTTCAAACTTATAACTAAATAAAAACAAAATTGAATGCTTAAAATTCACAAAATATAAAAAAAAAAAAAAAGCTTCTCTAGTATATGGCAAAAATAATTCAATCTCCCTTGTTTGAGAAACAACACACCTTAATTGAATTAAATGGGGAGCTATGTCCTAAAAATTAGGTGTTTTCCATGGAAAAAAAAAGTAATTACCTCTGAATTGTGTATAATCTTGTATAAATCATACAAGATATCCTGGAGTCGTTTGCATCAAATTTGGACTAAATAGGACAAACATGTAGGTTATAAGATTAAGTTATGTTTCAATCCAGTGTTTTTGGTTGAGTGTTTAATGAGTAAAATATGAACTACTTGAATAAAATATGATCTTTACAAGATAGATTTCCTTGAGTACATTCATATTCATCCAAATTTGGATTAAAACGGACCAATGGTTTGGAAATTATGTCCAGTAAAATGTTTTTTGCTCCCCCTAGTGAGTAAGATATGCACTATTAAACTATTAGAGTAAAACACTGTGTATACTCCTTGAGTCACTTCAAATGGATCACATTTGGACTTACAATGACTAACAGTTGAGAAATTATGACCCGAAAACTTTTTGGTATAAAGCTCCCCTTAGTGTCCGAAATGCACAACCAACCTTTCCCAAAAGCAATCCGGTTCTTCCTCACACTACACAGGTCTATGTGGGTATTAAATTGGAAAAGGATCTATGAAATAGTTTTTTAGTTATCACAGTAACATGAAGGATCTTTAGCGTGGATCCTCTGTCTTATTATCAATGTCTGAAATCTATTTGTACAATATTTGATACAACCAGTGTGTACTTATATTCAGCTTTTGCATATTCAGATGATGTATGCCAGAAAAAAATATAATCTAGTGTGCTGTAGCGGCTCCAGCATCAAGGAATTATTGCACCTAAAGATATTGTTGGTTATGAAAAAACATTTAAGACTAATTCGAAGACTATTTGACTTGATCAATCCTACCTGTAAGATCTAACCCTTGATCAACATTAAGTGCCTTCTTAACAGTTATAATCTGTACCGCAGAACTATTTGAAACCCTCGCATGGCAACAATGTTTCTTCCGAAGATTTGCGCTTCTTTCAGTTACATTAGCGTTTTAATATGCTGCATGCAAGGCATCACATGCTCATCAGGAGTAGTTTTTTCCTGTCATACAATGTCAAACAAACAACTATATAGAGTATGAAAGCAAAATAGTATCAATATAAAAAAAACACAAAAAATATTCTCAATTTTTTCTTTTTCTGTTTACTTCTTTGTATGAATATAAGTGTGGCTTTTCCTTCCATATGAATTACTTTCCCTCTTTCTCACACCACTCCTTGTATGCTCCACCATAATTGCGTGCTCTGAAACAGAAGAGAGCGGGACACATTTTAAAACATCAAGAAAATGGAGTGAGATGTATCTTAATCTTCACTGGTTATACAGATCACTGGATACATTGATATTGTTTTCCCAATATCGTTTCTGATTTTTCTTACCATGCTACTGTAACACTGTAAATTTCCACACTGTGGTCCTAATAAAGGTTAATCTTATCTTAGATTATCTCTTCTTATGATACGATATTTCATTGTATACGTATGTGTGTGCTCACCCATTGTCATTGCCCATTGTGCTGGGATAAACTGCTGGCCCCGCACAACTCTGAACCAGATATGAGGTTGAAGGGAATGAATGTATATGTGTACTCACACAAACAGATAAGCTTAAGCACATTGTACTTCAGTATTTTATAAAAAATGAAAATAGAAAATAAAAAAATTGTTATTTTGTGTAATGTAATGTATGTTTAAGCCAATTAAGAATGAAATCCTATTTCCTTTTTAGGAATTTCCTTATTATTATATTATTATATCAACTTATATTGGCACACATCATACTGAAAAAAAATCATGTTATAAATTAACTAACAATATTGGCCTTTGTAACAGGATTTTAGCTTGATTATCACCTAAAGATCTCTGGGAGATATCATCAATGTGCAAACTGCATGATTTTGGCAGTTATACAAAATCAGTAAGTGCACTCAGATTTCAGCCTCCCTGATTCAGCTCCACTCATTATGGTTATGGGTTTGGTGGCAATGAATATATTTTCCATACTGCCGCAATCAGCTCTACTAATTATGGTTATGGGTTTGGCTGCAATAATAACTATAAATTCATTACAAAAAAGTCATGATTAATCATATGAGACATACACACAATATTAATTAATTATACTCAGCTGATAATTTTAAGCGTTAGCCTAAATATCCGCCGCTTTTCCAAAAAACGTCAGGCCTGTTTTAGCTTGACTCAATTCCCAATCACAATTTCAACTCTTCTCATCCACCCCAGAGTTCAAAATACCATACTTCATGTGCTAATGGCCAAACAACAAGATGCTGGTGTAATCCTGCATCTCGAAAGAGTAAAAAGAGGTGCGAAAAAGAAAATAGAATTTGAGTTACTTTCAATCTTTTCAAATTATTTACATTTCTCATTTGTGAGTATTCCCCTCGTGAACCAAGTACCAAGTTTGATCAAACTCTTTTGTTCCTTTCAGCCAATAACTTCTGCCTATAAATTTTCTTCATCTTGACAAAAGTTTAAGGACAGTATGAGCACAACTGAACACAAAGGCATCATCAGAATTTTGTGTAGTTTGGTGTGACAAATCATATCAACACACATTGATATCATTATATGTAGCAGTTATACCACTTTGAAATTTGACCCAAATGTAAAGTGCGTTATAAATTAAATGTATTATTTTTATTATGCAGAATGCATAGCCGTTGGCAGGTCTGGTTATTCATTGGGTTTTACGCATGATGTGTACATTGTATAGTTACTAAAAGTAACTTATTTACCCCACATATCCAAGTTTGTGGGCCTTGGCAGTAGCCTCTTTCCCTCTCTTGCCCATCTGGCAATGAAACACCAGTTCTGGTGTATCCAACGGTGGCTTGGTTACTCCATACTTGGCCTTAAATCCATCTGGAGCCAAGGCAAGGGCAGCTTCTACTGTTGCAACTGAAAGAATGGGAGGAAGGTAAAAAAAGTTAAAACAGGGTTACATTTGGGAAAAACATGAATTCAGAGTTCAGTATAATACAATGTTATATGTTATATGCTCAGAAATGGAGCTAAAAGAATCTCACTTGGGATATTAACAGATCCTGGAATACATCCTTTATCCACTTCTTCTTTGGTTCTGACATCAACCAGAAGGAGCTCTTGGCTCTTAGTCATAAGCTCTTTTAAGTCCTCGTAAGAGATTTCCATGGTGGCTGGTAATGAGAGACAGGGAAAGCATTAAAATAATTGCAATTTCTGATAAGCCTTTATTGATTTAACCCAGTAGTTAAGACTTGTTGTGAGATATAATAACATTAAATACTTACATTAATACAACAAAAATAAAGTAACAAGAACAAAGAATAATAAGAAATAAAAAAAATAATTAAATACATTGAGAATCCAATTTGTCACATAGGATAAGCAAAAATTCAGAGCGTTTACATAGTACTTAACATTAGATAGGAAGACAGTGAGGTTGAGTTTTTGTTTTAGGTATTTGCTATTATTTATTTGGAATTTAGCTAGTAAAGACAAGAGGTTTATAAAGTAAACTTTCTTCGTAGGAAAATTGTCTAAAGTCTGACCAATTAACATACTTTAAATCTTAAATTTAAATTTGGTATATAGTTTTCTGTTTAAAAAAGGATTAAGGTAATTCAAAAAAAGGTCTGACTAATATGACACACCCAAAAGAGTTGAGTAATTGTTTCATCAAACTGGAGACAAATAAAACATAGAGGGTCTACATTTATGTTGTACTTTGCAATTGCTGAGTTAACCGAATAACATTTGTGTAATATTTTAAGAGAAAGCTCTCAAACCTTGTTTGTCACAAAAAAGGATCTGAATATAACCTTTGCTTTCTTCCAAACTACAGAATATACTGTAAATGATTCCAAAAAAACACAGAATATGGCTTACAGATCATATCTCTTTAAATCAACTCTCTTATACACTTATATTTTGATTTTGTACTGTAATAATAATAATAATACATTTAATTTATAATGTAGATTGGTTCTGAATTTCTAATGTATAACTGTGCCAAAATAGTTGGAAGGATGGTAGGCCTGCATGACGGTAACATCAAAAACATAACTCCTGATGGGATTGCATTAAATAGAATAGAAGAGTCTCTGGGAAGTATAGGAACTCTATTTTCCAACAGGAATTCCCTATATGTAAACATCAGACCCAGAAAAATAAATAGCTGACTGACAAGAATAATGCCACTATCGAACCACCTCTTTAGAAATAATGATCTTTACTTAAAGCATATATTCTGGTTATTCAAGATAAGGTATATGTTAGGGGAGAAATTGTGTTTGTTTACCAATGACCAGCATAAAAGTAATTGTTTATGGAACAGTTTTACAGGATTTTTTTACACGAACAAGATGTGAAGTTCCGGTTCGAATTTGGATTTGATAAAGTATCTTTTGATCCACTTTATGTGGATATTATGAATGTGAGGAAAGAAAATCCAGGTGAGGGTTAAAATTATGATTTGTTGACTACTGCTTGTTGCCTGGATATCTTCCGGTTTGTCACATCAACCAAGACTGATATTATATGCTGAGTCATGCAGAGCAAAATGGAATATTCTCTCATATACATGTAGACTTATTTACATGTCCTCAGACTTAGGAAAATATTTACTTGTTTACTATATAAACGATAGCCAAGAGAGAGGTCTGCGTGACACGTTCTTGCTTAACAAAACTAGCTGTTCAATTACAAAGTTACATCTACTTTAATGCAAACTTTACCGTGATAACTATAAGCCATTGTTCAAATTACGAGTAAGATATTTAATGGAGTCTCTCAGCCAAAATTTCATTGGATTAGAATAGTTTAAGTCATTTATAAAACTCAAGACAGTTAGACAGTCTTTCATCGGTGGGTGAAGTGAAAACTCACCTGTGCTAACCGCTCTCCTGATATTTACAGGCAATTATTAAGGGTACTTCTGAAACGCAGTGATCGAGAGTCTTCTGCTTGAATCATGTCGTCGACTCAGACTCCTGCTCAAGGCGTGATTTGAATAACTTTAGGCGCTGGCCAATCATATCAACTTCCCTCGAGCTTGTACGTACGAGATTTCAAAATAAAAAAGGTGAGAATTAGAGGTGGTGTTTGTATCACTGCAGGCAGTTGACCCAAACTGTTCAGTGAAAGGAGAACAATAGAGTTTAAAAATATTCTGCTATAGTTCAGCTAAATGTAAAAAAGCATTACAAGCAAATCATTCCTACAATTTATTCATTCACAATCTTTCTTTCCAAAAGACAGACTGAAGAAATTCCTTTTTCAAAATATATATACATTTTAATAATAAAATCAAAAAGACTAGTATCCCCAAGCAAAACAAAACCTCCTAATGGTTGAAAGAGGCTCAGTCAGAGTTCCCACCTCAACCCAAATCAGATGCTATAGTGGGACCTGGAAAGAGCAGTTCAGGCTCACAAGACCTCCAGTGTGGCTGCACTAAGGCAATTCCAGGCCAAAATCCCAACATAAAAATTATCTCCCCATATCAGAAGTGTTTGGCAGCAGTGGCTGCTACCAAAGGTGGAATAATTAGATACTGGGTTGTACAACTTAATTGTCATTGGTGCCCATTCTCTTAACAGTTAAGAGCAAGTTCATATATGTCAAACTGACATGTGACAGATGTGTGTATGGGGAATTTGGTGAACATTATGCTGCCGCATTACAGTTTGGGTGTGGGTCCCCCGGACCATTAGTCTCGGTAAGCATATTTTTGGACGGTCACACAGATCTCCATCTGCTAGCCAACCTAGCCTGACTTCTGTTAGGTAAAAGGATGAAATCCTTATACCCATTGTCAAATCTTTTGCTGGTACAAGACAATCGTTGTCCTCATGTAGCCTGGATATTGATAGGCATTTCCTGTATGACAATGGCACCATGGACCTGACCGGGCCTCACATTACCCAGCCTGAACCATATTAAGAAGCTCTGGGACTTTATGTATTGGGGTATCCAACACTGTCAAGTAGCGCCAGACTGTCCAGGAGTTCACTGATGATCTGATCCAGGTCTGGTAAGGGATCCCACTGGACACTATCCATTGTCTCATCAAGAACATGCACGAACATTTTTGGGAGTGCATGTGCAGAACACTACCGAGCCACTTTAACCCTAACCCAATTTATAAAAAATTCCAGTTAATTTTCCAAAAACTCGATGCCACGTAGTATTTAATATGCGCTTGTGAGTTGTGATGGCCCATGTTTTATATTTCTTAATTCATTTTCCACCCCACTTTGTCAGATTGGTCAGCAGAAAGTAATTTAGATAAAAGCAAAAATTCAACTGAGAAACTTTTTCACCAATGTAATTCAAAAATATAGTTTATTACAAAAGTTTCAGTCAGTTTACCCTATTAATCACTAATATTTACAGTTAAATTCAACCATCATAAATAAAATAAAAACTAAAATTAAACAAATAGGTTATTTTGCCAGCAAATATACCCGACTTATAATCTCAAACTAAAAATTATTAGCCATTTGTAAGTTGTATTCCTGAAACTGGACTGTAAACAATTTCTTAATCATAGAATCAATAAGGACAACACTAAAGAAATATTTAGTTGTTTTTTTGATTACACTGTTGCTGTTCCGCTGCCTCATAGGTAATTTACATCACAGAGTTCCTTCTGTGCTGTAAGAGGGGTTCCCTAGCCCATCAGTGGAGTCTCTCTTTGTCTTTTGACATATCTGATACTTCCAGAGGATTACAGCTGCCATGATGAGAAGTAGAAGGAGGGCTACTCCTCCTCCGATGACTCCTGCCAACATTTTATTGTCCGAGGCATCAGGTGGGGCATAGCGTGTACAGGAGAAGTCGGTCGGAGGGCTGTGCCCTGCATTGTTCATTGCCTCCACACAAACCTTAATCCCAGCTTCCAAAGATCCAACCAAACCTCTTCTTGAAAAGGCTTGAAACTCAAGGGCTTCTCTGTCAGATTCATGAATCACCACTCTGTACTTGGACACCACAGAAGAAGGAGCGCACCACTGAATTTCTATCTTCCCTCTGTTTTCCCCTTCAGCAATTGGTAACAGAACATGTATGCGTGGTGCATGAGGCGGTACATCAGCTCCAGTGATGCCAGGACATAGGCACCCAGTATTTGCCCAAATTTGTGCGCAGGGCTCCTGATTTTCCAAGCAGGGATTGTGTTTACAGAGTATTGGTTCTTGGTTGGGCAAGGTAGTTGTCATTGAGGACAACACTTCAGGAGAAGAGCTGTGGTTGTCAGAGTAGTCATCCTCATTGTAGTCACTATCTGAAACCAAGCCAGTCAGGAATATGATCCGTGGACGGGTAATGGGAGGGGAAGTAGAGGCAGCATAAATGAAGAGGTGGGAGTGGAGGAAAGGCGAAGTACTCATTAAAAGAAGAAGCACAGTCAGGCTCCTGCAGAAGGATGTCATCTCTATGGACAGAAATAACACTTGATGAAAAAAATACAAACAAATACAATCAATGTTAAGTGTATATACAGTGAAATAAAGGAACTGAATCAAGGTGTCAGAGTTTACAAAATTATAGCATGAGTACATAATATAGAAATTGGATACATTACTAGAAATAGCAACAAGCAACCAGTACGCTACAAAGAATGAGACCTCAATACAAACTTCAATACATATCTTTAAAGATGTATATGGAAATTTACGTTTTCGTAAATACTGAATGTGTAAAAGTGTACAGTGGTTGATACAGGACAGATTTGCAAAGATTGAATGTTTAGAATGAGAGATAAAACAAATTTCTATGGCTGTTCATGACGTTTATAGCTTGGAATTGGCTCCGTACAAAATCAAACATTCCCAATATTCCCATCATCATTGTATACACAGCTTTATCTAAAGAAGAAAGAAGGACAACTACTGAGGGGACCCCATCAGCATTTAAATTTTTCCTCTCACTAAGTCAGAGAAATTTGTTGGGAACCCAAGCCTGAGTCAATTTAAGTTCATGTTTATATGTAAAATAATCCTAAAACCCAGATGACGTGTTCTCAGGTTTTTAAATGATAAATTAAAAATACTAATTAAACCATTCTAGTGTCTAACATTTGGTAAGCACACATCAACATAGAGACAAACATAACTCAGAAGTATAGAAAAGTGTTTACTGTACCTGTTTTTCTCTTTATTCTCGTACACCCTCGTTTCCACTGTCTGCAATCACTGTGGAACGTATTTTGTTCTCACTGTCTCAAGTTGCTTCCCCCTTATTCCCTCCTACTAGACACCCCTCCTTTTCTCCTCCCCAATGACTCACCCTCCCATTTTACTCTTTCTCTGCTCCTCTCTTCTTTTTTTTCACGCCATGCTTCCTTACCCTGTTTGCTATCCCAGCAGAGCTTTTAACAGGCAGTCACGGCTCATTTGTATTTCTTTTGTGCAGAATGTTGATCAAGAATGGTGCAGGGGTAGGGGGCATGTGTCAGTCACTGTGTACCACATGCATGGCTTTGCATTTGATTTGCTGAGCAGAAGCATGAGACATGCTTGTGCTTGTTGCAGTATGCGTTTGTGAAATCCAGGGTTGTAGGTTCTTTTTTTCAATGACTCATTTTTTTTAGAAGTTTCTAAATTCGTTGCACGTCTTCTTCAGGAATGGGACCTGGCAAAGGGTCACTTCGATCTTTGTTTTAGTGTGCTTTGGAGAGTAGGGGGTGAAGAATGCATTCATGTGTATTTATTGTGGGCCCCATCCACCTCCCCTAGACCCCATTGTGACAAGCTGAGGAGGGGAGTGATCAAGCCTTTCTCCTCTTAAATCCTTTTATGGCTTGAAACTGGCACAGAGGGCAAGTTCTTTCTTATTCCAAGAACCCACATCGTACAAAAGAGAGGAAAAGTACCAGGGTAAAGGTATGCTCTTATTCCAATTTAAAAACTCAAAGCACCTATGCGACTTAACACACTGACTTGTGCCTTTTTCTTAGAATAAATGTCTCAATTTGAATTCTTGCTGAAGTAGATACTGATTGTTTTAAGTTTGTGTCCAGATTTTTCTTTAAAAGTGTGATTTACTGTGTTTTATTAAAAAGTAAGAAAAAACTTCAGTTAAGTGCAGTTGTGACATTGAACACTCTCATGCCCAAATTTTATGTTCAGACCAAGTTAGGCCACAGAAAAAATAAATCATTCAAAGATTAATGAACAACAAAGACCCAACAATGACTTAAACGGTTAAACAGGAAATAGAGTGCAGAGTGATGGTCTTTCTTTATACAGTTCTTGAAGTATTCAATTGGGAAAACATGTGGTGTTTAGATTTGTGTGTTCAGTTGTGTAGCCGTTTGTTGCTACTGAACCTTTTATTTTGTCTCCCAACAAATGCAAGAACTTGATGATTATCTTAGAACTTAAAAGCAAAAATTTGAATGACTGACAATTTTGTACGGGTCTAGAGCTGAATTTGGTGTGTGGCAACATATTTCTAATCTTATCTAAGATTTGGATATGGTGTAATGGAGTGCAAGATAGTTATTCATGAGAAATAAGAACTGCTGTGTTTCTCGGTGCTGTATTGCCTCTTTCAAGCTAGACCAGTCTTGACTGGTATTTACTGAAAAGCCCAATGACATTATAAAATCATTAACCAATGATGTACTCACCTATTTCACATCTCATGGGACTGTACTTTCCAAACATTGTTCATTATGTGACTGCATTCAGATGTTACAGGGTTCCCAAAGGATAAAGCCCATGACTTTGGAATCTCCTGACCAGAACCAAATGTGAGCCAGTGTTTATGGGACCTTAAGTAGCATTTTATTTGGAGGCCCCAATTTATCAATACTACCGATTATGCTCATAGCCTGATGATTCGCATTTTTAAAGGCATTTTTAAAGGCTTGAATAGAACAATCAGGTATCTCCATAGAGCAGGCCCATATATGGAGGCCGCCATGTTGGTACAGACGTCTGGAGAGGGATTCCACATTTTATGTTGTTACTGTGTTTTCTGTTTTGGCAAACGAAGGATTATACTTATTTTTAAGAACAAGAAAAAGCAATGGAGCTCCGAGCCTTGGCATCAAAGCATACATGAATACTCATGAAACAATAACAATAACTACCAGGATTCAACTCAGCTCTACCGCCGCCTCCTTTCTGACTGATTGCACCGATCCATGCCTGGATTTAACCTTTTCCCCGATATTATGGGCTGAGAGGATAATTCTCTTCTCCTGGGCAGTAATGACTCCAAAACCGGGAGCCATCAGAGGCCAGTTGAGTTGACTTCAGCGGGTGAACTGGACATATCTCACCAGTACGAGGACTCGTTTCCCGGTCACAATTCCTCTGAGATGATGCTCGGGCTTGGATGATGCTCGGGCATATATATATATATATAAATATATATATATATATATATATATATATATATATATATATATATATATATATATATATATATATATATATATATATATATATATATATATATATATATATATATATATATATATATATATATATATATATATATATATAACATATGTATATATGTTTCTACATACTTTATAAATATATAACAGACACTCACACAAATATAACATTTGTGTTGTTTGTGCACTCACATTGTCTCGATGCCTTCACCAATAACATCACAGACTAATTTTGTGACAAACATCTGATATTAAAGTTGCACGAGTGTCCATTGGAACTGATTGCACCGATCCATGCCTGGATTTAACCTTTTCCCCGATATTATGGGCTGAGAGGATAATTCTCTTCTCCTGGGCAGTAATGACTCCAAAACCGGGAGCCATCAGAGGCCAGTTGAGTTGACTTCAGCGGGTGAACTGGACATATCTCACCAGTACGAGGACTCGTTTCCCGGTCACAATTCCTCTGAGATGATGCTCGGGCTTGGATGATGCTCGGGCATATATATATATATATAAATATATATATATATATATATATATATATATATATAACATATGTATATATGTTTCTACATACTTTATAAATATATAACAGACACTCACACAAATATAACATTTGTGTTGTTTGTGCACTCACATTGTCTCGATGCCTTCACCAATAACATCACAGACTAATTTTGTGACAAACATCTGATATTAAAGTTGCACGAGTGTCCATTGGAAAAGAAAAAAATAGAGAAAATTATAATGTTATTTGTGTGAGTGAAATCCTTGTGTACGGCTAAGATAACATCATATAAAGACAGGGCTCCACATGTTCAGATACGACAGGACAACAAGAGAGAGTAAAGAGAATTATATGGAATATCTACAAGGACCACAGAATGCATTTATCAATGTTTTCTCTCTCATATCCTTATCACTCGCAAGAGAAGACAAAAAGTATGTGTTTGTATGATTTATTACCTGCAGCACTGGGACTCTTTAAACCACTTTCAACCCAATTCAGTTAAACAGAAGAATGACTAAAAGACAGTTCTTTGTTGAGTAACACTTATGATCATGTTCCATTCCCTAAAGAATGTCTGAACTCACCCTTCAGGTGAAACCAAGCACAGAACAGCAGTAAAAACATAACTATGCCCTTATTGTTCCACTCTTGTTTTGTCTTCATCGAAAATGAGGCAAGCTTTCAGTGGCCACATTATGAGTGATAAATAGTTTTTTCAATGGCTGACATCGGTACGTGGACAGTTCTTTCTGTTGCACTTGAGAGCACAGCATTTGTTTAATACCAAATTAGGTTCCAAAGAACCTTTAAGTAATAACAAAGCCAATAAGTGTAAGTCTCACAGATAGAGGAAGAATAGTCCGTCAGGATGTTTTCCATCTCCGACCATCAAAGCAGGTTTGAGCATGCTACAGAACAGATAACCTGCATGAATCATAACCATCATTTGACTGATATCCCAAGATTTTCAACAGAAGATTCTAAATCTAAAAGAAAATTATCTTTTCAAATCCCTCACAGAATAACCATCATTTAAAGAAGGAATTTCTCTTTAAAAACTCTATTTTGACATTCAAAAAAACAGTCAGATTTCATCTTCACTTAGAGTGAATTTATCAGACACAGAAATGTGTGGGCCTCTCACAGATGCTCGATCCCTCAGCAACCCGCACATCTCTAAGGATTAAAAGTATTCCAGTTTAAACAGGAAGCACTACGATTTGCTATATCCCTATCATATTCGACCTCTACTTCATTCTAAAGGAATTCCGGGGTAGCCTTGTAACTACACACCCTGAAATTGTGTGACATGCTATTTTTAGCTAAAAGACAATGTGGAACCAGAATGGGTTCTGCAGTGTTGATGCTCCTCATGGGGATAACAGACATGTCATGATGAATGAGTTCCATCTGGTGATGAGGAACTACAATCCTATTTCAAATGCATGTTTTTGTTATTTCAGCAATGTAGAGTACAAACAATTAGTTGGTAAACCCAGAAACACTTAACAAAAAGTGTTCAGTTTCAGTTCATCCTGCTGTGGTGTATCTCAAAGGTATTACTGAAAATACACATAGTATGAGTCAAAAGAAGTCGTGATTGGTAAACTAGTGTAACAGGACTAAATCATAAATCAATATTTACATGTAAATACTGTATACTGCGCCCTGTTGAAGGTCTTAGATAAATTATTTGATAATAATTTAAAAAATAATCACTGAATTTCTATAAAACGTATTATATATAATATTTGCAAATAAAAAAATAAAAAGTTAAGTTGAAGTTAACACAAGTCATGTTGAAATTGTAAAAGAGTGTGAGACTAAATTTATGGACGTGGTAATAGTTCATAAATTATGTCGAAGGGCCCACATATATAATGTTGAGGCAAAACTCTCTGAATTTATTGCAATAATCATTATTCCCACTCTCATACTTCCATACATAATTTACTGTGTGGGAGTGACGGCAAATGTTTATGGAAAAAAAAACTAGCCTTATTTAGTTACTACAGAGGAAAGAAATAAGAATTGCTACTTGATTTCCTTATTACAAATTAACCAACAGACTACTATTTATCAAATGAAATACCTTTCAGGCTTTAGTTGACATCATCATTGTCCCGGTAATGTACAAAGCACAAAATAACATCGTCCGCAAATGAATTCATAGGTAAGAGAGAGCTGGCATTAACTTAGTTTAAAAGAATGTTTTAAAAAAATGACGGTAAGAACAAACATAAAATATAAATGTGTATCAGTCAAAGAAGTAAACCGGTGGAGCTGCTTTGACAGGGAATAAAAGATGTGAATGTCCATGTATGAGAATCACTTATGTTTACGAATTAACATTAAAAACGGAATACAATTAGGACTATAATGTCAAAGTTAGATAAACAATAACAATTAATAATATGAGGACACCATGATTTGATGTTTCCGCTTTGACATTTCATAATATTTTCAAGGGAAAAAAAGCACATGCATTATTTAGAATTTGTTAAAACATCTGTTTTGCGGTTCCTAACAAAAACCATAAAAAAATATGAAGATGCAACATATTGATAAAAATTGGGATTTGAATCAGTAAGACTGTTCTATAACATCCATTCCTGCTCTTGTGACTTGTGAAGAATTCCCTTACAGAGAGTTCTAGCTCCACTTAGTGGTGAATACTGAGTTAACTTCACAAAACAACCGTTTAACCTTAATATTTTTGTTATTTGACCATATCTTATTGATAGATTACCATCAAAGTTCTGTTCTGTTTGAGTAAATGCTTTAAGCATATAGCATTATATAGCATTGTAAATATATATATATATATATATATATATATATATATATATATATATATATATATATATATATATATATATATATATATATATATATATATATATATATATAGCGAGAGAGAGAGATTATTAGAATTTGAAGCGATCAAAAAAAAATATTTTATTCAGGATGACACTATGAAATTGATACCTGCTAATTAGTATGCCACTGTGGAATTCCAAAATGCTTTCTAAAAAGTACTTATACTTACTTATATGAAAAATACTTGATTTGGTTGGAAACTCTTACTCATGGATCACAAATTCTTTATGTAAATCCACATTCAGTTTGTGCAATTCAAACTGAATATTTGTTATTCAGTTTCAGTTTACGGAGACATTTGCTAAGGGAGACCAGTTAATGCTGATTCACGTCAGTGACTTTTCAGTTCATAAAAGCTATATTACATTCATTTGAGATAATCTTTAAAAGTAAAAAGCAAAATCTGTGTTTTTATTTTCATATGACCCATACTAACTAGGAACACTTTCCTTTGAATTTCTTACCTCAGCTCACTGACCTGGACATTGTCTCTTAACTAATTTTTTTCGTGAGTCACACCAAAAGTTTAAATGTATCTGGGTATATATTTGAATAAATATATTTTAATTTAGCTTAGTGAATATAAAAAAAACTGATGGATAAATCATAAAATATGATTTAATATTATTCCGTGGTGATTCTCAGTCTTGGGCGCTCCATTGATGGTGGCTTTTAACAGTCAGTCCTCTTGCACGATTTTTACACAGAATAAACAATGAAAAATAATTTAACCCACAACAATTAGCTGTTTTGGAATAAACAACCCAGAGTTTCCTATCTCAGGTTTAATCAAACCTGAGCTCAAGTTTATTCGACCCTCACAGTATGTTGATCAGCTTTCTGGATGTCTCACGTAGCATGACGTTGCGTTCATCGGTTGTTTTCGTACACCCGATAGAACACGAAGTTGAAGCTCCTCCTACGTCTTTGCCGTTACTGTTGGGAAGCGCCGCCATTGGTTTGTACCAACTGTCGATCCGCCACTGTAGCTAGAAGGCGGGGGCGAGCAGTTGAATGACGGTCGCGTCGTACTTCTGGTAATATTTAAAAGACGAGGTGGTACCCATCACGCACAGAGGCCCATCTATTCTACATGCAAACCCTGTGAGATGTGATGACCACCTAGTCATTTCTTCTATCATCGGGGTATTTTGAGAACCATGTGCGGAGAGAGTAAGACGACACGGTGTCGCAGCTGAGCGGACCTCATCTAAGGTTGCTCCATAGTTGGTACCGGGGAAGGGATATCGACACAAGTAACTATATTGGCTTTAGTTTCCATTGTCGCTTCCTGACACATAAGCTTATATTACAGGGACAAAATAGGCGACGAATGGTATTTCCTGGAACAAAACGGATCTTTGACTACATTGGCAGTTCACGATTGCAGGTTGGAGAATATCCGCCTAACTTTAGACTTGTGCTACTTACAGTATGTTCGATGCTTGTTTGTATGCACATAGCATTTGACGGAGAGCCAATCAAATCTTGCTATTCAAATTAGTCCTATTATGTCAGTGACCTATATCTCATGCATATACGCCAAGGATCTACAGTAACGTTTTCACCAGACCAGTCAGAAAGCATGGGGACCAACGGTTTGGAAAACCAAGCGCAGCAGTCCAGCGGAGTGTCCCAGACTGAGCAGCCAGGTTCAGATTCTGATATGAAGCAACAAGAAACTCCCAAAGAGGGAGAGCAGAGCAAGGTTGATCAGAATGCGGGAACCGAGAGTAAAGTCGCAAATGCAGACAGAAACATGCTGATCGAGGCCGGGTGCAGACCGCCGCACTCTCCCGTTTCTGAATCCGAAGCTCAGATCCTCCACAGCCACGGAGCCGAATTTGTCCCACCGGAAGGAGGCTACGGCTGGCTGGTAGTTTTTGCAGCCACCTGGTGCAATGGGTCAATATTCGGGATTCAAAACTCTTTCGGCATATTGCATATGATGCTGGTGAAAGAGCACGCGAACCCCAACGATAAGACGTCTCAATTCAAAGTGGGTGAGTACCAGACTGAAAATGGATCTCCAGTGGATTATTCCCATATAAACAAATTTTAACTTTATTTAACACCAGCTGAAAAGTTAATAGGTTTGTGGATATATGTTATGTAAATCTAATAAATAAAAATAATAATACGTTTAATTGATAATGCACCTTACATTTGGATCAAATCTCAAAGTGCTACACAGTAAAAGGAAATGAAAACATCAGTAAAAATAAAATAATAACTATATAAAAACCTGACCAAAAAGCAGAAATGTTAATTGAAGTTATAGGTTCTGCTAAAAAGGAAAGTTTTAAGTCCTTTTTTAAATGTGTCAGTTGTCTGTGGAGCCCTCAGATGGTCAGGGAGGGCATTCCACAAACGAGGGGCAGCAGAACTCAAGGCCCGATCACCCATGGTGCTGAGCTTAGTCCGGGGAAGGAGGAGGTGGTATGAGTGGGTTGAACGGAGGGATCGTGTTGAGGTCAGTGGGGTGAGTAGTTCTTTAAGGTAGGGGGGTGCATTGCCATGGATGCACTGGTATACTGGTATATATATCTAGGTCAACATTTAGTTGGTTTACCTTGAAATGAAAGGACATTGTGAAAGTAGTATTGTATTACATATATACCTTTATGGAGCCTGCATATTACTTTATTCATTTATATACAAATGTTTCTTATCCATTAGTTGAGTTGGTCACAACTATGTTCTCGAGAGCAAAATCACTGATGTTCATTGAGGAATACAATTGGATTTGTCATCGACAGCTTTGGAGCTAGATTTTCATTAATTTATTCATTTCCTGTAACTGCTTATTTCGAGGGGGTCTTGAGCTATCCCAGCGGACATTGGGTCAGACAGGATACGTAGTTGACAAGTCATCAGTTGATCAAGGGCTTATGGAGACAGGCAAACATTCATCCTCACATTCACACATGCGGACTCCCTCCCTATGTATAGTAACCAATACATAGGGAGGGAGCTGGGGTACCCTCATAAACAAGGAAGACATGCAAAACTCCACGCAGAAAGGCCGTGCAGAGGTGCATTTGAACCCTTAACCGTTGTGGTGTGAGGCAACTGTACTACCCACTGTGTCTCCTGATGCTAAAAATGTATTTCAGTTTTCTACCCAAAAGTATTGCCCTTAAAGGGTGACAGCGATCGAAATTTACTATAGAAATTTTAACTAGGTGAAAGCAACCATTACAAAGTGCATACAATGTTCCATAGAGTGTGTAATATCAAATATTGATTATTATTCCATTGTTTTTCTGTTTTCACCCCTAACTGTACTGGTCTTGGTCTTTACTGCCATATGCATGGCGATTTCATTCCAGGAATTATATTTATATTTCAATTTGTCAGAGTAAAGCCACTGTTGATCATTAAATTCTGTCACACGTGACATGAATGAGGCCACTGTTCCTTGTTGCCCTGCATGGTTCAATTTAAACCCATTTGTTGCAGGTTATATCATAAATTGTAACTGTTGAATGCCGATTCATTTCTCACTGTGAGGTGCTGGTAGATGTGTGGATTACTCTTTTCTGATATAGATAGATGTGTGCAAAAAGCTAAACATTTATTTATTATTATGTGTAAATTAAAAAATAAATGAATATTGTGAAATGGGGTTTTTTGGAAAGTTTTTGTCAATTATAAATTAACTACTTACCACATTACCATGACACTGGAAAAGGCTCGAGCATTTGACAAGGAAGAAATTATAAAAAATGCAAATCTAGATTCCGAATTAAACAAGTCTTTGTAAAAATTAGGGTTGGGTTTGCAGCGCATTTGTGTATTGCTACATATTGTGATATTTTGTGGCACATTATAATATATTGCACATATAAATACACCAACATGTAAAAAAAAGGCATCAATGCATACATTTAATGTATAATTTTCTATTCAAACAATAATATTTTATTTTAAATAACAACTTTAGGGATATCATGCTTCATTATAATGTATAATACTAGAACAAACACTTAAAATCATAAGCAAATAAAATAATAGTATGTTGTGAATCTACCTAACAATATATATATAGTATTATTTTTTAACAAGGAAGAGGTCTGATCATTTAGTCATTGAGTCAAATTGTCTAATTTGTCTTCAGTGTTTAACACAGGTTGAGAATTTTTATTTTGTCATCATGATTAGAGAACACTAGTAAGTGTGACAGATGGGTTCACTAATAAACAAGTGAACCGAAGTTTATCACTTACTCAATTTATTGCAAATGTAAAGCCACTAAAAACAAGTATCTTAGGTCATCAATTACTTCTTACAAATTAAAATAATAGACCATTTGCTAATGAATAATCACTCTAAATATCTTATTTCAACATAAATAAATAAAAAAACAACTTTTTACATATCAAAATAAATTTACAATTTGTGAATGAATAAATACTCAAAAATAAATATCTCATTCTTAAGCCCACCCTTTTTCATATTTCAATATAAATAACTGTTACTAAATAACCATTTAAATATTCAAATACATTTACGTTTTCAATTAGGTTAAATAACAAAAAAATGATATCTTGACGAACATGTCAAAATAAATAACCATTTGCATAATAACAACAACTTTATCTTGCAGTGTTCCTCTTAAGTACCCTACTTTTTGTCATGTGCTTAGTTTGCACAGTTGAAATTACCCGCTTGAACATTTGATTTTTCTTGGTTTGGAAAAAAACATTTCTAATGCCTGTCTGCAGGTTTGCTTCAGGGGCAGGTCCACTAATTGAAATTCGGAGGCAGTCAGATGCTCTCCTTTAAGCTTGTTCCTTAGAGCAGTTTTGACATGAATCTGAAACAAACTTTGCATAACAAGTTTGAAAGTAATCAAAGCTGAAGATTTACAGAAAATGGAGACATTTTAAATTCACAGTTCTCTTTCACCAAACTGAAACTAGCCTAATCAGAATGAGCAGACCTAATAAACTGTAAAACACCACTTTCAAAATTTAACCCATACAGAGAATTTCTTTTCAACACCGGTTTTCCCTGCTGCCTTGCTCTGCTCTTTCTGTCTCATTCATGTTAATGTCGCTGGGGTATATTTGTATTCCAACCCTAATTTCATCCTATCTATTGTGCTCCCTGGCTCTTTTCATCTTGCTGGTGCTTTCTGTTTCGCTGAAAATAAATATTCAATGGCCTTCACAAATGATGAAAGAAGAATAAAAGCATCAGTTTACCAGGTTATTTGCAGCTTTCCGATTGGTTAGCAAATATACTCTTTTATCAATACATTACTCTAGTTAGCCAAACCAACTACTTACACACATATGTAAAAACGCGATGTGTAGATGCATAACGTAACATTACCGCATAGGCAATTCTTTTATATGTATATTACAAACCAAATTTCTAGGCGCGATGAATTCATTATCAAGTCAAGAAATTACTTGACTGGCTACAGACGCAGCCAGTCTCCCTCTGAATTTAACATAAAGTTGCCAAATGAATTGCTGTCTCACGCACTTCTGGCGCATGCATTGTCTTGTGTAGGCTTCAGCCATTGGTGTGCAAGTCTGCATCTCCCCAGAGCTGAGTTAATGCAGTGCTGGCAATGCACGAATACTGTCCATTATGAAATGACAATTGCACGGATTGTTTGAAAAAAGAATAAGAAAAAAGAGATTCTTATATTATCCAACTGGATTGGTCTTAATTTACATGGATTGGCTGCCCAAGTAAAGCCTATTTAAGGGATACTCCTATTTAAGGGGTCATCCACTCACACAGTGTTTGGTCAGGGATCAAGGTTCATCAACACATTTTTATTTATGAAACGCATTTATGTTTTGTATTTGCAAACCATGTCAGGTTGTTTTTGAATCGTGAAGATTTGTGAGAAGTGTTTATTTCTCTGAAAACTTTCGGCAGGAATTTAACTAACAAAGAAGCTGCTCTCATTACTTCTATGTTTCCTTTGGATTAGCAGTTCAAGTAATGTTTTTATTTTGAAGGAGTTAAGAGGAAGTCAACCAGTTTTATAGATGTTCTGCCATGACAAATAGAGTTAAAGCGGATCTACTTGCATTGAAATAAAGTCTCATTATTTTGTAGCTTCACAAGTATTTGCGTGTTTCTGAAACACTCGGTTACAATACCAATTACATTTTTTGTTCTAGGGCTTTTCTTGGTTAACAACAGACAAAAAAATAGTTTTTGTAGAGTTAAGGATATAGTCTCCCTTATTTGAATCTTGGTTGTCCAATTGGGACCTTGGTTGGGCAATTCTAAGGCACACAGAGTAGTCCTAAAGCTAGAAGTAACACTCAAAGGTAAAAACAACAACATTGTTATTGTTAAAATAGTAGACCGACCGTTAACAGGCATTTGTATGCATGCAGCTAATAAGTCTTTTTTCATTCATTACTAATACTTCGTCTGCAATGTGTTTTCTCAGCTTCCAAGCAAGTGATTTCATTGATTTAGATTTGCTCTTGTAATGTCTGTGTTTTAGAAACATTTAGGTTATTTTTAATCACTTAATCATTAATCTCATTCCTAATTTTATCAAGTTCTTTTAGTGTATCTTTTGCCAGGTTTATTTTATGCCCTTTCTCTAGTTCCTTAATTTTTTCATGTAAACCAGTCTTGAGATTTGATCCAAATGTAAAGTGCATTATAAATTAAATGTATTATTATTATTATTCCTTGATTATTTTTTGGGGAATTTTGGGATATTGTTATAATTTTCCTCTTAAAATCTCTTCAGAGTGTCTCATTGGATGGGAGGTGAAACCTCTGCATTATCTTTGAGTTTTAGGTAGAGTTGAATTTTTTTCGTATTCTGCTCTTTGAAATTAGGGTCGTTAAATAGTTCTGAGTTTAGTTTGCATGCATTATTCTTTGGTCTCAGATAAATAGTTGTATGTTGTAAGTTTATATTTAACCCCCCCCCCCCCCAAAAAAAAATCAAAAGACACTCTGTTTCCGTTATCATAACATTAGTAATTTTTTAATGGAACTAATATCACTTTTCCGGGCATGCATATATATTCAGAAGAGTAACTGAGTTCCCATCTATTTCCCCCCATACAAGTATGTATCTGCATTCTTTAGCTCTTATTTCAACTGTTTTATCAAAATTTAGTTTATTTGGCAGGGGGAGAGCTACTCCCCTGCCTTGTTTTGATTTATATAATGGAAAAGACATACTGGTGAAATACATTCTCTTTACTTTTCCATGATCTTGATCGTGCAGATGAGTTTCCTACAGAAACACAATGTGAGCGTGTTCTTTTTTCATTTAAGACAAGATTTTTCTATCTTTTATAGGATTCAATAGACCATTGTTGTTTTTATATAGTTATTATTATATTTCTTTATTGATGCTTTTATCTGCTTTTACTTTGTAGCACTTTGAGATTGGATCCAAATTTAAAGTGCGTTATAAATGAAATGTTTTATTTATTAATACCTTTGACATTGAAAGAAATGATTACCACTAATACTTTATCAATAAATTACAAATTCTGCAGGCTGTGCATAGATGTTAATGGTATGCTGCTGTGGTCACCTCAACCTAGACCCCCCCCATTTTTTTATTTTAATTTCTTTAATTTCTTTTGATCAATCGCTATGATGCCCCCGCACAAGATAATACCCTGGGCTACTGCCCATGAGACTTGGTTTTCCTGGTCCAGGACACTACCCACCCACATGTGATCAAAGTGTGTAGAGAGGTCCTTAATGATTTAGGTTATTATGCTGTTGGCTGGCCCTCACCTTCACCAGATCTGAATCCACTGGAGAGCCTCTGGAAAGTTATGTATCTTTGCAACGGACACCACCAAATAGTGCCCCAGATTGCCCAGGACCTCACTCATACCATGATTCAGGTCTGGGAGGAGGAGCCCCAGGACTCCAGGACTCCATCAACAATCTCACCAGGAGAATGTCCAGGGACATTCAGGAGTCCCTTAAGGCACGGGCAGGTCCAACACATTAGAGAGACAGCTGGTATTGTGATGAAATTCACGCCAGCTGGATCAGCATCTGATTTCAGTTTCTAACTCTGGTGGTGACTTAGAGAACAAAATTACACAAGATTTATCAGTGGAAATCAAAAAACCATTAGCCCAGTGAGGGCTGGATTCTAACAGTTTCACAACATGTATGATTGAAGGATTTTAATGTGAATATTTTATTCATTGAGTTCCAATCTGTGATATAGGTGTTCCTTTAATTTTTTTGAGCAGTATGTTATTTGAAATGGCCCATGTTCTTACAAAAATGTTTTTCTTGAATCAAAACATTGAATTAACATTAGAATCCTTGAAGTACCCCATCTCATCTTCATTTAATTGCTTCTTTTCTATATTCCGTTTGTCTTTTCTGCCTTAATTGCCTCTATCTATTTTTCCATCTGTCTCAAGTTCTTGCCTGTCTCTTCCATCCTCAATATCTTTTTTTTTTTTTCACCACTTACTCTTTATTTTCCATTTACTCTCATTTACATGCAATTTTCTATTATTTTCTAGCTTTGGATTAGGATTTGATTAAATAATAATTGTGTTTTGTTTAGGCTTGCTCTCAAATTGTAGCTGAAAAATATTGAAATTCTTGAATAATTAAACCATGTTGTGTGAAAAACCACACATGTATCATAAATGATACATTGGTGATTTTTTATTTTGGGTGTAAGTTTTCATGATCAAGGAACATTTACATAACAGTAGAGCTATCCTGCGCCCGTCAGACAGCACGGCGCGCACATCATTTGTTAATTATACAGAAGTACGTTGGAAACAAATGTGTCAAAGGGATTGTTTTAAAAATTCTCTCATATTGTAAATAAGGTTACATCCATACAACAATACCAAATATTAAGTTATTCAGTGAGTCGGTGTTACATCTTAAACTCACCAGAAACGTTATGTTAACATCAACATCATCCAAAGTAATGTTAAAAGTAGAAATCACGTCACCGTGCGATTCTTCCAGAAAACCCAGATTTCCACAGTGGTCAGACATTCACAGTGGTCTTCATCCTCTTCAATGACTTAATTTATTGTTGCACAGAAGGGATGTTGGTGGGTCTGATTCACTTTTGTTATTGTTGGATTTATCCGTATAATCAGTTAGGGTTAGGGGTTAGTGGTTTTTAATTTGTTCCCATCTTCTGTCTATCACAGCCTCTGCTCTAACCTGTTTGTACAATTCATTATTTCTTACTAGGGCTGCACCTAACATTTATTTTTTTATCGCTTAATCTAATGACTAATTCTTCGATTATTCTAAATATTTTTTTAGAATTCATTTAATTTACCAAAAATAGATATCAAAAATTGTCTCATTATTATTTAAATACCGTATTCAAACGTCTCTTATAAACATATACATAGAACACGATAAAATATGCACTGCAGGGCTTTATTTCAAAACAAACAATGGCCCAGTCTTTACCTGAATCTGTTTTCAGTCCAACATAAAATTTCTCCAAAATTAAAGCAAGAGGTTTTTAAATTCAAGTAAAAGGAATACAGTGCAATTTACACTTAATAATTCAACAAAAAAATACATAATGTCAAAATAAAGGCACCTTCAGGAATTATGCCAAAACATTGTGCAACCTTACGTTTTATTGCCAAACAAAATAATATTTGAAATAAAAATAGTGCAATTTGAGTAACACTGGAAATAACTAACAGGAATAACTGAAGATAGTGAGTTCTTAATCAACTCTCAGTAACACACATAGCCTCTTCTCCTTTTCTATTGGTTTCTAGATGTTCTCTCCACCTCCTCTCCTTCCCTCACCATCCCCTTACAGTCAAATTATTACATTATGAGCAATATTCAACTATTTAAAACGGGAATAGCTTAAACCAACACATTCTGAATTAAATATCAGTAACATTTGCACCCACCTAAGCACAGAAACACAATCTCACTCATTCCTTCCCTGAGATGAGGAAAACATCCATAAGAATATAGTTAGGAATTACAGTGGAGGAATGTGAGCGTCTCAACATACTCTGGAGTCTGGCATGTTGAGATGTTTTGATTTAATATTTTTTGAGTTCGTCTTTCATTGCTCTCAAATTGCTTCGTACTTTTGCTCCATCAGATCTGTAAAGTCGAGCCGAGAGGGAAGTTTATATCCTGGGTGAAATGTCTTGATCATCTCTCTAAAGCCTTGACCCTCCACAATAGCAAAGGGTCTCGTGTCCTTAAAAATCATCTTTAAGCTGTTGTAAGTAAGCACTTCAGCCATCTGAGACGTATATTGGGTTGGGTTATTTTTTGTGGACAAAGTCCTCCAGATTGCGTTGTCTCATCCTGAAAAGCAGAAACCGAAAGCCCATTAGAATAATGATAAAAGTGGAATGCTTTAAAATGTCTAATTTCCACGTCATTGTTGTGATATGATAGACCAGGGGTCCCCAAACTTTTTCCTGTGAGGGCCACATAACTTTACCCTTCTCTGATGGGGGGCCGGGTTCAGTTTGTAACAGAAAAAGTGTGACGATCGCAGGGGTGCCTAAACGTAAAAATGTATTGTTTTCCAGAAAGCCACACATAACCAAATAACCCTTTCCGGATCCTTCACAGAAAAAAAAGCCTGGATATAAATAACACTATTTATGAACTAAATAATAACACTATTAATGAAATAAATAATCACCAAATAACCCTCTCTGGGTTCTTCACAGAAAAAAAAGCCTGGATATAAATAACACTATTTATGAACTAAATAATAATCAAATAACCTTCTCTGGGTTCTTCACAGAAAAAAAGTCCATGGAACATTAACATTGAATGTCAGGTTCTATTCTAGTCACAGCCAGTCTCAAACACTGATGCAGATGTTCATCTGTCAATCTTGATCTCATCGCAGTTTTCAGCAGTTTCATGCGTGAAAAGGTTTGCTCGCAGATATACTTGCTGCCAAAAAGTGTGGACATCTTCATTGCGTGTTTTTTGATGTTTGGGTACGTGTCGTTTGGGAGGGCGGCATAGAAGTCAATGAGACTTTTGGGCTTGAATGCGTCTTTCAGAACATTACAGTTCTGTAACTCAGCCAACTCAAACTGAGAAGAAGGCTGGGCTTCATCAATGTCGGCAACAAAGTGGTTCTGGAAAAGACGGATTTCTTTTGCATTAACATGTAGTTCACGGAATCGCAAACCGAACTCCGTCTTCAGCATTTCCAGTGCTTCCACACACTTTTCAGCTGGAAACGGGACCGCTGGGTTCTCTGCAGAGAGGCTTTGGGTAGCAGGGAGATGGATGAAGTTGTGCTTTTTCACTTGTTCCAAAAGCAGCGCTAGTTTCACCTCCAATGCTTTTATGTGGGAATACATGTCGCAAAGGAGTTTCCCCTGGCCTTGAAGCTGCAAGTTAAAACTATTCAGCATTTCTGTCACGTCTGTTAAAAATGCGAGGTGCCATTTCTATGCTGGGTCGATCTACTCTGGGACTGTTTTGTCTTTTGAATGAAGAAATGCGTTAATTTCGGGTAGCAGCTCCTAAAAACGCCTCAAAACTCTGGCCCGGCTCAACCATCGGACCTCTGTGTAGTACAGCACATCTCCATCCGCAGACCCCAGTTCATACAGGAATTCTTGGAAATGCCTGTGTTTAAGTCCCTTTGCTCTAATGAAGTTTATGCATGACAACACAACCTTCATGGCAGAACCCCACGTCAATACTCTGCAGCACAGTGCTTGCTGGTGAATTAGGCAGTGGACTTGCAGCAGGGCGGTGAGACCCCGTTCTTCCATCTCCCGGTTCATGCGTTACCTATCAGACCCCGTGACACGCCCACCATACTAGGAGCCCCGTCAGTCGTGATACTGGTCAGCTTTGACCAGTCTAGGTCCAACTCTTCCATGGTTTGGCACACGTGGCAGAAAATATCCTCCCCCGTCGTAGTCCCTTTTAGACTTTTGAGGGCTGCCAGCTCCTTGCACATCTCAAAGTTTGCGCTAACTCCACGAATAAAAATGAGCAGCTGTGCTGTGTCCTGCATGTCTGTGCTCTCATCTAGTGCTAATGAAAAAAAGTCAAATTCTTTCGTCTTCTGTTGCAGCTGGGCATATACATTACCCCCGAGTTCTTCAATGCGTCTGGAGATTGTACACGCCGATAGACTCACTGCATTAAAGACATCTTTGTTTTCGGGACACACCTCCTCCGCGACAGCATTGAGACATTTCTTGACAAACTCTCCATCAGTGAAAGGTTTACCGCTGCTTGCTATCAGTTGAGCAACCCGATAGCTGGCCCGAACGGATGACTGGTTCAGCTGAGCTTGGCGTACAAATGTAGTCTGCTGCAAGCTATTATACTTGTCTTTGTGACGGGATTCATAGTGTCGGCGAAGATTGTATTCTTTGAATACCGCCACCGTCTCTTGACAGATGAGACAAACAGCCTTTTCTTTGCATTGAACAAAAAAATAATCGTTTGTCCACTGCTGGTTAAATACCCTTCATTCTGAATCTATTTTTCTCTTACCTAACATTTTCGCCATTATTCCGTTATCTCTTTGACAGAGGAGGGTCTAGGATTTTTTTTCTGGGGGTTGCCAGATAGGGGCACAGACTGCAGAAGGGTGGAATAGAATGTCACGTAACTGACAATATTGCTTTTGGTCAATGCTCTTTTTTTCCCGCTCCTGTGCCACACACCAATGGCAACTTACCACTCTAGCCGGGACACCTTTTCAGCCCCCGTTCTCAGTACAAGTGCACTCAGATCAATGCGCGTGTACACAAATCAGTCCCTGGATACCACACTCATATGACATCACGTTATATGCGTGTACGAAATAGTTACTAACTAATAGTTAATAATGAAAATAGTTCATAGCTAAGGAACATTTTATTGCAAAAGCCCAACTTTATCATTAAATACAAATACACATATAATAAAAAAATTAAAAAAAATGCGTCTCTGGTATTGTTCAGGGGGCCGGGCCAAATGTGGGGGCGGGCCGTATCCGGCACGCGGGCCTTAGTTTGGGGACCACTGGTTTACACAGTTGTCTTTCCGATTAGTTACTACGAAAGGCTTATTCCATCCGTGTGCAAAGGAATTCAATTGCAATCTGAAAGTACGTTCTAATTTGGAATGGAGTGTTTTCATCGAGCACTTTCATTCTGATTAGGCGTTTATTTGGAAGAAAGGGGTCCATTTAAACAAACCTATAAACAGTGTTTTAGATGCGGTTTCTGTTCTGAATGGTGCTGGAGTGAAACCAGTAGGTTTTTGAGAACATCGGGACACCCTCATTGAAGGTTAGATGGATGTTTTTCATGATGACCTTAGAATGATGACCCCATAGAAGTTGAGTTTCGGCAGTAGGCACTACTGTTTTTGGCATTTTCTGAGGATCCCCGCTGTGTTTGATGCAAACCTAAGCGTGCTGTCAAATATTGTGCCTGTGGGCTCCCTATACAGATAGTTGTGATAGTGGTGGTAACTGCTGTGGCCAGTTCTCTCTTTTTATTTGGAGAAAATAACCACCGTTGTCTTTGTCTTGGCTCTTTTCGAGGAGCAACTTAACAATAATTCTCACAAATGTGGAGTCTCTATTTGTACAGCCATCTAATCTGAGCTAGAATAGTCAGTAAAAGTTGAATTCACCTGTGTATAACCCTTTAAAGTTACTCACTAATAAGGAGAGGGAGTCCGGAACAAACTCAGGGTTTGGTGCAGAAAGTTACCATAGTGACTGACTCAGTTTAATTTACTCCACTTTCCGGAACAGACAATGGTGGACCTTTTTTAAAATGTTACTTGCTATTTTAATTTTTGATTCTTCTTCAGGGGATCAATTTCTTTCCTCTTGCTGCAAAGACCTAAATAGTTTTGCTACAACTAAGGGTGTTTGTGAAGTGGGTTTTTAAAGATAAATCTTTTCCATTAAATGTTGAAGATACAAGTGTATAAATTCAGAACCACACACAGGATCAGAGGTACAGTCTTGCACACAGTATATCAGTCACTGTACAACTTATGTTGGAAAAGGGAAAGCTAGCAGGAAGCTGATTCAACCCATACAATGCCACATGAAATATGTATACTGTTGATAAGAATAACATTTTGACTGCAGTCATTTTTGAATAACAATAGAATTAAACGGTTCCGAAGTCACATCAAAACACATGCATTTTAGCCAAAATAACCAGACAACTTTAATTAAGTTGATAAGATAAGTTTAATTTTTCCCTGAAGGGCCCTGAATAATTTTGGGGATTTAAGAAAAGGAGATATTCCAGTTAAACAGTACATAAATGTGATATTCACAGGGATAAAAATAAAATCCAGTAAAGAATTTTGTGCTTAATGTGGTGGCCTTATCTTTTAAATGTAAAAAAGGAGCCTGTTTTTTTTTTTACGATCTTGAAAGAGGATACAAAAGTACTGCTATATTTCAACTTAAGAATTCTGATTTCTTGCCTATGTACTGCTTTATCTGCATGATTAACTTTGGTGTGTGTATAACAGGTCCGTGTAATTAATCGTGACAAAAATTGCAATTTCGATGCACATGTTTATTCAATCTTATAAAACATTAAATAAAAATATGTCTGACAGACCGAGGCTAGTCACAGTAATATGTGGCCTGACAATGGCTCTGAAAAACTGATAGCGGCGCTTCCCAAACATCGACTCTTCTTTGGCGGTCTGCCAAGGTAAATTTTGACCTGCCCAGGTAGACCACATCCGAATTTACCTTTTTTTCGAGTAATGCGAGTAGTTGTCATTACATAAAGCAAACTAGTCTTGCATAGCCAGAGGAAATGCACGCGGACCTTTGGACCAACGGCCACAGAGTCCACAGTTTAATATTATTCTACTCTCCCTGAAAGCTAGCGTTCACTTTAGCTTATAAAGAGGCTTTCAGTGGCAGTCTGAACGTTTATGCCTCCCAACAATTTGGAAAGATAAAAAAATATATTTGTAACATGATTTAATGGGGATTGTCATATACATGCTAACAGAATTAGCATTGGTTATGTGACCATTATCAAACAATAAACATTATGTACAAATAAACTATGTCCCTTAACAATATATTTGTCATTTAAACACTAAAGGAAAGTGTTTGTTAATTAGAAGCTGCCCTGAATATTTTTTTTGATGATAAAGAGAGGCAAACTAAGGAGCTCCCAGATTGCCTTGAGAAAAAAATAATTATAAACTTATGTGAATAAGATTAATTAGTTTTAATAAATGTGTCTTTTAACAAAACCATCATAGAACATATAATGGACTGAACAGGGCTAAAATAAGAGCACTGAAAATAGACTGCTTAGCAACAGGAAACACAAGTATGTGCTTATACCATAAACAATAATATGAAAAAGGTTAGAGCCAGCTTTCGCCCACTTCTATGGGATCGTCATCAGTAGGAATAATTTGTTGCGCATACTGAAGAACACACACTAGTTTACAGAGAATAAGCCTGCTTTTGAAATGCTGAATTTATTTTGTGCTAATAAGATGCACCTTAAGCGCACAAGTTTATTGAGTTGCAATAAATAGAGTAAGTGATAAACTTTTGTTTGACTAGATTATCAGTGAACCCATCTGTCACACGCTGTGCTGCACCAGCCACCACTGCGAGTACATTCTCAACCAGTTGGAAACATTGAATAGCATAAGAGTGTTGCTGAAGTTACAGACGAATGAGAGAATTCATTCATGTTGCCCAAATCTGTGCACGTTTATGAACCCGAGCGCACGGGTTGTAAATGTGTGAGAACAGTTATTGAATTTGTGTCCACTGTTTGCTATAAGTATAAGTCTGCGGTTTGCTGTAGTGTAAGCACTTGGTTACTAAACCAAGTGCAAAGACTTGGTTTGGATGGCATGAAATTTCACGTCATCCAGAATCACAAACCCCACAGTAAAGAGCTGGAATGCTCTCAAGAAATTTTCCCCAAAATAAGTTTGCATACAAATATGGACGTCAATATCTGATCATACCACTGTCCTAATTATGTAACTTTATTTGGGTTGGCAATGAAGCTGCACAGACACGATCTACACACTACCAAATAAATGCTGAATTCTTTCAAAAAGCAAAGGAGTAAGTTTGTGGTGAAACGGTTAACTGTGTAAATGTAATATTGTATCAATCAAATTAGCAACCAAACAGTCACTTGGGAATAATACTGTGCCCTGTGTAGTGCTGTAGTGTTGCTATACTGATCCAGACTTCAACAGCATTTCCAGTGTAGCCCGAAATCCCAATGGGCAGATCAGGGAGTACTGTTGCATATTTGGCATTCCAAAGGCAAGGGGATTCGGTTTAAGTAGGATCAGTATATATAATATCTCCACTCATAAGCAGGTACATTCTGTACATGATCAGGGCAAGGAAAGTACTGTTCTTGTTGGATTTAACATCACAATATTGAAGTCGGAGTGCCTGTTGAGGCAAAAGAATCAAGTTCTGTTGCTACAATCATATGCAACTCACTGCACCCATGGAAACAAACAATTACCTGTAACTGTTGATTGTGTCAACCCAAGCCATTTGCACAGCAATAACTGCTGGTAACTTGAAGCACAAGATTACTCTATTGTTATTAGTCGGCTAGGTTATGTTGTATATGGTAAGTTTTATAATCCCAATACTCTTTTCAATATAAATAAAAAATCAAGTCGTAAATTGTGATTACAGATATATTTTTGTATTCTTGGCATTTGTTGTCATTGACATAATACTGCCTATACTGGGTGCCTGTTAGCTACCTTCAGTCAGTTTGTTTTACTTGTTAAGGTTTGTTTCTAATCAGAATCTGAAATAATGGTCCAATAAATAACAGTAAAATGAATAGTGAAAACAGAAATTAAGCATTGGCAATGAATGAACCAACAAAGAAAAGCCAGGAAACAGGTAAGAAATTGAGGGCATAAGATTGTCTGCTAAATAAAAACCTTAAAAAATGAGCGGTTGAATATATGATATGGGTTGCTGATTCTGGGAACCTGCAGATCATTGGGCAGGGAGTCCCACAACTGAGACTAAAATACGAAAATACAAATGCGTGGTCATCGTTCACCTTGAGCAAGGCTCCAGCCACAAGAACATACAGGGGATGACTTGAGACTGTGTCCTAACTCATAGGGGTGCAGAAGTTCAACATTGAAGGTAGTTAAACCACAAAGTGATTTGAAAGTACACAGTAACATTTTAAAATCAATTCAGAAATGATCTTGTAACCAGTGAAGATATGCTCAATTGGGGTTCATATGATCTTGTAGTCTAGTATTAAAAGCAGAGCAGCTGCATTTCTATTAAGCATGAAGGAATGAAAGTGTGGATGATCCAGTCAAGATCAGTCCAAGAGAATAAAGTCCTGGATGTTGACATTTTCCTCAGTTGACTTAAATATGAACAAATAACTTTGGTTATTTGTATTTTGATAGAGAAGTCATAAAAGGTGTGTGAGATTGTAGAAACAATCAGCTGTCCCACACAGTTCTTGGATTTCCTATATTTTGCACGACAGGCCACAACACTGCAAGAATCTCTCTAAATTAGCTAATCCTTTAGATATGGTTCATGAAATATGGCAGGAAAAGCACCATGGAACAATGTACAACAATAAAAATCGGAGCTATATCAAATAAAAGTTGTTGAAGGCGATCTGTTTGTCACAAATTTGATAGTGTTGAAGTAATTACGACTTATGATAGCATAGATATGGAATTTAAGGCTAATTAACATTTTTTTCCACAGCGCACACTGAAAGAGGACACAGTAGCCATCATAACCAATTTAAGAATAATCCCTGTAGGGCAAAAACACCACCTTGATGTCAGTGTCTGAACACTTTTTGATAGTGCTCAATCTGCGAGTAAACTTATTGTTAACTTTTTTTATATTGATATTATAACAGTGTGTCGTAATCATTATATCAAAGCAATGAACATGCACGTATAAATGTCAGGGTTGTTTTTTGTGAAAAAAAATGAAATTCAAGTCATCTAGGGCAGTTACAGTTTAGTACTGGCATATAACATTAGTCAGAGTAGACACAATAGGTGGGTTTACATGGACAGCCTAACTCCGATCAGAGTCGTAAAAAACGTGTAGTCGGAAAGAAAATGCTGCATGTAAACACCCCTTTCTGAATGGAAAGAACATTTCCAATTTAGAATTCATTCCTTTGCAAGGAGGTAATCAAAATCCTTTCGGAAAGCCTTTCCGATTGCCAGTCACTAAATGTAATTTTAACATAAGTGACGGTTAGATGGCCTAAAAGTCACTACCGCGCATGACCCCTTGGTCGTATTCCTCTTCTGGGCGCTTGTTGCCGGTCGGCACCCAGCTCCCCTTGGCATTATCGCCACCTTATGAACGAGAGTGTGGATCGTCTGTGCATGTCTGAAAGCGTCTCCGATTAGGTGAGTCGATGCATGTAAACGCCAGGTCTGAAAAGATCACAAGTCATGTAAACAGGGGACCGATATTGTAATTCGCAAAGGTTTAATTTGGAAAAGAGAAAAGTGTCCCATGTAAACCCACCTAATGAAACATGTATATTTTTATAGTATAGTACACACACTCTGTTCTACTGCTACATTTGGTTTATCTTTATTCTGTTTTTAGACAGAAGGATATACATGTAAAATGTACGTAGTTTACAAATAGTTGATCTTCTTAAAACGTGGTTATTCTGTATGCCTGCCTTACATAAGAGAAACTCTGTTATCTCTCTTTCTCTTTCTTTCTTTCTGTCTGTTATATGCTGTTGATTCCACCAATGTTTCACTGTGTTAATAAATCCGTTCCTCCAATTGACAAGTTGTCAGACTGCATCCATCAATTTATAGAGGCAACCTTAAGTTCATACTTCACTATAATTATACACAAAACACACTTGATATCCCCAAAAAGTCGGGGATATTATGGAATCATCATGGTTTTGTCCACAGCATTTCCTTCGTGTTTGCCTGTTAACTGTATTTACTCTTTACTCCACTGATCATTGCATTGATAATTCTCAAATTTTGTACCAACATAGACTTTAGTGTGAGGAAGAACTGGATTGTTTTGGGGAAAGATTGATTGCCACTTTTGCGACACAAGGGGGAGCTTTATCCAAATATTTTTGGACCATTATTTCGTAGCCGTTGGGTACAATATAAATATCAAGCATGCCATCACTGTTACGCTTTTAGTTATTCAGGGTCATATTTTCTTACTAGCACAGCCGGTAGGCAGATAAGGGACTAATGAGTCTAGCAGACTAGACTTAAATATTCATGAAGCCCCACTAGTGTCACAAACCATGTACACAGATTGGTAAACGGGAGTGCACAGAAATACGCTACCTCTATTCCTGTTTCTCTGGAGATCCTTGGAGGCCTGTACTTAATGTTGACATTTAGGTGGGGGGGGACTGTATAAATTTGTGGTATTGCATTGTGGGTCTCATCTGGCAAAACGCTCCCTGCAATGCTTATATTTTTGACTTTCATGTTTTCTCTGAATCCCAAAAAGGTCCACAACTCAGAGGTAGCAGAGGTAGTTGATGATAATAACAATTCTTACTTTATGTTCATGTTATTATACACTGTACATACATACATACATACATACATACATACATGCATGCATGCATGCATGCATACTGGACAACATTGTGAAATTAATTCTCTGCATTTGACCCATCCCTGAGTGAGCAGTGACCCCTCTTAATTCCTTGGGGAGCTGGGGAGTTTAGGGTCTTGCTCAAAGACCCCACAGAAGGTACAGTCAAGAGCTGGGATTGAACCCCGATTTTGCAGATTTTGCGACAACCGCTGCACTCACTGAACAAAAGCCTCCACATTTCATTGGAAAATAAATACCAAGTATGGGGGGGTATGCAGAAGAAATAAGTACATACATAAGAGAACCAGTAAATGTCAAGAAAAATACAAATTGCAAAGAAAAAAGTCAAACTGATATCTATTTTTAGGACATTAGAAAAAAATGAGAAATATGTCTGTCTAAGACTGCTTTTCCCAATTCTAATGAGGTAAGCATACCTTTAACTATGTTTTCAGACATCTCTATACAGTATGTCATCTTATCAATTGCAGATCTCTCATACAACATACGTTTTAAGCAAATTTACGCTCACAAAACTCAACACTGAGAGTACTATGATAAAATTTATTTTGAAATGAAATTTGTATTCGGTCTATCAAATAATTTTCCTGGTGTGTTTCCAGGTGAATTGAAATTGGTTGTTTTTCTTAAATCTTCGATACATCTTGGATTCGCTCTATCTTCATTGATCATAACAAACTCAGATTCACATTTGGCATGAATAGAACGGAACATTTTTGTAGCTGCACTTGCAGATTATTGACTAGTGAAAAAGGAAAAATAACCAATGATTCCCAAACTTTGCAGTCATTCCGCACTCTGGAGGAGAATATATATTTTTTAGCCCCACTTCTTCCCCATCGCCCCAACAAAACGGTACCAAATAGTCCAAGTTTAAAATTTATGTAAATAACATCAAAGTATGAAACATGTAATAACTTCAAAAAAAACGCTCACGAAAATAATATAAAAATTAGGTGCAATTGCATTTTCACTTTGCATTTAATAACATCAAGAATTCATGCATATTTATTTACTTTTGTTTAGTGGTTTGTGCAGATGTCTGACTATGTAATAGTTTTAAATTAAGCATCACATGAGAGTCCTATATGTTCCGACCAACAGGCATTTTTATGCAATCTAGCTTATTACTGTTTTTTATTAATTACTAATACATTTTCAATACATATTAAAAAAAAAAAAAAAAAGTGTATTGTGGCAATCTCTTTTTATATTGTTTATATTGTCCCCCCTTAGGCCCAGGGCCATGGTCACCCTATTAAAAACTCCTAGGACTGCCCCTGCCCAATTACTTTAATAATAATAATAATACATTTAATTGTGGAGTTATCTACAACCAAATCACTAATGATAATCAGTGTTATAATAATATTTCTGCTCACATGATCATGAATGAAACTGTTTAATTATATCCAATATTATTTGCTAGTTGGTAAAAGAAATTGAATAGTGTCGCGCTGTGGATCACAGCCCAACAACCGAAATAAGACTGCATCAATGTACAAATAAGTGTGCATGATCCCCTGCTAAGAACCTGACTTGGCATTTCCCTGACGTGTCCGAGCCCCAACATGTCCTGATGCAACCAGGCTTGCCCGCTTCGTTGACCCACACATTGAAATTATGATTGGCTTGACGTGTAGCATGAGCGATAGAAAATTAAACAGCATGTGACTTTTGAGATTTTTGTAATTGATGTCGCTCAAAGCTACATCCACCATTGTGTATGATATTAATTGTCTATCAAGAAAGTCATGTATTAATTAACCCTTTAATGTCCTGCTCAACTGTTTGGTTGAGCACATTTTGTGTCATTATTTCTCATTGAAAAATGGGCGACACTTACTTTTAACCTTTTAACTTTTATAATATAACCCAGTGACAGCATCTATGTTCTAAATAGTAAGGGTCCAAAGATGGAGGACCACAGGTCAAAGGTGCTACCAAGAAGGAAGCATTAACTTTGGCTATTGTGAAAGTTGTATTTGATAATTAGGTTCTTTTTGGCATATCAAGCGAGTGAGGACTCACTGAACAGATTTGCGTATCATGTTACAACCAAACCAAAAGCCTAATAAGTGTTGTATTTTTTTCTAGCAATGTGCCAGCACCTTTTTTTTTTTGTTTTTTTTAAAGAGGTTTTGCCTCACAGGATGGCAAAAGAATCCAAAATGATTGTTTGACTTAGTAGCATGTTGCTAACAGGATGGCATAAAATAATCCAGACAGATCGTTTTTGTCTTGTTACCATGTTGCTATTTACCATATAACCTATTTTCTGCCTTTGGAGCTTTGTAACAACTTTATTGACAATTGTCAATAGCGACAACGGGCTGCAACAGCGTTCCACAGTGTGTGCAGTCAGGTTGTGTGCAAGGATCTGACTGTGAAATGTGAGCACAGTAATCTTGAGCTCCGCAAACATTTGATTTGTAAAGCGTGAGTTGTAATAGAAAAGCCACGACTCTAAAGTCGTACAGTGTTATCCGAGCTTTAAGGACTAGCTCAATATTTTTATTCGGGGTCTGAGAAGATTCCAGACTTAAAAAAAAGGTGTAGAGTAGCTGATTTCAGGAACTTTTATACAACAATAAGGTTCCAGGCATATTGAGTCCTCTGGTAGAGTGGATGTCTACAGAGATACAATTTTAATGTTCTTATGGGAACACAAACCCACATTCTACAGATTAGAAAGTATGTTGTCATTAGTTCTGCAGCTTTGCCTATGTGTTGGAAAGCCATTCCAAAGCTTCTGGCACATTTGTAATAGTATTGATGTTCCTCTGTTCTCTATATTGTAGGCATCTGCTAAATGTTGTTGGTTATGTTATGCAGGATTACATTCCGCTATCTGCATTAAGATAAATTAAATATTGGAAGAGCCACCTTTGGATTATACAATGACTTTGTAAGGTACATGTGTGTACATTACAAAGTATATACCAGCTGGCGCTCAGTTTTTTGTTGCCCGCCTAACTCAAAGGCCTGTTTGTCTTTGTATGAACGATTACATCTTTGTTGGGAATTCTGATGCAAACTATTGTCTTTTGTCAGCCACTACTTTGCTGCACTTATACTGCAGGCAATTCACACAGTGCAGACGTAACAGTGGAATGACCCATTCACATGATAAAAGCAGTGATTACTAGATGTTATTCGTGAAGCAAGTAAAGGTTTGATTATAATTTAATTTAGATTAGCTGAATTTATTGAAGTATATTTGAATGGCTCTATTATGTCGGCAGCCTACATTTTAAGGGTCATCCACTGCCAGTTCATTTTAGAAAGCAGAAACAAATTCTATGACTTTAGGTCTAAGTTTAGGTCTAAAATATTTTACTGACATTCACTCCGTGTAATTTTTGTGGTTACACCCATTGTTGCTGACCTTTAGCATTTATTCTCCCTGACAGGGGCATTCTTTTATTTATTTTTTAGATTTGAATGATTGTTGAATGTTGTATTTTCAGTAACTTTGTGCTGAATTGAACATTAGTGAAAAACTTTTTCGTAAAGAAGTTGTTCATGTTTTGTTTTTTTATGTCTCATGTTGAGTCCTTTGTTAAAATAAATATTGTGACTTGTCACAATTTAGTTCTGTTTGTCCGATCTTGGTGTAAAATTTAAACTGGTATTGACATGTACATCTGTCTGGCCCACAAACCAAACATCAGGGTAGACATTAAAGCTACCTTTACCACCCTGGAGAGACAACTCAGACATTTATATATTTACAAACCAGAGTCCAGTGTCTATGTTGAATCAATCTGCCTCTTTCGTTTTAATACTGGATGGATATTACACCACAGACCACAACTGTTCAATTTGTTTCACGTTTTTGATCTGCTGAATCACTACGAACAACGTAATAACAAGTTTGTGACGTAAATGATGTTAGTAAAGACTCATTAGAGTGTTACATAGATTGAGGTGATGTAGGGTGACACAGAAATTTCCAGGAAAAGGGGTTCATACGCAGGCTTTAGGTTTTCAAAGCATCTGCAATGTAGCCAAGGGAAAAAAATCTACAATCTTTGTATAGTATAGTTATTTTTGTGCTGAGTGGGAGGGCCAAGTTAGTGCTTGAACCCTGGTTAAAAATACATGTACGTACACGCTGCACCTGGACTACAAACAGTGATATAGACTACATGGATGTTACCGTGCTTGGTTAGCATTTTAATGAGAACATCCAAGGATTGAGTATGGTTGTTGACTTTGTGGTCCTGCAGGATATTGGCGATCACTGAGTCATAGAAAAACATGAAAGTTGCAAAAGTAAATGTGAAAACACTACACAGGGACAAAGCAATGTTGTTACAAAGTTCCATGGCTTTTCTTTGCATTTATGTTTCAGTGTGGTCAGTTTGATTAGTGCAAGACAGTGTTAGACAATGGGTCTTACATCCAAAATGTAACTGGTAAAGCTTCAATTTATTATTTCAATACAGGTAGCGAACTACTCCCTGTTATTTCTGAATGTCCATTGCAATGTACTGTATTCTGTATGAGCCATGGTGGCTCAGTTGATAGAGTGGTTGTCCACTTATCTGAAGGTCAATGGTTTGAACTGCGGTCCAATTGTCGAAATGTCATTGAGCAAGATACTGAACCCAAAGTTGCTCCCAATGGCTGTTCCATTGCTGTGTTAATGATGGCGTGAATGGTTACCGCCCCTGATAAGCTGCCTCTATCATCACTGTGTTGTTGTGAAAGTTTGTGTGAATGCTGACTCGTGTTGTAAAAGCGCTTTGAGTAGTAAAGCAGACTAAAAAAGCACTATATAAATACAGTCCATTTACCATCTGAATAGATGGTATGCACCTAACATAACATTTTCTTTCCTCTCCACTTTCTCTTTAGCCTGGGTCGGGGCCCTGGCCATGGGCATGATCTTCTTCTGTTCTCCTGTGGTCAGCATGTTCACAGACCGCTTTGGCTGTAGAAAGACTGCAGTCAGTGGGGCAGCAATAGCGTTTATAGGGCTCCTCAGTACATCCTTTGCAAAGTAAGTTATGTTTCAGTTATTAACGGTATCACTTGTTTAGCCGGTATTTGCTCCTCTGTGTATGACCTTTAAAAGTTTGTTTTATTTCTATTTTTAACATGAACACTTGATGCTTGAGGAAACAAAAGAAAATAATCATCCACTACATACCGCTAAACATTACAACAGTATTTCTCAATCCAGAATCTCAAAAGGTGATTGCCACATATTGCTGAAACTTTAATTTTTGAATTTTGGTTTACATTATTTTAATCAAGCATAGTGTATTCCCATTATATATTTTAAAATAGAAAACAGAATACCCTTTGGAGATTTTCTTCTTATGAGTTGTGCAATAAATTACTGTATTCACAGCTAGACTTTAAGTGTAGATTTACACTTTCTTTGGGAACCCTTGTCCCATGCTACTTAATTTTGCTCACAGCCACAGATAACAAAACAGAAAGCTTTAATGTATTATTATTATTATTAACAGAGAGTAAACAAAATGAAAGCTTTTCTAAAGATGTGGGAAGATATTCAAAGGGTAAACAATGATCTGATATGAGCAGATTGAATAATATAACATTTGATGTTACACTTTAAGATTAAACTTTATTTATAGCTTGTTGTGAAGCACTTGCAGATAGTCAACATATCCATTAATGTGTTAACCAATTAGTTTTTTATGTTAAAATGTTTACATGAATCAAGTTACAGCACAGCAAATAGTCAAGTAACAACAAAATAATTACTCTTTCTATATTTGTTCCCTTTTGCAGTTCCTTAAGCCTCCGCTATTTTACATATGGCATATTGTTTGGCTGTGGCTCATCCTTCGCCTTCCAGCCCTCGTTGGTCATCCTTGGCCACTACTTCCGCCAGCGTCTGGGCCTTGCCAATGGTGTGGTGACGGCCGGTGCCAGCCTCTTCTCAATAGGGCTTCCTGTTTTACTCCAAAAGGTGGTGGAACCGTTGGGCCTCAGCAGAACCTTTCAGATTCTCAGCCTCTTTATGCTGGTCCAGACCCTGCTGGCAATGGTATTCAAACCATTGCTGCCTACTGGAGGAGGCATGGGACCACCAGGTATGGCTCCTGGCCCTGCCGATCCTCAAACCCAGCCAGGCGACACTCCACAGGGCAGGAGCCGATGGAGCGGGTTTCTGGGTAGAGTCAGGAAATACTTCAACATGCGTGTTTTTCACATCGTGACATACCGGGTGTGGGCGTTTGGAGTAGCAACAGCTGTATTTGGCTACTTTGTGCCATATGTTCATCTGGTAAGAAAATATAATGGGCATGTTTTAAGAACAAAATTATACATTTGCCCTGTTAAGACCTGGTTTTAAAATGCGTTTTGGGCGATTTGATAACAAGCAGACAGGGAGACATCGCCATTTACACTCGTGTCTATCATACGTCTTTGAATGTGTGCAGTTGACAACTTGTGTTTGGATTTTGTTGCTGCCTATGTCGCTTCCGCTACGTAGTCAATTAGTTATCACGTCAGTCAATCACCAAATTTTTTGTGGCTAGCTAGCAAAAGCTACCAAACAACTAATAATATATTAACGTATTTATATGTAATATATAAGACTGATATATATGTACCGACTATTCAAACTGTTTAAACTGACAGGACAAAGTAAATTGCGAATTCTGCGCGTCTCAAGTCTTTGTGGTTCTGTGAAAACAACCACCACGTCCAGCACAGATAACGTACTTTCCCATTACGTCCTTGTTGGAGACTCATCAGGACAACTGAATATTTACACTACAAAAAACATGTGTCCAAGACCAACTCGGCAAGTGGTTTAACTTGTATTTACACTCCTATTTAGTGAAGAGTCTCACTGTCCACTTGCGGGCCTATCGCCCAAAACGTATTTTAAAACCAAGTGTAAACAGGGTCATTGTAATGCCTTCACTTGTCCAAATATGAATTCAAAACTGTACAAATGTTTAGCATTTGAAAAAAAAGTACTTGGTCTGATGTAATGAGGTCATACAAACAGCTTTATGGTGGTTGATGGATAAGAGTTTTATAACAAGGGGCTTCATCGTATCAAAATGCGTCAATTTGGCCGATATTTGTACAAACCAGTAACATCACTGTATAGTTATTGGAACATGGTCAAACTGACAAATCCTCCTACGTAGCAGGGAAATGGCAACCTGCTACAAATGAACCACATATTTTAAAAACGTATGAACTCTCTTGCCTAATGTTAAGTTTATTTGATCTCCGGAGATAACCATTTGACTTGTTTTGCTTTTGTTTTGGCTTTTTCATGATTGTTATCTGAAGGAATAACTCGTTCACTATAGCTCATTTAGCAGAATGCAAAGTTCTTTAAGTGGTAAGTCTGTTAATTTGCTGGTTTGTTGTTGTTTTTTTACCACCAGCAACAACAAACTGGATGTTAGTGGTTTATAAGCTACAGAAATGATATATTTTCTTTTTGTTTTCTTCTAAGTATGGAAAAGGGTATACAGATAAACCGTTTAACAACAAAAAACCCACAAACAAATAGTAAACCAAATTTATAATGAAGATGTAAAGCCTGTGCTCTCTGTTCCAATTCTATTCTGAAAGACGTAAAAAATGTTGATAAATTTGAGGTCTGTCCGTTATCAAGTAAGTCATAGCTTCCATATGGATGATTTATATTATACCTTGTAATGAGTTTGAGAGTGTGGGAGGTTTGTTGGACATGCCCTGAAGTAGGATGCACCTTCTAGCACCATATAAAAGAACATCAAATAGTTATAACATGGATGATTAAAGTTTTGGTTCTGATCATAATCCAATAATACAAGATTGATATTTATTTTAAAGACTTTTATCAAACATCTCACAAATTTCTGTTTAATTATTTTTACTTTCCTGTGATAGGTGTGATCTGGAGCCTATGGATAATTTTGAACTGCAGCTTCTTGAGTCTGGTAAAAATTATCATTAAAGCTTAACCAAACATGTCTTCAGTCATCAGCTGAGGTCATTACTTACCATCAGCTTCCTATAGCAATTGAATATGACCTGTGTGCTCTGCTGAAGGATAGATTCTTGACTGACATTTTAAGATCTGGTAGTTAAACTTTGAGGCTTAGAATATAAGAACACGACTTCCTACAGCAGAGCATGAAAACCCACCTGGGTCTAACCATACTTTTGACAAAGCTACAGAACTGCAGGTACTAAAATAATCAATAAAGACAGAAATGTTTTTGCTTTGGGGTCAATCCCTCAAACTAGACAGACACCCCTTATTGCATCTGCCAAGAGCTCTATGGTGCTTTTAGATTTAGAAGTTAGACTCAAGAGGTAAGATTGTTCACCATTGACAAGTGCCTTACGCAATTGAAAATGTAGGGAACATCCAACAGTTTTTCTAAGTTCTCCAAGTAAAGATCATTGGAAGAATTGCATAGATAGAGCAATCGTAATTGTGACTTGCCTTTCTTAAAAATCAAAGGAATGTATCCATCATCCTGCCTGATAGATGAACAATCAGTTCAAGCAGGGAGTCGAGTAGCAAATTTTGAATTTAGAGTTGAGCCATTGTTGGGGGCCTTGCTGTTTTGAAGTTCATTAATGTTTTTGTAACTTCCTTTCACGAAGTAGGTCTGTTTAAAGAATCTCTCTGGATCTGAGAAGCTTGAGTTAAATTAACGATCAACTAGACTGTCTCCATCTGGTCCTCAATGTGAGACCCAGTTTTAGACTTGTGTGAAGATTCATAAAACACCTTAGCTCTTTAAGATACACAGGTACCTGACCCTTAAATGCTCTGAACGTGAGCAGAAGAACTTTCAATTCGATTCTAGTTTTTCCAGGGAGCCAAAGCAGGGACCTAATATGGGAGAGATATTAGGTCTCTCCCATTTACTTGCTCTTTTACTTGTTCTGGTCAACACATATTCACCAGCATTATGGATGAAATGGAACATCTTCAGATACTTATTAGGACAACCTGATAGTTCACCCTTGAAGTTATAAATGCATGGACTAACATGTTATTGAACTTTTTGAGACAGACTATCCCTTATTCTGAAAATAGTATACAGATGAAAGAATTCATTCCTAGAAATCAGCGGCACGGGGGCGCAGTGGTTAGAGCTGCTGCCTCACAGCAAGAAGGTACCGGGTTCGAATCCACGTTTGCCAGGCTTTTATTGCGGAATTTGCATGTTCTCAATGTTACGAGATTCTTGATAATGTAAGTGAAACCTTCGAGTTTAGTGGGACTTCATTTTCTGTCTAGTTTTTGTGTTATTTGTTTAAGGTTTTGGGTCCTTTTGTTATAACATGGAGCTACTCTCCTGTGTTATATACTTTTGTTTTTAAGGAGGTGATAGCAATACTCTTAATGAGCCTCTAACACTTTCAACAAAGTGATCAATTTTGGAGGGACTTAATTTAATGCCAGATTACCTTGTTAAATTGATACAAGCTACTGAACGAGGAGCTAATGAAATTGCTTCTTTAAATTTTACTATAGTTTCGTCAGATATATTTCTGGAGTAGAGTAATTCTTCTAACTGCAAATAATTGAATAGGGAAAATTCAGAAGTTATGAAATAATGTTTGCATAAAAGTAGATTTCTTTGGAAGACGATTAACTATTCAATACCAATACCATATGTTAGGACTAGATCCAGAGATTCTTCTGAAAGGCTGATGAGAACACATGCTTTGAATTGACAGACCACACAATGACATAATTGTTATTGTCACTGAGCATGCATGAAAGGTGTGACTGACAGGGTGGTTTAAGAAGTAACCTACATTTCTTAAAACCACCTTACTCTTACTGTGTAAGAGCAAAGACCTTATGACAGAACTAGCACTCAAGCTTAATTTTGTTGTCGCTGACATTGGTGTCCTGCCACCCTCTAGAGCTTCGATAAGCAGAAAAAGATATTGTTATACCACGGCATCATAACATATACCCTAACATATTATTAGAAATAGCTGAGAAAATTAGAAATTTTGATGCTTAGGTTTACATTTCACATAATGACTAAAATAACACTGGCGGTCATTTTACATTTCATTTTTCTACAATTATTAGAAATCCATTATTTTTAGATCATTGTTTCTGGGAATTTGCATATGATTTTTGGCCAACATTGGTGTGAGATAGTGATGGGTGAACATGAATTGTAACTCTGCAGTGTGGAGCTGTGAATTTGATCTCCCTCAATCCAGATGTCGGATGTTCCAGCGCCGACCTCCCTCTGTCAGAACTGTTGTTTCAGGCCCAAGCCCAGATGTAAACACAGCCCCGGTCTTTGTATTGCTTGACCACCTCAGGAAACCTCTCCTGTATGGCCTCTCTGTATCCCTAAACATGCCTATCCTATGGCCATTGATGAATGTAGAGCCCTTCAAAGCAGAGCAAATATAACACTAGGACCAGTCTGTTCAGGAAAGACATCAGAGGGAAGTTTAATGTTTTAAATCTGATTTTGCAGTCATTTTCTAGGTGAGTGGGTGGGTTTGACGTATATGCATTGGGTCTTCCTGTCCTACTGTTCCAGAGGTTTGCAGATTAAGATGTTTATTATTGTAAGACATTGGCTTCAGGTTATGGATAAAAAATTTCGACAGTCCAAAAACACACTCCGTGCCGAGTTCATTGACCTTTTGGGGATGGAACACAAAAACATGTAAAAGTTCACCAGCTGGTTGCGTGATATCTTTGTTTGCTCACTCATTATTGGTAGCTTCAAGTGAGTTTCTTATGCATTACCACAGCCAAAGCTCACATAGCTTGTCTCTTCTCTCTGTGTCCTAGATCAATTTCGTGAAGAAGCAGTTCAATGATTCCCAAAAGGAATGGGTGCTTCTAGTTTGCATAGGAGCATCATCTGGGGTAGGACGCCTTGCTTTTGGCAAGATTGGCGACCTCATTCCTGGTCTTAAAAAGATTTACATGCAGGTGAGTTAATTTATGAAAGGATAAAATGTGGGTAGTATACTTTTTCTTTAGTGTCTTGCATTCTATTTCTATGATCAGGTAGCGGGATTGACCAATTTATTTAATAACTTGTGGTGCCAGTCAGAGTCATGCCTGAAAAATAATAATGAGAAGAGAAAATACTTAAAATGGCACTTCAGATTTCCAGATCTAAACCGTGACTTGTTTCTGCTCTTGCAGCAAACAAATTAAATATATATTCAATACTCTTGCCTTCCCACCCACCCACCCACCCAAACAAAAACAAAAAAAGTCAGAAAATTGTGACGTCTGTCGAAATGAACTCAGCTAAGGATTGGAAGGGGACTAATCCATCGGAGGATGTAACTGGCGTGGATTCCCCCTCACTGGACTCAATCATTGGACTAGGAGTTGAGAAAGTACTTGGAAAAACTCAGTCAGCTAAGTGCAATAGTGACAAACTATTCATTTTTGGGCATGAATCTGTATGCTGCTCCAAATCTGTCAGAACCTTATATTCCTCTGTACGTCACATCTCCCAACGGTGCAGCTGGTCGGTCCGGCTTAACATCGCAATGGCCTGTGGAAATTGAGGGGCCATCTGACACTGTGCCAAGACTTAAAGCAGCTCTGGAGGACCAATTTAACACACTCATCGAGACTCAAATAGTCACAAAGTGCAGATCCAAAACGCAATAACAACTCTATTAAATGTTAATGCAGTTTATCAGCAATGCTACAGACAGCTGTTGAATAACAATCTATTTTTCTGAGAAATCAGTTTTCAAGAAACCTTGAACTGGAATTTAACACATCATCATACAGAGTTCCTTCAGCATATCAAAGAGTTCACGACCCCTGTGGTATATTTAGTTGATCAGTTGCATGATGATAAGGTAAAAACTGTCTGAAAATATGTATTCCATGTTTCAAAAAATGGAATCGAAGAGACACAAACTGAATGTTCCAGCATTTGCGACAGGCCCAGTTCATGCTTTTCCCAAATCCTGATCAGCTGGAGAAAGCACAATGTTAGGGAAATACAAACAATCAATCCCTTTGCCCCACTGTCATTTTGAGTTCTTTTCTGGTGTTATTTCTTGAGAAATATGTCAGAGCCATTCTGAGGTTGCAAGATAAACTGGCACTAACAAAGATTATGACCATGGTCAATGATCTCATATGAATAAACCTGTCGAAATCTAATTTACAAGATTCTGGGATGAGACTTAAACCTGAGCGTGCTGGGATCTTCTGTTATAACAGATGTCTGTAATAAATCCATGTATTTACAGAAAAAAACAGAGAATCTTCGAGTTAATTCCTTTTCTTCAAATTATCAGAAGATAAGATTTTTCTTTACGCTCAGAGATAGTGCTTACTGTCTAAAGTGATAGAATTTAAGTCTGGAGTTTACCCTCACTCAACATCCTCCAGTTGTTCTAGAGGGAAGACTACAGTTGATGGGGAAAATGCAATGTCAAGCTTCAGTTTCCACCCCTTGAAAAATGGAGGATGAACGAGCCCCCTAATATACTTGATATAATGATGCTATGGCGCTAAAATCACTGAACGATTAAGTGCTGATGGTAACTTTGATGGTTATCCTGCATGGAACAGCTAGGGACTTGTGGGATGTGGCTCATTTAAACACAAATACCTGGCCAAAGTTTCAGGAAGATCCATGACTTTGCCTACATGTATCAGTCGTTATGTCAGAAAGGGAAGACTGAAATTCAAGAGACTGCTATGCTCAAGCTTATCTTCAGGAACATCAATTCACACATGACAAGCTAGCTAAGAAGCAGGGTCACAACGGTGGATGGTAAGACTGGGTCCGCAAATGGAGAAAAAAAATTGCGAATCACTCTCAATTTGATATAAGAGAAACACTTAAAAAGAGAAAATTGACCTCCTAAACCCTGCTGAACACTGAAGGAAGTAAGGTGTCCCTGGAGGTAGTAGTTAGACTGCCTGTCTGTAACAGTTGAGAGTGCTGTTAACATTAATGAACTTGAAGAGCCGCTGTGGACACCAGCACAACATATACTCCTCATTGAGCGTGCACGGAATACAAAAAAACCCCCAGAGGATGTATTCACCCCATGGACTGGCGAGCCCCCCCATGTACCTGACTGGGACACAACCACAACCCCTTCCAGATTTTATCCTGCAGCCATAGTTCCAACTCCAGCCAACCAAGGGGGGGCATTCTAGTATTCCTTCTGTGCAGAGCCTCCTCTGTTGGGGAAGGGGGAGACAAGCAACTATGACGCTTTCCTTTCACCTGGGTGAACACTCCCTTAAACACTCTTGTTACGCTCTAACATTGATGTGTGCACAACCAAGGTTGTGCAAGTTTCCTTCATAATCCATTACCAAAATCGAGAGAAACCCTACCATCTCTCCCTTGCTAAACTGAATGTGATTAAAAAAAATAATTTATGACATGCTGAATTACAATGTTATTGAACCCCCTTATTCTGCTTGGGCCTCTCCAGTAGTCATGATTCCCCGAAACGTTGGCAAGCCAAGGTTTTGTGTAGATTATCATAAAGTAAATGAGAAGACAGTCACAGATGCCTACCCAAGTCCCACAATACAAGACATGTTGGACAACCTTTCTGGCGCTGCTGTTTTCTCTTTGCTGGACTTAAATAGCAGGTACTGGAAGATGGAAAATGAACCCAATGGTACGAGAAATCACAGCCTACATCTGCCCACTGGGTCTGTTCCAGCTTAAAGTAATGCCGTTTGGACTGAAGAATAATCTGGCCACCTTCCATAGAGTGATTGAGGGAGCACTTGGAGAATTGAAAGGTGTCATTTGTTTCATATATTTGGAGAACATTATTATATACTCCATGTCCTGGGAATAACATTTCTATGATGTCCAAGCTGTCCTTGACAGTTACTGATACGCTTTCCTTTCAGTCAACATGAAGAAGTACAATCTGTATACAACCCTCTGAAATTTCATGGTGTGTCTTCCAGTGGAGTTCATGTTGATCAAGGAAAGACACAGGCTTTGAATCCCTTTCAATTCCCCCACCAAACTGAAAGCCCAACAAAGGTTATCAGGCATGGTGGTGCCATGTGATGGTAACATTGACTTGTCCACAACTTTTCTTATGGACAAGTCAATGAGGCAGAAGTCAGTAAGTAAGGCATTGCTGTGCCAATCAATGCCTTAAATTAGGAACAAGCAAGGTTCAGCCCTGCATGCCTGGCAGCATTTGACACGCTTAAAAGCCGCCTGGTAAACCTACCTCAGCCATCTAAACTTTAATGCCCCTTTTTGTGGTGTACACTAATGACATTAAGCTTGGACTTCGAGCAGTCCTGGTGTAGAAACCCAGCTACGGAAGTAAACGGGGTCTTGCCTATGCCAGCCACAGTCAAGATAAATGATGCTGTCACTGAATTGGAATGATTGGCTGTGGTTTTGGCAGTTGAAGAGTGGATGACTTATCTGGAAGGTACTCTGGAAGGTTGGTCTTTTGGCCAAGCAGGAGCTGGGATGAATGTCAACACGTTCAGAACTGTCAGCGCTACAAAGATGGTAAAAAACTTTCAGAAATTCCAGCAAACATTAGTCTAACACCCCTGGCTGATGCTTGGTATGGATTTGATGGGCCTGTTCCCAACAAGCTCCATGCAACATCTTCACCTACTTTTGTGTTTAGACTATTACTCCAATTGGGTATAGCTGTTCCCAATCAGAAATGCCACAACATAAATAATCTCCTAGATCATGGTAAAATTTGACCCAGTGGGGTGTACCCAACTACATCCTCTCTGATTGTGGGTCACACTTTTAGTCATCAATGTTTTTAACCATTTCTTTGAACTGGAATGTTGGCTGCAAATAAAGATCTGCCTATCACCCCGAGACTTATCATATGGAAAGATTGAATCACACCTTAAAAACAATGATTGCATCCTATATCGAGAATGAACATTCCCCTGAATGTTATGCTAAAACCGTGACAGCCAGCTCCAGACACACTTTACACCAAGCTCACCCAGCTGGAAATCCTTTGTTCCTTTGTCTGAAATATCTGGACATTGCACGGTATTGTCAGAAAGGAACTATGACAAAACACCGGCAGGACTTTGTGTTCAAGGAGCAAGACAGAGTCTGGGCAGGAGCTAACCCTCTCTCCAAAGCAGAGAAGACCTTCACACCAAACTAGCCCCTGAAAGTCAAGGACCATACAGAGTGGTGCAGCAGGTTGTCTCGTCAACTACAAGGTGGTTCCGTGTCTTTGGGTAAGGACCTCATGGTTTTCCACTTTTCCAGACTGAAACACTGCTACCCTACCACTCAAGACCGTCAGGAGCAGGAGTCCTAGTGTGTTCGGGACCTCCTGAACGCTGACTCTGATGAGTAAGACTTCCTGGCATTCTCCAACACAAACTGTACTGCTGCCTGCCCCAGTGCAGTGATAGGAGGATTTTCATCCTGACACCACCTCCGATTTAGATGGACAGACCAACGGAAAGCCTGCACACTGTTATGAAAACCTTGACCTGAAGCCTTTTAAAACTCTCAGAATTACATTTCAACTACAACGCTTCCCATTTGGTCAGCTTTTGCTAAAATGCGAGGAGTGTAGCGACCGACAGAATTACACCACCGGCCATCCGTCAGAGTCTTTCATGTTTTACACAGTTCACCCCCACATCCATCCAATTATTGAATCCCAACCTTCCAGAAGTATTTATTAATAGGACTGAGTGTTCAGTGCAGGAGAGATTTCAGCCTACTTCTCCAATGGAAAGCGTTCTAAGTCCATGTTTCGTACCGCTCCGGTCGGCAAAGAAGTAGTTGCTGGAGACACGTCTGGGAAAAGGAAGCTCGCTGAATTATTCTCTATCCTGGCTGAATGTTCCTGAAGTTGTGAATTTGGGTGAATTAAAAGGCGGACGGTGCAATCTTAATTAATTGACTGATTGGGCTACAGTGTAGTGAGTATGGAACTGCGCTGAGAGACAGTCATTTCTTCTCTCTAATTCCTGGTTTGGTTGGTTGGAAAAGGATCGGTGGTGAAACTGTTCTTTTTTCAATGGATACACTTGATTGGTATATTGTATATTTGGGTTGGGGAGAACAACTAACAAACATTCAACATAACGGGCTGCACTAAATTGTGGGACTCATTCATTGTCTCTCACACATACCCACACACCCTTACTCTTTTCTCATTGCTTGTTTTACATTTTTGTAAATACGCTATTGAAAATTGTGCAAAGATGTGTTTTATTTGGTGATTGATTGATTTTAACATTGTGTGTTGGGTTTGACTTAGCTAATTTTTGTCCTTGTTTGTCCAAATGGTTAAAATTGGTCATAACATCCCATTCTATAACATTTGACATAGCTGTGTGCAAGCATATTGACTTCATTCCAAAATAGAAGGCTTGAATCAGCAATTTTTTTCAGACGAGTTATACACATATGACATATGCCAGGGTTTAATCATTCAGTGTAATTGTGTTAAACAGATTTGTATTGCAACTGAGTTGCAAATTAGCCATTTTTATTTGCAATTTGTGAGATTCATGTCTTAAATTAGTTATTGCCAACATGACTCGTTAATGCTAATAAGCTTACACTGATTAGATGTTCCTGGTGCTACTGTCTTTTCACCAATATGGCACCATAATGTCAAACATAGGGTACCAATATGGTAGTCCACAAAACAAGTTTTGTCATGATGGCTCCATCCACTATGTAGGACACATTACAAGGTAGTTTCACTGTGCAAACAAGAACAACCCTAGAACATGAGTCAACTGATTGCATGTTGTAAATTCTCCCTTTGCCAACTGTGGTCATTGTTCCTCTCATTGCTAAATAATAGAAACACTTACAGCAGTTACAGCTCATAAAAAAATGCTGCTTTTACCATAACAGTAGAAATAACAGTGGTTTGTTAGCTTGCTAACAGTTTCTAATTGTCTTTTTCAGGTGGTGTCTTTCATAACTCTGGGTCTGATGTCCATAATGATTCCCCAGTGCTCAGTATTCGAGGGGCTGGTGGTTGTGTGTGTGTTCCTTGGGCTGTGCGATGGCTGCTTTCTGACCATGATGGCCCCTATAGCATTCGAGCTGGTTGGGCCAATGCAAGCCTCACAGGCCATTGGCTACCTTCTAGGCCTTATGGCGCTTCCCATGACAGCAGGCCCACCCATTGCTGGTAAGAAGCATTATATTTTTTGTGCTTTTGTTTCTCAACACAATATTGATTTTTACAGTATCTTGATAGTTAAGGGACATGCCAATAATGATGATAATAAACTTAATTTGGATAGCATTTTTCATAACAAAGTTACAACATACTTTACAGTATAAAAACCTGGAATTAAAAAAGACCAAATAAGACTGAATAATATTATAATAATAATAATACATTTAATTTATAATTAAATTAAAATTATAATTAAATGTATTATTATTATTATTATAATATTATTCACTCTTATTTTGATTGAACTAAACAATCTGTCAATGAGACTGTATTTAGATTATGAAAATGCTTTCTTCAAAAGACATGTTTGACAAAGTGTTTTAATGGATGCTACTTATTGTACAAGCCTTAGTTCTTCTGGTAGGATGTTGCATAGCTGAAGGGCTCTGACCGAAAAAGACTGGTAAATTGAATCCCGAAGCAGGACTCAGTAACTGCTAGCAGAGCTCAGTCCAAAGATCCTAGACTGTGCCCAAGCTCATTGGGGTAAAGTAAATCAATGATGCAGGTAGAAGCTAAGCCGTGAAGTGCTTTAAAAGTAACCAGTAAGATCTTAAAGTCAATTCTAAAACTAATTGTGAAGAGAATAAAGAGAGGAAGAAAATATAGTTTATTTGGTTTTGTCTTCTGGTGTTTGTTAAAACCCGAGCTGCTGCATTCCGATGTATGACAAAACATTGGGCTTTTACGTTTTTTATAAATTCTGATATTCTGATATTGATATGTGCGATCTGCTGGGGAACTGAATTTCCCCCGAGGGATGTATAAAGTATTTATCTATCTTTCTGAACAAGCTGAAGATGTGAAAGTGCTTTTTGCATTAACCATGAATACAATGAATGACAGTAATCCGACTTAGAAGAAATTAAGGCATGTATAACCTCCAGATCAGAGCTTGAGAGGAAGGACAAAATCTTGGCATTGGTGATTATTCGATGTATAGATGGTATTCATGGGAATAAATATAAATATTTCACTAAAAACAAAGAAATGTGGTCAGAGCTACAGCAACAAGCAGCAACTCGTGCAGCATAATTTTTCCAAATGACGGATGTAAGGACAGACCAAGACAAATGTGTGTTGGATTGTAACGCAGACTGCCTTCAGAGACATTTGGGCTCACAGCAACTATAGACTGTTGGATAGGAATTTGTCCTTTAGATAAAAATGCACATACAGGCAGTGTTCAAATCCTTTTATGACTCCCTCTGCTGATTCCACCTCTTCTCTGCCATTCCTCACTCCAGATTTCTCATAACAGTAGTTTATAGAACGGCATTATGGATAGAACATAATTTGTTGACTCGGCCATCTCTGTACTCTTTTTCAAATTATACACATACTGGATCTGTACTTTTACATATGTACTCTCTAAATGTCTCATGCTTTTGAGTTTATTAAACACAGACCATGAAGTGTAAAGCTTCCTTCAGTTTTGCATTATTTCATATTTCTGAAAAACAACACATAGATATTAGTCAATTACTTAACATAAGCTTCATCCGCTTAGAAATATTTATGTTGATACCGTATACTAGCCTGTAATACTAAATGCATTTAATCGCTTAATTGATCAACAGAAAATTAATTTTGAACTGTTGGTTCCACAAAAGCAAGTAATTTGAAGGTCTGACTGTAGGAAATTTCTGTGGATATTTTTCAATGCTCTTTGACACTTTCTATTTCAAACTTTCTGCTTTTGATTTGTATAAGAACGAAACAGACTAACTAAATTACAGCAGTTCTCATCAGGATTCATCATTGAAATGATGAAATGCGTAACATTACAGTCTTTAACTTAACTTAAAACTCTTACAAAAGCTATTAAAGAAGCTGGTTATGTGACGTTCCGGCTATTGTCTATTACAACTGAGGTCAATATGCGCAATGGTGTTTAAGAGTTTTCTTCAGCAAGTATAATACACCTTGTTCACTGTTGCTCTGGTACTGTGCATGTGAGGACCATTATGAAGCGTATTTAAATTGATGAAGCATTTCTTAATTTTGCTGCATACGCATGTTGTAAAATTGATGGTTGCAGCTTGTTTGCCACTGTCGGCACCGTAGATTTGGGTTATAAGATGAAGTGCGTGATGAGTTTATTGCTTTAAACATTATCGATGATGTTGATCTTGACAATTATGGTGACCAACTCCATGTTTTATGCAAAATAAATGAAGTATTAAAGAGGAGGAGTGCTCTGTGAAAGTATCTGCCCATCCGTGGATCTGGGTTTTGCAAATAAAAGCAGGTGATCAGGAGTTTCTGACTATTCACGTTACTTCGGTTGATCGATTAAATTAACATTACTGGTGAGTTTCCCATGCATCATTACCTCACTACCCCAGCTGTTGATAGCTGTTCCGATTGAGTTCCAATTTAGTCCGATGTGTCGGTGCATGTAGACAACATTTCTGATTAGACCACTACACATGTGAACAGTCATCACAGGAATACCCTTCCGGAAAGATTTAATTCTGAAAGGAGAATAGTAACCATATAAAACCACCCAATGTACTGATAAAAGAAAAGAGTCCTCAGTGTCCAGAATGTGAAAGAAGTCCTTCTAATGGGGACAGCTGTAACCCAGTGGGTAGCCGGTTCGAATCCCACTTGTCCAAGGCTCCTTGAGCAAGACCCTGAAACCCTAGCTCCCCGGGCACTTCAATGGGACTTTGACTGCTCCCTCAGGGATGTGTCAAATGCAGAGAAATAATTTCATTTTGTTGTACTTTGTAAGGCTGTATGTGATAAATAATGAACTTCTTTCTTTCTTAATCATTGACTCTGAGTCAAACAAAGTCTTGCATTTTTAACAGCAGAAGGCTCTTTGATTTTTTTTTACTTTTTTACAACAGGAAATAAAATGTTCTCAAGAAAAAAAATGTACAAACCTATAATGCAGGGACCACTTCAAATTCTAAAAATGTGAGAAGTCCCCAACACACGAACCCACATAGGTCCAACAGGATGTCTACAAGGTTATCGACCCACGCAATCAACAAGACTATGAGATGCATCTGTGGGATGGTGTGCAAGAACCAACATGGCTTGAAAATCCATCAGGGTAGACTGAAATGCAAGGAACAGGGGGACATGGTGTAGCACACAGGCCTTGAGACTGGTGAGACTCTGGAGGAGCCCGGCCAGGAGGCAACCCAAAGAGCCAAGTCCCTCCATGCACCAGAGCCTCCAAACCACTGCAGAATAGTTTGGCAGCAGCGTATTAAGTGGCCTCCAGCCAGACATCACAATGTATGGCTGCAGGTTGAGAAAGAGATGCAAACAGTCGACTCCAAACAATGATTTCCGTCAATGTCCGCTACGCCTCTGAAAGGTTTGGCCATACTGAGAAAGGTAACACCATGCCAACCACATATATCATGAACCGCAGGGCAGAAAACATCAACTTCGGCGGGATCTTCGGACCCGCCCAAGAGGAGTAGCAAGCTTTAGCATAACTATGAATCATTGTAGGGAAAATGTTTGTGACCCTCTGAGGAGCAGAGTGGCACAGGAGAAGAAAAAGAGCTTGGAAACTGGCTGCTCGTCCTCCATAACACTCTGACTGACCCCATGAGGGATCAAGAGCTCGAACCTTATGATGCCCTTACTAATCCTGATGAGCATGTGGTGCCTTGCATGGCAGCCTCTATCATCACTATGAATGTTTTTATGATTGGGTGAATATTGTTCGTATTGTACAAGTGCTTTTTAGTAGTCAAGCAGACTAGAAAAGAGCTTTGTAAGTACAGTCCATTTAAGATTTACAAGGAAAAACTCGTCACCTGGGCTAGGATGAGTTTTAAGCCCACCACTTCAAGCTCCATGGTGCCGAAGAAGGGAAAGGTGATTGACAATTCTGTTTCTCATTATCTGGAACCATCATCCCCTCAATAACAGAACAATCAGTCAAGAGTCTCGGGAAGCTCTTTGATTCAAATATAAAGGAAACCATCGTCAGAGGACTAGCAGAGACATCAAAGCCTGGTTTACCAGGGTCAACAAGTAAGGCCTCCCCAGCAGATTCAAGGCATGGATTTATCAACATTCCATTCTAACTCAAGTCCTGTGGCCGCTGCTGGTTTATGCTTTTCCACTAAGAACAGTTCAGTCTCTTGAAAGGAAGGTCAGTGGTTTTCCTCACAAGTGGTTGTGCCTCCCCCGCAGCTTCAGCAGCATAGCTCTATATGGGACCAGTATCATCCTGTAGCTCCATTCAGTTGTCTCACCCCATTTTCACCAAAAAGAACCTGGTGCTGGTTCGGAGCTGGCGCTAACGAAGCACTGGTGTCGTTGCTTAGTTTGCTCAACTAGATTTGCTATTCCTTTGGCAAGGAGCCAAGTCAGAGCCCCGCCGTTAAGTCACTGTATAATGTCGTTATATCACGGTCTGTTTACCCAGCAACTTTCATGCCGTACTCCAATACAACAACGAAGATGGAGGAGTTTGTCTCCATGCAAGGAATGCTCCTGGGTTTGCAAGCCTAGATTGAGATCCAGAGCTGAAAAAAGAACTTTTTTCATTAATTTTAGAATAAAAAATATTGCTAGTTTATCGCATGTAACTCGTTCGGGTGTCGTTTAAAAAATGGCGGTTTAGTGTTTGCGCCTGTCTTGTCGGTCACAAAACCCCACCTCCAGCCCCCAACATAATCGGTTCTTGGCTATAGACCAACAAAGAGATGGTGCTTGTCTGGCACCAGTTTTGAGAGCCAGGAGCTGATGCTTAGGCTGTTAGCACCAGCAAAGAACTGGTGCTAAGTCAAGCTTTGGCTCCGAAATAGCCCTGGAACAAGCTCAGTGGAAAAGGGGCTTCACTGAAGAGTTCATGGCTGCAGGCACAAGAGAGGCCCTACAGTACAGGGACTCCAATGACCACAAGGTTTCATCAGCAGGCATTGAGGTAAGGACGGGGCAGAAATGGAGAGCAGAGAAAGTAGTGGAGGTAGTGACAAACCAAAAACTAGGATGGGCCTCCTCTCTACGGCCTCTGAATGGCATGTGCAAGTTGACCTAGGCAAACAGCTTGTGTTTCCACAGCACATCCTGACATTGTTCCGGCCAGATATTATCATCATCTCTGAGTGGACAAAAAAACTGTTCTTGCTGGAACCCGAAGTGCCCCAAAGAGCACATTTATGTAGCTAATTAGGAGAACGTGCGAAGAACCAGGAACTGGTGAAGTGCCGGAACAAATGCTGTAATACGCAGTGTGAGCCCATTGAGGTTGGCTACAGAGATTTTGCATGTAGTTCACTCTGCAAAGTTCTCAACCAAATGGGCATTACAGGAGAAGAGAAGAGGAGGGTTATTCAATCCATGAGCGAATCCGCAGAGAAAGCCACCCATCGGCTTTGGATTAAAAGGGCTGATCCGTGGGTCGTTGCTGCTGGGACGCAACTTGGGGCTTGATCAACCACGGCTGGGTCACCTGGGTACAATTTAAGAAATTGAAAGACCCGAAACACCCGATGATCCCAGGAACAACTTCGAAAATGCGTCCCAGCGCATTGTTTCCTGCATAACTTTTTTTTTTTGTGTGAAATGTGTTCATATTTCTTAGTAACTACCACCCCTATTAGATACTATGATTAAATGCAAGCAAAGCATCACTTTAAAAGACTAAAATGATGAGTGCTTGTGTCCTAACTCAAAAATATACAGCACGTTCAACCATTAGAATAGATCAAACATAAAGTGCAGTGTGTTAAACTTGTTGACCCTACCTCATTACTGCAGGGACATTTTGTTAGCTTCTGCTCGGACACAGATAATCTCTTTTTTGACTTCCATTGTCATTACTGCTGTTATGTCAGTCTTTTAGATGAATAGGATAACATTTTTAGAAATATGCTTAGGAAATTATACCACTCAAATACACTGACTACCCAAACATGATAATTACTGACAGGTGAAGTCAGAATAACATTGATTATCTCTTTATATTGATCTCTTTATCAGTACAACTAGTGAACATTTTGTCCTCAAAGTTATGGCTTATTGGTCTACGTCTGTGTAGCATTGAAGTCTGGAAGTCGGGGAAATTAGTAGCCAGATTCTCTGCAAACTAAGGAAAATTCCTACTAGAATCTCTTAAGTACTAATAAACATGACTGATATTATTAGTTGAAAGCATAGTTTTATGTGCCGTAACATGCAGCGATCTATCGATCGTATCGTACGTAGCGCAAGTTGCCACCTTTAAACAAACATGACTGCAAGTTAAGAAGCCTCACGTTAGAGAAGAAATCCTTTATTGATCACATATACACAGTACAAGAGAGTGAAATTATTTCTCTGCATTTGACCCAACCCTGAGGGAGCAGTGGGCGGCCCCTATGAGGCATGGGAGCGAGGATTTCAAGGTCTTGCTCAAAGTACCCTACAACTAGTAGACCCTGCTGGGATTCAAACCAGCTACCTTCTGATCTTCCAATTGGGAGGCGGCCGGTCTACCCACTGAGCCACAGCCGCCCCATTAGCAGAGCGACAAAAAATAGCAGGAGTTCATAGCCAGCCACAAGCCAGCTGTATGGATGAACCTATGCTGTAATTCATGGTTTCAAAAATGTAAGGACAAAATAAGTTCTGGCGGAACAACATCGTAAGCGGTAGGCACAACAAACGTAAGAACGCACTTCAAATGTAATCGCCCGAGGAACATTGCAAGTTTAAAGCTTACATTCAAAGAGCGGCTAAAGATAGCAGTAGCTCGGAGCTAGCTACAATCCCTGAAGTCCTTGTAATGGACCGAAAAAGGCTTACTAAGTTTAATTTTCATTTCAGATTGTTGTACAATTGGTTTAAGAATCGTATGACGGAGGGTGCATTAATTTCAACAGGTCAAAATACATATACATTAAATAAAGGCCAACAAGCCTTGTTACTTCCACTACAATCATTCAAAATAAGAGCACTGAAAATATATTTCTCATGATTTTTAAACTTCATAAAAAAAAATTTAAGTAATTGGCTAAAATTAGTATTGGTCGGTCAGACTTCATAAAAATCGGTGATCGGTGATCAGCCAAGAAAATTGCAATCATTGCATCACTAATTACGAGCTTTTATTTAAATTTCTGTTTGTGTAAAGGTTGCATGATTAATAATTAATTATGCAATTATTAATCAACAACATCGTGAGCTCAACGTCTATAGACATCATCTACACTTTGAAAGTTTCGTGTTGGCCCCCAGCACATAATAAAAACTACACTTTTTAAAGGTTAAATATTTCACTCTGAGACAGAGTTCCAATAATTCACTTAATATTTAAAATTAATACCTACCAGTGTTGAGTCTACTCTAGTGTGTAGTGTTAACAGTCAATATTTGAATCATGTCGAAGCTATTTGTATTTTAAAAAAACTGTATGAATCAATTTATAACACCTAGATTTATTCCCATACAATATTTCCAATTTTAATTTAAGATATTAATGTTAAAGATCAGACAAAGCACTAAAATGCTATTTACTATTTCTCTATCACATTCAAACAATTTTCCCATCCAGCTTCTTATTTCATAAGAAGAGAGTTATTTCACATGTGCACCCTTTGACATAAGAGATATGCAGCTGGGTTGAGAGATTGTCTTGTCACTCAGATAACAGTGTTTACAACCGTAGCTACTTGCTTTTAGTTAGCTTAGTAGTCTTGCTCTCAACTCCTTTACTCTGGGTAGTTAATTTACTCCTCACTTTCATTTTTCCTTCAGGTGGAGTTTAATTACATTTATGTAGAGTTCAACTCTGAAAATTAAATCCTCCACTGAAAGCCAATTGAATCTGAATGTGTTAAAAAATTCTTCAGTGAAAATCAATGCTGAAATTTCTGGGGGAGAAAATTATGGTGTGGTATTTTGTGAGCAACATTTCCCAAAATGTTGACCATTGACCTTCCAGGGAAAATATGTGACACTCCTGGGACAATCACTTTAATACTTTTTAAAACTCTGTCCACCAAATCTTTTTTCTTCATTATTATTATTAATTATTTTCTCCCACTATGGATGAAGGGGTGGGTACTTGGGGGACAACCTTTCCTATTCAAGATTTCTTTTTATTTTGGTTTTCTTCATTTCAATGGTTAAAAGTTTGACCTAAGCTCTTTCTCATTGTTGGTTAAGTTTCCGGAGCAGATGTCAAATACTGTACAGTATTTTTCACCAGCACTCTTCAAATACAGCAACCAACCACAGAAGTGATGAACTTTTATCATTTGCAATTTATGTTTCTCGGTTAAAATTTGAATTTTGGGAATTTTGCCAATGAATTTTCCATTCCTTGACTATGAACCTGTGTTTTTGCTCTAAAGGTCTCCTACTTGATTGTTTTGGAAACTACACAGTGGCTTTCTCTCTAGCTGGAGTGCCTCCTATGGTAGGGGGCATAGTGCTGTTCTTTGTGCCCCTGATACATCGCAGACTCCAGCAAGACCAGGTGATGTCATCACCTGAGGAGATGTGCACAACTGCCCACATGTTGCCCACCGCCCAACCATCAAGGGAGCCTAAAAGCTGCTGCAATGGAGAGATCTTACCCGGCTACACTGATGTAGAGACACACATCTGAGTTGTACTGTACTAAGGTACATAGTCATGCATATCATGAAAAGATCTTACATTTCCTTTTGCATTTTTCCATGGATTCAGCCCACCAGCGTTTCCCTCCTCCTTATCAGAACTCTCGGCCACAGATTTCCTGTTATCTGACCTTGAACCCATATAACTCTATCGTCCTCCTGGACTCTCATTGGTTGTTTATTATTTTCATTTGGAGAAAAAATGAACCATGTCTCTGGTACACAGAGCGGACAAAAGAAGGCACATTTTCCTTGGATGATGGATACTTGTAAAGAGGATAAGCACAGCACATTCTCAACCAGGATCGTTTTTTGTTGTGAACTCTGTGGTAGCACATCCGAGAGGAAAACATTAAGAGAATTTAACTGACAATAACAGTTCCTGATTTCTCAGATTTTAACTAATTACCTCCTTGAATTTGTGAAAAATACTCTGCTTTGTTATATAAACAAATTGGTAAGATAAGAGACATAAGATGTAAGAATTAATGAAGGGATAAATACTTTCTCTGTTGTGCATAATGCATCCAATATAAAAAAAAGTGTATTTTATTTTAGTTTTGTATTGCTGAAACACAATCTTCTCTTGACTAATTTAATGGTTTGCTTTTTTCTCTCTCTCTCAATTGACAGAGAAACATAACAGTGACATCAACCACACTATGAGCTCACACCCAGTGTCTAGAAAAGGGCAGAGTTACAAGGGTGAGTTTTGAGAGTAGCGTATCAGCTGACTGACTTTATGAATTTTAACACTAGAGTTGAAAGTCTTATTCTCAGTCTGTACAGCCTTAACATGTAGTACTTATATTTTCTGCTCATCATTAGTGTGCACATATCATATTTAGGTGAAGATGAGAATTTAAACCATTCTGACCTAAAGGGGTAATAGCAAGTGCTGGAGAGATAGATTTTAATCTACCAGAAAATAGCGTATTTGTTCATCCTGAACTTTTACTATGTGCACAGTTTCGAAACATGAAATTACTTAGTCTTATAGATCAGAGGGGACTACTCACATTATAGTTGTCAAATGGTCTGAGTTACCATAAACTAATCTCAGTCAGGTTTGTGTCACAAATCCTAGTTTCTTTCAAGGGGACATTTTGGGGTTACTGTTTCATAAACATTTGTACCACTTACATCGCACTCTGAGATTACAGGTTCTTTTGAACAGATGTGAAGTAGAGCTGCAAAGCTATACATTTTGAATAGCAGGGAGGAAAGTATTGGTCTATGTGTGGTCAGATAATATTCATTTATGTTCAACCTACTTTTTGCTTTCACTTCGAATATTTTGTCTGCTCCTGAACACTTTGAAGAGTAGTCTGCTTGTTTTTAGATTCCATATAAAGCTACGCAAACCTGAATGCTGAGTGTAGTTTTTAGAGGTAATGCTATGGGACAGTTAGGACACACACGCCTATACCTCAGCAATCAGAAAATATTCAGACAGCAGTGGAAGCTGTTGACATTCTGCATTACTTTGTATTGCCACTGGTTGTTGTGGTAAGGCACAATCTAACTGTTATAAAACCTGAAAGCTGCCAAATGTCTTTTTTCAATTAACCTTGTTTCCTTCAAAACCTCACAATGGTTTATCAGCCACTATAAAACCGGAGAGCTATCGTTCTTTCCTATTTTTTCTCAGTATCCCTTGTTTGTTTTTAAACTTCACCATTCCTGTTTCACCATACCTCTACCTGCCCATTACTGTAAGCGTATCTTTATTGCAGTATTGTTTCTCTGTCTTTGACTGAGAAAACAAAGTTACACTAATTACTATTATCCTTATCAAAAAGAAAGACAAAGTGAGCAATATGCTGTGGAGAGCCATACAATGGCTGAGGCATGTTTAAGAGATAACACAGAAACCTTTAGTTTGACTGAAGCAGTGTTATATATTTTGTTGTGTGAGTTGATCACATATCAGTAATTAAAGTTAAATAGCCAAGTTTCAGTTAAAACCTGAGTTGCTGAGATGTATCAGCCTTTGAAACAACAGAAATAATTTCATCCTAAGCACTAGCTCCGATGCTACAATCTGATTGAAAACATGGAGCTCATCACTTTTAATGTGACTAATTTGCAATGCTGCATTTGCTCATATGAATGCCCTTCTGCCTTATGATTAAAATTGTCTTTGTTATTTATGTAGTTTTATGTTACAAAGGTTGCAGAAGATTCTTTCAGACAAACTGAAATTATCTCATGTATAAATGTATGTAAAATCAGTGAACCCTATCCCTTCTTTCTGGTTTTCATTTAGTTGGACAGAAATATAAGATGGGTTTGGCTTTACAGAAAGAAATTAAAGAGATAATATATGTTTATATTGTGCTAGTTTACATAGCACTAACTTGACATTTTGTTTCTGTTCTTCTGAAAAGAGATTGGTGTTCGTTACCTACAAATTGCACTAGTTTACTGTTGTCAAACTGGTGGTCAACGTCACTTAAATCTTACAAAGCGGCTGATTAATGAGTGAATGGAAACTGTTTACTACAGATGATCTAATCTCAGACCACTATAGTGGAGGACCAAGGCTGCTAATAGCTGATCATTTTTTCTTTGTCCGTCTCAATGAAATTCGCTTCGCTTGATTTCTCCTTATTCAGGCTCAGTTTCTGCTTAGTAGTAGAGTTAGCATTTTGTAAACTGACTGCCATCAACGTTTGTACTTGTTTTTCAACAACTAGTGGTAAAACAGAGAACTGAGGAATTAATTGAACTGTTCAAATTTCAAAGATATGAAAATGAAGGAATGATAAATGATGAAGAACGTTTGGATGGCTGTATGGTGTGGTGCCTGAACCAGCATTTGGCTTGCCAAAGTCTTTTTATCTATGCAGCATTGCTGTCCCCTTCCCCTTGAAGGCTTAACTCTTTTAACTTGTCAGACTGTACATACCTGTACTCTCAAGTTTATATTTGCCTTCTGCAGTAGTTTCAGGAAGAGCAAGACATGCAATAGAGCCCTATATTAAACTATAAACTACTAACACTAATTTCTTTGTTTTTTTAAAATCATTATTACGTTTTTAAGCTGAAGTTAGACTTTAAGCTGAATCCCTGTTAGTCAAATTTGGAAATTTGGAGACCTGCCAAACACTACATATTTTCGTTGCAGCTACAAATATTGACATTTAAGTACAGTTATAAGATGTTTCACTATACATAAAGTCGATGGGGCCTGGGTCTAATTGTGCACATGCACTGCTTAGAATGAGTCTAAATACAAGAGGCATCACAGTTTAATCTGCAGAAAACTGATAGATAGTCGATCAATCGTGGTGCTCAGTGAATTCAGGTTGGTTTTGATCTTTTAACTAGCTACACCATCTCACTTTTATCTTGCTGATTCCACAAAGGAGTATGGAGCTTGGAACACTATGTAAGGTTAATGAAGAAAGATGAAATGTTGTGATTGTGGAATGAGTTAAGTTGTTGTAGATTGGGCAACCTTTAAAAAATATTTAACTTAAATAATGTTATGTAATTTGTATGCTAGCTTGATAGTTCACAATACAGTGTAGGTCTGCATAATGAAATTTCGGTGAAAACTGTGATGACACAGCCCCAATTGGTCCTATATTATCCCTTTAAGCTAAAAGAAAATATAACCACATTGTTGGAGGTAACATTACGTTTTGTTGTGTTTATGTCAATGGTATTGTGCTCAGAATTATTATATAATGGCATAAATATTTGGCAAGAACTGATGTAGGATGTGGAACAGTGGGGGAAAAAAAAGTTGCATTAGCCTCAGAGATAACATTACATTCTGTTTGTGTGTTAAGTTGTCTATTCGCACATTGTACAATTGTTGCCTTGAGGTTAGCCACCAAGGAGCTGAAGGTAATAAATTAAATTACAAAGCTCTACATTCTAACATAATCTATTACACTATTTTATGCTTTTATGATTGCACGGATACTCTGAAAAGCAAATTCCGTTTTTTTTAAATTGACTTAAGTCTATGTTACAATAATAACATTATTTTAATTAATATTAAATAATCTGCCCTTTGTTGACCTAATATTTTCATTTTGTAAAAGCACAGATATTACATTTACTGTTAATCAAGAAAAAAGTAGAATGAAAGCCAAACAAGCTAATTAAACTATTATTATCTAGGCCAGTTCAACAAGATAGTGTTGAAACTTGGGTTCAGGCACTGAAATGACATCAGGTTGTCCTCTCATTAAAGGAAATACGATTATAATACTTTCTTCCTTCTTTCCTTCTTTCGAGTAGCGCAAGTTGATTTGAAATCATGTGAATTCATTAAACCACTGAACTCTCAAAATATTTTCCCCAGGGTGGCAGGTCCGATGTTATCTCTATTCTATATATTGCTTTTCTCTACTAGTCCTTGCTTATGTCAAACAGCGTGAAGGTCAGAGCTACACGGAGGCACAAGTTTTTATTTAGAAATAGCCTTTAATGGCTTTTAAAAACTTTGTCAAACCAAAATTTTGCTTTATTTTATTCAAATGTGCTATTCTCTGCTTCTCTGACCTCAAGCTCTCCTTACTGAACTGTGCTACAAGGCAGAAGTCCTACAGGAGCCGAAACTCAATGAATGAATACTTTTTAAGTGCTATTACCATTCACAATTTTAAACTCTTATGTGAATATCTTTTACTGTTGTCACAACCCAATAACAAGTAAGCATAGTGGAAACCCAAAATGTTTTTGTGATATCATTTCTCCCTTTCTATATGGTCACCAGGTCTGTTCTTAACCCATACCTTTCCACGGCCTTGAATTTTGAAAATGGGAGCTCTGCTAAACATTCTCTCTTTCTCTAACCAGCATTAAGGGTGCTGCAGATGAACCTCTATAGACTTTCTTCTTTTTGCAGAGATGCCATAATGCTTTTTCCTCCCTACATGAGTTATATATTTTCAATAACAATACATAATTCTGTTTGTAATTCAAAAATGTTTGAACAAGGCCAGTGATGCCACAAAATCAGAAATCAAGTCATGCTGCTTTATGTAACATTTGTGTTTTTGTCAAATTCTGAATCTTTCAAAGGAGGCACCTTTTTTTTCTATTAAACCAACAATAAAGATGTAATGTGAAAATATAACCCCTGCTGTTACTGCCAGTCACTCCTTTGTTATCCTGTGTTTTTTGTCCTCATTGGCTCCACTTCCACATTAGACGCAGCAGGCACTCAGGGAGCTCCTTAGTTGTGCTGCATTGCTGTTAACAGTTATTCATTTTGTAATAAAATCACACAATTTGTCTGAAATGTTGATAGATGTAACTGGAGCAAAACTGTTTGTGCCATCATGAACTCATGGTGGCTGTGATAGTCATACTGGACCCACATGAAATAACAGCCCTACCTGCAATCATAATCTAAGTAAAATACTCACACCTATGGACTTTTAAAAGTACTCGTTAATTTCAGTATTTTATCATTTTTAAATGTTTCCTATCTGTCAGATCGGGCCGTAGTAGAAGCTGATGTGATGATGGGCCAGGATAATGCAGCAAGATCCCCACCAGTGCACAGGGCCCCCTATATATATGCCTATATATAAAAACATATATATATATATATTATATTTATATATATTATATATATATATATATTAATGTATATTATATTTATATATATTATATATATCCTTCCGCCTCCAGGCATCTGAAACAATGTTGTTCAGGCCCTTTGTCTAGCTCCTTAGGTGTTTGCTGAGCAACCTTTTAAAGGTCCAGACGAATTCCCACTGGCTGGCTGACATACCCCACCCACTACAGGTGCCATTGCAGCAAGATAATCAATGTTGTGAATTCACCTGTCAGTGTTGTTAATTTTATGGCTGACATTAACATGTGCATATTAATTCACGTGTTAATTATGTTTGTGCTGAAATATTTTAACTGGAATAATGAGATAAGCCCTTTGATGGTGGTCAAAGTGTAGGCAGTCACTACTGGTTGCCATTCTGATGGTAACACAGATGAGAAAACAGATACTGTAAAACATTTCTTCCCAATCTATGAACCAAATTTGGGACTTTTATCAGAAAATTAACAGTTGCTTAAGCTATGCAGCTCCACTATCTATCATGCAAGATAATGAGGGGAACCCTTTCAAATGCAGAAAGGCAACAAACACAAAATAACGGAGAAAGATTGCTCTGCTGCTGTTGAGAAACACACTGAAAGTGTCCTTAAACATTTCATCTCTTATCACCACAGCACCATGGTTGGTTATTCAGGCATGACGTCCTTGCTTGACTCCCCTTTCCCTTATTTAACCTCAGACTGCTGAATCTGGAGATTTACGCTTCACTGAATCAGTACCATGCAGCAGAGCACATTAAGAATATACAGAGAACCTTTGTGTACCTGCCGCAATGCAAAAAACAATGATCTGTTGAGCCTCTAATCTTAAACTCCCTTTTCTATTTATGAAAAGCTTTGATTCATACCTCATTTTTTAAACTGTTGTTTTTTATTATAATTCAGTGATCCATTGATAAATAACTAGAAACAGGTTATTAGAGTGAAAAGTCAATATTATGTAAAATACTGTATCTTAGATCAGAGGGTGCTTCAGAGCTACATAGCAGCCTTTATCTTAATGTCCCTTAATTCGTCAAGATAGAATTTATGGGCTGGATGTATACAGAAAATATCTATGTGACTGCAGCTATTATACCGAATATTTGTGACTACACAGTCTGACCGGTTGGTGTCCTTACACACTGAAAACAAAAGAAGGGAAGTACACTTTCAATTAATTATTTCACGTAATGTAACACTATAGATTGTCCAGCAGGCGTCCCCCTTCCCTCAGTTCTTAGAAAAAAGTTAGTCATCTTATTAAAATATTGTGGACTTCTACATCTGCCCTGGAGTCTGAGTCTACAGAAACTTATTATAGTTTAATTCCAATGGTGTTCCTATGGTGGTGGTAGTAGTGGCTATTGGTGGTTTGCAGCAAGGGATCTAAGTACCCGGTTTCTTATGTCCCTAAAAATAACATTTTTTGTAACTCCATTAAATATGACATATGCATCTAGTATGTTGTCAGTGTTCACATTAAGCCATTTATGATGAGTATTTCCAAAAATAGTATCATGTCGATGCCATGTTATATAAGAAATACAGTTAACATGTTGCTTTTTATGTTATTAAAGAGCACTGGGATTTTTTTTTCTGCCTTTTCCTGTTTACTCCTAATTTTGTGTTTTACCGTTTATGCTAAACTGTGTCAGATCTTCAATGACAATTTAAACAACATGAGTTAACACAAAATTAAGTTTTGAATTAAAATGTTATTTCAACATAAATCCAATACTCAAATCATTTTCGGGCAAAAGTGTTCACATCCTTAGAAATATATAAAAATAATCTTGATAATTTTCAAAGCCTATTTTTACATCATTAAATGAGGTTGTGACCAACCAGCTTCCCAGTTGTAATCATTTAAAATAAATGATACGTATACCAGATCAGGACTAGATTTTGGTCAACACAAACAGACAAGCACAAACACAAGGAGCACTTTATAAAATTATATTGAACTCCATTAATAAAGATATTTAACTTTTAGCTGTTCCTTGGTGCACTTCATTTCGAAAAAAAAGCAGAAAACAAGACAAATGACGAACATCATATTTTAAAAATGTGATTTTTCATTATTAAATTTATGCTTTAATGGTCACATAGTCATACACAGTCCTACATCATGTTATTTCTTCTCCGCATTTGATTTATCCCTGAGGAGCAGCCCCTCTAAAGTTTCAGGATTGTGACAGGAAGTTGGAGACCCCAGAGAGAACTCTGTCAGACACAGGAAGAACATGCAAACTCCACACAGAAAGGCCCCATTGCCAGTGGTGAATTTGAACTCACAAACTTCTTGCTGTTAATAAATTTAAAAAGTACTTGAGGTTAACCTATGTTGATTAAATAAAAATAAAAAAACACTACATACGTAATGCTAGGAACATAAAATGTTTTTACTGCTTCAATGTTTTTTTCCGCACAGGATATATCAGAACCAGAGAAGGAAGGCAAAGAAGCGATGTAATCCAAGGAAGTGATACAAGTGTGGTTGATAAAATTGAGGTCATATTTCTTTACCCTGTTTTCTTTCCTGCCACTTCACAGCACTTCCTCAGTTATCTGCAGAAAAGAAGTGTAGCGAAATGGGCCAAACATTTGGAGAAATGTTACACAAAACCTTAAATCTCAGGTCACTGATATGTCATGTTTTCATTATACCGTGTGATACTTAGCTGGTTACTTGTCTTTGTGGATGTCTTGTAAAAATGAAACATGAACATTGTCAAATTGTTGTGGACGGTTTATGCTTATGATTGCTTTTGCAGAGAGTATAAGTCACTAAATCCAGTGGGGCATTTGAATGAAGTCAAGATACTTGTTTAATGCAGCATATTATATGTGATAATGAATCTGTCAAAAAGTCTTTGGTACTAAGTATTTTTGTTTGAAGGGCCTCCCTCAGGTATGGGTCAAATGCAGATTAATTTCACAACATTGTACTGTATGTATGTTGTGTAACGTTATAAATGAAGTTAAGATTATTATTATTATTATTATCTGCCTGAGCGGAAGCAAGATAAACCCCCCACTGAGTCATAACACATGAAAACAAACATGTTTTAATACTACTGGATGTTGGATTTTTGAGCCCAAAGTAAAAGCAACTAAAAGCAGATGCTTCATTGAAGGTAAACCAATTTAAAGAATACGGCAAATTGTATCATGTGAAAATTGTTGTATACAGTATTTCATTATATATTGGCCAGCCACAACATTAAAACCAACTTCCTGATATTGTATAGCTTTAAGTGTTTGCAACCTTGACAGCTCTGTAATACGCTTTGTGTTCTGCCACCTTTCAATCAGAAATAGCAGAATGATTTGTGCAACAGTAGGTTTCTGGGAGTTCAGACAACACGCATCACTGAGCCTTGGGCACTCATGACCCTTTAGCCTGTTCACCAGTTTTCCAGTTTTCCGACCACTTTGGGAGTTACAAACCCGTGAGGACCAGGAATACCCAACAAGACTTATATTTTGGCATATATTTGTTGTTAATTCTTTAAGATTTTACTAAGAACAGAAACCCAATAACCGATAATCACATCTGCTTCGCAGGCCATAACTTATGTTCACCTCTGATTCAGTTGGATCAGATAAAATGATTAAACTATTATCCAGTTGCATATGACAAAGATCAGGGACATTTTGTTATTGTTTTCAGAGCGATAAATTACAACCAGGCATCATATGCTCCTGCAGTGACTCAACAAAGGCACGTCCTGTCTGGTACGACTGTTCTCCAAATCAAACACCCCCACACAACCCACTCCCTGCCTGGAAACGTCCTTGACTGATAATGAGCTGATAAAAGGTTAGTTGGACACAGTCTGTTTGTGGAGAAGAGGAGAAAGTGGTTCAATGTTTAACATTGAACCACGCAAAAATATACAACTTAAGACAGAAATGTGCACACAAAGTATTCATTTGACGGTTTCGCTTTCATTCAATCTTATCATCATCTGTGAGTGTATTTGTTTTTCATCACGGCAAATTCCATTTCTTAGATCAACGTCCGAGTGCCGTCCCTCATTGTTTCAGCAGGGAGAGCCTGGTAGGGGTGGATAAGCCAAAATAACAGATAGGGAACATTTTAGAAAGCTTCACTTTTCTGACACTGAAAAGAACAGGACAAGAAGTTTTAGCACAATAAACATTTTTTTATAGGCTGAAGCAATATAATTTGTCCATGATTACATAGTCACCTGAATTTGGTTAATAGTTGCAAAAGCAAAAATAATTGTTTGAATTTTGTTGTTTGTGGGTTTTTTTTAGTAGTCACGCTTGAAATAAAGGCCAGTATATGGTTTCATGCCTCATTGTTTATATTAATTATTGTAAAGTAGAACATTGATTAATACAAACTTCTCTAACAATACACAATGACCCATTTAAGTTCTATACATCCATCACAAAATTAATTATTTACACATGCTTGAATACATAAAGTTAGCTCTGTGGTCAGCATGGCTGTGGGTTGTGTAAAAGGAAAAGAAAATATAAAAACTCTGCTGGGGTAGCTAATTTGTCTATTGGCACATTTTAATATGCATGAAATGACTACATTCTATTTGTCAGAAAGATGGGAACAAAATTCTGATTGCAAAAAAAACCCCTTCACTTATAATGACATGAAAGTGTCATGTATAAGACATATTTATAAAATATATGACCACATGCCACATTCCCCTGTCAAAAAAGAAACAAGGACATGTTATACTGTTATGTTGCTTCAAGTTGTTGGGAGACATATCCAGTCTCAGAACCCCTGCTGTGTATCACAGCCCAGGACCTCCAGACGCAGAGCAATGTCATTTATCCAACCCCGCGGATGTATACGTATGTAGCGGCCAAATAGAGGGGGATCAAAAATAGTGAGACCTTCTTCATCAGAATCATCATTTCCAATGAAGATCTAAGAAAGGAGAGAGTAGTGAAGAAATAAAAGAAGAGGAGAAAATGAGCGTATTTCAGTGGATGAATTAAACGAAATCAGAGGGACAAAATTGGCCAATAAGATACAGAAGTCCGATATAGGTATATGCAGGCTTATGTATTAAACACATTTGACTTATAACTTATCAAGATTAAACCAGCATGGTGCCACTAAAACATCATCACTTAAAGGAAGATTCTTTTGGTTGTCATATTACAGTGTCTAATCCACATGAGTAACAGTAGGGAAAACTGTGAAATTAGCTTCTGCATTAATGATAACATGCAGAAGAAAATGGAGTGAAATAAGTAAGGAAGATGTCATTCATTGCACTCTTGAACTCTCTTCACTCAAGGTATATTCTTGCCAGAAACTGGTTAGTTTAGCTGCATTTCTTGGACCAGTCGGATTTTATTGGAAAATCAGGATTGTGCACCTGTACCTGTTCTCTTTGGGAGTTCTCTTCGAATACACTGCTCCAGGAGTGTCCATCATGGCTGACAGTGACTGAGAACTCTGTCACCATCATTTGGGTTAAAAGAAATCGAGCTCCTTGGGTCAGAACCCCTGTGATGCGCTTCACTTTCCCCAAGTCAACTTGCAACCACTCGTAGGGGTTACTGGTCTGGGGTGAAAAGGTAAGATGAAAATGTTTATGTAACTAAAAGACAAATATTGAAATGAAAGAACAAAGTTACAAAAAAACTATTCTAGAAAACATACATACATGTTCATGGAGTCTCATTGCACCTTTACACTGTTTATATTATGTGTTGTGTCTGAAACCCAGAAAACTAAAACTCTGCTACCTCACTGAACCATGTGTGTATCTGATAATTATCAACTGACTACTCACCATATCTGTTCCTCTAATAGCACTTCTGCAAATCTAAACTATCAACAAAAACAAAACTATTGCACATCTGCCCGTGGACAACTTTTGCACATCTGCACCCCGATATATATATATATAATTCAAAATAGTCCAGTTAACAACTGGAGCTTTGTGTGACTCCCAAACTGCCCTTGGTGTGGAGTTACACATGACCTTCTATAAAAGGCATTTGATGCTACAGCTTGCATGGGTCTGATAGGTAACTCTATGTCGCTCTTTATGCTTGCCTTCTCATCCTCCCTTCAGCGAAGGATTGGATACTTCTGCTCAGACCCAAGTGATGCAGTCGCTCCTCACAGTCACTGGTGTACTGCAGGTACAGTGTCCCCCTCAGTAATCTGCCTGGTATTTTCGGGCCCCTGATTGACTGTTCACCGGACAAGCCAGGGTTCAGGTGCCCCCTTGAGCCTCCAATACCAAGGAGCCAAAAACTGAGGATCAGGGACTTATCAGCTTCTTTTTCAAGCAGTACTTCAGGTACTTATGCCATTTTGTAATGTTTTTATTAATATTATTGAAATTATCAATTTTTGTTTTTCTTCAATTTTTCTAGTATGTATTGATATTTGTGACTGCATGATTTGCACCAAGATATCAGGTCAAATTCCTTGTAAGTGTTACTTACTTGACAATAAACCATTTTCTGATTCTGATTCTACTCTCACCTAATACCCCTGGGTGGTTTCAACCATAGCCCAAGGATATAAACTGCAGTTCTGATGCTGGCCCCCAGCCAGCACTCGGGTGTCTCCTCCATATCCAACAACTCGGGTTGTTGGATATGGAGGAGACTATCCCACTGGGAAAGGATGCCTTTGCACATGAATCAGTCTCCTATATGTCTTTCCAACAGTTCCATTGATAATGGCAACACTTCGAAGGGTTTTTCAACAGAGCCACTGGCTACTTCTTCGGCCCGTTTTTCGATGGGGAGGACGTGGCATTCCTCTGCTGCACAGGCTCTCTCACAGCCAGTCATAGCGCCTCATAGACATGAAATGCCTCATGTCTTGTCTAGCGGATCATATCTAGCATTCTGACCATCGCCACCTTCAACCGTGGGTCTGGCATCTGCAGCCCAACCTGCTGCCGAGAGAGTGCATGGATTTGGCCCATAATACTGTTCTGAATGCCAGGGTTCCTCAACTCTGGTGCAGTATCAGAATAGCTGGAACTATTCTCTGCTGGTTGCCTAGACAGGAATAAGGGACATGTGCACTGCTATGTGCCTGCCATTCTGGAGTTCCTACAATCTTTCCTAGACAGTGATAGGGCACCTTCTACCCGGAAGGTGTATGTAGCTGCCATACAATCTTGACAGGTTCAAGTCAACAACACCAAAGCAGGGTGCCACAGGCTGGTATCTTTCTTTTTAAAAGGTAGTCTGAGACTTTAAACCCCATGAACACTGAGGTTTCCAGCATGGGACTTGGATTCTCTATATTTGCCACCCTTCCTTGAGAAATCCTCAACTGGACAACTTTCCTCAGAGAACAAGGAATATCAAGCTACCCAACAGCGGTAGCACCACCATCAACTTTAGAAATAGTTACATCAGGTTCAATATTGTTTTTTTAACAGCCTAACCCCTTTGTCACACATTTGTATCAAAATCAAAAAGTATGAATCAATTCAAAATGAAGATGTGAGAATATTATAGTCCCCACCCGGAATTGCAGATTTCATTCTGCATAAAGTGCATATTTGCCTACAAATGGCAGAAAAAGCGCCAAATTAAATTGGTCAAACGTATGTGGATAACCATATAAGGCTAAGTTCAGGCACTTTTGGGTTGTAAAATTAAAAAAACACATATTCAGATATGTTGATTGGTGACATGAGCAGAAAAAATGGTGAAATATCATTTTAAACGAACTTGTCAAGAAGGGCAACAATTGAAAGGGCAATAAAAATAGGATATGGCTCCCTTCACCTTATTGTAGAAGTTCTGCAAATTTTGCAGGGGCAACCGAAGCATACCTGAAGTAATCAGATCTTTTTCATACATTGGAGTGCTTTCTTTGGGTTGATGAAACGGTGTTTTACCCCTCCTGTTGATGTGAAAGAAAGCTCAGCAGGGTATCCGATACCAAACGCACCTCAGTAGCCTTGGAAGAACCCTGATAAAAGCTTAATTCTGTTGTTCTGCCTGCCCTGATCTCTCGGGCAAGTTCTCTCATGCGTTCCTTTTGTTGGAAGCTCAGGAAGCGCAAGGCAAAGGCCTTGGGGGACACTCAGGCTTGACTGGCAGGAGTCCAAAAAGTTCCCCGGAAAATCTGTCTTGAGGATTTAGGGGAGTACTTTCGTCAGGAGGGCTGTAGTATCTCTATTTTTTTGTGAGTGTTCCGGAAATCCATGAATTAACTAAATGATGTGGATATTGACAGAATAATGCCAAATTAGATGCTGGAGATCCCTCAGGCAGGACTGAGAGTCATAATCAACAACCTTCCTAGCCCAGCCAATCTGGTACAACGGTTCGTCTCAGAGGGGAACGGTGGCCTCTGTGAAATGTTTCTGGTAATCACCCCCACATTCTGTGTGGTTGCAAAGCGTCAGATGGCAGTGTGACCTAGTACTGCAAAAGCTAGCAGAACAGGAGACTTTTGGCAATAAGAAGCCCCATTGTCATCAGATGCAACTTGTCAATTTTCTAACAATTGGACAATCTCTGCTGGAAGACAAAACATACATTTTGTCCTGGGGAGACAACTGATAAATGAGAGGCGACCTCTATCAACTATGTCATATCACCAGGTATCACCACTACCACACTGACACCTAGCATGGTCCTGTGTTCAGGATCGGAGAAGTCTGATGTAATGGTCATGCTAACAGTGTCATGTGAATAGGGCATCCAGGAAGCATATGGAAGAGAGAGAGCACTTCCCCACCACCTTGAAATTTTCTGTGATTAAAGGGGTTAAACACCAGTAACGGATCTCTCCAAGTCAAATACCCTATGGCTGGTCCTCGGGCGAAGGTATACTACGCAAGAATGCCTTGCAGATCCCAACATCAGTCAACAGTCTTGGTGTCACGTTTTATTTTTCATAAAACTTGTGTTTCTGATGTTTAACTGACATATATAAGAGTAGATTAAATGAAACCCATGTATCAAATGAGAAATTATTTTGAGATAGGTTACCCTTAATTTAGATAGGACTATGTATATGTAAATAGGAAGAAATGAAAGAGCGAGACTTTCACGAAAAATAAAGATTCAGCACTACTAATTATATAGTATCTATAGTATAGTATATGGAGTATCTGTATATCTGTGTTCACCTTTGGCCTCCAGGCGTTGACGCTGCCCTCCTGATGGAGACGGGCGAGGCCAGGGTTCCAGCTACGCAGCAGAGAGGAATAAGATGAAGAGGCACTAAAGCTGCTGTCTGGAATCAGCCACTTCTGGAGTCCGAGGGGGAGTGAGCAGCCTGGACAAACGGACACACACACGCACACAGGCACGCACACAGGCACGCACGCACACAAGCACGCGCACAGGCACGCACGCACACAGGCACGCACAAGAAGACCAGGGTTATTTTAACCCCTTAATGTTCGCAGCAAGAAAGAGGCTATGGAAAAATTATTTCTTTGCATTCTTCATTTCTTCGGCGCTATAATAACAAAAATCTAAATCCATCTTTTTAACTGGTCCCACAGCTTATACATATATTTGGCATTATGATGACCACCCTCTCGCAATTTCTGGTGGTATTCAAAAGAATGTCTTTTATTATTCAAAAACAGTGCAACATTGATGAAATCAGGAAAAAGATCAAACAAACCGACATCTCCATCTTGACTCACCTAATTGGTGTGTTGCATCAGCATTAGATACTACTTTATTTTATCGTGGTAATTAGCAAAGCATTCCTGATTTGCATTCAAACACAGGAATGCTTTGGATTTCTGATATTTCCATCTCGAGGTACAACTGTTAGACAGAGGTTGCACCGCCCCTCCATCCAAAGGACTGCATTTGTCACAAGGAAGTGGCAAATGTCCATAGTTGTCATAACGCACTGGTTGTGGTTGTGATTGTCTTGGGGAACAGTATATTTTCTGAGATAATGAAGAGCAGGACGATGATCGCACAACTTTGGGTGCTTGCTGATTGACTTTCTACAACTGTCGACTGCCCCGTGAAACCTCTTGAAGAGACATTGGCTTTATTATTTAGAGGGTCACAGTCTCCTTGGTATACCAACCAAGAATTTGAAATGCAGAGGTCAATGTTCTAATCAAAGAGGGGAAAGTACCATTGTCTTGACTTTGCTGGGGTCAACGTGTCAGAAAGACCAGTGCTCCGATATGTTGATTATAGTCAGGACTGGTTGTCGGGCACGGGAAAGCAGTCTTATCATTGGTGTCTTTGCTCCACCATTTGACAGTTGAAAGAGGGATGATTCCGCAGAAGGTTGACACATTTGTTGACAAATAATTTCACTGCGTCACTCATTCCATACAGTGCAGTGGTGCAGAAGGCGTATTTGTAGAGGCAACCTCTTCCTCATCCATGGACTCAAAAGGAGTGTCCCCAAACTCTTCTTGAGTGGGACAATCATCAGGATCCTCTATTTGGTCATCATCATCAGTCAAATCTCACTCACTCTTGAGGATTTTCTTGTCTAATGGCCGGCAAATTGCATGGCCTTGCACTGTAAAAATGTTATATTTTCCATGTATTGTTTGTTATACAAAAAAATATCACACTTTCCAACCGTACACTGATAATTGCACTGCACTGCCTTGCACTGTAAAAATGTTATATTTTCCATGTATTGTTTGTAATACAAAAAAATATCACGCTTTCCAACCGTACACTGATAATTCTAGTAGTATTAGTATTAGTACCAAGGAATCAGTTAAATTACAAGTACTAGTGGTGCTTCAAGGTACTATATAAAACTATATTCTACTGCATAATACTAATACATTATATAATATAATTTTTACCATTACATTGAAAATATATATTTTTTTAAAACACTAATTACAGTGTACAGTGTTTTTCAACTAATGTTAATGGCATAATATTAAATATACAGTATATTTACAAGATTGAAAATTCATATATTTGTTATTTGAGAAATTCTCAATTTATTGTATTAGATAATCTACATTCACTATAAAACGACAAATTCCTTGGTAAAAAAATCATATTTATGAAACCATTTCAGCATACATATTGATGAAATTACATTTAATGTTTCATACAGGCAGCAAAGGGTTATCCGATGTTTGTATTTCATTGAATATATTACAATGTAATTAGATTAGTTTGCTGTCCCTACCTTTATTATAAAATTACATCTCATCTGTTTGGTAACATATGTTTTCAGAAAATTATTTGACACTTATTACACATTTTTTGGTTGTATCAGGTTACATTATTCTGCTTTTTAAGTCCTCATATAATATGCTAAAAAAATATCCTTACCTTTTAAACTTTCGTATGTCTGGAGTGAAATTTCTCTTGCTAACTTCCTGTGAAAAGGCTAACTTAGAGGCCATCCTGCTCACAGACACAGTGACATCTAATGGATTTTTTTAGCACAGCGTACCTCAACCAAGTAGTAAAGATGGCCCAAAAAGGTTTAGTTAAGGGCCACAGATTTTTAAATAAGAAATAGTGACTCAAAATTTGCTCGACTAAACAGTTGAGCAGACTATAAAGGTCTATGTGGATGTACAATTTGAAAATGATCTATGAAATAGTTTTTGAGTTTTCGCATTAACACAAATCTTCAGTAAGGCTCAACGAGGTACGCAAAACTCACTGTTGAGATCGCAGCCCAGCAGTTCTAGTCGGAGAGCAGGCTTTTGCTTGAAGTCCACTGGATGAATCCTGACGTAGCGACCCACAAACGGTGGAGTGAAGCGGTTCTGTTTCACCTTGGAACTGTCCATGTTGCCATAAAATACCTAAAACAGGCCCACAGAAACAGTTCAGCTTAGAGATCCATTCTTATCTGTGAGTCACATTAAAGTACAACACCCCAACAAATTAATTTATTATTTCTAACCGCCTATCCTGTTCAGGGTCACTGGTGAATTGGCGAATGTGATGAACTGGCGAATTGTGCAGGTTGTACTGTACCTCTTTGGCAACAGTAAGAAGGAATAGGCTCAAAACCCCCAAGACCCAACAAATTCAAATCTGCTAAATGTTCTCAAGAGTGTACCAAAGCTCATACTGCAGGAATGGACTTCCTGCCTATCAAACTTGTGCTAGGTAGTGGAACAGTATGATATCCAAATGAAAATACAATATTATTATCTTTTTCTAAGATTTCATATCTATTTCAAAAACTAAAAATTTTCCAATAAATGTTAATGTGTGCCTAAGGCATGTGTTTATCTCAATAGTAATATTGCTAATGCAAAGTCGACCTACAATTTTTATGTTGCTATGGTAACGATGTGTAAGATGTATTTTGAGCTAAAAGTTGAACATTTTTCTAGCCCACATAAGATGTTTTAGGCAGATTGGAGCATTGACAGTGGACTTATATCAACTTCCTGTCTGATGGCGAGGGATCAAAATTCATCACATTGCCATGGTTATATGATGGTAGTGACATGAAACGTCATGGTTATAATATTATGGCTGGATGGTGCATTTAGATGTATTAACCTCTTAGTGGTTATAATGTTATAGCTGATAGTAAATAGGTGTGGGGAATATATTACATAGCACTGAGATTCTAATGTTAGAATTGTGAGTGAAAAAGATAAGTCTGCAGCAGCAGCTGGAAATGAAAATAACAGTTACATTTCAACATAACTAACCTCCTATGGTCATGGCTACAAATTTTTTTTTTGTAGATCTAGGTCTGATATTACCTGCCTACTGAATTTAATTCATGTACGTGGATCTCGCCTGCTGATCCTTCAAGAGAGCAAGTGAGCTATTTGGCCATGCCAACATAGCTCTGGTTGACTAATTAGGTCTCGTGACCCAGCTGTTTAATTACTTAAAAAACATTTGCATCATTCCTAACAAATATGTACATGTTCTCAAAGAGAGAGTGCACCACTTGCAGGCTGTACTTCAAAAACAAACTGAAAATTGAAATGGTACAAAAAATATCTAAATAGTACATAGAGATGGAAAGTTTAGGCATCTCTGCCAACTAAGTATAATATACATAGAAAGTAGAGGGAGACCAATGTAAAGAAGAGTCACATCTATTTCTAGAAACAACCCTGTCCATGTTCAATGAGGTCTCTGTTTGTGGTGGATGGAAGGATGGCTGGATGGATAGATGGATAGATAAAACCAGAATTGGCCCCACAAATTAAGTAATTTCTAATCCCAACATAAACACATTTTTCTCAGTTTGTCTTAATGACATTATTTTCTGACATCATAAATGTCCTACCAAACTGTACAGTGGACTATCATGATAAAATAGGAAAAACAATAAGTTATTACCATAACAAAGCATCATTCAACATATTTTGTTTACCATTTGATAGCTTTTAAGGGTTAATGTTAAGCCAAATGACATACTTCGACAAGTATACACCTTACATAATTTGTCATTGGTGTGATAGTCTTCTCATTCTGTATTCCAATGCTAAGCTTCTACAATGCAAAAGAACACTGAACCCTACCCTGAATGCACCAGATATAAAGTATATGTGTACAACAGTAGTAAACATACTTTGGTCCGGATGGTGCTGCGTCCTCTGTAGGTTTTCCATGTTTCCTGGTCCAGGCTGTAGGAGATGGTAAAGACTGTGATGTAGTTGTCCCTAAGCTTTGCCCGGACTCCCTGTGTTTGCACACCATGTAGCAGGGTAGGCCTCTGAAGGTCAACCTAATGGTTGTGATGAATGAAAACAAAAAACTACTCGGATCTTGCATTAAGTACATTGGACTACATAATGTAGGATAAAAGACTGAATGTCTTACCTGTATCCATGACTTGTTGTTTCTGCCCATCCAGGCATTGATATAACCAGACCGATCCAGCCTTGCTAGGTGGGGCTTCCAGTTATCTGGAAATACAAATGTGAATGTGGTCATACTCCAACTTGGTGATTTCTTTAGCCTATATTGGTGGCAACAAGACTGGAATAACTTCACCCCAAGTCCACGGGATTTTCATGATATGCACCACAATCATTGTAAAACTGTGGTACCATAATTCTGTTATACAATTGTCTCATTACGACATATGTTTTGGGTCTTAGCAAGCTTGCCTTTATTTTCTTCTTGGAAAGATATTCATTCAAGTCTTTGCACTTTTGAATTGTACACAGAGGATTTGTTTAGAAACAAAATACATAAATAATGAATTATAAATCATTGGGTAAATCAACATAAACTTTTCTTACATATGCATTTGTATAGGCTGGCACCAAAGGTTACGATTGCATCAAGGTAAAAAGGTTCCTGGCTCAAATCCATCTCTCGTGACCTTTCTTTCCACAAAAATACAATATAGGTGAATTGGTGACTCCAAATTGTCTGTAGGCGGGAACGTGAGCTTGAACAGTTGTCTGTCTCTATGCCCTTTGATGCAGTGATGGCTTACCCAGATTGTTCCCTTCCACTTGCCCAGGGATTTGGACTCCAGCGTATCCTTGCCTCCGCGTGTCCTTGCGGAGGCATGTATACGCGTAGAGAAGTACGTAGAGAAGTTATGACATTCTCTGCCATGAGAAAACCACCTGAGTGAACCATGCTCTGAAAGCCCTACATTCAATGCTTTTTGATAAATTGTCCGAGGCAACTTTAGAGGAACGCCTCTTGATGTCCTGCCAATTCCTCTGTTCTCCTCTGCTTCTGCCCATTTTCCTCTTAAAGTACTCCTTGTTGATTGCTTTGTTGCAACATGGAGTTCAGTGCAGAGGATACACTTTGGAGGTATTGTAGATGGCTATGGATGAATACTTTCAGTGGGTTATGGGATTAATTGTTTAATTGGACTTGTTTCTTTGGATTCTCTATTGGGATCTTTGTTTGTTGTGTTTTCCTAAGTCAGCATTCTTAGTAGAACATCGTTATTAAGGATACCTCTCCCTGTCCTTTCTGCAGCAGGTTTGTTGGTTTAAAATGCAAACACCTGTGAGGATGTCCACAAGGCTTATTTAAGCCACACTAACCATTCTCCCCATCTCTCTCCCAACTGAGCACTTCTTGGTTTGGTTTGTTTGACTTTTTTCAGATTAACAGCATTTACACTCCCCTTCCACTCATCCATATACCTTGGACACAACTGATATGCTGATACCTCACACTACATTATTTTGTTGGTGTTCATATTTAACTTTAATTTTATAATAAAAAACATTTTCATTTTAAATGAATACCAGTCTCATTTCTCCTCAAGTTCACATAGTTGCAGTTCCACATTTTCATCAATTAAGTTAAGGGATCATCTCCTTATGAAAAAATCTGTCTTTATGGAGTGTTTTGCTTTTAATATTTACATTTCTTATACTTCCAATAACTTTTTTTTCCTTTATTGTATTGTGGGTGGCAATGTTTTTAGCAAAGATATTGTTTTCCTTTTTCATTAAACTAAAACTAGAATTTGTACATATGAATCCTCGCTTTTTTACCATTATTCCTTCGGGGATTACTATATTTGTACAATATAAAACAAAGAATCCGAAAATAAATTTGTGTTAAAAATTGCAAGAATTTGTACATGAACCCATTACCAGTAAGATATCAATTATTATTATCTTTAGTATTAATATATTATCAAATCCAGAAAATGTAGGTGTGACTCCCTAAGTGTTTTAAGTCCCTTAAGTAAAGTTTTTTTTAATTCCTATCAAAATTTGTTACAAGGAAGGGTAACCTGAAGTACCAAATTTCAAATTTCAAATTGAATTCATGTATGCCATTTAAATAAACGTTAAAAAAAAAAGCAAAGAAACAATGTCTTACCTATGTGATCTGAAGCTGTGATCTGAGAATTCTCGATTCTTCCTGATTTCATCCCCAGGGCTGAGGTACATTCTGTAAGTAAGAGAGAAATTACAGCAAAATCTGTTATTATGAGACAAGTGTGCACATATGGAGAATATGACATTTGTTTCCAGTTGTGTAGAATGTACAAAAATCAAATACAACATTAGAACCACTAACTGGTGTTAATGTTGCGGCTGAACGGTGTATCAGAGGTTAGAATCATATTTACTTTGTTTTCAAATCTGCTGATGTATGTTGCATATTAAGAGAAAAACCCCTTAGAAAGTGATGCAAACAAGACCAGAAAGAAAAGTTTAGAATCCACCCTTAACTTCTTCATATTGGTCTATTGACTATTGCTGTTAATCAATAATGTGATGATTGACAATTTCAGTCATTGCTGCTATTTATTCCTTGTAAACTAAAAGAAAACCAATTTCTTCCTTTCTATCTCCTCGTGACTGCTTTTTTTTCATAATCAAATTAGAAAATAAAAATCAAATTTTTCAAATTGTGTTCATCCCTATTTAGGTCTTAAAATGGAAAAAGTATTTGGATCTTGTATCATAAAAAAAAACTCAAATTACCACTTGTTTTTAGTTTGGAATATTTGTCTGTGAACTGAAAAACGAAATACCAACACATAACCAGATCCATGTATCGCCCATTACAGAGTTGACAAAAATAACAAAAAAAAAATAACTACTAGTATAATGATAGTGTCACTGTTTTCTAAATAAGACAGCTTTAAGAGCTAAGAGACAGCTTAACTTCAAGTACATAAGAACTTTGTCTGAAGTAAAAATGCTGAAGATCATTAATTCACACCAGCGGCATAGACACTATCCATGTGTGCCAGAAAGAACCATTCCATAATGATAATAACATCATGCACCAATTCTTATCTACCATACTGATATAGTAAATGTTTGCCATGTTACTATAGCTCAACTTACTACCTTTTATTCAGTGCTACCTTTTACCTTTTATTCAAAGGCTTATTTGCTGTAAAGTACACATAGACTTGTAACTTACACTTTCTTTGTTGCTTTTCCACAACTGAACGTTAGATCTGGATCAGTCAGGCTCCGACTTAGATTGTCAGACAGTTCAAATTCTATATGTCTGTACTTTACCAGAGCCTTGAATAGATTATCGGCTGTGCTCAAACCTGAATTGTAATAATAGCTTGATTATGGTTCCAGCATTTTAGCAAATTAAAAAAATAACATCACATTTTTTACATCTGCAAATCTATCATGTCAATATAGTTATGTTTGTTATTTTGTTTAACATGTGCAAAGCATAGAAGCAGTCCTTCAAATAATAACTACAATTGATATGTTTCCCATCAGTTGAGAGTACAGTTGGTTAAGTATGGGGAAATCATCATGCTAGCTTAATATTATAAAAGTAAGAATATATTACTGAGCCACTGTGTTGGAAAAGTAGTAATTTCAACCAATCGTTGGTCATAAATAAAGCAGCAAAAACATTACCTGCATTGCAGACATGCAAAAAGACATCTATGTATTTTTGACATAGGCCTATATTTGAACATAGAATGTACCCACGTGGATTATAGACCAGCAGTTTAGCCCTCATTCCAGCTTGCTGGTAGTCCCCTATAGTGCACTCCACTAGCCATGTGCCAACTATGGAGGGTCTCATCTCGACAGTTCCAAACACTCCTTGTTGACGGGGGAAATACATCACAAAATTCTTTATTCAGATTTTCCGAGCTCAAACAAGATAAATACTTAAGGTAGTGATTTGATGATGATAGCTAGATTATGATTAAATTCATCAGATTGGTTAAAACAATGTTGGTTATCATATCAGCCCAGCTGTTTGTATGTTTACCAGGGTAAAGATTATAGACCCCCATACGGTGTTCCTGTTTGCTGTGAAGAGTGAAAGGCAAACCATGGAAGTGTACTGCGTGGTACTCTCCGTCACTTCCTACATTCAACAGGTGCCACCTGACTTGCTGGTGCTGGGCGACCAATACACCAGGAAGCGATTCCGCCACATAACCGTTTATTGCTATGGAAAAAGGTAGATATTATTATGAGAAAACACTTTGATACTACAGTAAGCTACTTCATCAATCCTGTTTTCTCCACCTGCAAAATTATTGCTTATTTGGTACCAGGGGTCATCAATGTTAACTTGACATGGTGGAGTACAGTGCCGCTGCAGGTTCTCCTCCAGGTACCAGCTTTTGGTTTCATTGAAGGTGTGGAAGAGGAGGGCGTACTCCTGGATGTCTTTCTCAGTTTGAAATGTGCCTGACTTACAGATAAGCAGGGGACCAATCAAACCAGAATGAAGATCCCTATCCTGCATTATAGAAAAGAGACACATTTTGGAACTTTTCTAATGATGTAAAAGACCTATTAAACAGCTAAAAGACATAACTCATAAACACTATATATTCAAAATAAGAGAAAACAAAATAAACTACTGTTGCTACAAATATTACAAGTATTAACCCCTCATAAAAAATTAGGAGTTCTACTAAGTTTTACCCAGGTTAGTAAAAACGAACAAATCAAGTGCAGTCAGCATTGTTCTGTACATATCCCCCTAATCAAACTCAAATTAAATATAAATTTCTGTCAACAGTATTTAAGTAAAACAGGAATTATACAGTATAGATCTCCTGGATTTGATTCATAGGCCCCAAATTTGGACTAGATGGGACTAACTGTTGAGAAATTTTGGCCTGAAAACTTTCACAGATAAAGCTCCCCCTAGTGATGAAAATACACAATCGCCCTTTCCCAAAATTAATCCAGTTCTTCCTCACACTAAGGCCTGTATAGGTATAAAATTAAAATGTTCTATTCAATGTATTTTTTGTTAGGTCCGGAAAATGTGTTTTTTCTTAAAAAAAAAAAAAAAGTAGTGAGTAAAATACAATATTTATAGGATAGATCTCCTTAAAAGCTCCTCTAGTGTATAAAATATGAACTTTTAGAGTACATCCAAATGCTTACAAGATAGAACTCCTTGAGTTAAGAAAAAAACTGCATCATATGCACCATGTTTGGACTTAATTAGACAGATACAACTCCCCCTACTGTCAAAAATCAACAAACAGAACATTTCCAAAAATAATCCAGTTCTTCCTCGCACTAAGGTCCATGTTATAGTTGTTGAGTTATCAAGCTAACACAAGGGATCTGCGGTGGAGGAGGACATGGCGGCGATCGCAATTCCATAATGGGGGGCTTTAGCTCAGTGGGTGGAGCAGTCCTCTACCACTTAATGCCGTGGGTCCTTGAGCAAGACCCTGAAACCTCAGCTACCCGGGTGCTTACCAGGGGCCGTCCACTGCTCCCTCAGGGATGGGTTAAATGCAGATATAAATTTCACAAATTTCTACTGTATGTATGTACATGCGATAAATAAAAGAAACATTATTATTAAAATATCCCCAACTTTTCGGGTATATAATTAGGTCTTAAGATAAAATCTGGGTTTAGTATTGCTGTGATTTATGTGATAAGTATTTCTAGATTTCTAGATATTACAGAATTCAAGTTTGACATAATAAAAAGTGTTATCAAAGGAAATACATCATATTTTTACTGTTAAGAATTTTTTATTTTTTAATTATATTTTAAAGCAATTTTTACAATGCTTTATGATTAACCTGTCAAACTACAACTATGGTGATTGAATGCTAACGGATATTTAATTTGAAAATAAAGTTATTTGCTCTCAACAATCTAAGTTTTAAATCAACTCAGTTGTCACTGTGCTTCAATACCTCCGTAATGGCTAATTTGATTTTGTACATTCCACCAAAGTATATCCTCAGCGTAACAATCATCCATCCATTCTCTGTGTGCACTTTGCAGGGGGGTTGGAAACTATTCTAGCTGTACACCTTTGAAAAGCCACCTTTTAATCACAGGCCCAAATCTTACAGAAAGACAACCACGTAAACTGAAATTCACACCTACAGGCAAATTATAGTCACCAATCCACATATACTGCATATTTTTGATCCTTGACTTCCTACTGTGCCATCGCTCTCAGTTTACTATAACTGTCATATATTTCAGGCCACTCAAACGAAATTTGTAGATAACGTCTGCAAAAATTATTATATAAAATAATTTATTGAATCTGACATTCGACATGAAAAGTTCACTTCCGTCTTTCAACTTTTTAGAACTTGCCATCCTCAGTGAGTTTACTATACATTAGATATTCACTTCGTCATTATTTTGGTGCAGGAATATAAGAATTCCGGAGTAAAGATGCTGGTTTTATACAGACCTTGTCCACAGTAGAGTAGTAAGCCCCAGTCTTGCAGTCAAATTCAGTATCAGTAGGTCCTTGCGTCCTCGTTATTCTCCAGTTATAAGTTCGCGCCTCTCCGGGAGCCACAGGCTCTCCTGGGACTCCAGGTGGAGCAGAGGAGGCTTGGGTTTGTGCAATACCTACCCCCTGGCTGCGGTCATAGACGCCATGAATGTGAAAGGAGTAAGGCCTGGAGGCCTTGTTCTTGAAGATCACCTTGAATAGGATGGAGACGCATAGAATCAAGTTGCAAAAATAATATGTGTTAAGAACAGTAAAATCAAAGTTAAAAAACAAACTTACATTACAGGAAAAAACAGGATTCATTTATTGATTAACTTTCTTAGTTACAGAATAACTTACAGTTAGGAGATCATTGATCTCTGTTCTTATGAAAGGTCCCATGATTCCGAGGTGCTCCTGGAGCTCTCCTCTCCCCAAGGGATTTTGGAAATCTTCATCCTTGTAGGCTCGAAATACGACTTTCTTATACTCTGGCAGAAACTTCCTCATCCCCCGATGCATGTCTCTAAAGATGGGATTCAATACTGCTGCTTCAGAAGTTGATCAGTTCGGATTTAAAAAATGCAAAGACTTTGCATATACAATAAATCAATAACAGCACCTTTTTGCTCTGTGCTAAATAATATTCAATTACCTAAATACCTAGGTCGGGGCTACCAGGGAAATTCCAGTGCTGAATGTGTCAATACACAGTCCTGCCAAAGCTACTTTGGCCCTACTAGTCTACTAGGTGTCAGGGACAACAGGGAGACCCTGGAGAGAACCATCAGCCAGTTATTTTGGATGTAGTTGGGCTTTCCTTGATCCCTACGCAAATTGCACTGTATAGGAATTCCACAAAGCTGCAGCTCCCCTTTAGAGGTGTTTTGCAGGAATTCAAAGTCCCTCATACCAGGGAGCTCATGATGTACAGGGATCACACCGATAGCCAACTCGCAGGTATCCTGGTAAAGACTGGAAGGAAGTGGTAGGCTCAGGAAGCCGGCAACAAAGCGGAGGCATGGCTGAGGCAAGCATGTTTGTGGCCAATGTAGCAGTGGGGGATGCAGGTCTGGGCAATTTACCCAAACCATACTACAACAAAGCTTGTGCAAGGAAATGGCGCCAGCCGGTCCGGGATGAGATAAGAGCAGATGTGAGGAAAAATGCTGCAGCAAGATGGTGGAACTACATAAACACAGGACTGGACTAGATGGGAGGATGCAAAACCTTATAGGATCACTGGAGAGAAAAGAGCTTTGGAAAGCTGAAGCATGGCAAACCAAGTTCCTCATAGAGTCAATTTATGACTAACTCTCTAACCCAGTAAATTACACTGCCGGGGCAAGGCATACATTTAAGCATGTCAACTGTGCCATAAGAGAGTCACTATAGAACACATCCAGGCTGCTTCGCCGAAGGCACTGGGGTAAGGATGATACTGCAGGCTCCATGATCAAGTCTTTGGGTTATTGGCAGGCACAATCAGCACAGTGATCCAGGGCAGCAAGAACCAATTCACCCCTAAGCATTCATGACCTTCATCAGTGCTGGAGAGAAGGTACAACACTGGCCGGGATCCACAGGATGACTTCTTGCAACAACACAGGCTGGGAGCTCCAGTATGACCTCATAAAACAGCATAAGTTTCCAGGAAACATTGCGACTACCACACTCTGCCCAGACATGGTGGTACATTTGGAGTCTACAAAGAAGGTCTCCATCTTGGCACTAACTTTCCCCATGGAAGACAGAATTGAGGAAGCCAATAATTTCTGTCCCAAAAACTGTGGTTTTGGCGATAAGGATACCCCTAGTAGTGGAAATATGAAACTGACATTTCACAAAATCAATCCAGCACTTCCCTTTACTAACAGCTGTGGGGTTATAAAATTTAGAAATGATCCATGAAGTAGTTTTTGAATTGCCGAATTAAAATGAACTATATGATGGATTGCATAATTAATAATGGTTCTGATAGAAAGGTGTCCAACTGAACAAAGTGCATTGCAGAGCTGTTTGAGCAGTAAAACGGTGACTTACACAATGTTAGGCAGATAGTTTTAATATTATTACTGATTGGTGTAAGTGCTAAGCTATACTAATCAAAAAATGTTAAATATTTATTTTCATGTCCTGCACAGAAACCTGGGTTTGATGAGCTGATGTGGTTTTCTGATACCATAGTCCCAGGTGATCTCTTCTGCAGCAATGTAGTAGTGGCGATATCTGACCCCTATGGAACGCAGATCCATGTAATCCGTGGTGAATATATCTGATGTGCTGTTCACCTACCATAAAAGTTAGAATTTTTGTAGTTGAGGTGCAGTTGTATTAATTTATGTGTACTTAATACATGCACAAAAGACACACAAAAATGGAATTATACCTCTTGGTTGTAGTCATCATAATCAAGGGACACACCAATCTCTGTGATGCTTTTGTTATCAGTAGTGTTGAGGTATTCCATGTCCGCTATAAGTTGCTTGAGTTCAGACTGAATGTTATTTTGGTCCATTTCCTCTGAGCTGACTAGTTCTGCAGTTGAGGACTGGTGACTGCTGTTCAGAAAAATCTCGTTCTCTTCAAGCTCTCCTTTTACCTTATTGTTTTCACCTGGAATTTTACTTATTTCCCCAACCTTTAGTTCAGCACCAGTGTCAGTGCTGTTTTTCATAGTTTTTTTTCCGGATTCAATCCCAGTTATCCCATCTTCTGAGGCTCCAAAACTGATATCTACATCTTTCCCATTACCTTCTGCTTGTCTTCTCTGTCTGACCACAGTCCTTCCTTCTTGTACAGTCCCATTGTGAAAGACTGTCCTCTCCATGGCATTATCTATTTCCTCCAAGATGTCCTGTGGAATTTTTTCCTCCAAATCCGTAGTGGGTTGTTCTTCCTTTGATGTTATGGTGAATTTCTTCAGCTGACATTCTGACTGTCTTTCAGCCTCAGTCCCCGCACTTTTCTGAGAATATACATTTGCTGGTTGAGTATTGTTATTAGTGGGGTGTTTCTTGCAAACTCGGACCAAGACTGTGCGATTTTGAGGCCTTTTGCCTCTTGGCTGTTGTTCTATCCGATCGATATAATCAGATATATCATCTTCATCTATATCACGATCAACTAGTGGGAGCTCTCCACTGTCACAAGGACGAACCGTGTAATGGATGGTCATCCCTAAGCTCTTGAGACGGCCATCGAAGGCACTAATCTCCCATTCACCTGAGAGCAGACATAGAAATTAATTAATATAAATCTACATCCACATCTAAGGAAATGCACATGTGTAATAACATTGAATAGGAAAATTTTCATGAACATTAGCTTACCCTTAAACATGAAACAGGGATTTGTTTGATCAACTTGGTTTTAGACAATGAGAGACTTTTCCATTAATAGTTTTAAAGTTTTACACCAGACATACGTGTTGTTGTTACATTAGTTGGAAACCAATATTTGAATCTGGCTAAATTCCCATTTTTTTCTTATGCTAGATACGTGTGACGAGCTAGCTAAGAATGAGAAACAACGGGAAGACGGCAATTTAATAATAAATGGATGAAGGATAAGAAATTTTACAGATTATTGACGGCATCAGGAAACAAAGTGTAATTTACGTGGAAAATGGGTTAAGGCGTTATGGGTTGAATGGTTAAAAGCCATTGAACCAAATATGACATCTGAAAAGTACCAACAATAGATAGTGACAACTTGTGGAGTCATGCTCATATCTGTACTGCTTCTTTGTAGTACACCAGAAACTTCCTCTCACTCGCTAATAACCATTCAATCAAGTTGAATGAATGTTGACACGATTGAACAATTTATATCAAATTCAAACTGTGGAAAAACCCTGACCTCCTGACTGAGGAAACCTAATGTGAGAGAAAAGCTTAAATGACGTCTCTCACCCATCACATCAGGTTCCATGGAAACAGTCACACCGGTCATGGGGAATAGGGTGAGGACGGACTGGTAGAGGTCTTGATACTGGAAGAGGTTTCCCGTGAAGTAAACAGAGAGGAAATCACTCTGGCTACTCACACAGGCCACATACCAGAAGACAACTTCAGTTTTACATATCACAAACTGACGTCCGCTGAACATGAAGCCATTAACACCTGAAATTGAAAGAAAATTTACAGTTTATTAAATTGTTGATTCAACGGTTCAATATATATAAGTGGGGGGGGGGGTTTGTTTGTTTTTTTGGTTTTTCACATAAAAGCAATATATATTTAATATGAAAGGAAATATAAAAATTACTTACTGTAACAATCAAGTGTTAGTATGAAAGTATAGTGAGAATAAAAAATGGTATTTGTGGTAACTGAGCACAGTAATGGTAGCTTCCCTCCTCTGCATTCAGAAGAGTTTCAATTCATAGTCTAGATTTTTGGCCACAACTTTTTCTACATTTCAAAGTCCTTATATTTATTCAATGGATTCTTATGGGAACATACTTTGGTCACCAGCTTTGTCAAAAGAATAATAAGGTTTTATTTTGCTTTTTGATGTTTCGGAAATATTTCCTTCGGTTGTTTACAGGGACTAACAATTGAGCTAGAATGGTCTTGGAGTAGCAGTTATGAAATAGTATAAAAATGTAAATCTAAAGGTGAACTCACTGTGAATGATATTGGAGTTGTAGAGTTCAGGGTCTCTGGTGTTCCTGGGGTTTGGTTTTGACTTCTGCATGTTTTCGTTGATGTACCAACTTCTGTTCTCATCAAATACTGCAAATACCAAGCTCCACTCTTTATCTGGCCCAAACTATATTTGAATATAGAATCAGAAAAAGACACAGAGTACGTTAATATTAATGCAGGATAGAACTTTCCTGCTTTATTATTTTTGCCTTTCAAATTGATTATCTCACATCATTTCTGAGGTGACGAGAATGTAAAACTCTTATATCTGTTGCTTGAGAATATCAATTATAAGATAAATGTGGTTCTTACCAGACGTCCTCTGGTGTCAATGGCATTGTTTTTGCAGATGAGTAGGGTGCCCACCAGACCAGAGGCCAAGTCCCTCTCTGGGGATACAGTGCTCTGATATAGCTGTGTCAGACACTGGGGATCTCCATCCAAGGGCCCATCATCTGTTGTTAGACTCCAAATGTAGCCAAATGTCCTATTTGGGGGAACTCCAATGGAATGCAAATCCTTCGCTGATTGATTAGATGCAGTTGGAAAAAACAAAGGTGTTGAAAATTTGCAAAAAGTAACAATAATAGGTCCAGTGGACAGGACTAAAGGCAACAAGTAGTTTAGATATGGAAAATAGATCACAATTTTTTTCCTTTATTTTATCCACAACAAATGGGCCTGATTCTTTCAAGAGAAAAAAAACTGGCCATTTGTCCAGGCAACATTTTATCTTTATATTGTAATCTGTTTTCATGCAATCTAAATCAATCGATTATTTTTGTAGTATATATAATATGTATTATAGCATTTACATATTAATGAATAACTAATACCACCCTGACAAAATTCAGTATAATGCCACATAGTTCAAAATATATTATCTGGACTATAATTCTTTTGTTTGAGAGAACCACATAAAATGAGAAAATGTGTTCATTCATTGATCGTTTCAACCATTTATTAATAGGGGAAATGGCTTTCTGCATAATGCTTTACCACCAAATGGCTAAATCATTATACTCACAACAGTCCATTTGTCAGTGGGTAGGAGATATTAGGCAATAAGTGAATTTGACCTAGTAGTAAGTGTATTATATACAGGAAAAATGGGGAAATGTAAGGATCTGGACAACTTTGTTGAGGGTCAACTTGTGATTGTGTCATGGTCCCCCAAGGGACATTGATGGGTGTGGGAATTGAATGCAAGTAAGTAAGCAACTATAGCACAAAACCCTAAAATGCTAATGATAATTCTGACAGACGGTGCAGGAAACACACAATGCATTCAAGAGCTTATTTGGCCGTAAAAGTGCAACCCACACACTACGGCTGGGCGATTCTGGCCAAAATGAGCATCACCAAATCTTTTTTACGATTTTACCATTCAATTTACAGCATATTACATGGGCTGTTAAAAATCGTCATGCACTCTGTGCTCCCCTGCACACTAGAGAAGTGGTTCCTAAAAGTACTGGTCACGACCCACAGGTTGGTTGCATGAGGTTGTGCTTGAGTCACCAAATAAAGTAGTTATTAGTTATTTAATTTTACTGTTATTCTTGAATTATATCTGCAGTGCATGTTTCAGCAAGACGGGGACAGGGGCGTTTTCTAATTCCACAACACATGGAGTTCAGTAAATCCCATTAGGTGACGCTTCGCTCAGAACTTATTGGGAGAGACAGGGTGCTTATCTGATATACCTGACTTGAACTCAGCACAAATTATGAAGCAAATTTATCACGTTAGCAAGTTAGCCATTTCCTGTTCTGGGTCGAGACTGTTTTATTTTTTATTTTTTATTTCCTCAAGGGGGTAAGTTTCTTGCTTCTGGACTAACCACTATATACTTTGGATTGGGTCTTTGGGTAGTTTATGTCCATGTTTAAACTTACCATTTGGTGATCCCTGCAGTGAAGAGATCTTAGTGAGGCCATTTGGGTAGATGTTAAAAGGCCGACTGGCCAGATTCCTCAATGTGATCTTGAGACACAATAGGAGATAAATAAGAAGCCAAAGACCTAGACACGTTCACCTCCATATGCTACTTTGATCATTTCCATTTATTTTACCTCACATTTCATCATGCACAGAAGGCCAATTTATATGGGACTTCTGAAGGACTACATCAAGATTTTTCTAGTTCTGAGCAAAAGTTATTACATTGTGTGAACAAGATATTTACCCTGTACACAAAATACTGTTAACTCTTAACTACATGTGTCTCTTGATGAACAAATCCACCATATAATGGAAAGTATATTGTTCAACTATTGCATATGATTCTGACTGCATTCTGTGTGATCATTAAACAGTCTTAACAGTTTGGGTCTTACCAAAACGGTACTTTTATGTAGACATGGGATTGTCAACAGCAGGAATCAGTTGCTGCACATACTGAAGTACAACAGGCATGGAGCTTACACTTGTTTTGTTTAAAGGACAGGTCTGCCTTTACCTTGTGCATCTTCTCACAAGGTAATAATATGTGGCCACAAATTAAAAAAAAAAAAAGCTCCTTGCTTCAGGGGCTCTTAAAATTTGCTTACATTCTGTTCTCAATTATTTAACTCACATGAATTTTATCATTGACTTTTCCTTTCAGAAGTGGACCGAGTAATGTCTTTGCAGGGGTCTTCCTATGAGAGAAGGATCCGTCTGTGTATTCCACGTACACTACCTTTTTATACTTGTAGTCCAAGTGATGGGGAGCTGCAGGCAAATATCCAGACTGCAACACACTGATGTGTCAAAAGGAAAGGAAACAACAAATCTGAATCCCCGTAGCGGCTCTGTGTTATTCCTCTTACTTACCTTCCTCCACAATTCCTACCTGTCTGTATGTTTGAGATGAGGAACGTAATCCCAGCTGACCTCTTCAATAGCAATATAATGCTCCCAGACTTTCCTTTGATCTCTCCTGCTGGCTCTGGCTTGCACTTGTGGTTTCTGGTAGCTTATGGTGTTGAACAAATCCTCATGATTTTCATTACTGTACTCTTCACTGTAGTCACCGTTATCACTGTGTTTGGCGTTACGCAAGTCTGGTCCTGACAAAGCAACAGACTGAGGACATTCTACCACCATGAACATAGTGTTCATACCATCTGAATAGAGAAGTAGTGCAAATTAACAATCAGAGCTACAATTTAAATAATAACATTTATATATGTCTGGAGACTAATTGGGTCTCTCTTACAGTGGTGGTGAGCATGTATCTGACAGCTGATAAGGAAACGGCCTGAAGTAGCAGGTCTCATTTCTGCAGTGATGAATGTCATAGGAGTCATCTCCATTGAGGCTTTACGATGGCTCAACACCTTAAAAATGTCAATAAATTACACTTAAAATGCATATTTCAGTTACTACAAGAAAAGCAGACAATACTCTGCCAATATGGCCATATTGCATGAATCATGCAACCGAAGGCAATTAGCCTAAGCTAGCTGCAGTAAGATTCAAGCAGAAAGAAATCAATTGTTTTACATTTAAGATCACTATTCTTTTATGTCAAAGCATACATTATCAAAGAGGTCAATATTCAAGAAACATATGTAATATCTAGAAAATATTTAAGACCAACACAATTCAGCTTGTGGCCTTGATAAGGACAATAATGATGAACATTTCATTAATTTTTTTATAAATAGACATCTGATTTCTTGGTAAATAGCAAAAAGATTAAAAAAATAAAGCAAGGTGCCATTTTATGGCTGATTGCAGTGCCAGCAACATGAAAGTATAGTGTATTTTTTTCTCAGGAATAAAATAGGACAAATGCATGTGGAAAGTGGAGGAAATTGTTTTTACGAGTCTGGTGGAGAGAAATATTTCTGTTGTTCTTCCATGTGGTCAGTATTTTTGTATTAAGACTCAATGGTAGAACCCACATGTCTCTCCAGCGTACTGCTCTTGCCTCTTTAAAAGCCTGCAACAGCAACTGGCCTGTAGCTACATGAGCATATCCTGCACAACTTTCTAGCTCAGCTATTGGATTATATGAACATGAATGTTTTATTGATTGTCTTTTTTTGTTTTTTCCATCTTCATCTTCATCTTCATTTTTTTTTTTTTTAAACTAACTGTTTTTTCTAACGTCTTCAATGAGGAGCCCTTTTGACAGCCACAAGCTGAAAGGCTCTAATGATGAAGTCATTCCATTAACTGAAAGTGTTACTAGAAATTTTTACCTGCTATATTTGGAGGTAGGAGAAATTGTACTGGTAACACCTATTTTACTTGTGCAACACTTGAATTACCTCCAGATAGTGAGACTGAAATCGGATGGAGTGGATTCCTGGAGCTGTGCCCATTCCAATCAGATGCCAAATAACATGTTGGTTGGATTTACAAATATTCAAACCTACACATACACACAGACATACATTATTGGACAGAGAGAGAGAGAAAGAGAGAGCTTTGTCATTGATACATAGTGTCAGCAACACTCATATTTAAAATACATAAAACAATCTCCCTGTCTCCAACCTAGTCAGGCTCATTACCAGGTAATGTAGAGTTGATATAGCCATTGATGGTGTGATATTCCTTCCTGTTGATGCTCTTCTTGAAATTCTCTCTGGTCTTCCTTTCCCCTACCTCTCCATACCAGCTCTTGGTCTCATCAAACACTGCAAATATCAGTACAAATGCTGGATTTCTCCTTTGGCCATCATCTTTGAAGGCACCTAGGGAAGGGAAGGGAAGTCCAGTTCTTTATGGAACGGGAGTATCAAAGACATTTTCTATTTCTTATAAATTGTTTCTCAATAGAAAATAATGTGTTAAAGAGTTAACCCCATTACCAATAAAAGCATTTGAGTTTGCACAGGTTCAGAACACAATGATGACAAAAATTATGTGAATTCTTGCAGTGACCAATACATAAAATCAGGTCAGCAAATTTCTGAGAAAGTGTAAAAATAATCATTCCAAACACTGATTACCCTACCCAGATGTTTCTTATAACAAAAGCATCACACTATTGTAGCATCACTGATGGCCAAGGAATTTAAAGAAATGTGTTATTATTTTCAACTTTAGTTTAAAAACTTAAAATTTTTTCTCACGGAGTTAAGCACAAAAATATCAATAAAAATTGCTTCAATTTTGATTTTTTTCTTTTCACAAATACAGTTCTTTGGAGAAAGATAATAATTTCATAATTTATGTAATACTAATGAGAATGTTTACATTTTATTATCACTTATTGTTATACACAGTGCATACATAAACGACAACAAAATGAAATTAATTCTCTGCCTTTGACCCATCCCATAGGATGGGATACATGTGGGTGATCCCAACTGTATGAAGAGTATTCAAAATGAGGCTTCAGTATAATGCAATTGGAAAAACTGTTATTAGTATCTAAACATTGCATTTGTTAGCATCTTTGCTTGCAGTACTAGCTTAACACAACAATATTGAGGGCAGAAATGGGCTCATATATTGTTCAACTTAGATGGGCATTGACCATTTGGATTAATTGAGATCAATTTAGTCAATCGTCAAACTCGAATTAAATTGAAATTGTACAACCCTACCTTGCACAGCACAACTATAGCAGAAAGGCATTAAATTGAGGTTGAATAAAACAGCTAGGCTATTCCTCTCTGAATAAATATTCAAGACAAAGTGCTGGTAAGACATACCACATGTTTGTACATGAAAATAAATGCTGAGTCTGTTCATTTTATTTTCCAACACACTTACTTGATTTGCAGATAAGCAAGGCACCAATGAGTCCTGAGTTTACATCTCGGACTGTGTCCACCTGGGATGAGTAGGAGTAGGTGAGACACTCAGGGTCACTTGTGGTGGGGCCATCTGTGGGACTGATGTCCCATATATACTCATAATATCCTCCTGGAAAGACAGCATCATCTTCCTTCTCCTCGCCTGCTGATGAGTCATCATATCCAGCTCCTGGAAAGAAAATACATATCACGATTCTTCTTTCAGTAGTAGTGGTGATTCCCTATATTTTCTTATGTTGGAGTTCTTTTAAAGGCAGTAATTGTGTCATTCATTTGAGTTAAACCTCGAAAGAAAAGACTCTAAGAAAATTTAGATCAAGTGATATCAGTGGTATTTGATTGTCAGACTTGAATTTTAAGTTTTAACTGTTGGACCCCAAAGTTATTTTTAGTTAAACCTTGTTTGAATTACATACCCAAAATAAATTTAAAATTGTTCCACAGCTAACATTTGTATACGACGGGACAGGACAGCACATTCATTTCCCATGTGAATAACCAGTGTGACTAATCTTTAATTAAATTTTAATTGTTTTTTAAGATAAAAAAGACTTTAAAAATAGATAGTAAGCGGGTCAAAATAATCAATAACTTTCCTTAGAAACACTTTGACAACTACTGTTTCAATTTGATGGAAATACCGAGAAAATTTGAATCTACACAGTTTTTGTGGGATAGGACTAAACCATAGACCATTTGGCACAGGTGAGATATGTGTTATTTCACAGCCAAAGGATGTAGTACACACTACAACCTTTGGCTGTGACATAAACCTTGGATTTTATTCAATCTAAAATTGTATACAGTAGCAAAAATAGCAAAAGCTAGGTAGATGCCAAATTTTGCGCCTTCAGGGGAGAAGATAAAAAAACTGCTATACAGAAAGACAGAATTGTATATAAGTCCCTGTGGGGCTAGACGCACTACAAAAAGCATTAAATAATCTGCCATAGTTGTAGTCCATTCAAGGCAGCACTTTTTAGTTATTTAAGTTATTTAGGTTGTTTCTATAAATTTGCAATCTTGTTAAGGAAAAAATAGAATAAATAAAACAAGTAAAATTTCCATATATCAAAATGAGTACAGTATACGGGAGATATGCAATAATAATAATAATAATAATTATACATTATACTTATATAGCACTTCACACAAGTTGACAGATACACCATATGAATCGAATGAATCTATAATTGAACTACCTAATTCAATTTTCATTTCAACCATTCATTTTTATGTTGTTTGACATCTATTTCTGAAATTGAGAATCAAATAATAAAAAATTACGCATATCATCGAGCTTTACAAATACAGATCGGACTAATGAAATGAAGCAGTACCACCTAAAACTGTTGAGGGAAGTAAAGTGACAAGCCATAAAGGACACATGTCACACAATGCACAAGAAGGGGGTTATATGGAGCAAATATTATTTTGTCATTTTTGTCTAATAGGGATAGGCGATTAATTATATATAATTATATATATATATATATGTATATATATATATATATATATATATATATATATGTATATATATATATATATATATATATATATATATATATAAAAATATTGTGATCTCCATTCAGTCGTATATATACGATCCCATTTCTTAAGTAAAGCATTATGCAATATTTTAATTCATAGCATAAACTGCAGCTAAACTTGAAAGCTATTATACCATTACCTGGGCATTATTTCAAGATTATGGGAATTGCTAAGTGCTAACTTAGCTTTAGCTTGCCTAAGCTAAGTGCTAACTTAACGCTTACTAAGATGTCTTCTGAGTAATTGGAGAGCTAACATCACGTAGCACAAGCAGAAATCGGAGTGGTAGTTCTGATCATTCCTCAACTCCTACATCTCACCTTTTTTATTTCTACCAATATATGTCTTTATTGTTTCATAATGGTTACTTAACTTTTTCTCATAGCAACATGGAGGACGTGCGCACTAAAGTGTGGATACCTACCCAAAGCCCGATGGGACTGGCGCGGACATAATAAACAGAAGGCTTGCCTGGCTTGAGCCAGGTTCGAACACTATTCTCTTGGACTGTGGCCTGGTTTGGACAAATTTGTATGAACTAGCTCCGGTGCTGTCGATTTTTCGGGGTATATCCCCCAAAAGTCTCCAATCCCCTGCATTGTACAAGGAATACCCGATTGAACCCTTCAAATTTAGTTACTAACATGTTAGTGAATGAGACCCACTCATATATCCATTTCCTCAACCCAGGCAGGGGATAATAATGTTAAGAGAATTGTGTTAAAATATCCTTAGAGTGAAGCAGTCTGGAAAACATCAGAAAATAAATCATTAAGCTTGTCCAGTGAAACTTTGCTAATGTGTAATAATGAGTCTTTCTCCCTCTCCCCCCATCACGCCCACACACCCACATACCCATACAAACATTCTTAATCTTCAATACAACTCATTAATGTGGTTAGACATGGACATGTGATTTGCTCATTCCAGGACATGACAAGTGCAGTTTTTGTCGGCCCAAAACTTTTGTCCTTGCAAGTATTCAAATCTGACACAGCCATATCCGACAGCATTACAATATGTTGTCTGATATTGTAATTCAAAGACTAATACAATTAGATACTCTCCATTTTGGATTTCGGCATGCGTTTCATTTAGAAAAATTATTGGATCAAGATGCTGAATAAAATCTGCACAGAAGAGATAGGGTTAGGGAGTTACTCACTTTCCTTGCTTAGGAATAAGATGATAACATGTTTTCTTGATAATTCTCATCCAAATTACAGTTTTTAAAACTCTTAATTCAAGAATGAGTTAGTGGTATTAAGACATTCATATAATTTTATCCTTTTGGAAAAATTATTTCAGATTAAGAACAACAGCATCAAGTTTTTTATCACATCAAGTGATAAAAAAAAATGAAAAGCTTTAAGGAGAAGAGGATGGCGCTGACTAATGTTGAGTTTGGAGTAAAGCACACAAACTAGAACAATCTCTACCTTCTGCCTGTTTCCAGTAGGTTATTCCCACAGGGCTGATACTGTAGGGCTGGGATGCCAGGTTTTTGAAGTGGACAACAACCCTGTCACCAGCCTGGGCAACAATCACCGGGCCTTGCATACCTGCAACCAGAATGTTCCTGAAGCAATATTGCAACGTTCACATGACCTCTTAATTTAAAGCAAATATTATTCGAAACAGAGCTGATAACATATTGCTATTTGTGTTGAAAAGTTTGTCAAACTAATTTTTCCTCAAAATTGCTTCAAATAAAAATCATGACTGTAGAACAACTAAATGTTAAACATTGCAAGCACTGGTCATTCTTTTGTTTGTGTTTTGGTTTTCAAAAACACAAAGTCAGAGATAACAACCAAGTGAAACAGACATATAAACACAAGCCATACAAAATATTTGATGGAAAACAACTGAGAATTTAAAATTGGAGATTACCTGTCCATGCTGGCCTTGGCTTTGGGACCGTGTATGTGGTGTCCATATATTCCCTGTAAACTGCCTTGATGTATTTTTGAGGAATATCTTTAGATTTCTTCCTAAAAAGTATAGGGCATTTATTTATGGTTTATATATGGATTATTGTTTAAGGACAGATGCATTATAGTAAAGAGCTTTTACTGTATATAGAGAGAAGAGAGAATGACGCAGGTAGATGAAAGAGGGCAAAGTGAATAGAAAGTTTTTAGCATATTTTAAGTGATGAGGCATTCTTCTATAATACTAACTCTGCCTGCTTGTTCTCTGTTAAAAAATATATAAAATGTTTTTACAATCTTTAATTGTAAATGCATCATGATATCGTATTATTTGAAACTGGCAGTGAGGTTTGATTGTTGTATCAGAGGGGCTTGCCTAAATCAAACAAAAACATATTTACCTTTGATCTGGTGCTAGGTCAACATCGTCCAGATAGATATAGTCCCATCCGATTTCCACAGCTGCTATAAAATACTGTCTGACAGCAACAGTGGGCTGCTGTGCCACTCCTTCATAGAAGAAGCACATCAGTAGCAGCAATATCACGGTCATGGTTGTGTCAGCCCCACAGTGTCCCGGGGCAAGTGCTGCTGCTCCTACTGCGGGCTGAGGTTTTTATGAGGAGGAGGGACGGAGAGAGTACAAGCGGAAATTCAAGTATCACAGTGGAGGCACGTGTAGTGTGGCGGTAATCTCAGAGCCCCTAACTTTATTCTGAGGAAACAATGCTTTAACTGCATCCATTTTTCCAAAAATAAAAAGGCCTATGTTAAATTTCACACATACGGTTTCATGTTTTATCACTTTTCATTTTTGGAATGAAATTCAACAACAAACACATAGCGTATTTCAATAATACACTAATTTTAGTATCAAATGGCAGTGTTAGGAATTAATGAAGTACTAATATACTGTGCTTTGATTCTACATGGGAGACGGGTATGGGGCGCCTAGTTTTAAGTATCACATATTGAAATGAACAACAACATTCTGCCACATTTAGCAACAAAAATGTTTGAATATTCGTGTAAACGTTTTAAGTCACATTTGTTCATGGCATTTACAATTATATAAATGAAATTGGTAATTTCTTAAGATTAGATGTTGAATCTCAATTTCAAATGTTAAACCAAAATCTTACATCCAAATATTAAATCTAAATATAGATTTAAAATAAACTTATTTCTAAATGCCAAATATTAAATACAAAATTGATATATTTAGATTTAAAAAATAATTTTAACATTTAACTTTAGATCTACAGCAACTTTTTTAATTTCAAACATTTCCATAAGAAAAGTAAATAAATACTGGTACAAATTTGATTTAAAAAATAAACTCTGAACCTTATACAGCACTCTTTAAACTTTGGTTGGAGCTGTTGATTTTTCCATGATTACAAATAGGGCCCCATCACTGGGACAGTACATGGGTATGTTTTAACCCTTACAATTTTTTAAAAACACTTTCAACTTTTCTCCAATCAGAAATAATTCCCCTGAATCAACTCTGCACAGCTCAACCTAGTCCTTGTTTTACTCACATGAAAGTACCACCATGTGGCCGATGCAGCTGAATTTGAAAAGAAAAACTAATTTTGAAGCAGTTTATGAAAACCTTACCTGCTTTATAAATAACCTCATCAAACTTAATTTGTGCTTAGTGGGATGTATTCCCCACCAGTTTTTAGTGATAATTATTTTGCGTTAAGCTTTACGGTAAATTAGTTTTATGGATGGAATAATCTAAGCTATAAAAACATGTGAAATGTTACAACAAGCTAATACTAATAGGTGCCATTAGGTGCTTCTCAACCTCTTGAAGAGTGATATAAAAGAGCAGGAAAGTACATCAGATCTGTGGTTTAACCATGTGTTATATGTATATACTGTCAAGATTCTGTAAAGAGAGGAAGTAATAAGAAAAGAAGTGATCAATGGTACTTCCAAGCATATGCTACTGTAATAATAATACATTTAATTTATAATGCACTTTACATTTGGATCAAATCTCAAAGTGCTAAAAAGTGGAATAAAGGTCTTCACTGATGAACATAAGGAATTGACTTAATTTCTGTTGAGTGATGCTGATGCATTTTTTCGATTGGTGCCCACTGCTAAAATCATCCATGTTCATGAAACATACTGATATTAAGTTGATGAAGGTGTGTACTTTTCTATACTTGCATGATGATGAAATTTAATTGAAGTTTTGAATGAAACATTTTCAGTAGATTACATTTTTGTTCTAAGTCTTATTTCTTGTGTTACAGTAAGGGACAACTGTAACTTTTCACTTATAGTGTCAATGCAGATTCTTATTCCTCCAGGTCATGGTAATCCATGTGTGTTGAATCTAGAAAATCTAGACTCCTGTTTAGGCTTGAGGGCGTTTCACCTCTCATCCAAGTGGCTTCTTCAGTTCTGCAGTGAAATGTGTTTGGAACACCATTTAAAAGTAAAATGTACCTAATACATATCACATTTAAAGCACACAGTTTAAAGAAAATAAAAAATCTCTATTCAACAGACATAAATGTCCAAAATATTTCAATCATCCACTTTTTCCCTGAAAAAAGTTAAAATAAAGTTTCTCTTCTCATGTTATATTAATATTTCATTATGTTCAGTTTTCATTTCACAAAAACATTAATTCATTCATTACCCGCAACCTCATATCCTGTTCGGGTTGCGGGGGCTTGAGCTGACATTGGGTGAGAGGCAGGGTACACCCTACGAAAGTCGTCAGTTCATTACAGGCACAAAAAAATATGAAAGAAATGTCCTCCAAAGAGTAATTTTTTCTTTTATCCTTTGACTAATCCAGTTCTTCGTCACACTGTGGGGGCCTCAACTGGTCTGGCTTCAGGACCCACCATCACCCCTTGATGACAAGCCGCGACCCAAATCAAAAGAAAATTTCAACTTTTCAAATTGATTTAACATAACATTAAGTAACACTTCAGTAACTTATTCTGGCAATACAAATTAAATTAAAAATAAAATAAAAAGTGCAAATATGACAACCAGCATTCAGTTTCTTCAGTTTTTATCCACAAACTCAAAATACTTCAGTTGCTTATTCTGGCAATACAAATTAAATTAAAAATAAAATAAAAAGTGCAAATATGACAACCAACATTAATAACAATAATAATACATTTAATTTATATGCACTTTACATTTGGATCAAATCTCAAAGTGCTAACAAGCAAAAGCTGATAAAAGCATCAATAAAAAATAAAATAATAACTATATAAAAGCCTGACCAAAAAGGCAGCAATGTTAATTAAGGTTATAGGTTCTGCTAAAAAGGAAAGTTTTAAGTCCTTTTATATAATGTTAAATATAACATCTATAGGCTGTTCTACATGTTACCTGATTGCAATAATATCTTACAATTTATTACTACTCTTGGAAATTAGCACTTACTCTTGATCTCCAGGTTTTTCGCTGGGTGTACTTTTGTTCTGAGGCTCAAACACCTGAGGAGAAAACATTAGAGTTCAAAGGATGACATTTTGTAATGCACTATTCTTCCTTCTTGTATATACACCATGCTTTGAAATCTAATACAGGAAATATTTATAGTCTAACCAAAGATCTTAGTACAGTATGTAGATAGTCTCTGTGAAATCAAAATAGTAGAAAAGCCCTGGGTAAGATATTTAATGCAACCATTAAATGTATCTCTTTTGTAAAAATTATTTCTTTCATCTTGACTCACCAGAGTGTCAGCTTCATTGAACTCAGCGGTGCTCCTGGAAATGATGGCAATCTCTGAATCTGATTCCGAAAGCATTTCGTCCACTACAGTAAAACAATAATAATCAAAAGAATATACCAGTAATCCCATATATAAACCAGTATATAGTGTACAAAGCCAGTAATTTTATACATAGCATACACACACAAATATCACAGTATCAGAAAATATAAGCATACAAAGTACTAATTTGCCAAATCCACAAACCTGTAAAGTGCTGTTCTAGGCATATGAAGAGAGAAATCCTGCAATACGTCTTTCCAATTTCCTTTTTATATTCAGCCAATGTGAATGGCTTCTCTGTCCCAGGCACATTGACCACCTCTGAACAATCTGGATATAAAAGGACATATAGTCCTTCCTTCATGTCTTTGTTAAATGTTCTCATTTTCTGGACAGATATTTTCAGGAGGTCAGGTGCTGGTACAGCTGGATCTATATATAATGGAAGCGTTTTCCCTCTGACAAGTTTTAAGTCACCTCCTTGTGGTGCCATCAATCCTATGTTTATCTAGAAGAGATACAAAAACATTTTTAAAAAATTAGAAAGTGCTTATTGTGAAGTAAGTCCATATATCTCTCATTTGGTTGCCTGTAATATTAAACAGAACAAGAGTTTCCCAATTTTTATATTATTAACATAATTACAATGGAAAGCCAGAGTAAAAGAAAAACTTCCTAGTATAATTTACTAAGACATTGATATGATTGTTGACAGAAAGGAAATCATTTATGTTCAATCTCTCCTCTGTACAATTCAGCTGCCCTTAGAGAACTGGTCAAAATAATTTAGGTGTCATTGACCAACAATATAACAGCCAGATTGTTACTCAAGATCACACATGGGAATAACACGTGACAGATTAAATAATGAACCCATCCTGAAACGCTAGTATTTTACATGTTTTAAGGCTGCATGCACCACCTTACTTGAACCTTCTTGACTTGTTTTAGAAGTTTCTGTGGTCCACGGCTACAGGACGTTCTTTCTTTTGATTTTGAATTTTTGTACTCCATGAACTTTATATAGGATGGGCATGATTGTTCAGCTGCAAATAAGAAAACATACTATAAACACAATATGAGTTGGGAAATAACAGACTTAAAATACAGTATGTTACATATGCAATGAAGCTAGATTATTTTAGCTAGCATTAGCTACTTTGCACAGTACTAAAGTCATATTACGTTACTCAGCACGATACTAACGCTAGCTAACTAACGTTTACAGTAGACTTACCTTGACTAACATTTCCAGACGTTGTCGTTGTATCGTTTTTTTCTACTTTTTGGTCGGTTTTTCTATTTAAAAGATCTAAACAATTGCCACAATTTGAGCAAAATTGGGCCAAGTTGCTAAAATGAGTTCCGCAAAAAGGACAAAACATATCAGACAGCATGCACATGACCTTATATCAATGAATGACTGTTTAATTGACAGGTAGTTCACTTCCGGGGTCTAGAACCCTCCCTTTCCGTCAAACTTTTCTTTGAAATGTGTTTTTCTTTTGGGAAAAGTGTTTTGGAATTTTGAAATGTGTTTTTCTTTTGGGAAATGTGTTTTGGATTTTTGAAATATGTTTTTCTTTTGGGAAATCGGTTTTGGATTTTTGAAACGTGTTTTTCTATTGGGAAATGTGTTTTGAATTTTTGAAATGTGTTTTGGATTTCTGAAATGTGTTTTGCTTTTGTAAAGTTGTTTGCACTTCTGGGCGACCGTAGCTAGGGGATCTCCCATGATGCACTGAGCTTTTCTCTCTTCCTCTCTCACTGTCCCTCTTTATACACCCCACTCACTTTAATACATGTTAAATGGATTAATGCATGTTAAATGGTTTAATGCATGTTAAATGGATTAATGCATTTTAATGGCTTAAATGCATGTTACTAACTTGACTTCTTCCCTGGAGTTTTTGTGTTTCGTCGCCCTGTAACGTCACATGGTTGGTGATTGCATCTGCTGCTGTGGACCTGCTCGATGTCCAATGATCACAAGATGCTCATGATGATGATTATTGTTGTTATCATTATTATTATTATTGTATAGTATTCCCCCATAAGCTATCACTATATGTTACATTAATATTAATGTTATTATCAACCTGGGATCCCTGCTGCTGCCGCGGCCCGACCATGGAGCGGTTGGAAAAAGTGGATTATAGCTGATATCTTTGCTGCTTTTCCCCCGTCTGTATCTCTCCTCAGCTGTGTCTCTCTCTTTCTCGCTCTCACTCTCTTTTCTTTCAAACCAGACCGGTCATGGCAGTAGGCCGTCCACCCTGAGTCTTGGATCTGCTCGAGGTTTCTGCCTGTTAAAGGGCAGTTTTTTCTTCCCATTGTCGCCAAGTGCTTGCTCAAGAAGGAATTGGTTGGGTCCTGTAGATAATTATATAAATAGTTTCGTCTAGACCTGCTCTTTCTAGAAAGCACCTTGAGACAACTGTTGTTGTGAATTGGCGCTATATAAATAAAGATTGATTGATTGATAGTTGATCATTCACTAGACCTGTTGTATTTTCTGTGTTGTATATTACCATTGGTCATGAACAAAGCAAAATTTATTGAATTTATCGCCAGAATAATCAATTACTAAAATAATTGATTACTGCAGACCTAGTGTGTATATATATATATGTGTGTGTATATTTGTATATGTACATTATGTAATGTATGTTTGCATGCTGAATCGTCTCTCAGAGGCTTCATATTATCTTTATATAGGTTACTGTCATTTCTATTAATGAAATTGCCATCAAAAAAGCAAGGTAATGCGGTTGAGGATGAGTTGGAGGAGATCAGGATATCTCTAAACTTCATCTCAGACAAGCTCAGCAAAGTTGCTTAACAGCAAAGCTATGCTGGTGGAATTGATGGAGGAAGTGAAACAACATAGAGGTATTGTGAATGAAAAGTATAAAAGAATCAGTGATTTAGAGCGACAAATCGACGACTTGAAACAATACACAAGAATGGATGATTTAATCATAACCGACCTGGAAACGCTACACACTTATGCTAAAGTTGTTGCTGATGGATGCGCTGCAGGCAAAAAGAGAGAGGACATCCCGACAGAGGAGCAGCAAACTCTTGAACTGCAAGTCATCAAATTCTTTGAAAGTAAGAACATCAATATGCACAGTAACAATTTAGCGGCATGCCAGACCCTCCCCCGAAAGGACAGCAAAACAAAACCTGCCATTATCATTCGATTTGAAAACCGTAAACACAAGATTGAATTCCTGAGACAAGCAAGGAAGCTGATGGGGACAGGAGTGTATGTGAACGAACATCTAACTAAGAAGAATGCTGAAATCGCGAGAAATTAAATGTATTATTATTATTATTATTACATGTACGCATTTTAATTAAACAAAACAAGATCCAAGCAACATGGAAAAGAAAGTCTAAAATCATGATATTGCTAAATGGAGCAACTGAGGAATCCAAAGTTGTGACGGTAAGAAACCCAAAGTACTAGAAAAATGCTGATGAAGATCTATAAAGTGTATCTTGAAGAAACCCACATTAATGATAACATAATCAATAACTGTGAATATTATACAGATTAACTATTCAAGAGCAATTTGGAATCAAACAGTTATTTATCAATGATACACTTCAACAGCAGAAGCCTTCACAAAAACTTGTCTATTATCAAGGATTATTTAAATAGTTGAATGTAATCACTATAACTGAGACATGGCTTGACAGTGATGAAGATCATGAATGGATGGATGGATATATATGTATGTATGGATTGTCTCATGGTACACAATTTGAAATAAGATTACAATTTCTTAGAAGCTTCCTTCTAGCTCACAAGACTCACAAAGGTTGTGACAAAACCCTGGCCAGACCAAGGGGTTTCAATCAAGGGGAAGTTTATTCACACTTGCCTTCACAGAAACAAAGGGCTGTGCACTCCAAGACAGCTTTTTTGCACTTCCACTGCCTAAAACAACCTTTCTTACATTTGCAGGAGAAAAGTTCATAGCTGGACTGGCTTGCATCCGGTAGGCATGTCCAGAAGGGTTCATAATATCCCTAAGATGTCTTTGTCCAGCCCCATTTAAATGACAAAGATAGTTGTGGTGTGGACAACAGCACTTAACCCAACAACATGGCCTCCTTGGAATACTGCTCTCTCTACATGGTCCTCAAGTGCAGCCTTTGTGGGCGGGATTGACTGCAACATCCGCCTTGCCTTGTCAATGTCTGTGCATGTAATGGTTCGGTTCGGTAGAGCAGTAGAATGAACCTCTCTATTGTGGCCATTACTCCTGTGGTAGATCATTTGGGGCAGAAGACAGTTTCAACACGACATTTGTAAACTCTTGAAATACAGTCCATGTTGTCTTTTTCCCATGGCCAGGAAAGCTTGATACAGTCTCGCAGCCCGTCAATGCGTTCTGGCGGGCATGACTGGTTCTCATGTTGAAAGAACTCATGAAGGTTGCCATCTTTGGTCTTGCAAGAAATGTACAATCTTGAAAAAGAGCTTCCATGTCTTGTATGAGAGACACCAAACCTGCTTGTTCTTGGATACTCCCCTCACAGTTGAAGTACCAAACACCATCATCTTATTTCTTGGTATGGTATCGTCCACTGCCTTAGTTTTCTGAACAAGGCGTTCTCTTGTGAAAGCCATCAGCTCCTTGCTTTCCTCTTCAGATGGGTTTCCAAGATCTTCCTTTACACTGACCGAGGAGCGGATATCATTGATGAATGAGACTTGGACACTCGTTGTTTGGTCATGGTGACGTGTGTCATCTGATTTTTTGGGGCCAATCTCAAACTCCTGAATGGATCAGGCAACCTCTGGTCCTGCTACCATCACTCGCAGCAGTGCAGAAGGGTTGTCAGTGAGGCCCACAGCAAATTCATCTCCTTTGATGCAGGCATGCATTTGCTCATGGGCCTGGTCCATAGCCATGGAGGAAAACGCCTTCTTAGTCTTCAGCACAGTGAACTTGCCAGAAGACTGCTTCTGGCAAGGAATGCTTGGGTTTGTCCTTGGGAGCCCAGCAATGTCTCTCAACTGCCCTAGAATCCATCTTGCTTAATGAGGTCAGGACACAGTCATTAAGCGTTTTACCTGGGCTAAGTTTCAATGGTTCAAAGTCCTCTTTTCAGATGAAAGTAAGTTTTGCATTTCATTAGGGAATCAAGGTCCCAGAGTCAGGAGGAGTGGAGAGGCACAGAATCCAAGGTGTTTGAAGTCCAGTGTGAAGTTTCCAGATTCAGTGATAACTTGGGAAGCCATGACATCTTCTGGTTTTTGGTCCACTGTGTTTTATGAAATACAAAGTCAATGCAGCCGTCCACCAGGAAATTTTAGAACACTTCATGCTTCCTTCTGCTGACAAGCTTTATGTAGAGGCTGATTTCATTTTCCAGCAGGACTTGGTACCTGCCCACACTGCCAAAGGTACCAATACCTGGTTTAATGACCATTGGAGACACGACACAGACACGAGACCCAACAATCCACAGGGATTATCATTGATTTAAAATTTATGACTGCAATAATAAATAGTTTCAGTATTTTAATGCCAATGTAAAAATCTTATTTACAAATAACATGTGATCAAATCTAGAAACAATCATCATTCGGGGCCTCTCCAATCCAAATGTGTATAACACTACTTGAGTAAATTAAAACAGCAGCAAAATATATAAAAGGGTCATATTTGTAAAACAAGGCAGGCATGCTCCAATTGTGTAAATTTAATGGAAGGTTGATAACAAGTGCAACAAAAACGTCAATTGTCTGATACAATAACCAATCATAGTTTTAATGAGTTGACCTCTAGGATCTGCTCTAGGATGTTGTCGATTTCGGCAGTATCCAGACTGATGCCGCCCAAGTCTGGTTGTGGCAGTAGGGCTTTGAGAAGCACCAACAAGTTAGAGCGGATTCCACGCAGGCTTTCCTGTGGCAATCTGATTGGGGAACAACTTTATCAGTATAATCAACTCACCATTTCAGTCACTAATTTGAAAAAAGAAAAAAACATTTGAGTACAGGGCAAGATAGAAGCTGACATTCATACTAAAATTGTTTGGATTCATTTCTATTAAAAGTGACATTTACATCTGTGTACATATAATATAATACTGCCAGCTATAAGGATGGCTTTAAAAATCAACCTGTAGCCATAAGGAAACAAGATATTTGTATCTCAAAACCAACTGTTAATTGTGTATTATTTATGTATGGAACACACCTTTTGTCTTCACATGCTTTAATGTCACTGATCATGCTCTGAGGTTCCATCTTCCTCATCGGCCCATCCTGAAGTCCTGGAGCCTGGATTAGGCTGTTGAATGAAGTAGAGCTCTGATGTATATGAAGGACATGAGAGGATAAAGGCTGGCATTAGATCTCTACCTTATCGAGCACTGTTCACATGTGTGTTTTAGTTTGACTATTGTCATACTTACACAACATAAAATAGAGATAATCAAGCAATTATCTTAGTCAAACATTAATCTTTATAGATATTGCTCAAAAAAATTAATAAGGGAACACATAAATAACAGATCGGATCTCAATCAATGAAATATTCAAGTTGAAAATCTTCATTTACATACTGTACATCATTGGGAAAAAAATTATGTAAGAACAGTCAAAACCATTAACCCATTGAGTGCTGGATTATAAATCACACCCAAAAATGAAGTATAAAACTCAAATCACAGACTTCTCAAACTTGTGTGGATTTCATCAGGACAACTCATATTGTGTCTAAGTAGTGTGTTTAGCCTCTGCTGGCTGTCTGCACTCCAGACAAACATATGGGCATGATCCTGATGAGACGTTGTTCTGGGGGATCTCCTCCCAGAACTTGATCAGGGCATTAATTAGCTCCTGGTCTGTCTGTGGTGATACTCAGTGGAATCTAATACTCTGAAAAAAATGTCCCACAGGCACTCAGTTGGACTCAGGTCTGGAAATGCCAATTCTGGTGTTCTTCAAAAAATGCTAATTGAGCTACTGAGAGTTGGGCTGCGCTGAGCACTAGAGTACGTTGGGCCTTCATGCCACCCTCATTGAGTCTTTTTCGAAAGTTTGGTCAGAAAATTGCACACAATTGGTTTACTGGAGGTCTTCATGTAGGGCAATAGCAGCGCTCTTCCTTTCCCTCCTCACACAAAGGAACAGATACTGGTCCTGCTGCTTGGTTACTGCCCTTCTATAGATCTCCTTCAAGTATAACGGCCGATCTCCTGGTATCTCCTTCATAGTCTCGAGACTGTGCTGGGAGACACAGTTATCCTTCATGTGAAGACACATATGGATGTTCCTTCCTAGAGCTAGAGCTGAACTACCTGTGCAACCTGAATGGGCTGCAGGTACCACATCTTGCTGCCAGAAGTGACAAGACTCTAGAAAAATGCAAAACTAGAGAAAGACCAGTCAGGAAGGTAATGACAGAGATAAGGTCTGTGGCCACCACCTGGAAAACCATTCCCTTATTGGGGGTTTTCTTGCTGCTGCCTCTCCATTCCACCTGTTCACACTTTGATTTGCACCAAAGCTAATGAAATTGATTAACATTAAGACTCTAGAAGGTAACCTAACGTTGTGTTATACTATGATGATTTGGTGTTCCCCTTAATTTCATTGAGCAGTTTTCAAATGCAAATATACAACAGTATTGCACTACTGGTTTTTGTGGCAGTTATAGTTAACTCCCTGACCTCAGCCACAGCAGTCTGGCAGCCAACCTCTCTGCTAGCTGTGGATGCTTGCAGTGTAACCAGTTTTCTGCTTTGTGTCTCAGCGCTGCAGTCAGCAGTTTTCATTGTGCCTTGAGGTTTTGTTGTGATTTCCAGACCTAGAACATGTCTTAGCCTCTGAACCTCTTTCCCCAAAAAAGCCAGTTTTTGCTGGTAAAACAGCTGGTCACCTTCCTCTCGCGGTACCTCCCTGCTCCAAAGACCCTCTGATTTACTCCGTAGAGATGCCACCAAAGTCTGGGTGAATGGGAGAGAGTGGATCCAATTGGGATGGGATAGGACTTGCTGGGCCACGTCATCTGGTTTCTCTTTTTCAATGCCTCTGTCATGCTTGGTCTTCTTTATACACAGTGTCTGGGCTACATGTGTTTGTTTGTCAGAATTAATTCCATCTGCCATATTATCTGGCCATTGTTCCTCCATAAGACATGGTTTCTTTTCCACATCGTTAAATGAAGAGGATTTCCTTTTGTAGCTAAAGAAAAAAATAAAGGGTGGGAAATTTTTTATCAAGTCCAGTGCATGGTCGAACATGAACCAGAACACAGTCAAAAAATTTGCGACAATTGAGATGCATAACTATGTAATAAATGATGGCTAGAAGTAGGAAGCAACACAGCTTTTTAAGCTACATTAAATAAAAGTTGCCACAGAACTTTCATAAAGAATGCATGCAACATACTCAACCTTGACGTGTATATTTTCTCCTTCTGTCTTTCGATTTGCTCTGTGTTTGTGTCTTTCATTTCGTCCCTCCCTTCATTTTCAAAGCTGCAATCATATGATTTTTTTTCCTCATGCACATGTTCTTTGTTCTTATCTTTGATGACTTTCTCTCTCTCAAATAGCTTCTGCTGTGTGAGCACATCAGCATTTGTGTGTATGTTTGTATCCACATCTCCTGGATGGAATGTGTCTTGCTGATATTCTTCAAGGGCGGTTTCTTCTGTGTGGCATTGCATTTTCTTTGCGGCGTGCTGAGGCGTGCGTCCTGAAAGGTCGATAGGTTGCACTGGCTCTGACGGACGTTTGGAGAGGATTTGATGTTGAGCTGCTTCATCCAAGAGCACACAAGTTTCTAACTTTCCACAAACCTTCAAAGAATTTGCTTTTTTTCTGCTTTTGGGGTGTTCTCTGCAGAGAAAAACAGAGTTTAGGGTGGCATATATCAAAGATAAATGAGGTTTAACGGCAGCAAATAAGTAAGAAAATGTCTCTTAAGCTGGCCTTGCCTAATGAAATTAAGGATTTTGAGCATCAGAGTGATGGACTCTGGATCAAGTCAGCGCAGAGTGGGAAATCATAGACTCTTATTTATTTAAACTTTAAGCCACTTTTAGGCACTGTATCAAAGGGTTCCACAAAAACTTACAAAAAGATTTGCTTTAATCCAATACATCATCTGGCAAGGCACTGCAGTAAATAATATGGCCTATACTCTGTCCAGTATCATATATAGATTATCCACTTAAAAACAATTGGGGTAACTTGAGCACAGAAAATAAAATATAATTATATATTATGGCTGTAGAATACATTTTATACATAAGGCAAATAATAATTAGATTTGAGCAAACAGGCACACATTCATATGTATTGCGTGTGTAATGGTTCTGTTCTTTATTTTTTTTAGGATTACACAGTTTTAGCATAACTGCTATTGCAGTAATTACATGGAAATTGACACATAATTCCTCAGGACTGTCACGACTGACATTCATGCAGAGACAGCAATTGCCATAAATAACTTACACACTGAATTGAATCTACCACTTGCCACACATGGGAGAATGGCAACGTCCTTCAAGTTGGAAGATAAGTTTCTGAATTTAAAGACACAACGGAATTTGGGAGAGAGTGTGGCTGGACCGTTACCACAATGCCTTGCTGCCAACAAAATTTGAAAATTATTTGCAGCAAATGATCCATGTTGGTGTGGGAATATTAACTGATATGAGTGATATACCCAACATTACTCAGCAAATCAGAGTTTTTTGCAATGAAGGCTATGAAAACTAAGTTGCCCAACAGAATGGACATAGGAACACAACAGACTGCCTTATTGCAAGGAAACAAACCAACCAAGGCTCCCACTGATTTAGTGACATTGGTTTAATTACATGAATTTTATATCAGGAAAGGAAATTATGCATGTTTAATATTACCTAAATATTTTTGATGGTGTGAGTATGCGCCTGTGTAACCACCAATCAGCCATGGCATAATAACCACTGATGGGTGAAGTCAGAATTGCAATGGCACCTGTCACAGGGTGTTGGGGATCCCTACTGTGCTCAGCGTTTTATAATAATACCAAAATAGAATTTGTTTTGGTCATACCTTCATATTTTGTCTCCAATCTGATCATCAGTTGCTTCTGTAGAAAGGAAACACTGAAAAAATACAGACTGGACCTGTATATATGTCGTTTATTCAGATTTATGCAATTCATTGCTAATTTTATTCCCATTTTTATTATACATTGAACCTTTTGTAAATGTTGAATCCCAGTTGAAAGTAAATCTTTACTAAGTATCTCTGAACTGCTTGGAGTCTAATTAATGAGTAAACTTTATCCAGAAATGCAAAAGCTAAGCGGTCAAAGCTAGATGGCTAAATGATTCCAGCTAATAAGAGGCTACTAACATCCAATAATTCACAAACTAGATATTATATGAGGTGTTCATTCATTCTTGATTTAAAATGGTCAGAGTAACAAAAAAAAGGGAAAATAATTGTTATTTTGATGTTCATGAGCGGATTTGTCTTTTATTTAAGTCCTTCAATGAATATCATACAGAACACAGAATAGTTTGATATTTCTTTGATTGTCAGACTTAAAGACACACACTCTTGTGCACATCAACTTGACATAAAGTGTGAAGCTGGCACGTGGAAACCACAAAATGGCACACCCACATGACACAGAAATACTGGTAGAGTAAACATTGCGAAATTTCTCTCTCTCACACAAGTAAAACTTAAAAAGGTTAAGTAAATTAAATTTACTTCTTTTTGTGGTCCTTCTGATAGATTGGTGTTACGAGCTCTTCACTGTCTTCTGCTTCCTCTGGTGCAGAGCAGCTTCTGAAAGACAAATTTATCTTGTTTACCAACTCAACTACTGCTGAATGTAATCCAGGATAATTAAACTGTAATAGCCAGACAACCAAAACATTTTTTAATCCATACTGTCACTTCGCTTCAGCTGTCAAATTCACAACTGGTGTTACTCTTTTGTTGTTTTTGATATTTTTTTTGGTATGTTTCTGTTGTGTTATATTATTATCATTATCACTGAGAACCCACCAGGCGCCCCACCACCACTGGAACATCCCCTATTTCCCCTGCAACAAGTCAACAAGGGGGCACAGTCTGCCATAGCCCTACGGGGGCACAGGAATGCCCCAGGAGAGCCATCCAGCTATACCCGAGGATGCAGCAAACCAGAGCAGAGGGGGTACCACGTATATGATCACTGCTTTTCCATACCACTGCTTAATTTTGAATTTATTTATTTTTCATCACATTCTTTAAATGTGTTAACAATCTCATCCCAGAATACCTCAGTCCATAAAATGAATGACAATGAAGTTAATTCCAGGGGACCAGCCAGTGGCAGAATTAGGTACGGGTGAAATCTTGCCCGAGGGCCGCATGGAGCAAGGATTAATTTAAAAAATATTTTATAGTGACATCGCATATCAGTTTCCTATTGTTCATGCTGCACGTCTTGTCAATTTTAAAGTCAATATGTTGGTCAATGAAGGTCTGGAGTGGGAGCCCCTCTGGATTGTGAGCAGACAGGTTTCCTCCCACAGAGAGGAATCCCATGGTCAGATGTGGGAAGTGGGGGTGGCGCAGAGCGCATCGGGTAATTGAACGATTGATTATTTATTTTCATGTGGGATGATTATTTTTAATGTTTTCTACTGTTTTTTTCTCCTCTTGGATTATTGCTATTTCAACTTACTTAATAATAAAAAAAATACTATAAACATCTTTATTTCAGGAGATAATAAGTAATAATGAAAATTCTAATACAATAGATTTTAATTTCATATTAATAATAATAATAATACATTTAATTTATAATGCACTTTACATTTGGATCAAATCTCAAAGTGCTACAAAGCAAAAGCAGATAAAAGCAGCAATAAAAAATAAAATAATAACTATATAAAAACATGACCAAAAGCATTAATGTTAATTACAGTTATAGGTTCTGCTAAAAAGGAAAGTTTTAAGTCCTTTTTTAAATGTGTCAGTCATCTGTAGAGCCCTGACATGGTCAGGGAGTGCATTCCACAAACGAGGGGCAGCAGAACAGAAGGCCCGATCACCCATGGTGCTGAGCTTAGTCCGGGGAAGGAGGAGGCGGTATGACTGGGTAGAACGGAGGGATCGTGTTGAGGTCAGTGGGGTGAGTAGTTCTTTCAGGTAGGGGGGTGCGTTACCATGGATGCACTGGTGAGTGAGGAGAGACATCTTATAATCAATCCTGGTGGAGATGGGAAGCCAATGAAGGGAATGAAGAACAGGGGTGATGTGTTCGTGTTTACGAACTCTCATCAGGATCCTTGCAGCACTGTTTTGAACATACTGCAGTCTTTGAAGACTTTTATCAGGGATCAGGGAATGCCAATTAAAATAGCTTCGGTTTTGGAGCTGTTCAACTGGAGAAAGTTGTTTTTCATCCACACCTTTATCTCCTCCAGACAAGCGCAGAGAGTTGACAGGGGAGATGATGACGATGAGGATGGAGAGGCTGAGGAGGAACATGTGTCAGTTTTTATGTAGATTTGCATGTCATCAGCGTAACAATGGAATGAGAGTCCATATCGACTGATGACACGACCAAGGGGGAGCATGTATAGTATGAAGAGAATGGGGCCAAGGACTGATCCCTGGGGGACCCCACAGGTGACGGTGTGTGTCCGGGACTTTGAACTTCCAAGGGTAACGTATTCTGTTCTGTCTGTGAAGTAGGACTGAAACCAATTTAGGGCGGTGGCAGTGAGTCCAGTGGTGTGATGTAGGCGGTGTAGGAGTATTCCATGGTCAACTGTGTCGAAGGCAGCAGACAAATCAAGGAGAATCAGGAGGGAAGGTGAACCAGCATCTGCTGCCATCCGTAGGTCATTTGTGACTCTAAGCAGAGCTGTTTCTGTGCTGTGGGCGGAGCGGAAACCAGACTAAAAGGTTTCAAACAGGTTGTTATATTTGAGGTGGTCCTGGAGGTGGGCAGCAACTACTTTTTCCAGAACTTTGGAGAGGAATGGGAGTTTGGAAATGGGCCTGTAATTAGCAAAAAGTTCTGGATCGAGAGTAGGTTTTTTGAGGAGTGGTCTGATTATGGCGGCTTTTAGGGCAGATGGAACAAAGCCGGCCTGGAGGGATTGATTTATAACAGCGGTGATCAGGGGACTGATGGAAGAGATGTTAGTTTTCACTAGGGCCATAGGAAAGGGGTCGAGGGCACAGGTGGAGGATTTCATTGTCCTGATGATAACCTCAACCTCCTGCTGTGAGATTTCTGGGAAACACCTTAGAGGCTGGGAGATCTCAAACTGTGAGTAAGCAGACTGGATAGGTAGAGAGGAGGAAAGAACAGAACGGATTGAGTCAATTTTTGATTTGAAGAAAGCCATGAAATTATTACAGTGCTCTTCTGTAATTTCTGTAAGAGGGAGAGTTTGTGGTTTAAGAAGATGATTGATAGTGGAAAACAGCTGCTTAGAATTTCCAGGACTGGTTTTGATGATGTTGGAGTAGAACAGTGACCGAGCCTCTCTAAGGGACTTTGAGTAGGCCTTTTGGTGTTCCCGAAAGGCTAGCTTGTGGACGGTAAGACCTGAAGCTTTGTAACGGCGCTCAAGGACACGCCCAGCTGCCTTCATTTTCCGTAGCTCGCTGGTGAACCAGGGTGCTGAGCGGGAGAAGGTGACTGTTCTAGTTTTTACAGGGGCAGGACGATCCAGGATGCTACTCAGGGATTTATTGTAGAAATCTACTGAGTCATTTGCTGATACAAAGTTGGCAGAAAGAAGATGCTGGAGGTCGACTCTCATGGTTTCTGGGTTGATGTTTTTCAAATATCTGAAGTAGATTTGACGCTTGGGCTTAGTGAGGGATGACAACAGCGACAATTCCATGGAGACGGCCTTGTGGTCGGACACACCCAGATCGTACACAAGAAGATTGCTGAGAGGAGCAGAGTCAGTGATGACTAGATCCAGAGTGAGCCCCTTGATGTGGGTAGGGACATCGACAAGTTGCCTGAGATTAAAACAATCCAGAAGTTGGAGAAATTCAGAAGCAAAACGACATGCAGGGGAGTCGACATGAATGTTCATATCTCCAAGAAATAAAATATTGGCTGATGTTGTGTAGAATGACGACAAAAGGTTGTACATCTCAGAGACGAGGGCTGGGTTTTGCTTGGGTGGCCGGTAGATTAGAAGTATGGTCATGGAGAAAGGGGGTTTACAATTAAATGCCAGGCATTCAAAAGAAGAGATCTCTGGCAACGGCAGTGGAGACAAGTCCAAATCACTGCGGTAGATGACAAACAGACCACCACCACGACCAGTGCTGCGGGCTTTCTGGAGGTAAGTGTAACCGGCTGGACAGGTCTCATTCAGGACAGAAAAATTCTGGAGGTAAGTGTAACCGGCTGGACAGGTCTCATTCAGGACAGAAAAATCATCTGGTTGATGCCAGGTTTCTGTAAGGCACATAAAGTCCAGACATTTCTCCAGGATGTGGTCATGTATGAGGCAAGATTTGTTTGTGAGAGATTGTGAATTAAAGAGTTCGATTTTAATACTAGATGGAGCAGGGAGTCTCTGTATTGGCCGAAGAAGACTGAAATCCACTCCACGTTTTCTAACCCGCACAGTGGATGATTTTAACAAGGAAAGTCCATTGACAGTAATGGGAAAGGCTGCAGCATTTTGATGACGTGTCAGAGACGCGATAGTGCGCACGTCAGAGCAAAAGGACGGAATGGAGTTATCTGAGCGGGAGCGGGAGTAAACAAACTTAGAACGGCAACTTCTGTGAATGTAACGGGGCCGGCGAAGGAGTCCAAGTTGTTTAATAACCGATATGCACAACGGAGTGTTGTAGTTGTTGTATTTCATCAGTTGGGTGACGGAATAATTCATCATCATGCCAGTCGTGGAGACTAGCCCGTTATTAGCCGTTAGCTTTTGACGAGACGCACAGAGGAAATTATTAGCCGTTATTTTCATGGAAATGATGCCGAGAAAAAAGCTATCAAACACAGAAAATGATCAACAGCGGCTATTGGTGAAAGTGTCACGGGGGCAGTGATGAACAACACGGACAAACAAACTGATATCAACGATGAGCAAACAGAAACGGACATAAACGATGAAACAAACAGATACAGAAGTCTCCGGGTGATGCTACACTTGCAGCAACAGGTAGGCGGACCGTCACCAGACTCGGTAGAATACTTACAAATACAAATACAGAAAAACAGATACAAATACGGATATATATCCAAAAGGTTTGCCAGTGACCAACAATAAAAGGTATACTTGTCGGTTAATAGTATTGCAGGCTGTACAACTCTGATGGAAAAGCGGCGAACAGACAACGCCAGCGTCCTCTCCCTTCAGCGTCCAGACTGCATCTCAATGGGGTAAAAGTGTACATTTACCGGCCATGGGTATAAAATCAATTGGATATCAATCAATTGGATATCAATATATTGGATTGTCCTCTCTTTTTTTTCCCGGATGATACATTTAGGGGTCGCCACAGGGTCCTGTCCTCTACAGAAACTGCCTCTTTGGTCTTCCCCTTTTTCGCCTGCCTTTTAGCTCCATCCCCAGTGTCTTTCTACTGATATATCTACTGTCCCTCGTTTGCAAATGTCCAAATCCTCTCAATCTGGCCTCTCTCACTTTGTGTTCCAAGATGTCTAACCTGGGCTGTCCCTCTGATGTGCTCGTTTCTCATTCGCCCCCCTATAAAAAATTTTGGTCACTAAAATAACTGAACTTGGGAAGAATATTTTGACGCTGTAAGATTATAAAACTGTGCAGCTGCCTTAATTCACCAACTATGGACCATCCATACGAACAATACTATTTTCTCAAAAATGATCGGAAGACAAGTCTTTTTCTTCATCAAACAAATGACAAAATATTAAAACAATAATTATACAACAAATTTAAAGACAAAACAAAAACAAATTACCTTTGCATAGGAGTAAACAATGTTAGTGCTGTATGAGATTCACATAGTTAATCATCGGCATATACTGCACATCAACCACAAGATTAAAAACCGCCTGTCTTACATTGTGTAAGTCCTGTTTTGCCACTGAAACAACAAAAAACTTTGTGTTCTGACGCTGTTCAGAACACAAAGTTTCATTACAGCTTTATTAAGCTGATACAAAATTGTTCGGCAATTTGAGCTATGGTAGATCTTCTGTGAGATTACACAAAACAGACCAGCCTTTGCTATTGATGCATATCTATAAGCCCTGGAAGACCTGTTCCTGGTTCACTAATTGTCCTTCCTTTCCACATCCACAGATGGGATATACACAGATAGGTGAAATTTTACGAGATTATCAATTTCATTCTGACTTCACCTGTCACTGGTTATTATGTTGTGGTTGATGCATCTAACAAAAAAAGATAAAGGGAAGAAAAAGTTCAGGAATAATCTAGCATTTAAAACAAGCGTGACACTGCAAAAATTATCCCTGAATATAACAGAATTGAGTATGCACACATTTCTGCATTCAATTCATGCCAAACATTGAGCTATTTACCAAGAAAAATAAGCAGAAAAGCAGTAACTAGGAAATACACACCTGTAATGTGGATTGGGGTTCTGCTTGCAGTTCCAGTTTTCAGGAACAACATCGTAAAGATTTATGTCAACGCTTCGCCACTTCAGGCATTCTTCGCACTGTAACCATGTGGGAGCCCTGTAGATACAGATACACATGTGTGAGTACTGTCAATGAACTGAAAATGATTCACTAAAATAATAACTATTTTGACTTTTTTAAAAATGGCCTCATTTTTGAGTTATCACATTAAACGAAGGATCTACGGTGGATGTGGAGGCAGCGATGAGGATTTCAATATCCCCAACTTTCCGGGGATATAACTGGACCAATGCCCTCCTCCCAAACAGCCAGTGTCTATCCCGAAAAAGTCCCCAATCCCCCAAGGATTGTGCTCCTAAAATTAAATGTGAAGTTATGTTCACAGTAAAATACTCCCTGAACTGAGGGAAATTTGAACTTTAAGACTACAATATAATATAAACAAGATGGATTCCCTCGAGTTGATACATATGCAACAAATTTGGACTAGAATGGTTGAGAAATTTTGGCAGTTTTTTGGAGGTAAAGTTCCTCCTAGTGTCAAAAATATACAACTGACATTTTCAAAAATTGATCCAGTAAGACAAAGGAGCAGGCGATTGATACTTTAACCTGAAGCTGGTTGACCTCAAACCAGTCCACAAACTTCTGGAAATGGCGGTGAGTTGTTTTGTGTCTGAAGTCCAAGTTGTATAATGTGAATAGGAAGGGGAGAGTACGGTTCCCTGTAGAGCTCCCGTACTGCAGTTCACCACGTCATTCAGCAGTGATGGTTGGATGGTGTGGAAAGCACTTGACAAGTCAAAAAACATAAACCTCACAGTGCTTCCAAGGTTCCCCAGATGTGAGAGGTATTTGCAAAGCTTTTATCAATATAATATAATATCAGCTTGTAGGGTTTAATCAAATTTTCCAGAGATCCAAAAGTCATTTGAAAAGACGTTATTCACGCTCTTTAAAGTCGGAATCTTGACTGACCCTCTTCACCCGGCAACTAAAATACCGATTCGGACACGTTACATCTTTACACTGAGATTCACTGACTTAGAGAAAACCACAGAGCTGTTTTGCTGTGAAGCGCCAGACATCCGTTCTTCCATGAGCATAGCTGTGCATTTTCATTTTTGACTGTGTGTGATGTGCCATTCACTCCAATGTCTTGCAGATAGGCAAACTGGAGTGGCCTACTGGTTAGCTCACCAGGGGTCCAAGGTTCTTGGGAAGAACCCTCTCCATGGTTTTCATCAGGTGGGAGGTCAGACATAACTTGTGCACAATCTCTTAGCAGTCTGGAGCTGATACTGTCAACTCCTCCCAACTCAACTGATCTTTTATGGAGAAAGTGGGGGTGACGGTGGGGAGTGGTTCCAGTTGGAGTGGTTCCATCTGGGGGCTGCAGGGGGATGTGTAGTTATGGAGCGAGGTAGTGCAGGGAAAAACTGCAGCTGATGTCCCAGATTTTGTGAGGGACAAAGTGAGTCCCCGTGTGGAGCACAGAGCACATCCCACTCTGTGGACACAAAACAGTCCCATAGTCTCTAACTGTCCTCCACTGACAAAAACCTCCTAGCTTCCTTTTTTGGTGGATCTTTCTTCACCATCGGCTTATAGAGAGGGCGGAGGTGAACTACGTTGTTATCTGAGTAACCAAGTGGGAGGAGTGGGTATGAGCTGTGTTTCTCCTTGGTGTTGGCATACAGAAAGTCCAGTGTCTTAATTTTTCCTGGTGTGACATGTGACATATGGTTGAAAGTCTTGAGAGTGGAGTAAAGGGAAGCATGGTTAATATACCTGAAGATGATGAAAAGGGACTGTGGGTGAGAAGCCTGCAGCTCTAACACCATGGTGTGATTCAGCTCCAAGGCGACTGAAAAATGTCCGGAGGCCGGGACATACACTCCGAGCACGATTACGTGCGTGAATTCCCTAGGCAGATAGCATGTCCAGGGTTATACCATCGACTATAAATAAGCATAGCTTTACCTCCTACCTGCTCAGTCAGCCTCGTCTCAGTGAGACACATTATGCTGCACTCCCTATACTACAAGTCACAAGGTTAATTCCCCCATTTTATTGATGTGAGATCTAATGTTTCCCATGATAAGAGACGGTACGCAGGGCCTATACTGTCTCTTCCTTATTTGGCGCCGGACTCGCAGGGATGTTTGGTTGCTATGTGTGGGGTATCGCTGTGTTCCTCAGCACTAAAAGCTGAGTTGGGAGTTTAAGACAGCTGAGCCATGCTGAAAGGCTTACCTGCTGGAATTGTGAAAAGTCCAAAAAGTAATGGCAAGAGGTGAGCCACCAGTGTCACCACCTGCACATCGATAATAAGGTGGATGAATGGTTACATAACTGAAGTGGAAAAAATAGAGGACACGCAACAATACACAAATTAGAACAAAAACAAAGAAGCGTGACCGGACTCGCAGCATCGGACATCCACTCATGCGGCGCCATATTGGAATCTATTTGATTACTATTTACTATTTAATTTTAATAACAACCAATCAGTTTGCTGTCTGTTGTTTAGTCTATTGTTTAGTGTTCATTTATTTTAAAACACCTAGTGCTTGGTAAAATAATAACAAATATTTTAAATAATTAAAAACATTATTATTGTAATTTATTATTGTATAATTAGAACAGTATAATTAGAGTTATTACAATAACAGATTATTTTTGTAAAACGTAACTTCACTCAAATGATTGTAAGAGTGCTCATGACTGTTTGTAGATTCTGTAGATTCTGCTCTAAGAACAAATCCAAAATAAGAAAACATTGGCGAATGCCAGAATCTTTCTAAAAATCTGCATAAGTGAGGATAAAGAAGAAATTTCTTCGTACGAACGGTTGGGGAATAAGGCATAATGTTCTTAGACTGCTGGATTAATGGCCAATGCAGAGTTTCACAAAGTGTTAAATGTTTCCCATCTTTGCCTGTAAATGACTCACCATTCAACGACATGCCATTCATACAGGTGAATATATTAGAGTCTAATATATTAGACTATATTATATTAGATTTTTTTTTTCACAATCAGGGTTATAAAGGAGGAAAAATTTAATTTGCTTTTACAGCTATCAGAAAAGAATCCGACTGACACTTACTCATCTTCAATTTCATCTCCGTTAATGGTCTGAAGTTCTCTCTCTCTAGCCTTCTTCTCGGTCAGCTCTCTCCAGAAGTCATTGAGTTTTTGGCCCAATGCCCCAATGGTGAGTCTTGAGGGAAAAATAATGGAAAAAAACAACCACTAAACAAAGATAGTTCATTTTGAAATTTTCTGAACTGGTAACTGTTTACAAATTTATTTTTTAACACAACAGCAAAAATCGAAGTATATTGATACTATATGTGCAGTCCACATTAAAGTTTAAAGTGTGTTTGATTGAACTCTCTGATCTCTTATTAGCCTAAAAACAAGTTTCTCTGAATTACTATACATGTTGTACCTGTACTCTTTGGTGTATTCAAAGTCTTGCTTGTTGTGAGCAGGTTTGAGAAAGTCAAACTCGATGATTCCAATGACACCGACTCCTGCCCTTTCATGTGAAGACTGGAGGACATTGGGATATGAGATTTAAAGAGACAAAAAACATGTACTCATTCATGCTAAATTGGAGGACATGAAGATATACACTGATCAGCATAATATTATAAGCACTGATATGAGATGTTAGAATATCATTGCTTATCCTGTTAAAGTTTGCCCTTGTGGGTGGGATACATTACTTAGTGGACAACTTGTGTTGGAAACGGGAAAAAAGGGTAAGTGCAACAATCTCAACGCCAAAGGCACACAAAGGGGTAAGTCTAGCCTGTGTTGTCCGATCTCAATCAGATCATGCTAACCAAAATCATGGGTGAGAAGCTACGAGGCTTGTTTTTTATGTTCACTTCTCAAACAACCTGGTAATTTTGTAAAGTATGGAGAGGTCTAGTGATAAAGGCAGAAGAGTGTTTAACGAGATTGTTCAACACCATTTTTGAAAGTAAAAGGATACCTGAGGAATGGAAAAATTGGCATAGTGTACTAATGCCAATCTTCAAAAAGGGTGATATGGAGAGGAGTGGCAACTGCAGTGGCACAAGCTGATGAGCCACACTATGAATAAAGAGAAACAGAGACGCAATCGCTGGGTTTGGAAAATGGTGACAATTTTTGAACAGTAGTATAGTTTGAAGACAAGAAATTGCACTACAGATGCAATGTTTGCTTTGAGAATGCTGATGGAGAGGTATAGAGAAGGCCAGAAGTAGTTTCATTGTGTCTTTGTGAATGCTGAGAAAGTTTAAACAGAAAGCCAAGGGACTATTTTGGGTATTGCAGTGTGGTACAGGATAAGTATGTAAGCAGTATGACAGCAGTGAGTTGTATAGTAGGCAGTGCTTTAAGTAGGCCAGTACGCAGTATTGCCACTTCTAGATTTTACCCCCTAGCATATCAGGACTTCTCGCAAGCTCCCGGGACCCTTCCATGTCCTTTAAATATCAGAGTCTGTCTATTGGCTATTCATAATGATACTAAAATTACATTCCAACCGAAGTGTAACATCACATTAAAGCTAACGCAAGAGTCAACAAAATGTTGGATAAACGGGAACCAGTACACAAATAAAAATGCAACATTAACGTTGGCTTGGCATCAAAAGGGAACAAAAACAACGCAAACCGGAAAAAACAGAGTGGAATGATGACAAGCTCCCGGACAGTCAGATACTATACTATACTAGGCAGATACTATCGAGCCTTCCACGACTACTATTCGTTGAAGTAATTTCCCCAAAATTTTAAATAATAATCTAAAGTTGTGAGGAAGTGAGTAAAATATGAACTATTCAATTAGAATATTGGTTAAGTGTGAAATAAAAAAGATTGAGTTCCACAAGTCAATTCATACACACCAAATTTGGACTCAATCAAACCAATGGTTTATACTGCAGTTTTTGTAAACTTTTGGAGATAAAGGCTTCCCCTAGTGTCAGAAATATACAACCTACCTTTCACAAAAATCAATGCAGTTTCCCCCTCACTAGGGTCAATTGGGGTCTAAAGTTGGAAAATGATCCAAGGACGTTTTTGAGATATGTCTGGAAAACCTCTCCTTAGTGAGTAAAATGTGAATTGTTAGAGTAAAATATGACAATTGCAAGATAGATCTCCTTGAGTTAAATTGTATGCACCAAATTTCCACAGAACTTTCCCAAAAACCCCCCAGTTCATATTGCACTAATGTCTATGTGTGTATATAAATTGCGAGTGCTCCATGGTAGTTTTTATAATTATTGCGCTAACATTAAGGATCTGCAGCGGCAGAAACTGACGCAGCTGCACTTGAGACTCATTTTGTCACCATAGTCCCAATGGACTATGGTGAGCAGTTGACAACAGTATGAGTAGGTTGTGATTTATCAAGGGAAAACAGTGTAGGATGTGTTTTGCCTGGGCTCATTATAAGTCATTGTTTGTACATCATCTTATGACGCAAATCCTAAGCACAGTTTTATAAATGAGGCCCCATCCGCTATATGGTTCAGAGATGGTGGCACTAACCAAAAGACAGGTGCCAAAGTTTAGGTTTTTAAGATTTTCTTTGGTAGTGAAGAGGATGGACAGGATTAGAAACGAGCACATCAGAGGTACACCCCAGAATGGAAGTTTTGGAGACAAAGTAAGAGAGGCCAGATTGAGATGGTTTGGACATATGCATGTGCATCTATAGGTATTGGTAATTCTGGAAAATGAGGGCGCACAAAAAGAAGATGAAGACGAAAAAGAAAAAACAATTATTGTGGATACTTTTGTCATGTCAGATTCCAGCATTACAAGTAAAGCTAACTTCCTAGTTTCTGTATTTAAAAATAAGCTTAAGAAGACATTCTGACAATTATTTATTTGTTCTACCTTCCACTCACAAGCAAACAGATATTGAAAGGATACACCAAATTGGGGTTTGTATATGTCATGCTCAATGTATCTCAGCCTCTTCGACACAAGTTTAGCCATATTCTTCTTCCCCCTCAGAATTATCCGTGTCCTTGGCTTTAGGTACAAAATACTGAGGTAGGCCTGAAAGGAACAGAGAAAATATAAAACTTAGAAAAACAGCAATTTATATTTGCGACTACAACTTTGAGTTTCAATTTCTAATTACAAAATGTATACTGGTAATGGCAAAAAAAAGAGAAAAAGTGTAAAAATAGGTTCAAAACTTTTGAATGGTGAGTTTGGTTTATGCCCGATGTTTTAATGTTCTATATTCCAAACAGTTCAACTCATTAGTACATGGAATATTCAATAACTCAGAGAATTATCAGGGTATCTTGTAGCAAAATTAAGACAAGTTAAAATTTTCTTGTGGCTTTGCAGTTGCTTTTGCATCACCACTCGATGTTCTGATTGTTTTCTATGAATCTATTTTGACTTTCCAAATGAGTCTTTGCTGTATTTTCAAAATATTTCTCAGGTTCTTCTTGAGCTCCTTGATCTGGATCAATGACAAACGGAAGTCACTCACATCTGTCTCAAAGTCAATCTCTGGCTTGCCGTCTTTAGCCCTTCAAGATAAAATCAAAGGGAAATGCTGTTAAAACGGGTAATGACAGTCTTATCACTGCTAAAACTGCTTTCAGACTAGATGTAAAGGAACAATAAAAACAAGAAATGAACGTGTTTTGCACTACTCAACATTACTTAGGCTACGTTCACACTCCAGGCAAAAGTGGCCCAAATCCGACTTTTTCACCCATATGTGACCCATAATTGTACGACAGTCTGAACAGCACAAATACGATTTTTACAAATCAAACCCAGGCCACTTTCATATGTGGTCCTAAATCGGATACATATCTGATGTTTTTCAAAGCAACCTCAGTCTGAATGGTCATGTCGCATTTCATCCGAATTTTACGTTATTGAAGTGAAACAGACGTCACAATTCTGCGCTGGAGGAGGCGGGACACGGCAAGATCAAATTTAAACAATGGAAAAAACAAGCATGGCAGACACCGTTGATAGAGTTAGTTAGTCAACAACTTCATAATTGATACACACACGCTGACATGTGTAGCATCCATATTTACTTCCGCAAACAAAGTTTGCAGCGTTTGACGTCAGTTCTTCTTCTGCGCATGCGGGTCACTTCAGGTCCGAAGACTGTTCACACTGGATTCTGATGGTGGTCGCATTTAGATTATAATGTGAACCACGCAAATAAATTGGATCTCAGCAGAAAATCGTAATTGAGCATTAAGACCTGCAGTATGAATGTATTACACAAGAGGTTAGTATGTATCCTAAGAGACCCTTTTCTTTTTCAATTATAGTTGACAGACCACGCGCGCGAGAGAGAAAGATAAGATAATATCTTATCTTATCTTAAACCTTTATTAGTCCCACAATGGGGAAATTGCAGCGACAGAGACAGAGTGAGAATATCTGTGTGTGTGCGTGTAGGGAGACAATGAAAGCCTTCGTATGTACTTCCTGAATGCAAGTATGCTTATTGTTGCACTCCTAACAGCCAATATGTATATTCCAAAGACAAATTTCCTCTTCAGCAATGAAGCTTGTCATGTTTGATCTTGTCATATTTTGTCTTCGTTGTCTTATGTCACTGCTGCTTAAGTAAGTCATGAGGTAGAGATGCAAAATCTGAGAATCTAGATTCTCTCTGCTCTTCATTTGATGCATCGATTTGCATGGATTTGATTAACGTATATTTAAATTAATACCATATGTGTTCATTTCATTTGCCTGTTGTATTTGAGTCTGTGTTTACATAACCATTAGTCTCACAAGCTGTGCATTACAACTACACACAATAAATGTACTAATCATCAAGGAGATAATTAGTTTGGTAAAAAAGGGAAAAAAACTGGATCTGCATAAAGTTATCAAAATCGGAATATCAATATGCCTACTGGTAAAGCTGACTAATTAACAATCTTGGTCTTGTAAAAATTACAATTTCTTCTAAACTTATGTATATTCTTAGGAATAAACAGCTTAAGAATAAACGGCCAGGTTAATTCCACAGATTTCAAAATAAAACTGTTGAAAATAAATCCGAATTTTTGAGGAGCAAATGTATCATTTAGACCTGCGAAGATTCCAGATTAATATCTTGGTGCCTTTTTTAGAGGGAATTGAGTCAAAGTGAACATGTATCTTCTCCAGGGATGTGATGATGGAGTTTTCAAGGATGGCTGCCAGGCTTGCTTCTGAGTCCTCAGTCTTTACTAGAGATTGTAACAGTCAGTTAAAGTTAAAACATACTGGAGTTTCCATAGTTACTAACATATTTTCTAACAACAAATGGAAATGTCTTATTAAATTTAACTTCAATTTTAAACTCATTTATTGTTTTGATGAGTTTTCATATTTGCATTTAAGTCAATCACATAGTGGCAAACATGTTTATAGTTATACATAAATAGTAAATATCTAATTGTATGATAACACCAAAGACACACAAAAACACAAATCTTCCATATATTCCATATTGTTCTAGAAGGATATTAGTTTGTTGGTTGAAGGGAACAATGGGGACAACAACAGCCTGAGCCTTGATGTTTTCCAGGTAGGTTTGAGATAGCATTCCCACGGACTGGCAGCCTCTATTCTTAGTGAAGATAAGTGCATCACGGCCTAGACGCATGGAGCCTGACTTGAAACCGTTGCCATATATGCCAATGGGTTGCTGATTGCCCTTGCATGGACCCTTTTCTGTAAAACTAAAGCTGGACATAATATTGATTGATTGATTGTTAAGGGAGTAAGGATACATGTCTCTGTGTATATTACAGATATGTCAGTTGAACTGACATATCTGACAGAATATTGTAATTGTTGCAGACACAGATCAGCCATGTGTAGGTCCCCCTTTTGCTGCCACAACAACTCTCAATTTTTAATTAATTTCTGTAGTTTATTTGGCAGTGACAATGCTCAATAAATATGTTTTGCCAGATATAACTCACAGCTAAATTTCATTCGTAGTCCCTGGGCAGTAGGCAAAGTTACTTTTGTGGATATTTTATATATTATATAATGACTGCACCGATCTTATTCCTTCAGCCACTTTTTGATACAGTTTAAAAACGGCTTAATGTACAGCATTCTCTGATACTGGCTGGTAAGATGTTTCACTGCTCTGATTTTTTAACTGAGAAAGCTGTCCTACCAGATTTTGCTGAAAATGGACACAACATTGACCTTTTATCTACATAGACCTGTTGATATTGTAACAGTTTATGATAAGTTACAATTTTTTTAAGTAGTGGTGACTGCCTCGCCCAGGCATTGGAAGACCTTGTAGCATAAACTGACATTAGCCATAATTAAAAAAATGTTCAAAACTCAATTGATTACATATTGATGATATCACATTAATGATATGAGTTAGTTTTTTTGTCCAGTGCTTTTAAAGTCTATTTATAGAGTTTATGAAGTGGTTGTACAGTTGTAGAACTTGCATGAGACCACGTCCTGAGTAAGAGGGAAACATCGGATAGAATCATAGAGTGCTTATAAATTTTTGCTGCATTTGTACTTAATTGGTTTGGAATAAATTTGAATTGGGCTCGACTGTTATTTGAGGGTCCCTATAATTTTTTTAAATGTGTTTTTAAACATTAAATTATTATCAATGATGACCCCAAGTTATTTAAATTGCTGGCCAAAATCCACTCTATGTCCATTTACTACGATGTCTGTTGGTCATTCTTTTTTAATAAAACCTACAGTTTTAGAAATATTCAATGTTAGACAATATTTATTCAGCCAATTAAGAATTACGATGCATTGTGTATTCTGACAATTTTTTTTTAAGAAGAAGAATTAACTTTTATCAGAAATTTGTGTTACAGTAGTTTTTCTGTGGGACCATTCCACTTGTTTGTCAATTTGCTTCGTTGCCCATAACCCTGTCTGTGGTTCACTAGCTGTCCCTCCTAAACCACTTTGGTAGGTACTGTAGAATAGGGACACCAAACAATACCTGCAGTTCTGGAAATGTATCTTTCTCCTAATACAATGACTTGGATGAGAAAAATTAATAGAATTATTCATTTATAACTATCTTGTGATCCATACTGACAATACTCTTAGCTGGAGGGGGTGCATGTTTTCAAAACCTTTGCTCCAACTCGAGATCTAGATAGTGGAGCAGGTGGTCATACAGCTAGTCTACCGGGCTTTACTGGAGAGTATCATTAGATACTACTTTACAGCCTGGTATGGCAATTTGACAGTGCAGTTGAGATCACAAGTTGCTTGGCTCGTGCAGACTGCAAAGAAGATCATGGGGGATAAAATCCAACCAATCCTCCTGGTGATCTACAAGTGATCTGTTATAAGACAGGCATAGAAAATTGTGTCCAACCTAATTCACATCCTCCACCTGGAGTTTCAACTCTTCCTTAATCTCCCGCTGGAATCTTCCAGCGGGAGATTAAGGGTTCCAATATGCGATTCGGACTGATTTGCCATAAACTCTGGGCTGCCAGTGACTATACATCTAAGCGTTTCATAAAGTATTTGTGTCTGCTTTGATGTTGAGGCTTGGCACTCCGTTGCTTTTCATTGTAAGAAATAAGATGTTTGAACCTCCATTTGTCAAAGCACAAAAAACAGGAACAATTTAAAACCTGAAATCTCTCTCCAGACATCTGTGCAAACATGATGGACCGACTCCATGTAAGTACAATGGGCTTTTTCTAAACAAACATTACAAAGAATATTTATATTTACTTTAAGCTGAAAGTACACACAAAAAACAGTTAAGAAAATTAGATTCCCTTCATTGAAATATATACCTCCGAATAACCCCTAAATTGTACACACTGAACCTTTACATAATTTCTTTCTTTATTGTGTCATCTTCTTCAGCTTACCTTAGCATCTTGTGCAGTTTGTTCGGTGTCATGCCGCTGCCATTATCAGTGAAAGTTAGACAGAGCTGACCACCTAAATTTACTACATCTATCCAGATCTGTTTAGCAGTAACACCAGGATCGGTTGCATTGTCTAAAATCAAAGAGAGAGAACAATTATAACAACTAGGATAGAGAGATGCAGAGTTTTTCCCACTGATTTATTCAGTGTTTTTGATAAAAGAAAGTACATGCATACATTCCTTCAAGCATGGCTTCTTGGTTGTAATGGTTTTATTGATGCTTTCCTTAAATATATGATACATAAACTTACAAAAGGTTTTTTTTTTTGTTCCGGGAGGATTTAAAGGAACATTTCTGTGATTTTGAGTTTATATTTTGAGTTTATAATTTGCGGTGCATTATCATTATAATTATATCACTGTAGTCAAAGTAACCACGTTTAACTACAATCTGAGAACGAGGAGTTGCCTATGTATACAAAAGACTTATAGCTCAACATTGAATCAGACATTTGGAATTTAAAATCCGACTTACGTTCACAAGAGTTCCGGTAGTAAATCACTGTTTTGTCACCAGTGGGGGATTCCCAAAGAAGTCTCATTTAAATCAATAGCTCCTCTAGAGACGTCTGTGTTCACCCAAGATTAACTATGTATTAAGATTATATTTACAGCATTTTTCAATAACGTTTAGTGCCCATTATGAAAATCGAAATGTTTTCAATATAATTCCACCACCTTTTCACACAATATTCAGAGAAAATGCAGAACAACTACCAAATACATTCACTCAGGGAGCGATTCTCTTGCATGCCAGGTTTTTCTCCTTCTCTGAAGGAAGTTGTTTTTCTTCTTTTTTAAATACATATACTCTTGTGATCACATTAAAACTTTCTGCTCAAATGACATAAAGCATGGCGAAAATTGAATCTCACATGTTGCCATCGTGAATTACAGTATCTGTTGATGATGGCTTTTGATCGTCCTTGTGCACAACTTGAACTGGGAGTTAACAAACTCAGAGTTGGTTGAACAAACTCAGAGTTGGTTGAACAAACTCAGAGTTGGTTGAACAAACTCAGAGTTGGTTGAACCAACTCCGATCATCTGTTGTGGAACTTGAATCTCAGAGTTTCTAATCATAGGATTGATCAAGCTCAGGGTTAAATCCACTGTTGGTTAAACCCAGCTTCCTGAAATACACTCCAGGTTGTATCTTCTCCTTTTTTATTTTTTTTGTTGTAATTATACTTTATGGTGTTTGGTTACCCTCCTATATATTTTTTTAAATTGGGATGTTACTTTAAGTCTTCCCTTCTGATCACTTCAAAAGCCCCTGTTATAATTTCCTTTTTCCTTATACTTAGGAAAAAAATGACATAAGAGCTGAACAGAAAAGTAGCTATATGAAAAGGCACACAGTATTTTCCAAGCCAGTTCACATAGACAACTCAAGTACGCTCCAGCCGACACATCCTGCTTCCTCGTGTGTCCTCCCTAATTTTTGAATGTTGTCACCTTTCCCCAGCCCTCACCTGTTGCCCATTTCTCGTTACTCTGTATATTTAAGTTTGTCCTGCTTTATGTCCTGTTCGGATCGTCTGTGTTACTTGTCTGTGTTATTTTCACTCGGTGGAAATTGTTTTTTTTCATTGTAAGATTTAATATTATTGCTAAGACCAATTTTTTTTACGACTCTATTTTACTTTGTGTCAACTTCTAATGTGTTTTGTTATTTTAAAGTTAAAAAAAAAACGTGGTACTGAATTAACTTACCATGTTACGTTTATCTTCTCTGAATTTTATCACCACATTCAAAACAAACTCCTTGCCTGCCTCTATCTCCTTCTCTTTCAGGTCCTACCCGGCAAAGACAATATGGGAGATGCTTCAGTCCAAAACCTGACAATTATTTTTAACCCGATAACTTACTGTTGCAATTTCATTTAGTCTATGAAAATCTTATTCATCATGAATATCATGTATTGGTCCTTCCAAAAATGTATTGCTAAATGTATGTATTCCAGCAAATATTTAATAAGGTATAACATAATACCTTATGTCTTTTTCTAGCTACTTTTTTTGCTAGAATAGACATTTGAATTAATACAACACAGCAGTATATCTCTGGGTTTATTTCATTTTCAACTGCATACCTTCTTTAATTTTCTTTTTTGTTTGATTCCTTCTCCAATCTATGTCTCGCTCTGTAGTTTGTGCCTACAGAGATTTTTGAGCACTATTTTGATTGCAAGAGACAACATGCTTTCTTTGCCGATGGAAGTCAAGTCACCTCATTTTCATTCAACTCCAGTAGATTCCTCCAGTGCAAACATGATGACACCAAAGCTAATTTATGTAGCATGGTTTATATAGACTGGGGGAAGACATTGATCAAGGCGATGGTCACGGTTCTATGTTTGTATGACACACTAAAAGTAGTTTGTAGAATAAAATAATAAGCATTATCTCCAAAAATCTTTTATTCACTTTAGATTTCAGAAAGTATTTCTTAATGATTTGCTAATACACATTCCAAAATAAGGGGGGTAGCGGGATGTTTTGTTTTCAGCTTAAAGCACAGACCACAATGGTATGTGCCGCCGAAGACAGGTTTTGCTCTGACTTTGACATGGGCTTAATAGCCCATGTCAAAGTCTCTCAGATCTTTAAGCTTGCCCATTTTTTCCTGCTTCTTGCTCTAAGCTTGCCCAATTTTTCTGCAAGTGTAAGTTTTCCTCAATGTGATTCTGACTACATATGTCAGTGGTTACAATATTATGGCTATGTCTTTATGTCATTTCAAGATTTGTTTGGTGGCACAACCCTGAGCTATCACAAGCAGCGTTCCTGGGGAGAAAATTTAGATGGGCATGATGTGCAACTGATATCAACTGACATCTTGCAAAACAGGCTCTTCAAACATTTAAGAACACGATATCAAAGAGCTGACATTAGACTTAATTCCAAGAGATGAGAATGAGAGACAAAAAAAATAGCGCACTTACGCAGAAGGTGTAAACACCGTGGAGAAATTAAAGCTTTCGCTCTACTCTTCCAAGTTTTGATCTCAGTGTATGACTTACCTATTAACTCTGCTACAGCACCGAAGGGCCAGATATGACTGGTCAGGAAGGAAGGACTCGTCTAGAAAACATTTTTTTAAAGAAAACGTTCACTTTTCGGCTGTCATTCTTATGCTGCTGCAGCAAAAAAAACGGTTTGCACTCAAATATCAAACAGAACACACATGTCAAATGTACGGGTATAAAAAATACATACAGAACTCAGACGAATCCCATGCTCGCTTAATACCGCCATGTTTCGGGACTGGGTGATTCTCCTATCTTCCGCTCCTGACTGCTTACTGCGGGGACACACGCAAACAAGGCAGGGGCGTGGCGTTATCTGGGCTATGTTGTTATATGAAGTATTATAGACATGGAAGAAGAATATGAAAACACACTGAAGCACACAGTATCTGTAAGTTACAGAAGTTTGATAAAAATTTTAGGGAATGTGCAAACAAACGTATCCTCCTTATCGTGTTTTTTTATTTTATTTGGTAGTAGTCTTAAATATCTTTATTTTTATATTTTATTTAAATTTTTATGATTTCATTTTATTTTTGATAGATAATTTAAATCAATGTTTGTGAGGGATGATGAGGTGGACAAAAAAAGTGAATAAACGAGTTCAATATCTTACTCAAGACAACAAACAAAAGAAAAATCTGTATTTGCAAGATTGCCTTGTTAGCATTTTAAGGTGTGCATCCGGTCGCATGTTAGATGCAGTCCATTTGAAAGTTACAATGAATAGACGTCTCATTGAATGAAGCTTGATGTAATGTTCAAGCAAGAAATTGTATGTTTGATAACTTAGCCATGGTTTATTGCAAACAGGAGCAGACAGTGTTTAGCACTCAGACTCTTAAGGAAGATTGTTATCGAATGGCATCTACCCTTAGCAGGGATGTTGGCAAAAAGTGCATTAATTCTGCTGGATAAATCCCCTAATGGAGTCATCGAACTGGTGGCTAAAGGCTTTGTAGATACTAATGAGGCTGATGAGATGATGAAGTTAGTGGATGGTGATTGGGCCAGGCATTATGCCAGCATTAATGTTACAAGGGTTTATTTAATAAGATATCAGCAAGATGATTGGCAGAGAATGAAGTTGTGACTGTCTGGGACAGTCAGACTGGAATTGAATTTGTCTCCTGAATTTTTGAATATGTTCTTGAAGGTAGGATCTGCTTGTGATAACGACCTTCAACTCATGTAAATCTGTGACAGTCAGCAAGTGGGTTATATTTTCCCCAAATATGATCTAATACATGCCTATCAATCTAGACAACTTGCAATAGAAATATTAAACTAAATTTGGTTTAATTTGTGAATATTTATTCTTTGCTCAATGTTACTAAAATATCAAATATGATCCACATTTTTTAGCCATTGTTACTATTATGCTGTATCATTTAACACTATAGCCATTAAATAGGAGGGGTGTTTACACAGTAATTGGCAAAGTGGTGCATGAACCCAGCATTTAGCGATTGGGTATCTTGCTCAAGGACACTGCAACATGAAGGCTGCAGGGTATCCAGCCACTTGGCTTAGTGTTGTTTTATGCCACTTTGCCCCACATGGCCTTCCAGCATAACTCTGTTTCTGCTCTGAGTGGATTTGTTCTGTTACCGTTAGCCTTCAAGCTTGCCAGTATTCCCCTGATGGGTCTCTCATAAAAAGACCATTAATTCCACTGGCAGGACCTCTCTGGTATATCTCTTCAGTTTAGCAACCAGTTGGTGAGTCTTTGTTTTGTGCCTAAACTAAGAAAAAAAATTTGTACTTCATTTCCATCCAATCCTTGTCTCCCTTCTCCACCGGTTAATGGACCAAATCGCTCTAGATTTTTTGATTTAGTCTTCAAATTTCCTTTGTACTTAACTTAAAATACACGAGACCCAATTGAGAATGGCAGCATGACTTTCTTATTCTTAACCTGACTTTATCACATTTCATCTGACAAGGCAAAGGTCATTCAATTCTCTATAAAACAATATATAAAAAAATAAAATAAAATACGAGGCGTCTTCAAGTTTTTATTATCCATTCTTAGAACAGTCCCCCATGCAATCAAACCCTTGTTGCATAAAAGAGTCCCCATTTTTGGTCCCCACTGTTGGAACGTGCCAGTTTTTCTTTCCATCCATTTTTGATATGAAGATATTCCTCCTCAGAGAATTCCTGAAAGATTCATAAGCAGTTAAAATGAGCAGTAATCCAAAGAATGCAGGTTTTTGTATGTTTCATTATGTTGAAACTAATCCTGGATGATGTTTATGATACAACAAGTTCAAGTTTAACCTTGTTCTCTTGACATCTTTACTGTGACCATACATGCTGACCTCAACAAATTCATCCTTGATGACATCCGCTCTCTGCAGCTCTTTCTCAATCACTTGGATAAACTGATTTGTCCGATCTTCTGCCAGAACATTGCAGAAACCAGCTTCTTCAAGGGACTACAGGGGATATAGGAAAATATGTGCAGTATGGTAGGAATTAAAGGTAAAAATCAGCAGTTCCATCACAATATGATATTATATTGATTCTTTGGACGACGATACGATATTTACCGCTATCACAAAGTCTGCAACGATACGATTACGGTTCGATTCAATTCAGGGGCCTGCCATCGATTTCAGACGATATGTACCCATTTAACAAAATATGTTTTATTTTACCTGAAGAAAGAAAAATTATAAAACAATTTTGACAGGTTTGGACAATCTTATGCTGAAAGGTAATAACAAAAAAAAAAGAACTGTGTTTCACTGTAAAGTGACAAATTCTTCATGTTTGGATACACATGTTTTTTTTCTTATCAGTTAACATTAAGGACCCCCTGATTAACTTTAGATTATGAACATATCTGTCTACATTTATATTTCATGAGATTTAATTCACATGGGTCTGACAGGTGCTGTACTCAGTGGTTTGAAAGTATTAAACTCGGATTTTTTTACATCCTACAGAACAAAACGTCAACAAACAACTGGGGTTTTCTGTGAACGGTCACCCATATTTAATGTCTTCTGGAAACATATATTTTTTGCATTGACTCATTTGTGTTGTGTTGGAACTCAGCGTGTCATTAAAATTTCAACAATTTCTTAAGTTTAACTGACAATATATGATTAGTGAAATTGTTTATGTGCAATCTTCTAGTGGGTGATTGGTCGCACCGGCAATGCTAAATACGTAAGCATGTGGATGGCAATTCCCACTATATGTTAGCATTAAGCTAACATATAGCGCTAATTCTTTCCCTCACATTGTGTTGAGGCAGTAAAAATTCAGACTGCACCTGGAAGCCTTTATCTCTCATTTGAAGAACGGGTTATTTGCCAAAGGGAACGCCAACATTCAGTTAGAGTAGATAAAATGAAAAAAATAAACTGCAGCCTCTGGCTGTTCCCATTAGTCAGCTGGTCTGTGTGCTGATATTCCCCGAAACACTGCAGGCATGCACAGGTAGTAATTTCAAAATGAAGGCGTATCTTGAAAAAATACTTTAAATATTGGTATTTTGACTTTCAATCGATATGATTGGATCGTTGTTAAACCAACCAATATAACAATATGGATCGAGGTATCGATACAGCTCAGGTAGGAATTGCTCCAAAATATATTCCTTATTTTGGTTAAGCAGGCATAACAGAAGTAGACAAGACACAAAATTGAAACATAAACATTCATTGAATACATGCAATGGTAAAAGAGAATATATCTGTCATTTATGGTAATAGTAATGATCACATAATCATATAATCACATAAATGCCCCTATTACAAGACATCTTTACTGATGTAAAGATGTAAAGCTTATGTAAAGATCCACATTTGTGTGGATGCGGATATGCCATCCTCCCTATCATAGGTGAAAGGGAACTGACAGGGAAATTATATCATTTCAAATTTGTCTATAAATTGTAAAATAATCAAATATAAGAAATCCATTATGAGATGCACACCTTTCCTGCATTTCTGTGTGAAATTTCATTGAATTCTGTCAAGTGGTTTTTGAGTTGATGTGGACAGACTATTCCCTTGTGCGTATATACAAGCATACAACAGACATATGCATTGTCCATGTGACCAGGCTATATAACCCCTGTGGCAGGGCCATAAAAATGGGGTTTATGGGGTTAGTGTTGAACCATAGTATTTAATAGAGGGGCAGTGGGATGGGGAATGGATATCAGAGATTAGCTTAACACACCTCTCAATTATATATTTTGCAGAATTATGCCACAGACAGGCACCAAACAACGGACTAAGAGTCCACTAAGGCTAACTTCTGTCTTATTTATGTACAGTATAAATACAGTATATATGTATCTATATAGATATATATACAATATAAAAAAATGATTTATCTATCTATCTATCTATACAGTAATAAATACAGTATATAGATAGATAGATAGATAAAAGTACTCATGTAATTATTGTAATGTTTTATTGCAATTCCTCAAGTAGGTTTTTAAACATTGCAGACAAGAGGAACTGTGCATATAGCTGACCGACATTGCTGGCAGTGTCAGCAATATAATTATCAGTTTCTACGGGTCTAAAAATGCAGAAACGACAAGGTCATTGAAATCTTCCTTTTAACTGACATCTTTTCTTTCATTCACAAAAAATTTGCCACATTACTTATTTCTTCCTGTATCATATCAGCACTAGTAAACATCTCAATTTGGATGTCCCGGTGAAGATTTTTTGCATTTGACCTTACAGTGACCTCTCTGTGACATAACCTAGCCATGTGTATTGATCCCACCAGCCTTTTTTAAAACATTTCAGTTTATTTCAAAGTAGCCGTTATGGGTACTTTTGCAGAACAGGCCATCTTGGGGCTGATTGCTAATGTGATTGACAAGGGCATTTTCTTGATCGTGGTCAGTAAACATTATGTCGACTCCACCAGGAGATTCATGTAAAGACTTTGTGTTTATATATTTATTAGGGGAGGTTTTGTCACTTTGATTGTATTGCCTTTGTGTGTGTTTTACTTGTGTTCCGTTCTCCCGCTTTGTCTGTTCTGTGATTGGTCATCGTGCTCACCTGTGTTTCCCCTCCAGCTGTGTCTCATTGTGTCCTTACGTCAGTGTATAAAATCTGTACTTAACTTCCCTTCTGTGCCAGTTTGTTGTATGATGTTCCTCCCGTGTCAACGGGTTTATCTGCCTCTTCACAGTGGGCGGCCTCACAGGGATCGTACTAGCCAACTCCTCCTTGGATATTATCTAAAAAATATAAGAGCCATCCGCAGCGCCAGAGCGGCCTATTTCTCTGCATAGAGGAAAATAAAAACAACCCCAGGTTTTTGTTCAGCACTGTAGCCAGGCCGACTGAGTTCTATTGAACCCCGTATACCTAAAACCCTTAATAGCGATGACTTCAGAGTTTCTTTAATGACAAAATTATAAATATTAGGGACAAGCTCCAGCCTTCATTTGTCTCAAGTTTACACCCCAGGATTATGTGTTTCGAAACAACAGATTGACCTCGAGGAGATCTAGACCGCTTTATTCCAATTGATCTGGAAAAATTAACTTCCCTTATTTCCTTATCCAAAACAACAACAACCTACGTACCAAAATCCTTTTTAAAATAGCCATAATCAAACCACTGCTTAAAAAACCGACACTTGATCCTGAGGCTTTGGCAAATTACAGACCGATATCTAACCTTCCCGTCCTCTCTAAAATCTTAGAGAAAGTGATAGCCGAACAATTGTGCGATTTTCTGCGTAAGAATAGTTTATTTGAGGATTTCCAATCAGGTTTTAGATTTCACCATAGTACAGAAACGGCACTCGTCAAAGTTACGTATGACCTTTTAATGGCATCTAATGGAGGACTGGCCTGTATTCTGGTCTTTTTGGATCTTAGTGCTGCATTCGATACTATTGACCACCAAATTCTAATACAAAGACTTGAAAACCTAGTTGGCATCAAAGACACTGCATTAAATTTGTTTAAGTCATATTTATATGGCAGATCTCGGTATGTATCTGTTAAAAAATAATTAATCCTCCCTGCGTAGCAAAGTTACCCACAGAGTTCCCCAGGGATCTGTGCGTGGGCCAATATTATTCACATTATATTTGCTCCCTTTAGGCAACATTATCAGGAAACACTCCATAAACTTTCACTGTTATGCTGACGACACACAATCGTACTTATCAATGAAACCAGGTGAATCTAAACACTTTCTGACTGACTGCTACGGGATCTCCCGTGATGCACTGAGCTTTTCTCTCTTCCTCTCTCACTGTCCCTCTTTATACATGCCTCTCACTTTGATGCATGTTACTGGATTAATTCATGTTAAATTGTGATAAAACTGAAGTTATTGTGCTGGGACCCAAGCACCTTAGAAACAATTTATCTGATGATATATCTACTCTGGATGGTATGACCTTGGCCGCCAGCGCCACTGTGAGGAAACTGGGAGTTATCTTTGATCAGGATATGACCTTTTGACTCCCTCATAAACAGATTTCTAGGACTGCCTTTTTTCATCTGCGTAATATTTCTAAAATACGGCACATTCTGTCACAAAAAGATGCAGAAAAGTTAATTCATGCATTTGTTCCAGGCTGGATTACTGTAATGCCCTACTAGCCGGTAGTCCCATTAAGTCTCTGAAGCCCCTCCAGCTGATCCAGAATGCTGCTTCACGTGTGCTGACCTGAAGCAAGTTAAGAGAACATATCTCTCCTGTATTAGCTTTCCTTCATTGGCTCCCGGTAAAATCTAGTATGGAATTCAAAATCCTTCTGCTCACTTACAAAGCCCTTAACGTTCAGGCACCAACGTATCTGAGGTAGCTGGTAGCTCATAGTTCCATATTGTCCAATCAGAAGTCTCCGCTCCCAGCATGCAGGGTTACTTGTAGTCCCTAGAGTCTCCTGAAGTAGAATGGGAGCCAGAGCTTTCAGCTATCAGGCTCCTCTACTGTGAAACCATCTTCAAATCTTGGTTCGGGGGGCAGAGACCCTCTCTACATTTATAACTAGTCTTAAAACTTTCCTTTATGATAAAGTTTATAATTAAGGCTGGCATAAGCAAGCTCTTAGCTATGCTGCTGTAGGTTTAGACTGCTACGGGATCTCCCGTGATGCACTGAGCTTTTCTCTCTTCCTCTCTCACTGTCCCTCTTTATACATGCCTCTCACTTTGATGCATGTTACTGGATTAATTCATGATAAAACTGAAGTTATTGTGCTGGGACCCAAGCACCTTAGAAACAATTTATCTGATGATATATCTACTCTGGATGGTATGACCTTGGCCTCCAGCGCCACTGTGAGGAAACTGGGAGTTATCTTTGATCAGGATATGACCTTTTGACTCCCTCATAAACAGATTTCTAGGACTGCCTTTTTTCATCTGCGTAATATTTCTAAAATACGGCACATTCTGTCACAAAAAGATGCAGAAAAGTTAATTCATGCATTTGTTCCAGGCTGGATTACTGTAATGCCCTACTAGCCGGTAGTGCCATTAAGTCTCTGAAGCCCCTCCAGCTGATCCAGAATGCTGCTTCACGTGTGCTGACCTGAACCAAGTTAAGAGAACATATCTCTCCTGTATTAGCTTTCCTTCATTGGCTCCCAGTAAAATCTAGTATGGAATTCAAAATCCTTCTGCTCACTTACAAAGCCCTTAACGGTCAGGCACCAACGTATCTGAGGTAGCCGGTAGCTCATAGTTCCATATTGTCCAATCAGAAGTCTCCGCTCCCAGCATGCAGGGTTACTTGTAGTCCCTAGAGTCTCCTGAAGTAGAATGGGAGCCAGAGCTTTCAGCTATCAGGCTCCTCTACTGTGAAACCATCTTCCAATCTTGGTTCGGGGGGCAGAGACCCTCTCTACATTTAAAAGTAGGCTTAAAACTTTCCTTTATGATAAAGCTTATAATTAAGGCTGGCATAAGCAAGCTCTTAGCTATGCTGCTGTAGGTTTAGACTGCTACGGGATCTCCTGTGATGCACTGAGCTTTTCTCTATTCCTCTCTCACTTTCCCTCTTTATACATGCCTCTCACTTTGATGCATGTTACTGGATTAATTCATGATAAAACTGAAGTTATTGTGCTGGGACCCAAGCACCTTAGAAACAATTTATCTGATGATATATCTACTCTGGATGGTATGACCTTGGCCTCCAGCGCCACTGTGAGGAAACTGGGAGTTATCTTTGATCAGGATATGACCTTTTGACTCCCTCATAAACAGATTTCTAGGACTGCCTTTTTTCATCTGCGTAATATTTCTAAAATACGGCACATTCTGTCACAAAAAGATGCAGAAAAGTTAATTCATGCATTTGTTCCAGGCTGGATTACTGTAATGCCCTACTAGCCGGTAGTGCCATTAAGTCTCTGAAGCCCCTCCAGCTGATCCAGAATGCTGCTTCACGTGTGCTGACCTGAACCAAGTTAAGAGAACATATCTCTCCTGTATTAGCTTTCCTTCATTGGCTCCCAGTAAAATCTAGTATGGAATTCAAAATCCTTCTGCTCACTTACAAAGCCCTTAATGGTCAGGCACCAACGTATCTGAGGTAGCTGGTAGCTCATAGTTCCATATTGTCCAATCAGAAGTCTCCGCTCCCAGCATGCAGGGTTACTTGTAGTCCCTAGAGTCTCCTGAAGTAGAATGGGAGCCAGAGCTTTCAGCTATCAGGCTCCTCTACTGTGAAACCATCTTCCAATCTTGGTTCGGGGGGCAGAGACCCTCTCTACATTTAAAAGTAGGCTTAAAACTTTCCTTTATGATAAAGCTTATAATTAAGGCTGGCATAAGCAAGCTCTTAGCTATGCTGCTGTAGGTTTAGACTGCTACGGGATCTCCCGTGATGCACTGAGCTTTTCTCTATTCCTCTCTCACTGTCCCTCTTTATACATGCCTCTCACTTTGATGCATGTTACTGGATTAATTCATGTTAAATGGTTCAATGCATGTTAAATGGATTAATGCATTTTAATGGATTAAATGCATGTTACTAACTTCACTTCTTCCCTGGAGTGTTTGTGCTTTCTCGCCCTGTAAGGTCACATGGTTGGTGATTGCATCTGCTGCTGTGGATCTGTTCGATGCCCACTGATCACAATATGCTCATGATGATTATTGTCATCATTATTATTATTGTATAGTATTTTCCCATAAGATATCACTGTTATATTAATGTTATTATCAACCTGGGATCCCTGCTGCTGCCGCGGTCCGACCATGAAGCGGTTTGAGAAAGTGGATTATAGCTGATATCTTTTCTGCCTTTTCCCTCGTCTGTATCTCTCCTCACCCTTGTCGCTCTCTTTGCCCCTCTCACTCTTTTTCTTTTTTTGAAACCCGCTCGGTCATGTCAGTAGGCCGTCCACCCAGAGTCTTGGATCTGCTCAAGGTTTCTGCCCGTTAAAGGGCAGTTTTTCTCGCCATTGTCGCCAAGTGCTTGCTCAAGGAGGAATCTGTTGGGTCCTGTAGATAGTTATATAAAAAGTCTGGTCTAGACCTGCTCTTTCTTGAATGCTCCTTGAGGCAACTGTTGTTGTGAATTGGCACTATATAAATAAAGATTGATTGATTGAACTCTATTTCCTTAGGAGGCTCGTATTTTTTAATGGATTCTGATAGACTTTAAATATCACATGGCTTGTAACAGATGTGGTTCAATCTTACTAATGCATTCAATGTATACTGTGGTCTTTTTTTTAAATGACAGGCCTCCATAAAAATTCAAATTCCAGAACTCAGGTCTGCAATTTCTGCCAGTTTTTTGGAGTTTGTACCTCCCTCCTTGTAATACTGTGAAGTGCTTTGTTGAATCTTTGAATTTGAAAGTAACTGACAACTCGTTCAGGGATATACAGCTGTTCAAAAAAAAAATTTTTTTTTGCAGTTTAAACATGTTATATATCGCTATTGATGTCATTGCACTACACATATCTTAATGTAAAGTGTACCAATACACAACAATAATTTGTGTGCTTATCCTCTTGTTAAATATAGTTAATAAGTCTGTAGTTCAGATTTACCTTGCCATACTGCGAAGGGGTATAGAGGATGTAGCCTCGCTGTTTGACATATCCCTCAAACACTGGTGTCCATGGCTTCTCACCACAGCAGTAATCGGTGATAAGTAGTTGGCCACCTGGCTTTAACCATGACTGGAAAAAAAGATGTAGAATAAATCAGAACGTTAGTCATTAAATGATAAAAACAAATTTCCCTCATTAAAATAAAAATTGCTATTTAGTTTTAATAAATTTTTTGGTTGTGTTTTTGCCGGAGTTCCTCTAATCTACAAATTCAAAGACCGTTTTTGTAACCAATGAAATGTAAATTTTTTTAAATCTAATATTTGTGAAAAATAAAAAAAATCCTCACATGGAAGCGCTTGAAGAGGGAAGGTTTGTCATGTATGTGCAGGATTGTGTCTCTACTGTAGATCACATCGAAAGCACCATCTGGGAAAGTCCTTTTAGTGACATCAGCTACCTCAAACTCGACCTGAGAAAGAGCATGGATACTGATTTTTTCTTTTTTTATACAAAATCTGTGATGGTGTGAACATTCGAACGCACTGAGGGAAGCTTCTCTGTGATCGCCCTCTCCATGGCAATGTTCACCATGTTTTCTGATAGATCAAGGCCCAGCACTTCCACTCCAAAGGTCTGAAATATACATGAACTATCATTATAGCCCTTTCTCTCATTATAAATTCCTCTATCATCAGTATCATACTAAAATCCACAACTCCTTGGCTTTTACCTTTGCCATGTAGAAGTCCCCTCCACCAATGCCACAGCCAATATCTACAACCTTCTGTTCCGCCTTCAGGTTAAGCATGTCCACAAACAACTGATGGCACAAATAAATTATTGTTAATTTTAGTAAAGACTTTGAAGTGGTTCAGATTTTATGTGAAAATTCAGCCCTTTAACACAAATACATAACCCCCTGAGCTAACCCTGGATAAACCCTTTCATGGGCATGGGTATTGCTCAGTGGGTAGAGTAGTTTACCCCAACCCAAAGGGAAGCAGCTGGATACCAGCCTCTACACGTCGAAGGGGTCCTTGAGTAAGTCCCCAAATGCTTCACAAACCTATTAATCCCTCAGGGTTGAGTCAAGTGCACCAAATTAATTTCACAATGTTGTACTGAATGCATGTACATTATGAAGACGTGATAATCAAGAGTAAGAAAATCATTATTATTATAATGCCGTATACAGCAATATTGTCTCTTTCACAGTGAGCACACTTATAAAAGCACAATCAAATGTAACTTTGACATTAGAACAATACTGCAATACAATGCTTTTGATAAAATCTAGTATTTTTAAAGCTGAACATTCGACTACAGCGTGTCACAACTGCTGTGCGGTGCTAATACTGCTATGTTTGTACCATGGAGCCATATTTGACACCTCGTTATAACTCATTGTTATTTCAGGAATCAAAGATCCAGGTTACTGTGAAAATCTTATATTCTTGTACTGGTAAGACTGATAGGACAAGTGTTTTCTGTAAGTTTGTTTGGTTCCAGAGACACAATCACGCTTGTTGACATATTTTCACTTGGACCAAAATGAAGGATATAAGAGGACTGAATGCATCTATTTTGAGCTTCTATCGGCATTAACAACAACCGTCACATAACTAATTTCTTTGCTGAGGTTTTGACTTTTTAAATTACACTACTTTTGTGTCCTTTTTGTATCCTTTTAAGGAAGGATTTCTTATGCTCAGACTTTTTCCTACCTTGGTTGTGCTTGGACCGCCTGTACTGACATAACCTGCCCCAAACATCTTCTCGTAGCGCAGGATACCCCTAGTGGTGTATTGCTGGCTATCAAGAAACTGCTGAAATGTGCTGGATCCGTTCTGGAAAGTCATGGATCGAGGAACCTTCTCCAGAAGCCAGCAGATCTGGTTTGGATTATTTTTCATCTGGAAAAGGATGAGGAAGAATACATGACAGAAAAAAGTAGGAGACACAGGCAGGAAGTTGAGTAGAGAAAAAGTTGACCTGACATTTCAGTCCACTTAATGGGTGTTTACCTCAATGTAGGCCTGAACTTTTTTTTTCAGCACAATATCGAAAGCATATTTTTGCCCCCCCAGTGGCTCCTCTAGTTGAGCTGATGACACCATGTGGCTGTATTGATATTCAGTGCGGTAGCAGCTGGGGTTGAAGTCCCTCTTAGAATCACCTTGGTAGGATGATTGTAAAGTTATATGACGTCCCATACATTCTTGTTTTAGTAAGAATAGATACTGGCTATTGCTGTTGAACCTTTAAGCCCCCTAAATTAAAAATCATTTGGGAATACATTTATCAAAATTTCTGGATTCAATGTGAAATAAACTGTAATAAATAACTAAGGTTCTTCGGTCAGCCTCAGTTTGCATAAATGTTTAAGTCATTACTATGATGTGAGATAAATGTGGAGATTGTATTCGAGTCTCAGTACCTGACCTGTGGTTGCAGGACTCTCTGAAGAAAAGAGAGCCACCAGGACGCAGCCAGCCCAACATCTTCTCCATGAAAGAATTTAGCTCCTCATCACTCAGGTACATTAGCAGCCAGTTTGTAAAGATGAAGTCAATGCTAAGGAGAACATTAAATGGATATATTCATTAACCAATATCTTAAGTTTTTTCTTAAATTTGTTCTCAAGAAGGCTCCTTAGAGAAAATCTATGTCAGATTCATGAAGCCTTCTTAAACCACCAAATTGTTCACACCTGTGTACATACCAAAGACAAGGGATTGAGCACTAAAATCCCAACCAAAAAAACACATCCAGTTTTAATTTGAGACTACAGGAGGTTGAGAGCAAACATAATGTCTTATTTAGTAGTGTCCGTATAATAACAGAAAAAAGATGTAAGGGATGCTATTACACACTGAGTGAAAGCTGTATCTGGAAAGGGCCGCACAACAGAAGAAGAGAAATATGGTTTGATCCCAAATCTGAGGTTAAAAAAACATCTTGCTAAACACAAAATAGAGATGTGAAACAGTGGCTGGGGACATGCTTCCCCACAATCACCAGAGTTGCATTAGTGCATTTGAGACCAAATAACATGAACTCCAGCTTCCGCAACCAGCTTCTGCGCTACAACCGGGCACCTTGAAGCCCAAGCCTTCCTGCAACAGTGTACCCACCACTCACAGCACGCAGGCACCCAGATCCTGTTCGAGTGCCCGCACGTTTGATGTCAGATGCAGTTTTGGACAACCGGGAAAGAATGGTGAAAACTGTTTCACAGATATGAACACAAACTTAAAATAAAGTATCAAAAGTAAAAGATATACACCGTAAGCTGGTGTATTTTAATTAATTGTAAGCTGAAAAAGTCAATTTAAAAACTTGATTTCAACCAATCAATTATTTGCTGTCAAACTTGAACAGGATGTCTGTTGTAGAGAATAGTATTTATTGTAATTTAAATGCTGCATTATATAACAGAATAATTACGGAGAATACAAAATCTAATTATTATTCACATAAAAGGCATCACTCAAATGTTGGTAAGAGTGCTCTTGAGTGTGCTCAGATTCTGTTTTTACATAAAATCATATCCAACATTAGAAGAAAAAAAAGGTTAATGCCAGAATCTTCTTAAAACTGCGTAAATTGAGTTTAAGATGAAATTTCTTTTAAGAGCGGTTGGTAAATGAGGCCCATTATCAACAATTAGACAAAGAAAATTATCCATCAAACACATACAGATAGAGCTGTAAATGTGATATCCAAATGTCTAAGGTTATAAACACATTAAAAAAATTATGGGAAAATAGTAGTAAAGAATAGTAAAAAAATAAATAAAAAAAATAAAAATTTAATGATAACGTCACAAAAACATACAAAACAAATTTTGAAATATAAAAGAAAAATACATATAAACACGTGAATACAATGGGACACATTCAAAATTATTTTCTGAAGAATTTCCTTTAATTTGTTCTCAAGAAGAAAAGAACACGCAATCTAATCCAGGCTAATTTGAAACCTGCACCCTAAATTCCCCATAGAAGTTAATGTGAGTGTGAATGGTTGTCTGTCTCTCTGTGTAACGAATGAGTATCAATACATGTACGTATGTGGAGAGGATGCTGGCGTTGTGTGTTCTCTGCTTCTCTTTCCGGACGGACAAGTCCATCTCCATCCGGACAATGTTCTGTAAAGCTTCTTCGAGTTTTGTGTCAAGCACTATATAAGTGCTTTAGACGAAGGTATTATTAAGAACACTCCTAAGAGAACACCTATGTCAGAAGCCTTCTTGGTGAACTTGGTGAATCCCGTTCTGCACGTAAGCTGGAAGCTCATGCCTGTTACTCTAATTAGCATTAGGTAAATATACTACAGGTCCGTGTGCAAAACTCACGACCGCCGTATGGGGAAGAAAAGAATTAAGAAAAAGCCAAAGAAAAAGTGTAAAGAGAGTGGGAAAAAAGTGGAGATATTGCTGCAGGAGGTTGACAGCAACTGACCTGTCTTATTTAGTTGTGTCAGTACAGGATATAAAATAAAATAAAATTAGATGTTAGTAGGCATACAGTTAATGCTGTACCTGGAGTGGGGCTGAACCCTGGACCACAGCACCAAAAACCAAATTATTTATTAACAGAAAATCTGACTCAACCAGCGCCTTTCTGTAGCAGTGCAGACAGGCTTTGAAGCTCCTCTATACGTCTGATCTCAGACACTTTCACAGAGAGCATCAACACCGGTCACAACCTCTTGCACACATAAAGAATAAATGAAAATTTGAGAAAAATTAATGATACACACTGAAACCTTTTATATCTGGAACGATGTGTTTCTGATTAATTGTAATTGTAATTGTCTATTTTGTATCCTTTAATTAGAAATGGTGTCAAGACTTTGTCTTTATTTATTATTAGGGGAAGTTCTGTTTTTTTGATTTGTGTTGCCTTTGTGTGTTTCACTTGGGTTCCTTTCTCCCTCTGTGTCCGTCCTGTGATTGGTCCTCGTGCTCACATGTGTTTCCCCTCCAGCTGTGTCTCATTGTCTGTTTACGTCAGTGTATATAGTCAATCCTCTGTGTAACAAATAATGAATATCATGACTCGTACATATGTGGAGAGGACGCATGGGTTGTGTTGTTCACCGCTTTTCTGTCCGGATGGAGAAGTTCCGCTTCTTCTTTGGGTTTCTTGAAAAGCGCTATGTAAGTATAAGGTATTAAGAACAAATGTGAATCACAGAATCTTAAAGTAAGTAAGTGGGGTTTAAGAGTAAATTATTTCCTATCAATGATTGGTGAATCAGGCCAATGAGTACAAGAAACGGCTGGATTGCGTATCACAATGGAACATCGCAAACAATTACAGAAACGCATACTCTAGAACAATAAAGGAGCAGATAATGTAACGCATGTAAATATCAAACGAGTAAATACGATAAAAAAAAATTAAAAACGGCAATCACACAGGAGGGAAGGTTTATGCAAAACTTTAAAGGTAAAGAAACGTAATAGACATAAGTAGTAACATGTCTAAAATTTCAAAATTGAATAGAACATCAAACTAAGAAAAAAAAGACACAAGGCTTGTTGAAAGTGACATATTTATCTCTGGCAGTCTGTTTTTTTAATCATTTGCTATTGTGGTTTTGGTTGAGTGATCTTACAGTTTATCCTGTTAATCTTAGTTGAGCAGGCCCAGATTTACCACGCCAAAAAAGATTCTTGTTGCTTTTTGACAACTTAATTAATCACTGAGATGGCATTCATTTAGAGTGAAGTTGGTTCAATATGGATAATTTGGCTTTGATGTAGTAAATTAGTTTTGCCATGTTTTTTATAGCACTTCTTTGATTTCCCAATTTTTACACAAGTCTGACCAACGTTCAGACTTTTGATGCTATCTAAAGAGCACCGCATGGCAGAAAATTAAAGATGCAAAGTTTAAGTAAGCTTCAGATATATCACATACCTGTTTTGGGGGACATCCATCTTAGTGACGTCAGCTTGAATGAACGTGGCATTGCTATGGTGACCATTGTTCTGCCTGTTCTTCTCAACAAAGCTTTCCATGAAGTCCACAGCCGTAACATGTTCGGCCCTGGTCAGTAGGTGGCCAGTGTAGCGCCTGCAGAAGACATACGTCAGTATGGATTCTAGCTACTGGCTTTAGGGAAAAAAAAGTGCTCTGTAAAAAAAATTATTAAATCTCTTAACAAAATCAAAACATTAGCTGAATGGATGATCATTTCCCATGTTGTTAAACAACTTTCAAATCACTTACTATCTACTGTTTAGGCATCGACTAAAGAACCGGGGGGGGGGGGGGGGGGGGGGGGGGGGGTCTTGTACAGAACCAAGAAAGGTATCAAAATTTGGGCTGTATTTTCCGTATTTCACTTTAAAAGCATCATTGGCTGTTGTTTACACAAACATCAGCTACTACAGACAACCCAATACAGTTTTACACTTACCCGATACCAGCTCCCAGTTCCAGCACTTTGTATCTAGTCAGACAGGGCAGCAAGGAAAGGATCTCAGGTAACTCCTGCTGGGTCAGTTCACTGGCACGAGAGTCCAGCATCATTTCCTCCACTGTGGCAGCCTTAGAGTGCTCCTTCCAAAACTCTGTCATATTGCTACGAACTGAACCAATGTGATGTTGTATATTGGTGAAAAGGCTTTTGACACAAATAAATCCAATATTACAAAGAAAATGAATCCAACAAGACCAGGCAGAAGAATTATAAAAAATAGTACTGAAGCCAGTGGAAGAAATATTCCAATCCTTGAATGAAACCAGTAATTCAGTATCAAAAACACTTAAATAAAAGTGCATTCAAAGCCTATCTTTAAGTAAGCTAAATATAGCTTTTTGGGCAATCCAACAGTGTGGTCACAGATTGCAACAACCAATTGTATAGCCCAGGTCTGAGCATTCCTGACAATAGCTCCTATAAATAGGAAAAAATGTCAGTTTTGACATACAGTGGAAATGAGGTGATATAAAATGCAGAAACACAACGGAAGAAGATCCACTCCATATGTAGATAGTAATTACTCATTCTCAGGTAATGAAACAAGACAATTCTTAGTTTTGTGTGATAGGACAAGATTGATTTCATAATTATAAATAAAATTTTCCTTTTCTCACAATGTCATTTTATGCCACTAAATTCTTATGGTAAATTAAAGGGCCTCCAGAAGGGCAAATTCCACTTAGGCTCTTCAAACTAAATAAAAAAGTACTAACTTGGTTAATCTTCAACAACAGTGCAAACACAAACAATACAGGCCTCCCCCTGAATATCGACATTTAGTCTGCTTATTGCATAAACTGCCTCTCCTGAGGACAAGAATTACACTGGCATGGTCCAAGATATTCCGGCATGAAACAATGGTAGCCCCAAACTCAAGGCAGTAATCTATTATACATTAATCATGATTTTCTTAAATATTTGATTTTTTTAATCTTTTCTCTATATTTTGTGATCAGCATTGTTGGAAAAAGAATTAAGACAGAACGTTGTGCTTCAAATGCATTCTCAACGATAAATAAATCATTGTAAAAATAAATAAATAAACATTAGACTAAATTTTAAGTAAACATGCAGAACAGCCACAATGCTATGTCAATTCTTCCTGGTATTTCATTCAGGCTTTATATATTTAATATATGTACTCTATCACAATTTTCAAATACATTGTCAGTAGGGCATATCATTATTATTACTTCCACAACATTTTAGACCCACAGACTGTATAAAGCAATGGCAAATGCTGCCTGCTATGTCAGACGGGAAAGTTACCACAAACTACTAATCTCCCAATAAAAATACTATTACCAAAGGTAACAGGGTCTGTAGCTCAGGCGAGTGAAAACAGCAAACATATAGCAGCTAAAATAGTCTACACATCAGTGGCATCAGAATTTTAACAACATAATGAGAGCAGACAAAATAAAAACCTTAACTGTTCTTGCTCATACCTTGGTCCATGGTGGTCTTATGTTGATTTGCACTATTTGTAACTATTCTACAAAGGCTGTGTAATCTGATATGAAATAATGATGTCAATATATTAAGCAATATATCTGTCGGTGCAGAGTTCAAAACGTGAGGGACGCTTTATATGTGAATGGCATTGGAAGAGATAATCGGAAGGTATGAAATTAGCCATTGGGATGCGAGCAGTTTGAGGGTCGGGGAGGGGAAATCATGAATAGTCATATGGGGACAAAGTCTTCAGTTGACTCCATTCTCACGTTATTACTGTCATATATCACCTCAGAGTGTTGTCAGCAGTTTGGAGAAGAATTACGAAGCGATGTTTTCGCCAGATAAAGTCTCAATTGTCACCTCCCCTTCCTCGGTTGTGCTGACAAGTCGGATTTGTACAGTAGTACCCGCCGATCACGATACATAACCTCATAGTTCAGTTGTACCTCTGTTAAAGTTGAAAACATTGACTGCTCAGCTGTTCTAAAAAAAATAAAGTTTAACCAAATAAATTTACGTCCCATTCGCATTATCTCATTGGAGTTACGAAAACAAAAGGCGATTTTATTTGTATATACGCTGTTACATTTACCTCGGAAGTCGGAACTGGAAACCACGTCACAATCAAGTTCAAGGAGTTCCAGAAATCTTAGAATTAAGAAAAGACTGTGTCATACCTAGTAATACATATCACTGAAATGTCAAAGAACGATAAGAGAAGAAAGTAAATCCTAAAATAAATAAAAATACAGAAGTTTAAGGGCCAGGCATAATAAAAAATAAAATTAGGGGAGGAAGAATTTTTTTACATACTTTTTTTCCCGAGAAGAATGTAGGAACGTCGAGAAAAACGTCGACCTGATATACAACATCTCAGGTAAGGAAGGACTCGAATAATGAGGACGGCAGGCGGCCCTTAATGCTCAATTGACAGCTGTTCATGACGTTAACCCTTACGACCCAGCATAATTCAAGTCCTCAACCGGACTAGCCGCGAGGCTAGCTAGAACTGAGTATTTCGGTGTTCCTGAAAAGGAACGACATACTCTGTTCACTGAACTTTACCAACGTGACTATTTACAACTCTTTCAAAGTTAGTGGGGATGCAAAAACTTTCTGTTCCATCCATACATAATGTTTTCTTGTCACTGTTCTGCGCTTAACTGTTCGTAAAGCAGCGGTTTCATTAATTCATTAAGGGTTAGCACATAAGGGTTAGCACCGTCTATGTGCTAAAGTTTGCATTAGGGGTAGTTAACTAGAGAAAATATTCTAATTAACAGCAAATGTTAATATTACACAGTAAAAAAAGCAAGTAATAAGTTGCTGCAGTTCAGTGTTGTAAAACTAAACTTTGAATGATATCCTAGCCTAACTTTCTTAAGAAAAGCCTCGTTATGATATCACGAGGTTTTTAATGTTTGCGGGAAGTCAAACATGCATGATACTGTGCTGCTCGATCTTATTTTGATTTTTTGACATGGGAATAGATATCATCTGAGATTTTGAATATGGTTATATGGTGATATTGCACACATTTAGTTTTTTCATGCTCTAGGCTGTATTACAGTAATTTGATGAAATTTACACCAGCTTGATTGTGTCAGACAGTGTCACTGTTGGGTTCACAGTAATGTCTGATTTCATTGCAGACAGCTACCAGACTGCTATGGAAATTTTTGTCAACTTTATGCTGAATTCAATTAAATCCTTGAGAAAAAATCTGGGAGATGGACATTGTGTAACACAATATGCGGCCCCTCAACCATGATAGTTGCCAAACTGCTGCCAAGCCAACATTTCTATAATAATGATAAGGAAAACAATGTTACTTATTCAACCGACAACAAACTGCTGTTATTTTACATACTTTGAAAATGTTTTTCACCTTCTGTTGGTCTATCAGATCTCCTCCATTCATGCACTAAGTTCAACAATTAAATAATGCAAATATTGGATGTTATGTTTTTTTTTGCCAGTGGCTTATATTTAACTAATAATAATGTATCTTTTATTGATCACATACAGCAGTTTGATTAAGCTAGGGTTTCTTAGAAGTGGTCAGTGAAAAGTGGAATTTGGGGTTAATTATTTAGCCAACCAAAAACCATATCCAACACAAAATTAGTTTTACTGACTGAGGAAATATACCTCAATATCACTTGGGGTATGTTTGACATTCTTATGGTTTTAGACTGGTCAATTCATATATGAGAATGTGCATCTTCATTTTTATTTTATATTTTCCAATGTAAATACATGTTCAGCACTATATTGTACATTTCTGCATACATGCACACATGTTTCACCATACATTTCACTGAGCGTAATTGCAAGAAAATATAAATTTGGTGCCTTACAATTGCCTTTTGGTGGTTATTTAACTACAGATGGGACATATAAGTGGTCGTAAAAGAGATTTTAGGTTTTTCAATTTGCATGTTATTTTTCGTGACTTCACACCAATTTATTTCTTTTATTTTACAAAACCGCCACAGGTATATAAATGCCATTCAAACCTAATGAATGGGTCCATTTTACGTGGACTCGTGGAAACACATTATGGGTCGATTTGCGGTAATGTGTGCACCTTGCGGTGAAAAAATTGTCCTGCGCATCACTACACTGTGCTTAAAAGGGAAAATTCCCTAATTTTCACATGGATTTTAAGTCAATGTTGATGGTAAATGAAGTCAATTGAAGCCATAAATTCTCAATGTATGCTATATTTAGAAAACTAAATTATCCTGCTGCACAATCTGTTGTTGCATCCAGTGGTGTCATTGAATGTAAGGAAGAGCTACAGGCTTGTTCAGGTTGTATTTCTAGTCTCCTCCTGTGGGTATCCAGGGGGATTGCTAGATGAGTATTTTTGTTACCTAACACTATGTTTTGGCCAACAAATTTATAGCTATCGCCTAGGGTGATTATAACATTCAAACATAAAATTTGGGGTCTCATGCTCGCCTGCAGTGCATCGTGGTGCATGTAGGCGCTGCTTCACTGTTCTGTGAGTAAAAAAATCTCGTTTTTCTTTGTTATCATACTAGCAGTCAGGAATTTATTGCTTCACTTGACAACATTTACAATCAACACCAACTGGACATCGACATGGAAATTGCCAACTTTTCCCTTTAAGTAAAGGGTTCAATCAGGCCCATTTAGAAGAAATCATGGTTTCATTGTTTGGCCTATGTGAATCTGAAAAATAGTGAAGCCAACCCCAATGATTATCCTTTGTGCAGGGATAATTGTCCACCCTCAGACAATTAAGAATATTTCAGTTCTAAATAAAGTGCACAGTTCAGCAGCAGTACCCTTTCATTTTCCTGCATCAGAAGACAGTAGAGATCTTATACAATTTCCTCACATGGGTGTTGGCTTTTGGGGGTGCACCCCTCCTTGCAAAGGGCCAACTCCATAATGTCTATTGTCTTGAGATTGCCCTAAGCACCATACGTATCTGGAAGTGTGAACATCAAAATAGGGCGACATCCGATCACACCATTGCCTGCCTTTATTCTTATCTTGTGCAAATTCCAGGTTCTCACGACAAGATCATCCTGCATAAAAACAAAATATTATATATAACCAGAGGTTTTATTAATTATACAATCGGCTAAATAAATGATGATGCGTTGGAGTCAGGATTTAAGGATTTCAGTCACACCACAGCTGGTGATAGTTGAAAAGTCGGGAGACTAACAAATGCTTTTTGGGGAGTTTTAATTTGTTTCTGTTGAATTTCAATTGTGTTTTACAAACAAGCTCATCTTACTTATGTAAAAAAAGAGAAACTTGAGGTTGAAGGTCCACGGTTTATTACAGTCTAAATGTATTGTTTATTAATGTGTATGTTGCGTTGTCTGCTGTGGATGTTTACGGTTGAGCTTACTCTAACAACTTTATATTCTGTTGGCTAGTTTAATCTTCAGGCATTCATCATATTCTATGTGATCATCAAGTTTTTGTAGTATCCATGTCTAAAAGAAAATTTTTCAAGGTGTTCAGGCGGTTCTCAGTATTATGGCAATGCATTATTCAGCCAATCTTAAAGTTTTTATGTAGTTGACTCACTTATGAAATAGGAGAATTTTCTTAATGTATCCTTCAGTTGATCGCAAATATACAAATCACCACTTCTGGAGATATATGGTGTTATTTCGTCGACTTAACACACGTTATGAATATTTAATGTTTTATTCAACTTAATGAATGAAGAGCATCGGCATCCGGATACGAGGCAGAAATGTTGTGGTATCGGACAACCAGATACACCTATCTCTCGAGACTCAAGCTGACTACGGTAACACTGCATAACCTATTCCAATACCAAGTGAGTCAACCATTCACTAGAACAACTGAAAACTTTATATTACACAACAGGTATTGAACAGCAAATTAATTGAAAAAAAAAAAAAAAAAAGGTTTAATGTACATATTAGCAGGAGAGCTCGCTAACATAGCTTTCAGCAGCAAATTGCATTGAGGCATACTGCATGATGCGTTCAATATCTATGCAGTAACAACAAGCTTCATGTAAGCAGAATTGTTACATCATCATCAAGATGTGTTCAAATGTAATCTTGTAAAATGTAGTTTTCGGGCAAAAACTTGAAATTGAATTTTGAAGGCGCAATCTATAGATTTTTTTTCTTGGCATTATCAATTCAATATTAGAAAAGGAATTGTAAAAAATATTTATGCTTAAAGACATTACCCTTCTTGGTGTGCGTCCTCTACACTGAGTTGTGGATTTGCCCCTGCCCACAATATTGTCACAATATTGAGATTGAGGTATTGGGTCAAAAATAGGGTCATATTTGATTTTGCAAATTATTGCTAGCCATAATTTGCTGAATCCTGCAAAGTGTCCTCCTGATTAAAAGTGGCTTCTCCAGAGTATTTTTTTGATGTCTCAAATGTATACCTTACGGTTTAATTATGATTTTTCTCACTATACTCTCAATCTTAATTTTGCTGGCCGGATGGATGGATTGGGATTTAACACTACATACCACCATAAAAGTTTAATATCACAAGTTATATTAAACACATATATTTGTATGAATAATTTCATTAAAAACTTTCAGTGATAGACAGACAGACAGACAGACAGACACTGAGACAGACAGACAGACAGATAGATCGTTGCTTAATCTATTCTAAGGTAAATTAGTATTGCATAATTGATTTTACCCATTTTTTTTTTCATCATTTATTTAAGTAACCTTTAAGTTACCTAAACTATATTGAACTTGCTTTATTGAACTCAATTAAGTAAACTTGATGGACTAACTGGAATAAGCCTGGCTTACTGAACTGGCTAGCTTCATGGAACTGCCTTGCACAGTGGACAGAGTGCCTGATCCTTCTATTTCATTGTCTTCATCATCTTTTCTTCCTTTTTTTCATTCTTTCTCTGCATGTCCTGTCTTACTTTTTCTCCCGAAGCTGAGCTTTGATATCTCAGTGTTGTCATTTCTTTCTGTGTCACTGGATTTGTTGATGTTTATATCTTTAACATCCCTTGAGCAACACATAACACAAACAGAATTGAAAGAAAACATTGAAAGGATGTGTATCAAGGTGTGAGTTAGACAGTCTGACATTAGATACAATTAATTTTAGAATAGCTCGTTAATGAATCTAAGTCAACCAGCTTGTATCATGCATGGTGTTTACTCCCACAATACAAAGAAAGCTATATACGTGAATTGGTGACACTAAATTGCATGTAGGAGTGAATTCGAGCGAGAATGGTTGTTTGTCTCTGTGTGTTAGCCATGTGATGAACTGGGCCTTTTATTCCAAAAATGGCCGGCTTAAGTCCTGTTTGCTCTAAATTTGGTCTCCATCTTTCATTTTGGCCCCCACTGTGATTAAGTTTGAAAGGGTTAGGGGATTAAAGAGACACAGGAACATTTAAGCCAATGAAGAGAACCTTCATATTCGTGCGAGTAAAAACTAAGATAATTAAGGCATCAGGTGAACAATTGCTGAAACAAATAAAATGATGTGACGGAATGGGAAGGTACTGGATTAGATCTTTGCTAAAGGTGTCCTAGGTGACAAGAGTTTGGAGAACATTGTTATACATTTATGCCTAAAAGTATTATATTCTCATGGGTCAATTTCTATTGCTATGACTAAGATCCTGAGGTTAAGGCAGGTGCTTAAGGAAAATACTGGCAGGAAGTCTTTAGATTTGTCAGACTAAATTCTGGGAAATTAGGAACCAATATTGGTAAAGAACAGGAACAACTGCACTGATACTACTGACTTGAATTTATTTGTTGGCATGTTGAATCGTTACCCAAGCTGGCGAGGAGATGCCGCAAGAAATGGACAAACAAATGTCTGTCATGGCCGGCCCTCGACTGGCTCAGAAGGGCAAGACTTCAGCTTTCTCAAATGTTGAATGGACAACACGACCTATTCCAGATTCCTGACTATTCGGAGTAAAAGTGGCTTCTCCAGAGCAGAGGAAGAGGATGGTGTCATAGCAACATGACATTTGAACTGTGTGAACAATTGCCGAATATCACCATGTGTTCCATGAGTTGAAGTACTATGAAGAACTTTTAATTTTGTTTGTCCCGGTATTCAGCTACTGTCATTCAATCTGTCATCAGATTCACAGTTTTTGTTTTATTATAGGCTCATTGAAGTTATATTACTCATTTCCATATTTATGTACAGGATCGCCTAGGGCGGGCATCACCAAATGGCGGACAGCGGTCCATGCAGAGAGCAAGTGCCAGTTCTCTCCGAACCTGTGAAAATTTCTTACAAATTAATGAGAAAAGTAATAAAGTTCTTTTTTTTTAATCTCCTGACAGTCGCGCCTACAGACTGCAAGCGCAGCTAACCCGGTTAATACGGCAATCGTTCGCTGGTATCATTGCGTCACTCAAATGGGCCAATCAAATTGATTGTTTACAGGAAGAGCGAGGCGGGAATGAGAAGACATGGCTTGCTCGAAATTTATTAAAGTTGATTCAGAAAACAATGTTTAAAGGTGAGTGGACGGACCAAAATACGTTCACTCTTCCGCCACCCAATACTAAACCTTTGTGTCTCATATGTTGTAAAATTGTTAGGTTGATCAAAAGCGGGAATGTGAAGCGTCGCTACGAGATCAAACACAGATCCTCTGAAGAAACATATCCACAGAGGTCCGAAGTGAGACAGCGCAAAGTAACCGAGCTGAGAGCCCAGTTTGACAGATCCACTGTTAGGAACTTTCCTGGGGTTTGGCTTGGACCCAAACGCAGACACAAGACGCGGCAGAGCAGGTGCAAAAATATTTATTATAAACAAAAGGGCACGAGGAAAAACCGGAACAAAAAAACACTAGGATTAACTTACTAGACACTGGGTTAAGGCTGGGACGCGTGATGACACGGGGGAACACCATACAACGAACTGGCACAGAAGGGAAGGTGAGGACAGACTATATACACTGACACAATGAGACACAGCTGGAGGGGACACACAGGTGAACACGATGACTAATCACAGGACAGACACAGAGGGAGAAAGGAACACAACTGAGACACACACAAAGGCAACACAAATCAAAGTGACAGAACTTCCCCAAATAATATATACACAAAGGCTTGACATCTACCAGACTCATCACACATTCATTATACAGCCCAGCAGCCTGCAAATGAGTCTACAGATGTAACGAATGAAGCCCAGCTTCTGGTTTATGTGAGATTTGTTCACAAAGAGAAGAAAGACATCTATGAGGGCCTGTAGAGTGTAACACAACTTGAGACACAAACAAGAGGAAAGACATATATGGGACCAAAAAGGGGATGCTGATAAAGAGGGAGATTGATCTGAAACAGGTGGTCTCAGTCACTACAGATGGTGCCCCAGCAATGGTAGGAAAAAGATGTATTTTTATTGTACTAAGAAATGAAAGAAGGGAAGTACAAAAAATGTGAAGAGGAAAGGGGCTGCTCAAAGCTCTGTTTGCATTTATTTTTTCTAAACAAGGCAATGTTTATTTATTTTATTGAGAAGAAACTCGGTTACTATGCGAGCTATAGGCCCTAGCCTATACGCTAAAGTATAGGGGTATGCAGTTAGATGTAATTTAGACCTTATGAGGTTTGGACCTTTGTATTTTTAGTAACTGGATCTCTTTAAATTTTAATTGAATACCCCTGGCCTACAGTGTAGTTTACATTAATATATTTGAGCTATTGAGAGAGATTAAAGGTTATGGTGAGCAGTGCCAGTTATTACATGCAGTGATTTACTAGTTTGGTTCATGAAGTCAATTTGGTTTCAGTGTATGTGTCAACATTTATATGTGACCTCATCATAGATTTACTTTCAAGATGGATTGGTTAACCTGAGTTTGGTGCTTCAGAGTGTGCCACTGGTATGAAGATTAATGGAGGGTCATATGGAGCTTTTCCAACTAATGAAGAATGCAGCTGGTTGGTTTTTCATCCATATACTCTGAATCCAATAAACAAGGCAAAATATGAAGAGTGTTCCTATAGAGTGAAAAATGTTAATTATCACAAATTTACATGGTTCATGCAGTATTAACACATATTGTATATTTTGATATAAGGCATTATGTATTCTGAGCCATGGACCTTGTTTAATATGTACGCAGCCAAATATGATGACCTCACATCCAAGATGTTTTCCCCGGGGTGGCAGAAAGTATAGAAACTTTATTTATACGGGGGGATTTCAACTTCTACTTAGATACCGTTCGTGGGACATCTTCCGCCTATCTTGCACCTTAGAAAAAATCAGCTAGTATACTTTATCATTTATGAAATATCTTAATTTATGTGATGTTTGGAGACAACTACATCCCCAAAACAGGGATTATTCCTTCTATTTTTGCTGCAACAACTCCTACACGTGAATTGATTATTTATTAATATATGTACGAGCAACACATTAAGCGACTTAATTCAGACCATTCTGCTCTACCTCTTTCTATAATGGATGGAATTACAGGGACCTATAGATAGCGCATAAATCCATCTCTTTTGAAACATTCGGAATTTTACCAGTATGTAAGGGGCCAAATCAAATTTTTGTGTGATATTAATTGCCAAAATAAAACAAATGACTTTATAAAATAGGACACGGCCACAGCATGATGAAAACACACAGCACAAATATCCAAACTGGAATAAGAAATTGTCTCAGAACGAGAACAAAAAAGGTCCAGGTGTAAAGAAACATATAATTTTCTATTAAATGGAAAAATTTGAGTATAACACCCTAATAATCTATAGGGTAGAAAGAGCCATTCGTCGGTCTAACCATAAATATGATGAGTTCAGATACAAAACAGACATGGTCTTGGCCCTGGAAGCTAAAAGCATAAGAAACTTCAAATCACTTCAAATAAACAATAAAGACACAACGTCCAATCGGGAAGAAATTATAGACTAGTTCAAGTGAAATAAATCACCTGGTGTTGATGGCTTTCCGCCAGATTTCTACAAGGAATTTTAAGATGGGCTGGCTTTTGATCCGTCAGAATGTCCTTTTCAAGTCCTCTCCAGATTTAGGTTCGCAACAGCATTTATTAATTTGGTCAAGACATTGTATTTTAAGCCACTGGCAAAGTTCATCTGCAATTGTTTTATATTGTCAATTTTTCCACTCTTTAGAGTTTTCCGCCAGATTTCTACAAGGAATTTTAAGATGGGCTGGCTTTTGATCCGTCAGAATGTCCTTTTCAAGTCCTCTCCAGATTTAGGTTCGCAACAGCATTTATTAATTTGGTCAAGACATTGTATTTTAAGCCACTGGCAAAGTTCATCTGCAATTGTTTTATATTGTCAATTTTTCCACTCTTTAGAGGCAGCAGATTGGCTGTCCTCTGATCCCTTTGCTGTTTGTTCTGGACATAGAACCTTTAGCAGAGGCTATCAGAACAGATCCTGATATCAGTGGAATTAAAGTCGGTAAGTGTACACTTAACACAACACAATAAATGTATTTGCTGATGACATCTGTCACATCCAGCGGATTTGCTTAATAGACTAGATAGAATACATTTTCACATAAATATTTCTTTGCATATCTCCCAACTAAGAAATTTCTTCAGGTGTACTTTGTCTGATCAAATGTCTGTGTCAAAAGCCATTCAGTTTTGAACAACTGCTCCATGACAATCAAGGTCCTTCAAAAAAATCAAAACCAGAGTTTATTGTATTCTGATGCAGATCAGCTACAAGCCACAAATAGATAAATCAAAAGAGAGATGGGAGTCTGATTTAAACATGAAGATGGCTGAGATCTTGTGACAAGATCTATGCCAATATAATGCGTGTGCTACTATTAACTCAAGCTTTAGAATCATTCACTATAATTACCTTCACCAGCTCTTTTTCACTCATCCACTCCTGTGGTACTACAGAAGGCACTTTTTTTACATGCTACATAATTATATGTAAAAATTAGAAAATTCTTCTTGGATTTGTGTGATGCTATGTTTTCTATCATAGGGGTCCTTTTTTCATTTGACACCGAGGTATGTCTTGTCAGCAAGGAGAATGTAAAACTTTGCAGGGTTGCATTTGCCGTTACAAGAAAATGTGTTGCCTTAAGGTGGAAATCTGACTACAAACTTTCCTTGTTGAAGTGGCTGTCAGAAATGATTGAACCCATTCCTCTGGAGAAAATAGCATACACTGAGAAACAAATATGAACACTTTGTCAAGATATGGAAGCCAGCCCCCAGTCTGTAACAGATTGACCCAGATTTGTTCTAACTCCACTACAGTAACCATATATCGTGATTAAAAGCACCTATGTAAAGTTTCTCATGTTATTATTTATTGTTTTCTCTTATATATTTATTTTAATTCTCCCCCTTTTTTTCAATTAGTCCATCCTGTAAATGTGAAATCAGGAGGGGATATCACATCCAGTTTTGTCTTATCATTTAATTGTTGTAGACCTAAATGGAAAAAAAAAAAAAAAATTATTATAAAATAGTTAAAAGGGCTATGTGCTGTGGGCTCACCACCTGCATGGATGGGTGTTGGGGTAGGTTGCAAAGTATGGGCGGCAAAGTATGGGCGTTGTCAACAGACAACAGCGAGGTGTGCCAACTCTTGGCATGACCAACTGGTTTTATGTATGTGGAATGTGGCGGGGAACCAGAGATTGTGCGGTACCAGCTTGATTTAGTTGGGCTCTCCTCTTGGTTCCGGAACCAAGATCCTGGTGAAGGGCTGGACTTTATCCTTTACCAGAATTGCGCATGGTGAGAGGTAGCTGGTGGGTGTGGCAATACTCTACAAAGTGTTATTATATAATATCATTTATATAATTATATTATTATGTCCCGAAAAAGTGGGGTATATTATGGAACTGTCAACACGCAGCACATTAATATAGAGGACCTCCAAATATGTCCATGTAATTATATTCATTAATTTGTTACACAGAGAGAAAGACAGCAGCAGTGCTAACCACAATGCAACTGTTCCGCCCCATAACTAAAATGTAGCTTAACTCATTCATCTCCAAATGTTTTTTTTTTCTTTCTAAGTTCTCTGATACATGTTATTGTGGCTCATAGTTAGACCACAAAATATAAAGATTTAAATATAATCAGGCTACAGCAGGCTAAACCTGGGAGTAACTGGACACCTCAAAGCACATATTAATCCATTGGCTACACGTACCTCTTAATGCCGTTTATTTTCAGCAATGCAAAAGTGTATCAAAGCGATATTAAGAAACAAAGCGGTATAAAACGCTATAAAACTGTATGAAACGGTCAACAAAAATATCCCTCGTGAGCAAACCCTTCCTGTGAGTAACCAGCAGGGATGGCAGAAGTACACATAGTCTTTACTTAAGTATAAGTACTGTTACATGTAAGTATTGATCCACTTTTTTACTCAAGTAAAAAAGTAAGGTTCTGAAATTTACTCCTAAGTAAAAAAGTAAAAAGTACATCCTCTGAAGGACTTTGCAGGCAATGCAAACATATTTGAACCTTATATCATACCATACATTCAGGGATTCCCTCTTAAGTGTAATGATGGAATGGGGCACTGATGACGTGCAAAGCACACGGCGATAACTAGGTATTTTCTTATTCCTTTTTTTTTTTAAACGAGTGTAAACAAAATAAATTCAAGTTGACGTGGAGGAACACACAAATACATTAATCTGCTAAAACTAGGACTATATTAACAACCAATATTTTTTAATTCATATTTCCGTTTGTAATTCTTTTGCTGAGTATTCCACTGGGGTCAGATGTCATACGGAGGAGCAAGGTGCCGCCTCACCCTCTGATAACAGCCTCACGGGTTCTGTTTAGCGCAGGGAAAAGGACACAATCATCTTAAATAAGGAAAATACCCAAGAGTTGCTTTTTCCATTCTTCACATCCTCCAACATCGCTAAATCAGCCATTGGGTGTCATTACGCCCAATGGCGTACACAAATTTTTAATAATATTATTAATAAACAGATTCTGGAGCATATGCTGATGAGAAACTGCACTAATATGTGCCGATTGTCGCATCTAAAATGGCTTCAGTGTAACATTGTTTGTCCGACGGGTTTACTTTTATTTATGACATTATTTCAATAACATAAATATTATTTGATAATGACAGATATGTATCTATATTTGTATTAATTCTCCAGCGAGCTTCTCTTGAAAATTGCTCGGGATAAATAAAGTATCCGTCTATTTATTTTGTTAGACTGGCTTTGAGTGACAATATTTGGATTAATTTTACACACTAGTGATAATTTCAGACTCTTTTTCTTTGTTTCATCCTTCCACCATCAGAGTCGTAGTTTCCCGTTTCTGCATACGCAATGGGGGACTGTTTGTTTGGGGACAGCACATTCTTCCATCGAGTTAGCTTTTTAATAAGCCCACTGATTGCGTAGCTAGCGGCGTATACATTATTTTTGGGATATGCAGTGGTGTATGGGGTATGCAGTTTTAGAAATGAGAAATTATCTCTAGTTCGAGGCTACGTCCATTTTTTATGGTTGTGACATATCATCTTTGATATATAGGAGAAAGATTGCCTGACCGTGTGAGAGAAAAAAAAGACAGATGAATCCAGAAGAAAGCTCCACTGATTCAGGCGGACTTTATCTGGGAGTTGACAACACCCTGATAATAATAATAATAATACATTTAATTTATAATGCACTTTACATGAAGTTTCTGCATAGCAGAAAACTCTCTCTAGCCTTTTTTTTCCTACTGCTGCTTCTAAACAAGAACGCCTTTGACCAATGGTGTGATTTGGTCCGATTCCAGACCAAATCGCACCATATGTAACCAGGTTTTGATTTTCTACTTTGTTTTCTTCCTAAAGGTTATGTATATCCGATATTAGGGGGAGTTTTATCTCCAAAAGTTTTTAGGCCATAATATCTCAACTGTTGGTCAGATTTAGTCCAAATTTGTTGCCTAGGAACCACCTCCAGAACATCTCTCTTGTATGGATTGTGTTTACTTTACATTTTAATATTTTTTTATATGCATTACTTGATTTGTATTTTACTCACATTGGGGAGCCTTTTCATGAAAAACTCTTTCGACATATAATATATTATATTTTTCGTTATAAATGGTAGTTATTATGTGCATCTTAAAAGATGTTTCAGTTGGAATGGTTTCTTAATTGTTTATATGCACACAGTCAAATGTTTGAGTTAATACAGTACTTATTTGAACTAGGTGAGATTTGATAAGAAAATGTACCTATTTGACTTAGTAATCTTTCCGATTACTATGTCAGCATGGTATGTATGTAATGAATAATTACAAACATTATCACTCTCGTTCGCAACCCTGGCACTGTCTAATTTATTATATCCATTATGCACTCTACTGAACTTCAGCAAGTTTGAGCTTTTGTTAACATTTGGAAATCCGTTACCATTTTTTCCCCTGAAAATTGACTAAAACTGCGAGTTTTGTACTCCATTACAACCCCTATTAAAAAAAAAATTGAAAATCTCTAGAAAAGGCACTTTAATGACTTGCTCAGAGTAACATCTCTGGATTCTCTTTCAGATACAGATTTGTTACATACTAGGTGGGTTTACATGGAAAGCCTAATTCTGATTAGATTCGGAAAAGATGTCTTATCGTAAAGAAAATGCTGCATTTAAATCCCCTTTCCAAAATCAAAGAACCTTCCCAATGAGATTTCATTCCTTTGCAAGGACGTAGTCTAAGTCCTTTGGGAAAGCCTTTCCGATTGCCAGACGCTGCATGTAAGCGCTGTATCGGAAAGCTGTCTGTTTGAGTTGTATCTGCGCATACCCAGCTTCGTGAAGTAACGCTCTGGCTGAGTTTTTTCAGCACCGGGACGCATTTTATATATGGCCATTCTAAAACAGTACAGGTCTTCATAGGAGAGATTGATTTATTCATTGGAACTTTGAAAGATTTTAACATATTTGGACGGTTAAAAGGGCGAAGAGTCAATTCCGCGTATGCCCTCTTTGTCGTATTCTTCTTCTGGGCGCATGTTGGCGGTTGACACCCAGCCCTTTGTCGGTATTTTTTCAATTAGTCCATCCTGTAAATGTGAAATCAGGAGGGGATATCACATCCAGTTTTGTCTTATCATTTAATTGTTGTAGACCTAAATGGAAAAAAAAAAAAAAATTATTATAAAATAGTTAAAAGGGCTATGTGCTGTGGGCTCACCACCTGCATGGATGGGTGTTGGGGTAGGTTGCAAAGTATGGGCGGCAAAGTATGGGCGTTGTCAACAGACAACAGCGAGGTGTGCCAACTCTTGGCATGACCAACTGGTTTTATGTATGTGGAATGTGGCGGGGAACCAGAGATTGTGCAGTACCAGCTTGATTTAGTTGGGCTCTCCTCTTGGTTCCGGAACCAAGATCCTGGTGAAGGGCTGGACTTTATCCTTTACCAGAATTGCGCATGGTGAGAGGTAGCTGGTGGGTGTGGCAATACTCTACAAAGTGTTATTATATAATATCATTTATATAATTATATTATTATGTCCCGAAAAAGTGGGGTATATTATGGAACTGTCAACACGCAGCACATTAATATAGAGGACCTCCAAATATGTCCATGTAATTATATTCATTAATTTGTTACACAGAGAGAAAGACAGCAGCAGTGCTAACCACAATGCAACTGTTCCGCCCCATAACTAAAATGTAGCTTAACTCATTCATCTCCAAATGTTTTTTTTTTCTTTCTAAGTTCTCTGATACATGTTATTGTGGCTCATAGTTAGACCACAAAATATAAAGATTTAAATATAATCAGGCTACAGCAGGCTAAACCTGGGAGTAACTGGACACCTCAAAGCACATATTAATCCATTGGCTACACGTACCTCTTAATGCCGTTTATTTTCAGCAATGCAAAAGTGTATCAAAGCGATATTAAGAAACAAAGCGGTATAAAACGCTATAAAACTGTATGAAACGGTCAACAAAAATATCCCTCGTGAGCAAACCCTTCCTGTGAGTAACCAGCAGGGTTGGCAGAAGTACACATAGTCTTTACTTAAGTATAAGTACTGTTACATGTAAGTATTGATCCACTTTTTTACTCAAGTAAAAAAGTAAGGTTCTAAAATTTACTCCTAAGTAAAAAAGTAAAAAGTACATCCTCTGAAGGACTTTGCAGGCAATGCAAACATATTTGAACCTTATATCATACCATACATTCAGGGATTCCCTCTTAAGTGTAATGATGGAATGGGGCACTGATGACGTGCAAAGCACACGGCGATAACTAGGTATTTTATTATTCCTTTTTTTTTTTAAACGAGTGTAAACAAAATAAATTCAAGTTGACGTGGAGGAACACACAAATACATTAATCTGCTAAAACTAGGACTATATTAACAACCAATATTTTTTAATTCATATTTCCGTTTGTAATTCTTTTGCTGAGTATTCCACTGGGGTCAGATGTCATACGGAGGAGCAAGGTGCCGCCTCACCCTCTGATAACAGCCTCACGGGTTCTGTTTAGCGCAGGGAAAAGGACACAATCATCTTAAATAAGGAAAATACCCAAGAGTTGCTTTTTCCATTCTTCACATCCTCCAACATCGCTAAATCAGCCATTGGGTGTCATTACGCCCAATGGCGTACACAAATTTTTAATAATATTATTAATAAACAGATTCTGGAGCATATGCTGATGAGAAACTGCACTAATATGTGCCGATTGTCGCATCTAAAATGGCTTCAGTGTAACATTGTTTGTCCGACGGGTTTACTTTTATTTATGACATTATTTCAATAACATAAATATTATTTGATAATGACAGATATGTATCTATATTTGTATTAATTCTCCAGCGAGCTTCTCTTGAAAATTGCTCGGGATAAATAAAGTATCCGTCTATTTATTTTGTTAGACTGGCTTTGAGTGACAATATTTGGATTAATTTTACACACTAGTGATAATTTCAGACTCTTTTTCTTTGTTTCATCCTTCCACCATCAGAGTCGTAGTTTCCCGTTTCTGCATACGCAATGGGGGACTGTTTGTTTGGGGACAGCACATTCTTCCATCGAGTTAGCTTTTTAATAAGCCCACTGATTGCGTAGCTAGCGGCGTATACATTATTTTTGGGATATGCAGTGGTGTATGGGGTATGCAGTTTTAGAAATGAGAAATTATCTCTAGTTCGAGGCTACGTCCATTTTTTATGGTTGTGACATATCATCTTTGATATATAGGAGAAAGATTGCCTGACCGTGTGAGAGAAAAAAAAGACAGATGAATCCAGAAGAAAGCTCCACTGATTCAGGCGGACTTTATCTGGGAGTTGACAACACCCTGATAATAATAATAATAATACATTTAATTTATAATGCACTTTACATGAAGTTTCTGCATAGCAGAAAACTCTCTCTAGCCTTTTTTTCCTACTGCTGCTTCTAAACAAGAACGCCTTTGACCAATGGTGTGATTTGGTCCGATTCCAGACCAAATCGCACCATATGTAACCAGGTTTTGATTTTCTACTTTGTTTTCTTCCTAAAGGTTATGTATATCCGATATTAGGGGGAGTTTTATCTCCAAAAGTTTTTAGGCCATAATATCTCAACTGTTGGTCAGATTTAGTCCAAATTTGTTGCCTAGGAACCACCTCCAGAACATCTCTCTTGTATGGATTGTGTTTACTTTACATTTTAATATTTTTTTATATGCATTACTTGATTTGTATTTTACTCACATTGGGGAGCCTTTTCATGAAAAACTCTTTCGACATATAATATATTATATTTTTCGTTATAAATGGTAGTTATTATGTGCATCTTAAAAGATGTTTCAGTTGGAATGGTTTCTTAATTGTTTATATGCACACAGTCAAATGTTTGAGTTAATACAGTACTTATTTGAACTAGGTGAGATTTGATAAGAAAATGTACCTATTTGACTTAGTAATCTTTCCGATTACTATGTCAGCATGGTATGTATGTAATGAATAATTACAAACATTATCACTCTCGTTCGCAACCCTGGCACTGTCTAATTTATTATATCCATTATGCACTCTACTGAACTTCAGCAAGTTTGAGCTTTTGTTAACATTTGGAAATCCGTTACCATTTTTTCCCCTGAAAATTGACTAAAACTGCGAGTTTTGTACTCCATTAGAACCCCTATTAAAAAAAAAATTGAAAATCTCTAGAAAAGGCACTTTAATGACTTGCTCAGAGTAACATCTCTGGATTCTCTTTCAGATACAGATTTGTTACATACTAGGTGGGTTTACATGGAAAGCCTAATTCTGATTAGATTCGGAAAAGATGTCTTATCGTAAAGAAAATGCTGCATTTAAATCCCCTTTCCAAAATCAAAGAACCTTCCCAATGAGATTTCATTCCTTTGCAAGGACGTAGTCTAAGTCCTTTGGGAAAGCCTTTCCGATTGCCAGACGCTGCATGTAAGCGCTGTATCGGAAAGCTGTCTGTTTGAGTTGTATCTGCGCATACCCAGCTTCGTGAAGTAACGCTCTGGCTGAGTTTTTTCAGCACCGGGACGCATTTTATATATGGCCATTCTAAAACAGTACAGGTCTTCATAGGAGAGATTGATTTATTCATTGGAACTTTGAAAGAGTTTAACATATTTGGACGGTTAAAAGGGCGAAGAGTCAATTCCGCGTATGCCCTCTTTGTCGTATTCTTCTTCTGGGCGCATGTTGGCGGTTGACACCCAGCCCTTTGTCGGTATTTTTTCAATTAGTCCATCCTGTAAATGTGAAATCAGGAGGGGATATCACATCCAGTTTTGTCTTATCATTTAATTGTTGTAGACCTAAATGGAAAAAAAAAAAAAAATTATTATAAAATAGTTAAAAGGGCTATGTGCTGTGGGCTCACCACCTGCATGGATGGGTGTTGGGGTAGGTTGCAAAGTATGGGCGTTGTCAACAGACAACAGCGAGGTGTGCCAACTCTTGGCATGACCAACTGGTTTTATGTATGTGGAATGTGGCGGGGAACCAGAGATTGTGCAGTACCAGCTTGATTTAGTTGGGCTCTCCTCTTGGTTCCGGAACCAAGATCCTGGTGAAGGGCTGGACTTTATCCTTTACCAGAATTGCGCATGGTGAGAGGTAGCTGGTGGGTGTGGCAATACTCTACAAAGTGTTATTATATAATATCATTTATATAATTATATTATTATGTCCCGAAAAAGTGGGGTATATTATGGAACTGTCAACACGCAGCACATTAATATAGAGGACCTCCAAATATGTCCATGTAATTATATTCATTAATTTGTTACACAGAGAGAAAGACAGCAGCAGTGCTAACCACAATGCAACTGTTCCGCCCCATAACTAAAATGTAGCTTAACTCATTCATCTCCAAATGTTTTTTTTTTCTTTCTAAGTTCTCTGATACATGTTATTGTGGCTCATAGTTAGACCACAAAATATAAAGATTTAAATATAATCAGGCTACAGCAGGCTAAACCTGGGAGTAACTGGACACCTCAAAGCACATATTAATCCATTGGCTACACGTACCTCTTAATGCCGTTTATTTTCAGCAATGCAAAAGTGTATCAAAGCGATATTAAGAAACAAAGCGGTATAAAACGCTATAAAACTGTATGAAACGGTCAACAAAAATATCCCTCGTGAGCAAACCCTTCCTGTGAGTAACCAGCAGGGTTGGCAGAAGTACACATAGTCTTTACTTAAGTATAAGTACTGTTACATGTAAGTATTGATCCACTTTTTTACTCAAGTAAAAAAGTAAGGTTCTAAAATTTACTCCTAAGTAAAAAAGTAAAAAGTACATCCTCTGAAGGACTTTGCAGGCAATGCAAACATATTTGAACCTTATATCATACCATACATTCAGGGATTCCCTCTTAAGTGTAATGATGGAATGGGGCACTGATGACGTGCAAAGCACACGGCGATAACTAGGTATTTTATTATTCCTTTTTTTTTTTAAACGAGTGTAAACAAAATAAATTCAAGTTGACGTGGAGGAACACACAAATACATTAATCTGCTAAAACTAGGACTATATTAACAACCAATATTTTTTAATTCATATTTCCGTTTGTAATTCTTTTGCTGAGTATTCCACTGGGGTCAGATGTCATACGGAGGAGCAAGGTGCCGCCTCACCCTCTGATAACAGCCTCACGGGTTCTGTTTAGCGCAGGGAAAAGGACACAATCATCTTAAATAAGGAAAATACCCAAGAGTTGCTTTTTCCATTCTTCACATCCTCCAACATCGCTAAATCAGCCATTGGGTGTCATTACGCCCAATGGCGTACACAAATTTTTAATAATATTATTAATAAACAGATTCTGGAGCATATGCTGATGAGAAACTGCACTAATATGTGCCGATTGTCGCATCTAAAATGGCTTCAGTGTAACATTGTTTGTCCGACGGGTTTACTTTTATTTATGACATTATTTCAATAACATAAATATTATTTGATAATGACAGATATGTATCTATATTTGTATTAATTCTCCAGCGAGCTTCTCTTGAAAATTGCTCGGGATAAATAAAGTATCCGTCTATTTATTTTGTTAGACTGGCTTTGAGTGACAATATTTGGATTAATTTTACACACTAGTGATAATTTCAGACTCTTTTTCTTTGTTTCATCCTTCCACCATCAGAGTCGTAGTTTCCCGTTTCTGCATACGCAATGGGGGACTGTTTGTTTGGGGACAGCACATTCTTCCATCGAGTTAGCTTTTTAATAAGCCCACTGATTGCGTAGCTAGCGGCGTATACATTATTTTTGGGATATGCAGTGGTGTATGGGGTATGCAGTTTTAGAAATGAGAAATTATCTCTAGTTCGAGGCTACGTCCATTTTTTATGGTTGTGACATATCATCTTTGATATATAGGAGAAAGATTGCCTGACCGTGTGAGAGAAAAAAAAGACAGATGAATCCAGAAGAAAGCTCCACTGATTCAGGCGGACTTTATCTGGGAGTTGACAACACCCTGATAATAATAATAATAATACATTTAATTTATAATGCACTTTACATGAAGTTTCTGCATAGCAGAAAACTCTCTCTAGCCTTTTTTTCCTACTGCTGCTTCTAAACAAGAACGCCTTTGACCAATGGTGTGATTTGGTCCGATTCCAGACCAAATCGCACCATATGTAACCAGGTTTTGATTTTCTACTTTGTTTTCTTCCTAAAGGTTATGTATATCCGATATTAGGGGGAGTTTTATCTCCAAAAGTTTTTAGGCCATAATATCTCAACTGTTGGTCAGATTTAGTCCAAATTTGTTGCCTAGGAACCACCTCCAGAACATCTCTCTTGTATGGATTGTGTTTACTTTACATTTTAATATTTTTTTATATGCATTACTTGATTTGTATTTTACTCACATTGGGGAGCCTTTTCATGAAAAACTCTTTCGACATATAATATATTATATTTTTCGTTATAAATGGTAGTTATTATGTGCATCTTAAAAGATGTTTCAGTTGGAATGGTTTCTTAATTGTTTATATGCACACAGTCAAATGTTTGAGTTAATACAGTACTTATTTGAACTAGGTGAGATTTGATAAGAAAATGTACCTATTTGACTTAGTAATCTTTCCGATTACTATGTCAGCATGGTATGTATGTAATGAATAATTACAAACATTATCACTCTCGTTCGCAACCCTGGCACTGTCTAATTTATTATATCCATTATGCACTCTACTGAACTTCAGCAAGTTTGAGCTTTTGTTAACATTTGGAAATCCGTTACCATTTTTTCCCCTGAAAATTGACTAAAACTGCGAGTTTTGTACTCCATTAGAACCCCTATTAAAAAAAAAATTGAAAATCTCTAGAAAAGGCACTTTAATGACTTGCTCAGAGTAACATCTCTGGATTCTCTTTCAGATACAGATTTGTTACATACTAGGTGGGTTTACATGGAAAGCCTAATTCTGATTAGATTCGGAAAAGATGTCTTATCGTAAAGAAAATGCTGCATTTAAATCCCCTTTCCAAAATCAAAGAACCTTCCCAATGAGATTTCATTCCTTTGCAAGGACGTAGTCTAAGTCCTTTGGGAAAGCCTTTCCGATTGCCAGACGCTGCATGTAAGCGCTGTATCGGAAAGCTGTCTGTTTGAGTTGTATCTGCGCATACCCAGCTTCGTGAAGTAACGCTCTGGCTGAGTTTTTTCAGCACCGGGACGCATTTTATATATGGCCATTCTAAAACAGTACAGGTCTTCATAGGAGAGATTGATTTATTCATTGGAACTTTGAAAGAGTTTAACATATTTGGACGGTTAAAAGGGCGAAGAGTCAATTCCGCGTATGCCCTCTTTGTCGTATTCTTCTTCTGGGCGCATGTTGGCGGTTGACACCCAGCCCTTTGTCGGTATTTTTTCAATTAGTCCATCCTGTAAATGTGAAATCAGGAGGGGATATCACATCCAGTTTTGTCTTATCATTTAATTGTTGTAGACCTAAATGGAAAAAAAAAAAAAAATTATTATAAAATAGTTAAAAGGGCTATGTGCTGTGGGCTCACCACCTGCATGGATGGGTGTTGGGGTAGGTTGCAAAGTATGGGCGTTGTCAACAGACAACAGCGAGGTGTGCCAACTCTTGGCATGACCAACTGGTTTTATGTATGTGGAATGTGGCGGGGAACCAGAGATTGTGCGGTACCAGCTTGATTTAGTTGGACTCTCCTCTTGGTTCCGGAACCAAGATCCTGGTGAAGGGCTGGACTTTATCCTTTACCAGAATTGCGCATGGTGAGAGGTAGCTGGTGGGTGTGGCAATACTCTACAAAGTGTTATTATATAATATCATTTATATAATTATATTATTATGTCCCGAAAAAGTGGGGTATATTATGGAACTGTCAACACGCAGCACATTAATATAGAGGACCTCCAAATATGTCCATGTAATTATATTCATTAATTTGTTACACAGAGAGAAAGACAGCAGCAGTGCTAACCACAATGCAACTGTTCCGCCCCATAACTAAAATGTAGCTTAACTCATTCATCTCCAAATGTTTTTTTTTTCTTTCTAAGTTCTCTGATACATGTTATTGTGGCTCATAGTTAGACCACAAAATATAAAGATTTAAATATAATCAGGCTACAGCAGGCTAAACCTGGGAGTAACTGGACACCTCAAAGCACATATTAATCCATTGGCTACACGTACCTCTTAATGCCGTTTATTTTCAGCAATGCAAAAGTGTATCAAAGCGATATTAAGAAACAAAGCGGTATAAAACGCTATAAAACTGTATGAAACGGTCAACAAAAATATCCCTCGTGAGCAAACCCTTCCTGTGAGTAACCAGCAGGGATGGCAGAAGTACACATAGTCTTTACTTAAGTATAAGTACTGTTACATGTAAGTATTGATCCACTTTTTTACTCAAGTAAAAAAGTAAGGTTCTGAAATTTACTCCTAAGTAAAAAAGTAAAAAGTACATCCTCTGAAGGACTTTGCAGGCAATGCAAACATATTTGAACCTTATATCATACCATACATTCAGGGATTCCCTCTTAAGTGTAATGATGGAATGGGGCACTGATGACGTGCAAAGCACACGGCGATAACTAGGTATTTTCTTATTCCTTTTTTTTTTAAACGAGTGTAAACAAAATAAATTCAAGTTGACGTGGAGGAACACACAAATACATTAATCTGCTAAAACTAGGACTATATTAACAACCAATATTTTTTAATTCATATTTCCGTTTGTAATTCTTTTGCCGAGTATTCCACTGGGGTCAGATGTCATACGGAGGAGCAAGGTGCCGCCTCACCCTCTGATAACAGCCTCACGGGTTCTGTTTAGCGCAGGGAAAAGGACACAATCATCTTAAATAAGGAAAATACCCAAGAGTTGCTTTTTCCATTCTTCACATCCTCCAACATCGCTAAATCAGCCATTGGGTGTCATTACGCCCAATGGCGTACACAAATTTTTAATAATATTATTAATAAACAGATTCTGGAGCATATGCTGATGAGAAACTGCACTAATATGTGCCGATTGTCGCATCTAAAATGGCTTCAGTGTAACATTGTTTGTCCGACGGGTTTACTTTTATTTATGACATTATTTCAATAACATAAATATTATTTGATAATGACAGATATGTATCTATATTTGTATTAATTCTCCAGCGAGCTTCTCTTGAAAATTGCTCGGGATAAATAAAGTATCCGTCTATTTATTTTGTTAGACTGGCTTTGAGTGACAATATTTGGATTAATTTTACACACTAGTGATAATTTCAGACTCTTTTTCTTTGTTTCATCCTTCCACCATCAGAGTCGTAGTTTCCCGTTTCTGCATACGCAATGGGGGACTGTTTGTTTGGGGACAGCACATTCTTCCATCGAGTTAGCTTTTTAATAAGCCCACTGATTGCGTAGCTAGCGGCGTATACATTATTTTTGGGATATGCAGTGGTGTATGGGGTATGCAGTTTTAGAAATGAGAAATTATCTCTAGTTCGAGGCTACGTCCATTTTTTATGGTTGTGACATATCATCTTTGATATATAGGAGAAAGATTGCCTGACCGTGTGAGAGAAAAAAAAGACAGATGAATCCAGAAGAAAGCTCCACTGATTCAGGCGGACTTTATCTGGGAGTTGACAACACCCTGATAATAATAATAATAATACATTTAATTTATAATGCACTTTACATGAAGTTTCTGCATAGCAGAAAACTCTCTCTAGCCTTTTTTTCCTACTGCTGCTTCTAAACAAAAACGCCTTTGACCAATGGTGTGATTTGGTCCGATTCCAGACCAAATCGCACCATATGTAACCAGGTTTTGATTTTCTACTTTGTTTTCTTCCTAAAGGTTATGTATATCCGATATTAGGGGGAGTTTTATCTCCAAAGGTTTTTAGGCCATAATATCTCAACTGTTGGTCAGATTTAGTCCAAATTTGTTGCCTAGGAACCACCTCCAGAACATCTCTCTTGTATGGATTGTGTTTACTTTACATTTTAATATTTTTTTATATGCATTACTTGATTTGTATTTTACTCACATTGGGGAGCCTTTTCATGAAAAACTCTTTCGACATATAATATATTATATTTTTCGTTATAAATGGTAGTTATTATGTGCATCTTAAAAGATGTTTCAGTTGGAATGGTTTCTTAATTGTTTATATGCACACAGTCAAATGTTTGAGTTAATACAGTACTTATTTGAACTAGGTGAGATTTGATAAGAAAATGTACCTATTTGACTTAGTAATCTTTCCGATTACTATGTCAGCATGGTATGTATGTAATGAATAATTACAAACATTATCACTCTCGTTCGCAACCCTGGCACTGTCTAATTTATTATATCCATTATGCACTCTACTGAACTTCAGCAAGTTTGAGCTTTTGTTAACATTTGGAAATCCGTTACCATTTTTTCCCCTGAAAATTGACTAAAACTGCGAGTTTTGTACTCCATTACAACCCCTATTAAAAAAAAATTGAAAATCTCTAGAAAAGGCACTTTAATGACTTGCTCAGAGTAACATCTCTGGATTCTCTTTCAGATACAGATTTGTTACATACTAGGTGGGTTTACATGGAAAGCCTAATTCTGATTAGATTCGGAAAAGATGTCTTATCGTAAAGAAAATGCTGCATTTAAATCCCCTTTCCAAAATCAAAGAACCTTCCCAATGAGATTTCATTCCTTTGCAAGGACGTAGTCTAAGTCCTTTGGGAAAGCCTTTCCGATTGCCAGACGCTGCATGTAAGCGCTGTATCGGAAAGCTGTCTGTTTGAGTTGTATCTGCGCATACCCAGCTTCGTGAAGTAACGCTCTGGCTGAGTTTTTTCAGCACCGGGACCCATTTTATATATGGCCATTCTAAAACAGTACAGGTCTTCATAGGAGAGATTGATTTATTCATTGGAACTTTGAAAGAGTTTAACATATTTGGACGGTTAAAAGGGCGAAGAGTCAATTCCGCGTATGCCCTCTTTGTCATATTCTTCTTCTGGGCGCATGTTGGCGGTTGACACCCAGCCCTTTGTAGCATTATCACCACCTTATGAACGGGAGTGTAGATCGTCTGCGCATGTAAAAGCGTTTCTGATTAGATGATGTGATGTAGACACCAGGTCGGAAAAGATCAAAAGTCATGTAAACAGGCGACAGACATGCAATTCGGAAAGGTTTAATAATAATTTAATTAAAGGATAAAAGTGTCCCAAGTAAACCCACCTACTGAATCATAACATATTAGGAAAAGTGTCTGACTTTGTTTTTGTCTCTATATCTAAGGAGATCTTCATTTATCTTTGGATGAACAGGATTATGAACACGATGCCATGAGACCAGCAGATGCTGAGGACAGAAACAGGATAATTAGAGAGATAATAAAGCTCATGCAATACAAGAGAACATACTGGTACTTGTGTGGACAGATATGGAGCAACATCACTGTCAAGTAAAACTTTTTATCCTAACTTCACAGTTTGTTGCTGCTAAACTGAGACATGATGGTATAACATGGAGGAATCTATTTTCAGATATTACAGTAGAGGAAGAATCAATGGGTCCGAACAGATTAGTACTACAGTATTGCCATCATAGAAAAAGTTCAAAGAGTTGATTGAAGGCAGCTGATAAACATACTTGTTGCTGATGGGGAACCCTGACCGTCATTTCAATCCATCTGAGCTTCCATCTGAGTCAGACTCCTAAAGGGAGCAACTCACCAAGCAGATCAGAAAGTTGAAGTTACGGCAGCAAAGTCTGAAAAGAACGCCCGGTCTCAGTCCTGTCATAGCTTCAGCTGCATCACACATCCCTTCAGCTCCTGAATGTTCAAGTAAAATTACTGTTTCAATAATCGCAAATTATCCTGTTCCTGAAGGAGTAAAGCATCCCCACAACATTCTACCTAACCAAACACTCTGTTCAACTTCACTGCGCCTTGTGATCCTGTCAATGAATAATAAGAGCAGAACTGGACAAAAAGGGCAACCTTGACCAATACCAACCATCACTGAAAACTTTCTGCTTGACGCACTCAACTCTCAATTTGGTGTAAAGGGGCTGGATGGCTTGTATTTATGGTCCTGGTACCCAATATTCCCTTAGCCTCCCCAATAGGACTCCCCTTCCTGGGGACATTGTTGGATTTAGCCATGGGCAACATCTTGGCAGCTGGCGCATCAATTTAAAATAAATTCTGAATGTTGACAACGCTCATGCCGCTGCTTATAATGTCATGTGTGGGTCAATAAAGTTTGTTAGAGTGAGCACCTGAACTCACTCTGACAAGAGTGAGTTTGTGAGCAAGCAGGCTTCTGCCTGCAAAAATCCCACACTCTGAGGTAAGAGATGCTGAGTGTTTTCTGATCATCAAATAGTTCCTTGATGTTAGTGTCTCTCTCTTTTCTAATTTACTTCAAATATACATAACTTTATGCCCGTTTGGCCTGTCCCCCATGACAAATGCAGGTCTCTTCTGGTCCTCCACATACCTTATCTCCTAAAATTAATGTCAACCAATGTAACTTATTTATATGCATGGAAGGACAAAATGTAAAAATATGCATGGTGTTTTCTGTATAACAGTGTTTTTCAATGTATAGGCTCATACAAAAAAAGAATTTGGGTTCATTGAATTATTTTAAAAAACTTGAATTTTACCTTCGTAATGACAAAGTTATGCACTTCTCACCTCTGCGTTCGTGGCCTGTACAACTATACTTCTAGTACTGTTTGTTCTAATAACCATGTATTTAGATATTGTCCTTACACATGGTCAATTAATATATTGGGTGTGTCCTAATTGATCACCCAGATGTCTCTTCACCTAGGTCCACATGGAGTCTGAGGAGGGAGAAGATATGCCAAAGATATATTAAGGAAAAACATGGAGAAAACATGGAGAATTTTGAGGTAAGAGATTGAATCTGTCTTAATATTAATTTGTTTATACTATGCATGAATATTATGCATATGGAAACATAGTGAGGTGAGAATATAGATTTGCCCATGTGTTATTTACAGAGGTCCAAACTTAAACATCTTTCTTCTTGAAAGTGAATTTCGTGTAAGACATCAATAGCTAAACTCTGTAGGGAAGACTAGGTAGGTTTTAACAGTAGTGACAGTTGTGGTTATGTAAAGGAGAACAAGAAACAAAAATATACATAATATATCTAGCCTTTTACATATAAACGAGAATTATCACAGTGATTAAAACTGCAATATAACAGTGCAAACTAGTCTAGAAAGCACAAGAATTGCACATTCTACTGGGGACATCTGCTAAGTATTACATGCAGTGCTCACATATGTCCACAAGGTGGCTCACTTGACCATAAAATAAGCCTGCAGCACTTTTGACAAAGCTCATTTGACAAAGTTGTAAACATAATGTGTAGTGACATCACCCGTTTGTTACAAATGTTGAGAAGTATGCAGAAGAAAGAATCTAAGCTATTAGGCACGATCAAAAGAGAACAATAAAACTGTTAGTCTATTAGTGAACTATATATATATATATCTATATATATATATAGATATATATCTATATATATATCTATATCTCTATATATATTACAGACTATACTTTAACTAGCATGAAATTAATAAATTATGGACAGTAATAACTATTACAATTATACACATTGCAAAAACAATCAACATTACTAAACAAGGTAGAACACTTAGTTTGAGAGCGTTTTTTTTTTTACAAGTTTGCTTGAATTAAACTGTTTGCAATCTCTGCTCGTCTTAAGTAGACTATGATTGCGAAATGCGAATTTTAAGTTCACAAAATTTTGTAAAAAAAGCCTTATCGCAAAATGAGCAGGAAAATATTACGAATTATGTGTTCCTTGCTTATGACGCATGAAAACCTTGTTTGCCCTCATTGAGATCCAAATCTGAGGAAATTTAGGTTTGAAACTCGCTCATAAAGCAAGAACTTTGTGAGCAAATGACAAATGTTTGCAAAAATAAGCTTCCAAAGTTACTAAGTATCTGATTTGAGCTGAAAAACACATGAAACGTTGTGTGTCTTCGTAATTAGCCGAAAATGACTAAATCTTGTGAGCACAATGACACGTTTGTAAAAATAGACTTATCTCAGTGAGACAAGGCCAATTACAAAGTATGTGATTTCAGATGAAATGCAGGTGAAAGTTACTAGAAACCTGATTTGCCTTCATATTAATCCAAAGTTTGTTACGCACGCACCCAAATGCAGATCCATACGAGGTAGATCAGGTGAAAATATATTTGTTTCTAACAAAGGGCACAAGGAAAAAACAGGAACAGAAATATTGCAGGTTACTCACAAACCACTGGGAAGGGTTGGGACGCGTGACAACACAAAGAACATCATGCACAGAAGGGAAGGTAAGGACAGACTTTATACACAGACGTAATGAGACAGCTGTAGTGATGGGCAGATGAGGCCTCATTGGGTGTATGGCACATTTCCCAAACTGTGTCGAAACTGTGTTGCTGTATCATTCAATGGCGACATCTGCTGGATTTAAAAAGTAATTGCAGGCAACTTCAATAAAGACTGGAAACAGACTGAACAAGGTTCATTCACACATTTTTATTTAGAAACATCAGCTGCGTTAACATCTGTGGGCCAAGGTGATTGCGCCGCTTACAAACCATTTCTCCTGCTTTTGAGAACACCCTTTCACAGGGCACTGATGATGACGGCGTACATAAAAATGTCATTGCAAGTTTGTACAAGGTAGGGTAATTTAGTCTTTGCGATTTCCAGTATTGTAGTGGATCCTGTGATCTTGGTGTGTTCTCCTCGGAGATGTATCTTTGTACCTCGATAATGGCATCGGTGGTGACATTTGAATTGGCCTTGCTCTCCTTGACTTCCATGTCCAGCTGGTGCCACAGGTTGTCATCTGAGGAAAAAATAAAATGCATCTGTGTTACTAATTCATTGTATTCACATGGAGTGATTTGCATGAACATTAAATTACAAATGAAAACAATTAAGAATCATGACATACCTGGACTGGAAGCAGATGGTTGAGTTGAAGGTCCAGCTTGGGCATCTTCCATTTGTGTCGGTACAGCGTTTCTCATTTCTGCCGCACACTCTGATTTTAGTCTTTTCACTGCATCATTGGCTTTTGACGCACTTAAGAATGCCATCGTCTTGAACCGAGGGTCCAGCAGTGTTGGTATTGTCATTACACTTAATGACTCCAGGTTGCACAGAGTTTCTAGCAGTCTTCTTTTCAGGTTTTCCACAAGATTAATTGCGGTTTCCGTGGTTGCATTTAATGCATTGCGTTGCAGTGAGTGCTGCAACATTTTGAGCATTGGAATTACTTTTGATCCAGACACTCTTTTTTTCCTCAGACAGCTCCACTGTCGCTTGATTAAATGGAGCAAGCACACGGAGTGTCTCGTCTATGATTTTAAAATCATTTGTAGTGAGCTGAGGTATAGCACTTTTTAAAGAGGCTAGGGATACCAACACCGACTCCTTCGGTTCCGCCATGCGTCCCAGCATTAAATACGTGCTGTTCCATCTAGTTGACACCTCATTCATTAATTTCTTCACTGGTCCTCCCATCTGTAGCTGGACTTATGCCAGTTTAGTTTCTCTTTGGCTGTAGTACTGGTTCTAAAGTATGTTACAATATGCCTTGTTTTATTTCGGATATCAGTGAGTGTCTCAATTTGGTCACATGATTTTCGAACTGTTAAATTTAAAGAATGCGCTATGCAAATAGTGTGCCTGATTTGGAGCTTTTTGACACATGCAACCATGTTTGCAGCCTCATCTGTGACAAGACGTCACTTTCTCTGCTATGGCCAACTCCTGCATTAAGTTTTTCTTTACTTGGGCCATATTTTCAGCAGTGTGCTGCTGAGGCAAGTGTTCCACTCCCAACATTGATGTACACAGTGTATGGTTCTTCTCACTGTCGACATAGTGACAGGTCACAGCCAGGTAAGCCTCCATGTTCATGGATGTCCACATGTCAGCTGTTAGGCTGACTGCAACTGCACTCTTCAGTTCTTTTTTAACTTGCTCCTTTTTCTCCTCATACCTCTGGCTAATCATGGTCTTGATAGCCTAAAATTAATAACACAAGTGGAGTAGATTAATGAATGAAATCACATAACATGCATATACTTTGTTAACATGTATAACACCCATTCATCAGTTTGTTTCACGTACCTTTCTGCTTGGCAGAACATATGAGGGCTCAAGGAGTTGGACCAGCTCTCGGAACCCCTTGTCTTCCACAAGGCTAAGCGGCTGACAGTCTGTAATGATCATATTCATTATAGCCTCATCAATCGCCTGTTTTCTGGAAACACCAGGGCTGATCACGGGAGTATTAACTCGTTCTTCCTTCTCATGCCGGCCACGGTAATGCCTCAGCATTGTGGAAGTGCTACGGTTACAGTAAGACAGCACCTGGGAGCAAATCCTACATTTCACCTACAATAGAAATAAAAGTGAATCCATGTAAACTAATTAAAATATTCTTCAGAAAGAAATTGGAATAACCCGACAGAAGAATGATGAATAGTGGAAACGAGAACGGAATAATAATTTACCTTATTCTCCGTGATAAGATCAAAATGATCCCACACGGGAGAAAACTTCCTCTTCCTTGGTTGATCCATAGTTTTCGATGACAAGCCAAAAACCAATGCAAAGCAAACAACACAAACTATCTCCGTCCAGCAAAACCCACAAACGTGTCGATACATTTTCTGTTTATAAATACAATTTGGCGCGTTCACAACCAAACGACACAGGAACTGTATCGGTCACGTGGTTTTCCTTAAAGAGATACGCGCACCGACACGGGGCTTCGCCTTGTTTGCTCGGCGCATGCGCCGAGGTTTCAGTGTCGTCAGACCCATCACTAGGGCACCGACACGGGGCTTCGCCTCGTTGGCTCGGCGCATGCGCCGAGGTTTCAGTGTCGTCAGACCCATCACTAGCGCACCGACACGGGGCTTCGCCTTGTTTGCTCGGCGCATGCGCCGAGGTTTCAGTTTCGTCAGACCCATCACTACACAGCTGGAGGGGAAACACAGGTGAGCATGATGGCCAATCAAAGGACAGACGGAGGCTTGATAAATTTGACTCTATCTAGGCTTGAAACCTGTATTTTTCTGTATAACAGTGTTTTTCAATGTAGGCTCATACAAAAAAAGAATTTGGGTTCATTGAATTATTTTAAAAAACTTGAGTTTTACCTTCGTAATGACAAAGTTATGCACTTCTCACCTCTGCGTTCGTGGCCTGTACAACTATACTTCTAGTACTGTTTGTTCTAATAACCATGTATTTAGATATTGTCCTTACACATGGTCAATTAATATATTGGGTGTGTCCTAATTGATCACCCAGATGTCTCTTCACCTAGGTCAACATGGAGTCTGAGGAGGGAGAAGATATGCCAAAGATATATTAAGGAAAAACATGGAGAAAACATGGAGAATTTTGAGGTAAGAGATTGAATCTGTCTTAATATTAATTTGTTTATACTATGCATGAATATTATGCATATGGAAACATCACTATGTTGTGTATGTCCAGGTGAGAATATAGATTTGCCCATGTGTTATTTACAGAGGTCCAAACTTAAACATCTTTCTTCTTGAAAGTGAATTTCGTGTAAGACATCAATAGCTAAACTCTGTAGGGAAGACTAGGTAGGTTTTAACAGTAGTGACAGTTGTGGTTATGTAAAGGAGAACAAGAAACAAAAATATACATAATATATCTAGCCTTTTACATATAAACGAGAATTATCACAGTGATTAAAACTGCAATATAACAGTGCAAACTAGTCTAGAAAGCACAATAATTGCACATTCTACTGGGGACATCTGCTAAGTATTAAATGCAGTGCTCAAATATGTCCACAAGGTGACTCACTTGACCATAAAATAAGCCTGCAGCACTTTTGACAAAGCTCATTTGACAAAGTTGTAAACATAATGTGTAGTGACATCACCCGTTTGTTACAAATGTTGAGAAGTATGCAGAAGAAAGAATCTAAGCTATTAGGCACGATCAAAAGAGAACAATAAAACTGTTAGTCTATTAGTGAACTATATATATATATATATCTATATATATCTATAGATATATATATATCTATATATATATCTATATATATATCTCTATATATCTATATATATATATATTACAGACTATACTTTAACTAGCATGAAATTAATAAATTATGGACAGTAATAACTATTACAATTATACACATTGCAAAAACAATCAACATTACTAAACAAGGTAGAACACTTAGTTTGAGAGCGTTTTTTTTTTTACAAGTTGTGCTTGAATTAAACTGTTTGCAATCTCTGCTCGTCTTAAGTAGACTATGATTGCGAAATGCGAATTTTAAGTCCACAAAATTTTGTAAAAAAAGCCTTATCGCAAAATGAGCAGGAAAATATTACGAAGTATGTGTTCCTTGCTTATGACACATGAAAACCTTGTTTGCCCTCATTGAGATCCAAATCTGAGGAAATTTAGGTTTGAAACTCGCTCATAAAGCAAGAACTTTGTGAGCAAATGACAAATGTTTGCAAAAATAAGCTTCCAAAATTACTAAGTATCTGATTTGAGCTGAAAAACACATGAAACGTTGTGTCTTCGTAATTAGCCGAAAATGACTAAATCTTGTGAGCACAATGACACAGGTTTGTAAAAATAGACTTCTCAGTGAGACAAGGCCAATTACAAAGTATGTGATTTCAGATGAAATGCAGGTGAAAGTTACTAGAAACCTGATTTGCTTTCATATTAATCCAAATTTTGTTACGCACGCACCCAAATGCAGATCCATACGAGGTAGATCAGGTGAAAATATATTTGTTTCTAACAAAAAGGGCACGAGGAAAAAACAGGAAAAGAAATATTGCAGGTTACTCACAAACCACTGGGAAGGGTTTGGACGCGTAACAACAGGAAGAACATCATGCACGGAAGGTAAGGACAGACATTATACACAGACGTAATGAGACACAGCTGTAGTGATGGGCAGATGAGGCCTCATTGGGTGTATGGCACATTTCCCAAACTGTGTCGACACTGTGTTGCTGTATCACTCAATGGCTACATCTGCTGGATTTAAAAAGTAATTGCAGGCAACTTCAATAAAGACTGGAAACAGACTGAACAAGGTTCATTCACACATTTTTATTTAGAAACATCAGCTGCGTTAACATCTTTGGGCCAAGGCGATTGCGCCGCTTACAAACCATTTCTCCTGCTTTTGAGAACACCCTTTCACAGGGCACTGATAATGACGGCGTACATAAAAATGTCATTGCAAGTTTGTACAAGGTAGGGTAATTTAGTCTTTGCGATTTCCAGTATTGTAGTGGATCCTGTGATCTTGGTGTGTTCTCCTCGGAGATGTATTTTTGTACCTCGATAATGGCATCGGTGGTGACATTTGAATTGGCCTTGCTCTCCTTGAATTCCATGTACAGCTGGTGCCACAAGTTGTCATCTGAGGAAAAAATAAAATGCATCTGTGTTACTAATTCACATGGAGTGATTTGCATGAACATTAAAATACAAATGAACACAATTAAGAATCATGACACACCTGGACTGGAAGCAGATGGTTGAGTTGAAGGTCCAGCTTGGGCATCTTCCATTTGTGTCGGTACAGCGTTTCTCATTTCTGCCGCACACTCTGATTTTAGTCTTTTCACTGCATCATTGGCTTTTGACGCACTTAAGAATGCCATCGTCTTGAACCGAGGGTCCAGCAGTGTTGGTATTGTCATTACACTTAATGACTCCAGGTTGCACAGAGTTTCTAGCAGTCTTCTTTTCAGGTTTTCCACAAGATTAATTGCGGTTTCCGTGGTTGCATTTAATGCATTGCGTTGCAGTGAGTGGTGCAACATTTTGAGCATTGGGATTACTTTTGATCCAGACACTCTTTTTTTTCCTCAGACAGCTCCAGTGTCGCTTGATTAATTGGAGCAAGCACACGGAGTGTCTCCTCTATGATTTTAAAATCATTTGTAGTGAGCTGAGGTATAGCACTTTTTAAAGAGGCTAGGGATACCAACACCGACTCCTTCTGTTCCGCCATGCGTCCCAGCATTAAATACGTGCTGTTCCATCTAGTTGACACCTCATTCATTAATTTCTTCACTGGTCCTCCCATCTGTAGCTGGACTTGTGCCAGTTTCTCTTTGGCTGTAGTACTGGTTCTAAAGTATGTTACAATATGCCTTGTTTTATTTCGGATATCAGTGAGTGTCTCAATTTGGTCACATGATTTTCGAACTGTTAAATTTAAAGAATGCGCTATGCAAATAGTGTGCCTGATTTGGAGCTTTTTGACACATGCAACCATGTTTGCAGCCTCATCTGTGACAAGACGTCACTTTCTCTGCTATGGCCAACTCCTGCATTAAGTTTTTCTTTACTTGGGCCATATTTTCAGCAGTGTGCTGCTGAGGCAAGTGTTCCACTCCCAACATTGATGTACACAGTGTATGGTTCTTCTCACTGTCGACATAGTGACAGGTCACAGCCAGGTAAGCCTCCATGTTCATGGATGTCCACATGCCAGCTGTTAGGCTGACTGCAACTGCACTCTTCAGTTCTTTTTTAACTTGCTCCTTTTTCTCCTCATACCTCTGGCTAATCATGGTCTTGATAGCCTAAAATTAATAACACAAGTGGAGTAGATTAATGAATGAAATCACATAACATGCATATACTTTGTTAACATGTATAACACCCATTCATCAGTTTGTTTCACGTACCTTTCTGCTTGGCAGAACATATGAGGGCTCAAGGAGTTGGACCAGCTCTCGGAACCCCTTGTCTTCCACAAGGCTAAGCGGCTGACAGTCTGTAAGGATCATATTCATTATAGCCTCATCAATCGCCTGCTTTCTGGAAACACCAGGGCTGATCACGGGAGTATTAACTCGTTCTTCCTTCTCATGCCGGCCACGGTAATGCCTCAGCATTGTGGAAGTGCTACGGTTACAGTAAGACAGCACCTGGGAGCAAATCCTACATTTCACCTACAATAGAAATAAAAGTGAATCCATGTAAACTAATTAAAATATTCTTCAGAAAGAAATTGGAATAACCCGACAGAAGAATGATGAATAGTGGAAACG